>OZ020226.1:14021860-15239668 GCA_963971325.1 Aphodius granarius
ATAGTGTCGTGCACACATTGGATTTCAGATTTCAAATATCTGCGCTATCGTTCGAGGACACACTATTGAGACACCTGTATAATACATACAGGGTTGGGCGTTCGCAAATAGCTTCTATTATTATTGTTGAACAAAGTGGTCGATTTCCATATAGCTCCAGGTACCTCTTTTCTTAATAATAGGCTACCGGTGTTCGGTTTTTAAAATTCCTAAATGCCGACAAGTAATTTCTCATCTTACACGTGTCAAGAGCTTGAAGTCTCACGTATTTGCGTATTTACATTAACCCTAGCGGCTGAAGGCAGCATTAAAATGAGCAGCGCGCCCGAGGCGACTCCACTCCACTCTCGGCAGTCAGTAATTATGGGAACCCGCCTTTATTTAAATGCAAAAACTTAATAATCCACGATAATTTATTTAAATAGAGTGAATCGCCGCACCACACAAAAATATTATTCTCGGATATTATATAGCGATATAAAAAATATATAATTTTGATAATCACGAAGGAACCCTTTTGTGTTTTTTCGTTGTTTTTTCGGTGTGGGATCAACGAAGGTTTAGTTGTGTCCTCTGAGGACCAGTGAAGAATTATTGAGGAATTATTTTGGCCGGACACGCGATCCCAATTGGTCACGAACGTCCAAACGAAAATCGAATCCCTGGGTAACCTCAATTATTGAAAATACCCGGCAGAGGGCACCGGCCACCACTTAACTGTCAAATCGTTTGGGAAAATCAAGCTTCTGAATTATTACCATTACACAAATATGTTAATCACTACAGAGAATATTTTTTCAACCACAGTTCTTTGGGGCAAATGCAGAAAATGGTCATCAAGCTCATGATTTAACAGCCAAAGCAGCGTTTGAAAAACTAATGCGGTTGCTCATTGATAGTGATTTTATACTGAACAGTGGCCACATCTGCGATTTTGCTATAAACAGTGTAACTTCATATTGGTCAATGCATTGTACAAAATTAATACAATTCGATGCTATAAAACGTACTCTTAATTACGGTTACCAACACCGAGTTCTATTGATCGTGCATATAGTTAAAATGTTATGTTATTTGGCGTATAGGCAACAATTAATGCTGTATTAAGCAAATGTATGCGATAATTAGGAGCGGAACAAAATTGTGGTCAGTTCGTCCGCTGGTTAACCGAATGTATCGCCGCATATCTATCCGCGCATTTACATTAATTAACACTAAAAAGTGTCTAAATTAAGATGTCGTCGCGAGATACAAGACAAGCAGTCTCATTTATATGCGATCTCGAGAAATGGCAATGAAACCCATTGAATTTCATTAAGTTGGGATTAGAGACGCACCTCGTAGCAGTTAACCATCACCATCCTCAGTACACTATGCTAGTTTATGCTACTCGTGTCTGAGAGGTCTGTTGCTAGATTGCAACCAATGCTCACTGATTGTAACCTAACTTCTTATCGATTATCTTAAGAAACACTTGACAACTTTATTTCCACTAGTATTCCCACGTAGCACAACAATATGGGGCCAATGTTGATGATGTGAAAATATTTTATATATTAGCTCTATATTACCCAATATTATACACAGAGAGAACTCTAGTTTTGGATCAGGAAAAATTATTTTTGCTTAGGTATATAGTGTATGTAGCATGAAGAGAATTTTTCATTTTATCCAAATAATATTTTATTCTAATAAGAATTTCAATATAGTTGTTCCAACGGTTAGTTATTCTTACGATTTAAGAATTTAGTATGTTTATTTTAAGTATATTTTTCTCTGACGAAGAAAAATTCATTCTTCAATAAAAAGGTAGACGTTCGTCTTACAACAGCAAAAATAGTTCGTTGGGCGAAAAATATGTATGCTTCAACGAAAAAACAGTTTCTTGACCCAAGATTCTTACTCTGAGAGATACATAGAAAGTCGTGGAATTACTTTACAGATGGCGCTAACAGTTTCTCGCATCTTTTGCCACATATCACCGCCATATAAGTCCGACGATATTAAGTGTTCCTATATTGTTTGTTTACATCTATGCATAAGTGTTTTATTTCATGGATGAATTATAAGGATTTTATGAGGACATCAGAAGAATAGCCTACACAGAGAGAACTGTATTCTTCAATATTAAGAAAAAAATGTTCTTGCGTATATAGTGTAGCATGAAGAGGATATTTTTTAGGATCCCAATAATATTTTATTGTAATAAGAATTTCAATATATGTAGTTATTTCAACGGCTAGTTATTCCTCCGCTGTTAAGTATATTTTGCCCTGACAAAGAAAATCATATTCTTCTACATATAAAAAGAGTAAGACGGTCGTTTTATATCAACAACAATATTTTGTTGGGTGACAAATACACATGCTTCAACGAACAAACAGTTTCTACGGATAGACGACAGGGTTAATAGTGGATGGGCATCAAATTTAACAAGAATCCATACGTAGCAACTGAAAATGGCACTTCAAGCTTATTTTTAATTGTTTTTTTTTTACTTTATAGTACACTTTTAAGTATCATTGTCCAAACTTGGCTCAATATATAGTTTATGATACACAACTAAATCTCCATGGCCGGCTGTAGGTATCTGTTACAGATACTTACAGCGTTTAATTTTTTAATTATCGTTTTTTGTCAGGTCAGAGTCCTGTATCAGATCGATATCGCGAAGGTGTAGCGATAACAATGCGAACAAAAACCAGACTGTATAGGTTCGGTATCAGAACTAATTCATCTCAACATCGGCGTAATCATTTCGAATGCCGAAGGATACCTGGCGGGACCCGGTCGGTAAGTTGGTGCGCTGCCGTGATCCGTCGATCACCACGATCTTAATGAGCCGAATACCGACCTAAAATCAATCCGGCCCGTTTTACAAGAAGCACAACAGTAGCTGATATGATTAAATTTGAGATTTCCTTCACCTCAGCGAGAGAGGATCTATGATATCGATGTTATTCATTATTTTATGTCGCGTCAGTTTCATTATGCCGATAGGAATCTTTGATTAGTGGAATGCTGAAGTCATAGCCGATGAGATGTATATAAAAGAGGAGTCTACTGAACAGAAGAGGTTTAAAGAAGTTTACCATCTGAATACCTTGTATAATTATATCGTACAATATCTGGAGTGGCCCAGGCCATCTTTCCGACTACCTCCTTGGCACATTGAAGCGTATAAATCACTCCAACTTGTGTGGAGACCCAACCGCCTATTTCTGAAAAATATGAATGATGTCCCACTTTGAAGACAACATTTACATTATCAATATACACTCAGATGCAAAAAAAACGGGTCATTTTTTTTGGTGCATACGTACATTTTTTTCGCTTTGTTCATTACATAAACTGATAAGTACCATATTTTGTGTTTTTCTTCATTCTGATGGTTGTCTCTTTGATTGTCAAACACTAAAATTCTTATTGACAGTACTAAAACAAAAAAATTAACTGTTTTTTGTTTACAAAAATAACCCAATGACCCGTTTTTTCTGCATCTGAGTGTATATATGGATATGATTGTGCTACAATTTTACATACCTACAGTATTAATTTTTTATAGTTTTAATTAAAGAATGCTTATTTCAAGCAGATTTAAAACCAAAACTACCAAACTTGTAAATTAAATAAATGTCTTATGAGTAGTGATATAGTTGATATATTTTTTACTTTCCGACTAGTACCTTAGAAGGAAATAAAATACTTTTCCACAAGTCAGGGTACTAGTTAAAAGGTAAAAAGATAGGAAAAAAATATTTTACGTTAGATAATTTAGAGATTATCTACCTAATTATTTTGTAGTTGGTATATATTTTGAAAAAAGTCTGACAAACGTCCGTATTTAATTGTTCATAGTAACTCCGCTTCTAGAAAATCTCTCAATCTAGACATAAGAAGAATTCTGTCATTCTTTGGGGTCCATATAAGCGAACTAGGAATAATTCAATTAATATAGCGCGGAGGTTGGCAATAAACAACGTCAGATTTATGTATGATGGAAGCAAAAAGGGGACCGTACAACTTCATATAACCGTCCGTTGCGATAATTGTATGACATTGCTACCACATATTAAAAATTTTATTGAGATCGGTCCGCTGCCATAAATCCGCATATAAATTCCGAACACATTCCCATAGACTATCGTTCATAATTATCGATCAATTATGGGGCACAAAAGGAATCGCCGCTATTCGAACCACTCGACTTCTTCGGGACCACAATTTGTTTCTACTTAAGTAATTATCGTACGATAATAAAACGCGCGCCGGAGCTTGTCGCTTTTTATCAAACCGTATGTTACAATTTCAGATTGCGCAGAAAACGCGTTTTAATCGCTGTCGCCCGTAATAGAAATCTCACTGAACAAGACAGGCAACAGTGTTATGATGAAGTAGATCGATTGCAATTTTAAGAATTTATATTCAATCTATTCAAAGTGGTTTGTAGCCAATTTGGTTAGTAATAACTTTTTGTACAAATATATTAAGAGTAGACACTTGAACAGAGTTTCACATGCATTAAAAGTACCAGTTTATGTCTTATACCATAAACATTTTAGTAAATGCCAAGAAACAATATTCTAAACAGCTGGTTTGTCTGAGTTTCAAATATGTCGTGGAAACATGCGTGGAATATTCTGTATATACTAATATTATATGATAATAAAAAGGTATCAAAGTAAAGTGTGTCATAAAGCTATTTTTGTTTTTTCACAATATTGTTTGTTAGTCCATATATAGAGATATTGGGAATAGGGTCACTTATAAGGAATAGTTGCGCCCTAGCATATTTCTGAAGCGTTCTCGGCGTACATAAGAAGACATTAATCGGTGACTTGAAAAAATCCTCCAATCAATTTCACGTAACTCCCTGACAAAGTAGCGACTTTTCCCGCAGTTTATCCAGCGATTTATCATCAAGTTAAGGCCGTTACCGTCCGGGGCCGGCTCAATAAAACCCGCTAATTACTATTTGTTTGCCGTGCCAATAAATCGGAACGTATAGGTTAAGTATACAAGAGTTGCCGCCGATCTCTTTATATAGATGCAATTCCTTTAAACATGAACAATTGTGGTACCTAATTAACGACCCATTATGTCAATCAGGACTGCTTTATGCCGACCATGTGTCCACCACACGATCAATAGCGGAGGCAGAAGCATTTGGAGACCACTGTGTGCTACTAAGGGCCCGCTGGAGACTCTTCCTCCTTCCGACATTGAATTTCAAATTGTGTTAGCGACAGGCCGACATTAACATACTATTGTAAATTTTGCGAAACGTCCCACTATTTTTGGCTAATTAACAGTTATTGTCCGCAAGAGTATCGGCAAATTAGCATGTTTGTTAATAAAACAACTTTTTATATTGATAAATAATGTACGTTTGACTTTTGCTACCATAGAACATTTCATGAAATGAGTTGAATTATTCAGTGCCACACAGTAATAAACGCCTTAAAAATAAAAATTCTGTGTGCACATAAAATTTGTATGTACACATAAAACACGTGCACACAACGTGGGCACATAGTTGACCGATTTCAGCCACAAAACCCGATTTGCGAACTAACAAATAACCTGCAAAATCGCCCAGCTTGTAAGTTCCAATGTTACCAGCACTAAATCGCTGGTTGCAGTTGTGTACGTATTAAATTTCGGCAGGTTTTGAACTATCGTGTCACTGAGGTGTTTATTTTATAGTATACCTACTAGCTCTGTGTATATGTCAAAATTTTCGACTTTAGTTATTGGGCATTCTAGAAATATGTGGTTAAGGCTTCCCACCTGTCCACATTCGGAATATGGACATTTTAGGATACATTTTAGGTTATCTGCTATCTGTTACTGTTGTTACGAATGTCCGGCAGGGGGCGTTTCGTGTTTGACGTTACTGTGGTAATAGCAGCAAAACACGGGTCGACGAAAATCGATTTTTTGGATCGAAAATTGTTTTTAAGGCCGTTTTTTTGCTCAAAACTCTTTGCGAAGGGTATTTAGAGGGATCTTATCGTAAGACATGAGAGCGAGCGGCTTTTATAAGGTCGGCAGGAACGGATAAAAAATGTAAATTTTTGACGTTCATCGATTCGCTTGTCGGAATTTCTAGACGTCACGTGACATTTTCTCGAGGTTCGCCTTCACCCGAAGAGGTGCAAAACGTGATTTTTTTTCAAAATTGACGCATTTAATTTACAAAATATCGCGCAGTCCACGCGAAATTGTGTCCTTTTTTTCAATTCGAGCGTCAAAAGTAATATCGAAAAGCCCAATTTTGCAGCTACTCGATCGCAAATGTCGGCGAAAATGGGCGATTCCGCTGAACGCGCCCTACACTTGAAAGTTCGTAATTAGTATAGGTAGAGATACGTCAAAAGTTTATCGTTTCCGTTAAAATAAACTTTAAAGAGCTAATTTTTTTTTCAAAAAAATGTATTTTTTGCGAGGTAGAACGTTCTAATATGGTTGTGGTTATGTATTGGACTGTTCTGATTTCAAAAATGACATTAGTTTTCACATATTATGTAATAGATAGTAGTTTCGTTGCTTGTGATAAAAATGTTAATTAAAGAACATTTCAACTAAGGAGCACAACCCCAAATACCTGCCACCATTGTTGTTGCTTTTTCACTCGCTTTGCACGTGAATTCTTGCAATGGGACGTACAGCATTTTAACAGACAAAACTAATTAAACTACTGATATTGATTTACTTTACTTACTCATAAAATAAACACTGATAATAATATTAAACTCAGAGAAAACACCCTTCAACAAAATAACAAAATTTTAATTACAAAAGCAAATAAAGGAATGAATAAAATTATAAAAGAACTAATTTAATTTACCCTTCAATTAAATTATTTTCTAGTAGAGGAGTTAAATGCTGACTAAATATTTTATCGAAAAAAATTCTAATATTTTGTTTGAGATGGAACGTTAATATAATTTTGCCATACTGAATATGTAATGGACTGATTTGAATAGGTTCAATAGTTTTAAGGTCCTTCACACTTACAAAAGCCTATACATACAAACTAGAACAAAAGAAGCTCGTTCGCACAGTACACAATGTTGAACGATAAATCAAGGTCTCGACGATAATTCGAAACAAAGAAAAAGTCGAGTGAAAAAGCTTGAGAATCCCGAATAATTACGCGCTCCCATAGGCCTTATAAACATCTAATTTGACACCTATGGCGTGAACGTTCATAACCAATCACCTGTCTAGTTACACTTTTGATTAATTTTCAATCAATTGTGCGTGGACTTTGATTAATTATTGTGTGCGACTACCGGTCGAATGCAGGGGCCCCAGGTAGCGAACGTAACCTTTTGCCGCCCCCTATTTGTGGGGAAAATGCTTACTTATCTACGTTTTTTTGCCATTAACGAAACTCGTTTTCGAGCCTGCTAAACCGTATCCGTCAATTTTCCCTTTTTGCTCGAGTCATTCTAATTCATTTTCGGGGTCTTTAGCGGGCGCGCGCTACCCATTTTCGGTTATTAATTGAAAATTTCTTGAGCGGCTGCGTTATTTCGCATTCAACTTGCCGATAGCCACAATGAATATTGTAAATTAATGTACACAATCCGCGGATGGAACAGTGCTGCCCACACAACTCTTCAAGATATTTTCAATTACTTAATTAATAAATATTTGAATTAATTGCTTGAAAGAATTTGAATGAAAACGTGTAGGTGTGGGTAGAAGAACAAGTGAGGACATTCGACGCAAAACTTATTTGTATGTATTTGCAAATCATGTTGCTTGACAGCATTTTTAGATAGTAATGCGTTTTTTAAAGATAATGAAGCAAATAATCTGCTCAATTTACCTAATGTTAAAATAATCAAAATTAAATGCCTAAAACTGGCGAGAAAGATATCGTACATACAATATTTTTCATGCATAATCGACTTTTGCCTCTAGTTTACTCAAATAGTTGGTATTTTGAGGTAAAAATGTATGTATTTTGTATTTTTAAAAATCTGATTCTCTAATATTTAATTTAATTTTTTTCTTTGTAAGTAAATGTTATTTTATTAGAAACCGGTTTCGACAATCACCTGATTATCACCATTAGGCTAAATCAAACAGTCATCAGTGTATATAAAATAAAAAAATCGAAAAAATTACACATATCAAAATTTTATAGAGACAGCAAAAAAATTAAACATGGACTGGTGAGGTTATATCCGTGGAACGTTTTTTTACAATACAAAGGTGGTGAGCCAACATGGAAATAAAAAATAAATGCCATAATTGCAAAAGTGAAATAATTATTATTGAATTTTGTGTAACCGCTCTGGGCCCGACCTAACGTCAGTCATAGAATTATATTAACATGTCATACCATGTTATTGGCCACTAACGTTTATTCAAATATTTCAATTAGCAACCAAAGCGTCGATAGCTGTGCTCAACCGATCGTCTCGTTGATCCACAAATGTGTATACATATTTAAAGTTACTGGAGGATGAGGTGGAATAAGTTTCAGTAATCCAAAAAGGCGTTCTAATATCAACAGAAAATATGATATATTTATGTCATATTTACAGCAACAACACATCAGACAGGAGATATTACAGCAAGAACTTCAAGAATATCTGCTTCATAAAAGAGATAAACATGAAATCAACACAGCAATATTTACACGATAATCAAAAATCAATCAAGATGATTTGCCTTTTAGTAAATTTTGACCACCTACTATTAGTTCCATGGCATTGCCTATTAGATTCATCCGTTAAAAAAGCTTCACAAATTACAGAAAAAAAAAACTTTTCAGGTTTTGACCACTTCAGCATGTCATACCAAACTGTCACTGAAAACCTTGAGCTGAAAATTTTTGCAGCTAAAATGTATGCCCAGCCAGCCCAGCTTTTGTGATTAAGCTTTGGTTAATATTCACGTGCAATGCAATAACCGACACTTCTATTATTTAAGCTACGATTAGTAGTTAAGGAAATCAAAAGTGGAATCAGACATAATAAAATTGTAAATATAATATACCCTACTCCAAAAGCATTTACGTAATTAGCGCCCAAGAGTGAGTATTCGAGTGCGTTTCTCCTTTACGAGAAGCAGCACCACATCTAGTTATACATATAAAGAGCGTTCTCACAGACAAAAGGCCGTCGATGTTGATCAATGTTTCAACATAATGAATGATGACGTCAGGACACCCGCTGGCCGCTAGAGCGCGCCGCGATCACAATGCTTGCCATAAAAAGATTATTGGGTGCTTTTGTTAGCGCTGATGAGGGCGGACTGAGATATTAACAAAAAAGTTCCGTGGCTTTATTACAAGTTATTATTAACGGTGAGGCGCTGGACCATCCTCCTCTCTCGGAGAAGGAGGGAAGCTCTCTCTAAACAATACACCGGTGGAATTTCGATCGGCAGCGACTCCACGACTCGTTCTCTCTTCTTCGGCTTTAAGTCCGGTAGCCCTCCGCATCAATTAATAATTTCTAAATTACACCTGTCAAATTTGAGATTCCCGCGCTAAATATTAACGCGTCGTAATAACTAATAACCAAGTGCGACTCTGCATCTTCACTTATTAATGATTTGATCTTAACTTTATGAAGTATGTCGGTAAAGGAAATTGAAGGAAATTGTGTCCTATCGCTTACTGAAAGCAATGGGTGCATTCAGCCGGGCTTACGTTATTCGTTAATGCTAGCGCGTTTATGCTACCGCTCCAATCCAGCACAAATATCCGGTTGAATGGCTACATTGGGATAGACATCTTTTTGCTGTAAAAAAAATGGTCATCGCTACGCGTAGCACTTTATAGTAGTGTTTGCTGTTGTATGAAGTCAAAATGGCGGGAACTACCGCGACCCCTAACATGGTAGCATTTTGGCCAAGCGCGGTTTAAGGGCTTTAATTACTGGACAAAATTCTAATTAATCAAATCTTTTCCAATTTATTCGAATGCAAAACTAACTGGGTTCTATTTCTTGAACCTTGTGAACACATTTTCTGACTACTAACTGACGCGTTTAAGTATTTAACATTTAATAAGGGCTGATAAAGCAAGACTACTCAAATGAAACGAAACACTTATCAAAACAATAACATCTATTAACAATAATAATAATCAACAGTCCCATTTGATAGGTTACATAGAAAAATGAATGAAGCTTTGAACATATTGACGTTTAAATTAAACCTAGGAGTTGATTAAGACAGACACACTTTTAGCAGAAATATGAATAATTTAATTTACAATGAAATGCGAGACGAGTTGAAAAGACTTACCAGGGATAAACTTAAGCGCCTAAGAACGCTCCACAAAAACGTGTACTTTACATGACGGTGGTTGAAATGAGAAAACAAAGATCTGTTCGTTTGCATCCCTTGACCCCAAAGGAAGCCGGAAAGATTTCTTCTTAGCCAATGGCAACACTTCAAATTTAAACTTATAAACACGCGGTCAAATCCTAAACCAGATGTTCAACTGAACACCAAAACTTCGATATTCTCGAACATTCTACCCTGTGTACATCGCGCTTAATTTGATCATATCTTAATAAATAAATAATGGGTTTCCGACCCATTACACTGTGGACTAGTTGCAGGAGTTAGCGCTCGCAGCGCTACGGTAGCATTTAGTCTGACTGAATGCCCGCATACATTCAGGCGTAAAATGTCATCTTGCTGGTGACTGCTGACACAATAGTTACATTAACCACGAAATGAATAATATCGATAATATAATTAAGTTAAATAAAAATCCTTTTTTTAGATTGTGGTAGTTATTTTTGTATTGAATAGATAATTATGTACCAAGAGCGTTAATCAAACGTAACACAAAATGTTATATCTTGCCCATGTCACTGTTCCTGAAAAATCATAAAATATCTAGTATCCTAGAAGGAAAGTACCGGGTCATAATACCGGTGATTCTCATTTATGATGACCCGGTATTGCAATCGACGGAAAAAAAGTGAATTCAGAGAAAATATGCATTTTGAGCTGTTCTGAATACATTCTAATGATTTCTAGAAAATGTATGTAGGTATGTGTGTATGTATCTGTGTTTGTATGTGGGTATGTATGTATGTCTGTGAGCACGAGAGCGCCCAAACGGAACAACGAATTGGGCTGAAATTTGGTATACTTATTTACAATTACCAGAGAACGAAATAGATTGTTGTTAGTGACAATCTGACATTCGGAAGTGGCTAATGTTACATGCGTCTGCTTAGATATTTATTCAACTTTGGCCAAACATTGATAAGAACAAACAAATCATTATGGTAATATGCGTACTGGTATATAGTTCTAAAGTAATTATGTATATTCTTCCCATTTCGTCGTTAATACAACATCTTCATGAACTGTCAAATATAATGCTAGCTTTGGGTATACTAATAAACCATATAATAAGCAGCAATTTCCTTTCTAGTTGTGTGGTCGATGTGTCAGTAGAGGTTTCCACATTACAAATACCCCCACTTATAATCCGGCGCTACGTCAATTCAACCATACCAGTAATTGAAGAGCGTAAAAAGAAGAGTTAGGAGATATCTGGACGACAGAGTGTCCCTAATAATCCCAACGTACTTAGAACACGTGCTCATTTAAATTTCTAAATTAAAATTACCGGTGCTGGATGTTTTTTTTTTCTAGGCGAACGATCAGGATGTTGATATAATGCGTGTATCTGATTTTTTTCTTGAGGGCAGGTGAGCACACCCTGATGCTATATCATCACACTCACCCAAGTTAGTTACAGTCATAGTTTGTCATAATTTGTCAAATATTTTGTCTAATATCTAAATATTGAAAGTGATCTGATTGAGTGGTAGACAATAGTTGATTTAATTTGACACTACACAATTTTGTATAAAAACGAAGTAAAACTTCTTGAATATTCTTGCAAAGTACTGTATGGACGTGTAAATCCGTTGTAGTTTATTGCAACTACAAGAAAGGTCCCGAGGTCACGCGTACTTATTAACAATATTCCACAAAGCCTTGCTTGCAGTGTGCAATAAACTTTACAGCGGATGACAGTTGTCTGCCATTGTGTCGCAAATTCCTAGATTATGTACATCCCCGATTTGGGCTAAGTTATGCCAGCGGATTATTAAGTTATTCCGTTGCCGGTATATTTATTCGTTCGGGGGCCGTAAATAGTAAGGGCCGGACTCGCGCCTGCCCATTAAATCATACCGGAGCAACGCGATCCGGTTGTGTGCTCAGGGCTTTGCCGTCGTAACTTAGGACGCCGCGCACCAGAAGCTACGGCAAAGCGCTGTTTATTCAGAAATTACACTGTTATTTATCGGTTGGGAACCGCACGTCCGGCTCTTTGTTGGACAAAATTGGTTAAGTGCAAGTGCTACCCGCTATTTATTATACCCGCACCGATTTATTATCACCCCATCTCCTACTGATAATATACAACAAGATGCAATTATTACTATCCATGTCCGTGATTGATATGAGTGTCGAAGAATTTTAACTATCACTTCCAAAGAAGGGATATTTTGATCTAATTTTATATTTCTGGTAACTTTTTGGATAGGAAAATGAATTCCCATTCCACCTGTTTGTTTGTTGAAGCATGTATATTTCTCACACAACGAAATATTGTTGTTGATGTAAAACGAACGTCTTACTGTTTTTATATGTAGAAAAATAACATTTTCTTCGTCAGAGCATAATATACTCAACATAAACATACTAAACTCTTAAACCAAAAGAAAAACTAGCCGATGAAATAACTACATATATTGAAATTCTTATTACAATAAAATATTATTTGGATAACAAAATAACCTCTTCATGCTACACGCAAGAACATTTTTTCTTGATATCCAAGAATAGAGTTCTTTCTGTGTAGGCTATTCCACTACAATCCTGGGTTTCCTCATAATCCTTGTAACCCATGAAATAAAACACTTATGCACAGACGTAAACAAACAATATACGAACACTCAATATCGTGGAACTTATATAGCGGTGATATATGGCAAAAGACGCGAGAAACTGTTAACGCCATCTGTAAAGTAATTGCACAACTTTCAACGTATTTCTCAGAATAAGAATCTTGGGTCAAGAAACTGTTTTTTTCGTTGAAGCATATATATTTTTCGTTCAATGAAATATTTCTGTTGTAAGAGGAACGTCTACTTTCTTATTGAAGAATAACTTTTACTTCGTCAGAGAAAAATATACTTAACATAAACATAAAGACGAATCATTGACATCAATTTCTTCGTAATTTTCGATCAATATATACTTGATAATTCTTTCATCATTGTAACATTGTTCTCTCTCTTTTTGACGAAGAAAAGTACCGAATATTTTATTTCAATGAGAACTAATAAATTATTTATGTATAATGATATGTATGTATAGTATTTTATTTAAGTATTCCGTAATAAATATCTGGTGAACATATCAAAAAATTATAAATGTGAACAGCTCAATTTTTATGAGGGATCTCTTATAAACGTTTCTCATATATGCCTCCATAAGTGTCGGCAATTTATTCACCCTCATATACGTACACGATCTCGGATCTCAATTTCAAAGGCTGACGGCTCATCAGCGATGTAAACAAATGACGGCGCATATATCATTCAACATTAAATATTCAAATCAGTCGTGACGCGCTATGACTAACTTAATATTTCTTCTTCTCCTATTCGTTTTTTTTCCAAGAGGGTTAGGAAGTTTTAAAGATTCCAAACGGGGCGGCAGATGATTCACAATCTCACCTAAGTAGGGCAATTAGGCGCATGTGGATTGAAGTTGAACGAAGCGGTACACCTTGTCACCGTTATTTCAGAAAACAAATAGAGGAAAAAATGGATGTACGATGGTGTGTGTATTAAGTGAAAAGGATTTTTAATTTAAACAGGTGCACCGTTATGTTGTGTTTTATTTTTTGAACCGTACGCGACGCCGATGCATGTGGATATTGTATACGCGTGCCGGTTTTAATAACGTAATTAACGATTGTTTCTAGATCGTGCGGTAGGTGAAATAGTAAAAAAATAATTAGGGGATACTCATTAAAAGATTGATAGTTGGTCTGTTAATTAAAGTAAAGGGTTTTGGTAATATTCTATTTCGTTAAGTGGTATGTACAGGTGAATAGTTTTTATAACGTTCAATTCCAAAAAGCTATAATATCCAGCAATATATTATATTACTACAATCAAACCAGCTAGAAACACACATTTTTATAAAACATTTAAAAAAATTGGGATTTCAGTGGAAATACCCGTTCTGGGGTCCCCTGAATCCATTGTAATTATTTCTGGAAAATGTATGTATGTGTATGTCTGAGAAAACGATAACGCCCAAACGGAACAACGGATCGGGCTGAATTTGATATACTTATTTAGAATTACTGGGAGACGAAATGGATTGTTTTTGGTGACAATCTGGCAACCGAAAGTGGCAAATGTTACATCTTTTTGCATTTTTAGGGTGCTAGGTATTATTGTACATACAAATCAGTTACCAAATATCATTTATTTATATTTATATATAAAATTATTATTCTACGTATATTATAGGTATTATGTGCCAAACTTGGGCCTGCTATGTTGACTATAAAGAAGTAAACACTGGAAAACTGAATATAGATATCAACAGCCATTATCTGTTGAACTAATACTATACAATGTTAAATTCTACATTTTGCAATATACCCCAATCAGGGTTAGAGTCATTAGTTCAATATTTGATGGATGGTTAAGCGACATTCAGTGTATTTGCGAAAGAAAATGATTTAATTTTCATAATTTATAGTAATGTTTCAGAAATAATATGTTGATTATATAACAAATTTGTCGGCTCTTCGTAGCTCTAGGGGTTTATTCTTTCCTCGGAGAGTTAAACATATGCGCAAGTTCCTTCTGCAGTTTAAACAATAATTTAATACCTAACGTCATAATCCAAAAGCTAAGGTAAACTAACACCACTGCATCGGTGGCATATGAAAGTTGACTCCCCCATTTGTCCAGAATCCTAAAATTTACATATTCGTGAACTCCTATACATACGAGCAGTTCATCTCAAGCATGAAACGTCTTGTTGAATAACTCGATCAATTTAGTAATGAGCAAGAATCCGAATTATCTGGGGCGCGATCCCCTGTCCAATTCGGTCTATACCGGTCCCATTATGACCAAATAAACAAACTGAATGGCGGAGCCGGAGAAAGATACCCCGTTGTATTTTTTATTTATTCAGTCCGACCAGCAACCGTCTTTTTGTTCATCGTTGTGGAGCGTCTTTTTGGCCCGGGCCAAGCGAGCGAGGCCCTCCTCGTTAGCGTATCGAGTTACCAAAATCAAATGTTAAACATTCCTGCGTGATGTAGCAGAAAATAATTCTTAATAGTTTATGAAGCTTGCAGCTTCTTTATTCTGTGTTGGGAGGTCCAAACTTAGACTGTTCTCAATCTACACGCCCTCGAGGGTTTGTCGAGCACATTCTGATCGCCTTTTTAAAATCGATGAGAGAAAATGAGACAATGTAATTTTCTGGTTTGATGGACAGAGGCGCTACGCAGGCCTTCTCATGAGAGATACCTTTTTTATCCTGTTCTGTTATTGTATTGTTTTAATGTGGTATTAGCATGGGCGAGCACTTGTTTTCATAGTGGATTTTCTAATAATAAATAATTATACAATTAACATTTGTGATATTTTCCATACATTTCATATATTATAAGGCACACTTTTACTGTTCCAAATTTTATTGACGAAAACAAAAAATGATAAATTTTGTTCTCATTTCCATGCAACGTTTACAAACGAATCAGAGGCATACTCAATAGACTAGATTCTTAATAGTTGTGATTCAGTTCGTGGTTTTTATAAGCGATTCCAAGAAAATAAATATGCACGTATAAAGACTCTTCACGCTGGCAGGAGCTAAATTAGATGACGGACGAGACGTTCGTGTTGAAATTAGGTAGATTTCGCCGTCCTGTTGCGCGCTAATGATGTTGTACATAAGATCCCCCGTAATACCTTAGAGGCTCGGAGTGTTTAAATGTATTTTTAAGTAGGCGAAGTGAACTCAATTATAAACCATAAAGTTAACAACTTATTCCGAGGTGCGTTACGAGACCACCTCCTCTTCCATCTCATCTTGTAGTTTGTCAGTAGCCCCTGTGGCACCATGAGATCTGAAACGAAATAGTTTAGTCCACCCAGTCATTTCACGGTTAACGAGCGACTCGTCTTGGACAGAGCGTAAACTAAGTAGAGGTAGTTAAGATGACCATTAAAACTTTTTAGAGAACCGAAGGGTTATAACCTTACTCGCCACTGGCAGTTAGAAGTAGAGTTAACGTACCCATTCAACAACATGGTGATTGATTATGAATATTATGCGAGGCAGTTTGCGTTTATGAGCTCGCTGTATGCTCTGTGGACTCAATTTCTTTGACGAGGGCCATAATGCAGAAGCATAAACGTAACATTGTTGGAGATGATCACTTAATATATAGACCTTGCTTATCTTAGTCGAAAGTTAAAACATGTTTATCTGAGGTGTTTTGGCATGGTTAGGCTTTTTATGTTTAGCCATACTCAAATACCTCTACACACAGAAAAAAAAAATACTTTGTTGAAATCACTATGCTTCTATTCAAATAATTTTTTTCTCATATCCGCAACTAAAAATTTTCTCAGGTTTGAAATAAAGCGACCCTTTCATATTTGGTAACATAGAATGCTTTCAGATGTCAAATATCATATAAACTGATATAACTCAAAATGTGGTGATGTAGGTCAGACCTGGATATACCCTACAGCCAAAAAACCTACAAACCAAAGGTGTTCCTCGGCGTAAAGCGCTCTCGGCGTGTCTTTTTACAGTGCGAAACAGTTTATGTTCCTTATATCGTCTGTAGCCGATCAATTTTTTACATCCGATAGTCTTACATCTGGTCAATTAAACTGACGGCGTGTAATATCGCGAAAAAATATGGCCTACAAAACTGGGAGGGCAATAAAATCGAACGCGTGTCCTGTCTTATATGCACCGTGTACGATATTATTATTATTATTAATTACGCCATCTGTGGACAAGATTTTCGTGCCGCCTATTATCGAAGAGTGTGTCGTGATCACCAGATATCGGCATACTTCCGGAAGTGGTATTTTGCCTCGACGCGACATCTGCTTCGTCGCGGTGGCAAAAATCTAGATCGCCTTGATTGGTTTACTTTCGATTTCATCGGAATTTGCATGAAACAGGAGGCTGATAACCATCGAGCACTTACCTCGTACTTATACGCGATCAGATGTTTCGGTTATGATCATTTTTCATAAGTAAATGTCACAGGAAGCAGACGTAACGGCTGTTTGTTATCGTACACGGTAATTTTCTGGGATTTGTAAGGTGCAGGTGGAATTAAGATGTAATTATAATTAAGGGGATTTGCTACAATCTTTATTTTTCGTTCTACTTAAATATATAACGAAATATACTACACAGGATTTCCAACGTGATTGGTTTGTTAGAGCTTTTTTGTCACTGGAGAATGCCCAAAACTGGATGAATCTCTAACAAGCATGTAACTTTTGTCATTTCCGGTTGTCAAATTATCACGAAAACAATCCAGTTTGTTCCTTGCTGATGCTAAATATGTATATAACAAATTTCTGCCCGATTTGTTGTTCCGTTTGGGCGCTATCGTGTTCACATACATACATGCACACAAACTTACAGACACACATACCCTTTTTAGAAATCATTGCAATGGATTACAATACTTTCCTTCTAGGGTACTAGTCAGAAAATAAAAAGGGAATAAAACATATGATATAATATTGGATATAATTATTGGACGGAATGAATGAATTTGAACAAGATTTGGTAAGATTTTTTTTGCCAACCATACACTCACATATATTTATGTTTTCGAATAAAGCGCAGAGTTGAAAATTGGTGAGCAGAGTGGACATTATGTTGTAACGTTTAATTTCGACTGCAAAATTTATCTCTTGGTTGACGCAAGTCTCCACTGCAGTCATCAACCCAATGATATACTGTTTTTCTTTTGATTTGCTTAAAACCTGAGAAGATATGAAGAATTCTTCAATAGCATGGGATTTGTCTTATACCCAGCCTTTCGAGGAAAACATTTCATGGTCTTTAGCCTTTTAATACCATCATTCCACCTTGTCGCATGTTGAATAACTCTCTTACAATACGCCGCAATACTCAAGCACATTTCTGCGTCCATTGACTGAGAACCAAACGTCATATCAAACAAATATGTAAGCTCAACCAATGAGAACGATTAATTTGAAATTTCTAATTCAGCGACATTTATCACAATTGGCTATTTTATTCCCATTACCAAGACATTTAGAAGGACCGCTTTGATAATTTGATTATAAATTGAATTTATTTCGAGCAATTTACTGCCTGTTCTTATTTTATGAATCTGTACATATGTAGGAGTGTATAATGTCCAATGTGTAATATATTATTGAGCAAGTCAATATTCATCCATATTTAATCCAGTCATTATGTATGACCGAAATGAAATCACCAACAGAATGTTAAAATATTTTTCGCCTGGTGTAAATTAGTCTTCCCAAAATTGAAAATATGCCTATGTGTACGTGACTTGTTGTGATCGCTTATTGTGTACGTGGCTGCAAAAAAACCGGTTTGCGAAGCAGTCCATTTCCTGAAGTCGCATACGTGGCTGGTAAATTCTAACGTTCGGTGCAGTGCTTGTGTTACA
This sequence comes from Aphodius granarius, assembly GCA_963971325.1. Taxonomy (NCBI): domain Eukaryota; kingdom Metazoa; phylum Arthropoda; class Insecta; order Coleoptera; family Scarabaeidae; genus Aphodius; species Aphodius granarius. The sequence continues at coordinate 14,040,615 of OZ020226.1, forward strand.
TATCCATGTACGTTTTAAATTGCCGGAGTGTTAAACTCTCTTGTCGCAAAACGTGCTTCTTGTGTTTATAAACAAAAGGCAAGCAAATCGTAGTATTTTCACAGTGCACTCTGTTAAATTTTGTAGTTGACATTTGGTAATGATCATTTAAGTAATTGTCGGTATTTCTATCAGACCTGTGAAAATATTGAGTATTATATCTTGCTAGTGAAATAAATGAATAGTGAGGAGAAGCTTCCAGATTAATCAGGTAAGATTTTATGTTTTAATTTTGTTGGAAGCTGGCAATTCTGCACTGTTTGTAGTAGAGATGGGCTTATTAGTTCTTATTAATGAACTAGTTCTTCCGGATTAGTTCACAAAAAGGAACTAGTTCAAAGAACTAGTTCTGAAGAACTAGTTCTGAAGAACTACTTTGATCCTGAGACATACTACTTCGATAAACGTGTCTTCGTGTGTTCTAGCACGTGTATATCTCGTTCCAAACGAAACTAGGATCTAGTTTGGACAGAATCGATGTCTGCCTTCCCACTTTGTCCTTTTCTTGAAGAATCGTCATTTTGTTTTGAAAATAAATAATTATTTATAATTATATTGATCGAAGAATCGTTGTCTTATTTTATTTAGGTATATTTTTTAAATATTTATTTAATAAGGCATAAAAGACATATTGCTGCACGTATTTTAGCCTTATTCATACTGCAATTTTAGGTGGAATTGGGGTATTATTTATAAATTATAGTATAACATATACTGGCGAAACTACTATTAACAGTGTAATCCATTATCCAATAGGAAAAAAACTATAATTATACTTTTGACATCCGCCGTTAGGTAAAGAAACAACTGGCGGGCGGGGTGCTTTGTCGCTCGTTTGATGTCGCCACAACTCGTTCACTGAATGGGATATGTTTCACCAAAGCAGAACTTTCGAACTAGATTTCATGTCCCTACAAGTCGTTCACTGAATGAGATATGCATAGAAATATGTTTTACCAAAGCAGGTCTTTTGCGAACTAGTTCTTTTTATTTTAAAGAACTAATTCTTTTGTTCTAAGCCGGGAGCCATTCTCTCGGACTAGTTCGTTCACGAACTACCCACCTCTAGTTTGTAGCCAGCGCGTGCGCGCTCGCGTCTTTTAGTCCAAAGCAAGTATTTTAAAAATCCGAAACGACAGTGTTGCGTATTTATAGGGTCCTGAAGCTCACCTTCCGTCTTTTGTAACTCCGTTTTTGATTAACTTAAGAGTTTAATATTGACATGTACCTATACCCTATATATCAGAGTGCATTTCAGGAAGTTAGTTTTGAAGGAAGTTTTTTTAAATTGCAAGATATATCTTTTTTACACATTTGGGTACCTTTTATGGATGCAAATACATCCCTAAAATTTTAATGAAATCGGTTGAGTGATAGAAGCTCAAAAAATAAAAACTTGATTAAAATATCTCAGGTGGCCCTCACCCAACTTTCCAACAACATCGTTTACACAATGAAGTGTCTAAAGACTTTTGTAATTATTCAATTTGTGAAGCGATACTCTGCCCTCTGTACTAAAAAAAATTGATCAATATCTAGTGTCAAAGTTATCAATCTGTAAAGCAAGTTATATTGCTTATTTTAAATCGAAACATCTACATATTTTTATGTTAATCGATGTAGAACTAAAAGACAAATATTCTTCTAATTTGAACTGCGTCCCAATTCCTAAAATTTAGAATGTTATGTGCTGAAAAGTCAGATATCAACTGGCTTACCTGTATTTTGTTTCGTCATGTATTACAACTAAGAAGAGCTTGTAGATTGACATCACCCTTCATGATTTGGATCAATCGAAATTGGTCAAACTGACCACTAGACCTTACTTAATGAGCATGTCATAAAATTTTATTAATCAGACGCTATTTGTGGTTTTCATTAACTTTTTAATCCACTGATGCAAAAGCAATTCTTAATTTTTTTTTATAAAACATCTAAGCTACATAAGTACACAAAGCTATGGCACGGTATTAAATTTTGCAACCGTGTATTTGCATTTAATAAATGATTATGTACTGGGGGTCACCTATTATTAATGGCATATTAATCCATTAATATGACAATTATATGTGGAAAGTTATTGTTGTTTCTTGATTAGACTTATAAGCACCTTACATGACGGCATGTCAGTCGAACATCACCTGCAAAATAACGACCCCAGACACCGTTGACGCTGTACTGTCATTTCTCATAAAGCAGAACAGCTTGCTTGTAAATCATCAAAGAACCTACACCTACTACATACTGCCTTCCACGTATCATCTGTCCTCATATTGCGCAACACCGTGTCGATGCAAACTGCCCCAAATATGGCTTTAATAAACGTATACCGATACACCGATACATAACGAGGACAAAGCGTAATAATGAGCGAATTAAAAAACAGTTTGCATTACTGCATTACGAGGAAACGCATAAAGTTTACAACGTGTAATTTGACTTAATGGTCCGCTTTTAAAAAATAAAAATTCGTCTTTAACCGGTTGAAAATCTGGAGCTTTCACTTTTCGTATGTACAGGCCGCACCAAATAATTAGCGCTTAATATTATATTTATGTTGGTGCACCTGCCCCTTCGCGGGCAGTAAATCTAGAACTGTTGACATCTGCTGTGCGCTGCCGTAACCGGAGACAATAGGTCATCTGCATAAAAATCCGAAGATGCGCTGAGTCGATAATTATCGATGCGGAGATCTCCGCATTGCTCGCGGTGCCAAAACGCTTAATTCTTCGTATCAACGCCGCGTCGAGCTGTTAATAATTAAAAATTTTACCGGAGGCCCAGAGCCGACGAAATTTTAATCGGTGCCGATTTGAATTTCAAATCGAGGCCCACGATTTTTCCAATGTCGGGGCGGTTTTACTAAATAGAAACGAACTGCTGACCGATCAAGAATTATAACACCTTCGACTGTTATTAGCAACGATCATTGTCGAATTTTTAAGTTAATCTATGGAAATTAGGGAGATAAAAAATGTTTAAAAGACGAATCTACAATCTAGATTCTAGACTCTAGAATATATTAAATGAGTACAGCAAATGTAAATATCTGGGGTGGCCCTCACTCAACTTTCCGACTAGATTGTTGGCACAATGAAGTGTCTGAACACTTCTCAAAAAAAAAGTGATTAAGTAAAAGTCTTCAATTAACAACTAAATTTGTTTCATAATTGAAAAAGTCGAAATGTTAATATTTGCTGTAGTTTTCTCTAACAAAATAGCTGCTGGATCTCTTATTTTGTAGATTAAGGACAAAAGCAATTAAATATTTTCATTATTGACACGATAAAATAACGTATTTTATAGCAATTATTTCATCTAAACTATAGATTAAACATCGTACTGAAAATTATTTTAGGCTCTTTATTTAAATATATGGTATTTACTTTAAAGTTTGGGAACAATAATCAATCATTGTCTATCATATTTCTTTTTTTAGATTTTCTACAGGTCCGTGGTAAGTCATCTTAAAATTGATGCTAGGATTATTTTTTTTGTCACGCTTAGTGATGAGATATGGCGACAATTGTTTAAATCCCTTTTATAAATGCATTTTTCCTAACATCAAAACGTGAAAGATGTCATCAAAGGCGTTGAGAAAATTTGTAAAGCTATCTTTTGATGTATATATCGATAAGATTTAATCTTGCAAAAAGTTTGCACAAAAGGATTTACATAGTCCTGTTCGCCGCCGACCAATAGCCGATGGAAAAAGTGCCTTGAATTCATTAATTTATTTCACCCACTAATTATCAAAAATTTGTGTTGCAATAACTATGGTAGGTAGGTGGAAGTTTCAGCTATCTTTTGATGTATATATCGATAAGATATAATCTTGCAAAAAGTTTGCACAAAAGGATTTACATAGCGCTGTTCGCCGCCGACCAATAGCCGATGGAAAAAGTGACTGAAATTCATTAATTCATTTCATCCACTAATTGTTAAAAATTTGCGTTGCAATAACTATGGTAGGTAGGTGGAAGTTTCAGCTATCTTTTGATGTATATATATCGATAAGATTTAATCTTGCAAAAAGTTTGCAGAAAAGGATTTACATAGCGCTGTTCGCCGTCGATCAATAGCCGATGGAAAAAGTGTCTGGAATTCACTAATTTATTTCACCCGCTAATTGTTATAATTTTGTTCTGCACTAACTATGATGGGTAGAGGCAGGTCTCAGCTATCTTTTGATGTATTTATGGATATGATCACACAAAGCGAATACGTTTGTTTAACTTAATTTAGGTGGGACTACATATGGTACCCGGATGTTAAAAATACTCATATTTGATTAATTTATTTGAGGCACTCATTAGCAAAATTTTGGGTTGCAATAACTATGGTAGTATAACCGAAGCTTGCGCTTTCGTTTGGTGTTACACCTAATAAGTATAATGAAGTATTGGCGAAGATATGCGGTTCTAAAGATATGGAAATTCATTGAAATTTTGACTTTCTTTTTAATTTTTTAGGTAGTAGTTATTAATTGATCCCGTTGCAATAACTATGGTAGACTCAGCTCGTCATGGGCTTTCCAACGGTGTATAGTTTATTGCAATCCGATGAAAAAAAATTTTGTTGCTGGCTTTTGTTGCTAACTTCACACAGCTAATTTGTAAGAGTTTGTCTATAATTTTGTGTACGATTGGTAAAATTTCGGGTTGGCTTGAACATGTCCCATATGTATATCTGGGCAAGTACTGGAGCGTTTAATTATAATTTATAATTTCTGATTAACGCCGCGGGGTGCGCGGACATCGATCCCCGTGCACAGCCGCATCGGCGGTTCGAGATCGATCAGTAGCAGGCAACTAATAGAAATCCGGCACTATTTAGTACCACTTCGCTTCGTCACTTACACAATGAGCCAAAGTATGATTATCGATAGTCAATCATCAGCCAGCGGGCAGCCGTGTTATTCGCCGAGTCAGCCCTCCCCCGTGCCACCGCACGGCCCCTTCGCGGACCCATCGCTGAGGGTGCGATCCGTGATGAGATAAAGGTGTGCTCTGCAGCAGCTACCCGAAATAAACTGCATTTCCAAGCGTGTTAACCAGAACGCCTACCGACGCAAATCGGTAGTGTCTACTCGTTTTCTGCAATTAATTCTAGACGCGATGGATTGATGATAAGAAAGGGACAGGATATATGAAAACGGTTTGTTATAGAATCTTTAGAATACAAGTTCTTGTTTCTCATCAATTTCATTATAGGAAGTAGTGGTCAAAAGCAAAACTGGCTTGTCAGTATCAAATCGTGTAATCAGAGTAATTGGGGAAATTTGGATTAATGGTGTATTTCAGGAATTGTTGTTATGTTAGGAATTCTATTTCAGGAATTCTTGTTATGTTATAAACTGTTCGCCTTATGGCCATTCTTTGATGCAGACCAGTGGGATGGATGGTTTACGCACTATAAGAGTTTATAGAAGCACTTTGACAAAATCTACACCTTTCGTCACTGTGTTGCGAATTTTGACAAACGTCAGTGCCACTGGCATGCCATGACCTTAAATGTCAGTACGACGAATGTCATTATGTCATAGAAACTGACGTTAGATAGTAGTCTAAGATCCCGATCTAGATCGACCTTCCCTCATCCTTTTTCCTAATCAAATCTATATTTCATATAATGTATGGTATAAAGGAACACAATGTCCTAGGGTTGCCGCCCCATATCCTGGCAAGGCTATTTTTAATTAAAAATTATTTAAGGTAAATTGGTACTAGTAATTTACCCTCACCGTTTTTCCTAATCAATTGTATACCAAAATGTAGGTTGCTTTATTGCGAACATCGTGGTGTAGGGTTGCCTTTGCAAAAGTTGTCATATCTTAGGGTTGTCGCGATTTTAAATATGAATAGTTGAGTAAATGGGTACGTTTACATGACAAGCGCCTAGCGCGCGTTTACACTATCGCTGTGCTATCGCCTACTATTGCTACAGACAATGAAGCAGAATAGCAGTTACCTTCGTACTTACCAGTTACCAATCTTAGTTTGTCGTTTGTTGTAAGTCTTTGGTTCTCGATTGGTACCAAATTTTTCAAGAAAAAGAATGACCGGAACTATTAAAAAAATACCTTAAATAATATTTAATTAAAAATAGCCTTGTCAGGATATGGGGCGGCAACCCTAGGGCATTGTGTTCATTTATACATTATATTGTATAAAAAATAGATTTGATTAGAAAAAAGGATGAGGGAAGGTCGATCTAGATCCGGATCTTGTACTATAGGGTCCAGAGTGGATCTGTTTTAGCAAAATTGAATAATAAACTGTTCAGACACTTCAGTGTGCTAATAATGTAGTCGGAAAGTTAGGTGAGGGCCACCCCAGATATTTTTCCAGTAAAAAAATTACAGAATGTAAACTTAATTATGTTAAGATTTTATAGAGAGCCAAGTGCAAAGTGTTGCACAGCAATATTTATTTTCATTGGCTTATATTTTTCGTTATTGCGGTTGACACGAAATGTGCCTATGCCAATTAAGCCATACGATAATAATCGTCCCCAATAATAATTCATCCCGAAATAATGGTGGCGACAAAGCAGAAGACATGATTTACCTGCGATAATCAGGCGTTCGGTAAAGTGTTCGAGTCACAAGTGGCCGCTTGGTGACAAAGGTAAATTATTGTTTTAATATAACACAGTCATCTAGTTAGCGAGCGGGCTTACCCCTGATATATGGCTGGGCCATTCTCGCGATGTCCGCTGAAATCTTAAGCCGCGGTCGCACAAATAACGGATGGCGTTTCGGGATTAACGTCTCACACACGGCATGAATTATGCTTTGGCGCGGATGCTTTACGTTGAAGTTTATGTTAAATCGCTCCTATACAATAATGTATGTTTATCATGGGCGGTACGTGCGTGTGTATGTGTGTGTGTGTGTGTGTGTGTGTGTGTGTGTGTGTGCTCAGAAGGGAAACCGTGTACCGGTTTCGAAATTAACAACTCACTCGTATTGTAGGACCTGAAAAAAATATAAATATATTTAGCGACCTGAATGGATTAAATATGATCTTTATTACGATAACAAATTCGTCTCTGCGACAAACGCTTACATATAAATACGTATCCTGGACCACAGTAATAAGGTAACATGTTTTATCCTGAATATTTATACGTTATGTACTGTTGTGTGTATGTTCTTTTGTGTGTATGTACTTGCATACACCGAACTGGTTTGTTATGAGGATGCAAATTATGCTACCACCATGACGGAAATGTGAATTAAACTTTATTACATGGAATTTTCATTTTTTACTATAACCAGCAAGGGGTTAACATTATTATTGTTATTATCGAGCTGGTCTTTGTAGGTTCCCACAACCCTTCAGGATTTTTTTGCCGTTCAGTTCTTTATATAGATTAGATTCATAAGAAAATCAATAGCTTTTTCGTTTTGGTGTGCACTCGTGCTCAATTTCGTGTTTATTGGTCGCACTCGTAAAGGTTTTCGTGTACTTTAGGTCGGTTGTAAGTTGTAATGTTGCCCTTGCACTGCACTGATGTCATTATGTCGTAGAAACTGACCTTAGGTAGATGCCAGAGTGGGTATGGCTTGAAGCCAAACTTTGTTAATTATTCTTACCCGCTAATTGTTTAAATCGCGATCGGGCAAAACTAGTATAAGTGGTTGCCACCCTTAGCTATCGATTGGTGTATAATTTGTTAAAATCGGATGACAGGAAGTGCTTAAAAAGCTTGCTTTGGTTCACCGTTGTACCCGACACGGGCCTTTCTCGATGTCTCCGGAACGCAAACTTTGTTAATTATTCTTACCCGCTAATTGTTTGAATCGCGAGCGGGCAAAACTAGCATAAGTGGTTGCCACCCTTAGCTATCGATTGGTCCATAATTTGTTATAATCGGATAACCGGAAGTGCTTAAAAGACTTGCTTTTGTCCACCGGAACACCCGACCATGCACTTTCTCTATGTCTCCGGAGCGCTAACTTTGTTAATTATTCTTACCCGCTAATTGTTTGAATCGCGACCTGGCAAAACTAGCATAAGTGGTTGCCACCCTTAGCTATCGATTGGTGCATAATTTGTTAAAATCGGATGACAGGAAGTGCTTATTTTTTACCCTTTTGTTGATCGGTGTTCAAGGCATGCGGTTGCACTGTGTTGTCCAAATCCCCACGACGCTAGTACTTTCTTTTTTTTTTTTCAGGCGGTAATTGACATGAAGACTTGTGCTTTCGATTAATGTATTGCTCATTATGATCGGTTAAGTCATAGCCGAGATATGATGCCGAAAACTTTACAAAATTGTCGAAAAAGTCAACTTTCATTCGTATTTTTAGGGCACTAATTATGATTTGATCGACCGGGCAAAACTCATGGGGTATCAGGACGTTATGAGATTTAAAATGATGTATCATTTATTAAAATTGGTTGAAAAACAAACTTATTGCTAACTTTTATTGCTAACTTCCCCCAGCTCTCGATATACAGTGATATAGGTACATATTTTAAATGATTTTCAGAAATTAGCAATTGTTAAACAGGGATTACACATAATATTCAATGAAACTCTTTTTATGTAAAAGAACAATTTCTAATAAAACTTTGACGCTTTATACCTACTTAAATATGCGAAGCAAAAATAGTATTTCATTTGAATTTGTCTCTTGATTCTTCAATATAGGAATATTGTGCTTTGTTTAATTAAATGAAGTACTTAATTCCTTTCGAAATTAATATAAAACATACTTCATCGGTTACAATACTACAAAGAAATGGAGAACTAAAAATTTAGACATTAACTTCATTGCTTTTAAAATGTTTAAAATGCACCGAACACAGTTTTGTTCTTTATGCAAAGCATGACCACGTGATCTACGGTGCTTTTTTATGCCAAATGTCAGTAATATATAATATTAAGAATACATTTTGTAACTGCGTGAACAACGGACTTTAAATTTCCTTACCAATTGTGGCTCTATTGTGGACGTAATAACGCCTAGTCGCTTGCTCTAAGTAACAATCAATCAAATTACAATGGGCGCCAGATCACGGTGAGTGCCCAGAAACTGAAATTAAATTACGTGCCCGATAAAAACCCATTCAACTTGGTAAAATTACAAATTACCAATAATAAATGCGTCCCTTTTTGTTAACGAGATATGGTTCCGTCCCACCTAAAAGGAGAACCGGCCCAGGGAGGCTGGCCAACGAGATACAACAAGAAAAAACGTGTGGATTCATCGTCCTGTAAAAATTTAAGACTCATCAACCTCAATAATTAAACACAATGGGAACAGATTTTTCAATGCCGTTTCTAATAAACCATCATCACTCCCAAACAATACACGTCAAAACTAAGAGGCGATTCTTGTAAACCGGGTGCTAAATGACCCCTACTATATAGGCTATAGCGCCGCTATATTCAACATGTTAACAGGTAGTTTTCTCGCCTCTACTATGTTTTTATGTTGTCGAAGGAGAAACAATACATAATCATTTCCATCTATTTCTGATACTATACGATAACCAGCGTACAGGGGGTTTCTCGTTATATGTAAGCAACCAATTTTATACACAACATTTCGATATATGATGTACATTTCTGATGATACAGTTACTATTTGCCAATTTGTAGTAGCTTATTTATTCATTTGGATGGTAATTTATCTCGAGAAATACAACAATACATCCACCACAATATCTAATTTACCCTGTAGTTATGGTATGTTAGAATAATTGAAATAGTCCCTATGGCATCACTGACATCAAACTGTTTACAATTAATTTTTACCTCTGCAGGTGAATCAAATTAAAGTGCGGGCTCCTGTAGGAAAAGAGTTATAAAATTAGACTATTAGTGAGGATATCAATTAGGAAAGAAAGTAACGGAACCGCTCCTAATATGCGGTAGATCCATTAAATCTAGATAAAGAAAAAATACATCTACAAATAGATAGATAATTAGGACGTATAAGTAACCGTATAGTCAAAACTTTGGGCATATGTCTCTCCTGGAATCCAAGCACTAAACCAGTCCAACCCTTAATTAACAGCTAATTACCCTATGGATAATCGAAATATACCGCTAGACGGAGGGAAAGGGTTTAGAATTTTAAATAAATAGATAACTAATTTAAAATGAAGAATGTCACCTGATGAACTAGTCGCGTGGCACAGCTGACCGAATATCCTACTATTTTTATTCAGAGGTAATCACGTTGTCCGTCTTCATCAGAGACAGCTGCAGTACAAATTTAATAAGCCGCCCTCGGTCGTCTCTGTTTCGACCACTGTCAACGTATCTGATTCGTACAATTTGTCCGAATAATGACAACCGAAGAGATCAACCCTTAAGATAACGGTGGGTGTTTTTTTTTTCTGGAGTGTGTGCGTTTTTTGAGTTCTAAGCGGTGTTGGTGTGTGTGATGTTGGAGTTATTAGGGGTAATTTAACCCTTTTAGGTGGCAAATTTTCAGGGCACATTAGTGGTAATATCTCAATAATGAGGGATGATACAGCGCAAGGTGGATCGCGTTAATTTTCTGATGGAGGGTGACAGGTTTCTGTTTTATTTATTTTTCTGTGAAAATTAATGATGGGCTAAAATGATGAGAACAATAAGTAAATTAGTTACTTATATAATTTCTTATTAGTTCTGTATCTATATTTCTCTGTATTTTGTTAAGGTCGAAATATTTTAGCATTGATTTTACTTAGTTAAACTCGGGATTCCCTAAATCTGTTGTAGAAACGGAACTGTACACCAATACTAAGAATCCAGTTTTATTTTTTTTCCAATATGTATTTTCTAACTTTATAAAAAATAAACTGTAGTAGATTATTTTACTCCTCGGTACTCTTTACTAAAGACTACAGAATTATTCCCAAATGAAGAGTATTCAGAATTCCGCTAGCATTCTGTAGCTGAGCTTATATAAAGGCCAAAAAGGCTAACAAGTCCTTAGAAACTGTCAGTGCCATTTCCTCGCCAGTAGAGCAATCATTTTTAATGAAACCAATTATTTTTTTTTTATTCAAATAAATAGGTAATCGTTTTACTCAAATCTATTATCTTTTTCTTCCAAATGGAATATTTATTTACCTCAAAGCCGATTTTTATTTCAAATAAGACCAGATTTATTTTATTCAAACATATTTCTGCAATTAAACCCAAAGAATTTCTACATTATGAAATTTGGTGCAATAAAATCGTTTCTTCAGTGAAAACTAATTTCTTTTTACTTTAAATAAAATATTTTTTTAGCTCATGCACCTCACCTTTTTAAATTTAAAGATACTTATTTGTTCCAAACACATATTCTTTTCTTGAAAGAAATATGTTCAGAGAAATACATTTATTTGATTTTTCATTTCTTTTCTCTCAGTATGTATTTTTATCTGAAATTGACTCCCTTTCGCTCACATTGTCTACAAATCTGTCTACTAATGGATAAAGCGAAGCATACAACCATTTTAACAAAAGAAAACCCACATTGAGTACCACACTTTGGATTGTAGAACGAGAACCAACTAAATAGTTAAAACATATTTTGTATCGCAACCCCCGGTATGTTAAAATACGATAGTGTCAATAGAAAACCGAAATAGTAACTGGGCACTAAAATCAACTAAATCAACGTCAAAACGAATACGTATGACACCGATCCACATATTTTAAGACGCTTGATTAATACCCCCTTAACGCTATTAATAATCCTGACATAGAGCAAGAAAGGACACTCTCGTCCTTCGTTAACAAACCGTTTCAACAATAATCACCGCCCAGTCCCGACAATACACAATTTAATTTAAACGGCGATTCCTCCGCCACGTACACGAGAAAAATATTAATCAATTAATAACGTTGCACGTCAAAGGGGTCCATAAATGACCAATAACAAGTTGTAAATGATTATAATCAAATGATATGAAATATGAGCGCGACCGGTGAGCGATGCGTCCAACTTATCAGGAATGTTGTCAGATTACTGATCCGTAGGTGGCGAGACACACACGTGAATATGTATGCGAAGCCTTAATGTGCCTTATTTGTCACGGGCCGGGTTCGGGCGTATCCCCTAACCTCGAGGAGTCGACGCATCGAGACTATAATGACAGAAAAGATTGGGAGATCAATCAGAAGCTCAGAAAGGAACGATTACTAACTTCACCGTACAAAAATCACATCATCACACGACTAAAGCCGAAAGAAAATATTTAAACTGTTTCACACGCAAAAATTACAGCTTGTGATATTTTGTTTAACTAGCACAACTTAGAATTAAGTAACCAGCACTACTTGATGAAGTATTTCACACCATGTAACACGATGCTAAGCATGGTAGCGTAAAATAGTAATCGTGCTGTAGCAAAAAGCGTCAGACCCAGTGCTTATTACGTATAGAAAATTGTGTATCATTGGGAGCTCAGTCCAGCATCTAATTTGGTCTAATTTGCCTCGTTTTTCGCAATGTTTGTCGTTCACGGATCCCAAGTTCCGAACGAAACGTCTAATAACTGCCGTTAGCATAGTCGGCTAACGTTAGTCCATACAATTTTCTGCACAATTATTGCAATACTCAGGCGACCGGACTCGCTTATTAGACAATCGGACCGCAGCCGCTGGATAAATAATAAAAATCAGACGGCCTAGGCGAGAGAATTAGTATTGCGTGTGTACTGCACACTGGTAATTATCTACGTTTCGCAATTCCATGCGAAGTAGAAAAAAAAAATGTGAAAGAATTGTTTGTCTTCGGTGCAGGGAAAATAGCGTAAAATGATAAAGAATTGAAGAAAATTATTCATGTTCTTTTTTGTGTCTTTGAGAGATTCCTTGAGAAATGTTTTCGATCCAAAAATAAAAAAAATAGGCTCACTTAAAAGTTTGATAAACTTTGATCAATAACGTTTGTAATCTTTGGAGGATTTTAATGATTCTTCCAGGAAATTATAGACTTATCTAGAATTCTTAGGAATTCTTCCTACCTTTTTTTATTGTCGAATAAGCTAGTCATTGAAGACCAATGAGCAATTTAACTGTAACTTATCTTACTACTTTAAATAATTCTAATAGGCATTGATGTCTCTTAGTTGGTCCTGATGTAGTGGTACACATTTTTCATCCGAACTAAATAGCACTGACTGTTTTTTGCACTTTCACAGTTAACTCTGCTTCTGACTCTGCTTCTGTCACTAACACCATTATACTAACTCAAAAGGCTTCTTTCTCTGGAGTCATCTTATGGGATCAGTGTCGGCGAGGAGCTGGATAGCCTCTACATTCACGTGTTGATAAAGTCTTTATTGTCGTGCAATTTTCAGGATTTCGCTGTCTATCATATCTATTTTGAGGTCCTTATGAAGATCGTTATTTTTAATGTACCAAGGAGCAAGAATGTCTGAATAATTTTCATATTAGATTTCTTTCTCTGGTTTCAGTATTTGCTGGTATAACGGATTTTATTATGTACTGACAGGACAGAGTTTCTTCCAAGGAGCCAATACATCTTTCTAAAGCGAATTCGTAAGTGTCATGCCAAGATATTTTGCGTACCTATCCTTTTGTTAGAAAAATAAACATGTACTGACTTTTCTTTTTTCTTCCTAGGTAATATAATTTTTAAAATAAACAATTCTACTTCTTATTTGATCAGTGTAAGCAAAATGATGTTTTGTGGTCTAAGTTTGGAACATCTAGTAAAACAATTAAGCACATCGTTTCAGTTTTTGACTACCCAGTTACAAAGCCATCTCTGCATCTCGAAATTTGAATTCAAATATGTATAGCGTATAACTTCAATGTCGTACACTTAACATCATATAAACCTTATTGTTAAATCAAGTGATTCAAGTGTTTTTTCTTCATGTGGTGAAAGAAGTTATAAGGTATCTTTTTCATAATTACTATTCCGAAAAAAAAATTCACAATCGGTAAAGAAATACTTGAGGTACAGTCGATGAAAGGTAAACTTGGTCCAATTCCCAAATTATTCCATAGTTCCAAAGTTGGATCACAAAAACATCATGTCGATTACACAAATCAAATGAGTTGCTGTATTGGTTATAAATTTGTCAAATTTTTAGTTGGTCGTTTTTTCTTGACGCTGAGTATTTTTATAATTTAAATTCCTCTACAAATTTTACTGTCCATTAAATAAACCTATTAAGAACCATTATCAGCTTATATTGATTTGAAATCGTTTATTACTATAAGTCAACCTACGATACAGTTTAGCTCGAAGCATCTGTCGGTTGTCAAATGTTGAGCAGGCGGCTTGCGTACCATTTCCACTGGACTACAATTATAATATTCATGTAGGTATTAATTCATAGTTGGACCCGTGAGGCACGAGCTGCTGCTCCACTCTTGAATTAAAACTATGAATAAATTAATGCGCCTTGTTACCATTTCGTTTTTTTTTGCTTCTTCCTTATTTTGAGTGACGGTACGGATGACTTTATATTCCCTATGAACGTTAGGGCGGAGTAGTTCTGATAGTTAGTTATAACCTTATATTAAGTGCTGTGGGGAAGAATTCTTGCTTACCCTGCTGGTTTTATGATAAATTTTTGACTTGGGTAATTATTGTTGTCGCTGTTAGAATTTAGATGTTCCGCGAGGATGCTTGAAGCAAGTTAAAGGTATAGATTATTATGTTATGTGTTAGAAAACCTTTTATTAAGCCCACGTATATAAATATAGGTTATTTGCACTATTTGTAATAGAAATCATTTCAGCCTTTTCATGGGTAATTCTTGATCGAAACTTTTTAGGCGACTTTTGATCAAATATGATGTATACGTATAGTATAAGAGTTGTAAAATCATACTTAATGTGTATTATTTAGATTGGAGACTACTTAAAGTATCAAGAATCTAAATCTAATTGACAAGACAATTACGAGAAAGCCTACTGCCGATGTCGTGGTGTATACAAAAAGCAACTGACGTTCGGTTGGGGTCCAGAGTGGCTGTGGCCACTCAGTTTCATTGAATAATAGTAAAAGTGTTTAAGCACTTATGTAAGCAATTTATTCGGAAATTTGGGTGGGGGCCACTCCAAATTTTGACTTTCCGACTAGTACCCTACAAAGAAAGTATTGTAATCGACGGATAATGACGTTTCGAAAATTCCGCGGAAATACGCGTTTTGAGGCCCCTGAATCGATTTCGATGATTTCTGGAAAATGTGTGTGTATATGTCTGTGAACACGATAACGTCCAAACGGGATAACGGGGCGAACTGTATTGCTTTTTGTAACAATCTGACAACCGGAAGTAGCAAATGTTACATGCGTTTTGTTGGGGATTCAACCAATTTTTCACAAATTGATACCAGGTCACCATCCAGTGACTCTAAATATGTATACAAATTTGCAGACCAGTGGGATGAACTGTTTAGGCGCTATAACCGCTTATAGAAGAAGTTTAACAAAATTCACAGCCTTCGTCACTGTGTTGCAAATTGTTATATAAATTGACGTTAAATGTTAGTATGACAAATGTCATTATGTCATAGAAACTGACGTTAGGTAGGGTCCAGTAGGGTCCAGAGTGGCTCTGGCTCCACAAAATTGAATAATTGTAAAAGTGTTCAGACACTTCATTGTGCCAACGATGTAGTCGGAACCTAGGATGAGTGCCATCTCAGATATTTTGAATTAGGGATTGCAAAATTGCCGTAATTTGTATTTACCGGCAAGCGTTAAATGTTTTAAACAAAAACCGGTTAACCGATAAATTACCGGTAACAGCTTAAACCTATTTATGTTTTTATATTAAATTCGAAGATATGGGCACAATTTTCTATTATTACGGCGGCGTGTTGTTACATACTGTTATAATGTCAACATAAAATGTGATTTTAGTTTGACCACGTAAATGAGTTACATTTAATTCAACAAAGAAAACTATTGCATTCATTGAGTCTTCATAGTTTACTTGAAATGCTATACACATTTTCAAAATTCTTTTATATTGAAGAACTAATAACGCATTAAAATGTTATATTCCTTTTGCTTGCTTCTCTGATTTCAATTATGGTAGAGAAGAACCCTGCGTAGTTCTATTACTTGTTTTGTTTATTTACAAACAGTTTTAGTAATAACTATGTGTAGTGTTTATCTATTAATATACGATCGTAGAAAAATTCTTGCATACAGACATCCACTAACCAAGCTAATATAAAACAATATCCATTTATGTTTTACTTTCAATATATGTAATAAAGTAGATTTCTTAATTATATAAGTTTGCTTCCTATATATAATAAAATTAAGGAAACTACTGAAGTTATTTACCATTAACGTTCATTTATTTTATGAAGTAATTATAAGATAATTTAAAAGATTATCGAAATTACTGATAATTTCTATAGAAATTTACGACAATTATCAGAGTCAAAATGACTGGTAAAACTGGTCAACGGGTGATCGGTAATATCACAAATCAAAGATTATTTGAATATACAAAGAAAATTTTTGTAGATAAACATAAATAAATCAACAACACATTGGTTTGAGATGCCACCTACAAATAAGTAGCGTAACTACGTGAATAGAACGGAGTATTGACCGGAGTAGAGCGCCCGAAGTAAAGCTACCGGAGTAAAGCGACCGGAGTAAAGCAACCGGAGTATTTCAGTGACCTTTAACAACAGACAAGGAGAACAGCATTCTACAGGCCGCCACAACCACCGTTTCTGCTTTAAATATTGATTCATTGATGGCGCCGTGCAGTATATATATAATTAAAAAAAAATCTATACATTTTTTAAATAAAATAATGGTTAGGTACTCAGTACTCAGTACTCAATAGTTCGTACCTAATATAAAATTATTGCAACGATCAATATGCCTTACTTAAACTTAAATAAAAAATTAATTAATTGGAGAAAAATATTTTATATACAATATTTCCCAATTACCAACTACACACCAATTATGTGTGTAATTTGGGTTTAATTTTGTGCAAAATGTACTTTCTTAATGACGCGGTGGTGTTGGCGACCTCATATCTAGTTAGGTGGTATCGTGCAATTTGACTTGTCTTGACCCATTGTCCGTCGTGGGTTACAAATTACGATTGTATCTATTTGCTAAGCCCTCAGCGTTCGATGTTTGCGCTCTAGCATAGATTGAGCCTCTGTGTTGTACGACGAAGTGGCGACACTGTCTCCGGTTGCGTCTCGATGCCTGAAAAGCTTGTTTGGCTTTGCGGTGACTTTGTTTGATTGCACTTCCGACACAAAGTCATTATCACTGCAGTTATTAACGCTCTAGGCTCTAGGTTCTCTCTTGCGATAGGGACTGTTTCGAATTGGTCCCTTTGTTGTGACAAAATTCTCTTGCTGTATTTTTAGGGTTTTAATTAAGAGTATGTGATGAGAACATATTGTGGAGGCTGTGCAGTGTGTTTCATTTTTTCTGTTCTTTGTTCTCAAAAGTTTTAGATTCGTCATAACATGAGTAGTGTTTTCCTTTTTTTGTACCGTACGTCTGGAGGTTTATGTTTTGTGTATTAAATTGATGTTATACATATATACAATATTATTTACGTTCTACCATAATATTAATGACTTGTTCTTTATAAGTAAATATTTACGTAAATAAGTATTTATATGTGGTATCTGTTCAGTTCATGCAAAAGCATGGAGTTTAGTAATCTGAAAGGAAATCTGATGGATATTAATCTTTTTAACTAGGTTGTGGTTGTCAGGTAACTCCAGGTTTCTATTCTGTATGTTCCTAGGGACATTACGTACTATTTTTGAACGATTTCTTATTCCCTATTGATAAGTAAGTCAATAGCGTAGTAACTTCTACACTTCAAGTTAACGTTCAGCTTATCTATACATACGTTGTGGATGGTATTCAACATTTTGTAAGAGAACAACTTAGAATGCAGGGAACATCGTCGGGAATATATGGCAATTTGTATACTTAATTAATCTAAATTTCATTTGTCTGACTGAATGCAAAACGTTCGGCTAACGGACTGAAATACATCGTGGGTGGGGGAAAATAGGACTTGTGGCATAGAATACCGCTTCACCGGCTCTATTCTGCATAGATATGCGATGGATCGAAATCTGCCGTCGTTCCGCGGGTATTGTCGAGGAATTTCTTGCATCGAGCGCAGCACGTATGACTTCGCATTTTGACAACAATGCATTACTTCTACGCGGGTGATTTTTCATTGCACAATACAAAATAGATCCTCATTTGAATCACTGCATAAATTTCTTTAAACTTTTATCTTTTGGGAGTTTAAACCACAGATTTGGAATATTTTATAATAATATGCGTTGCACAGTGGTCATTTTGTCAATTCTAGGGCGTAGAGTCATGTTATTTTCAACTGCAAGAAATTGCATATAAGGTGGTAGTGATTTTTTGTATCATTTAAATATAAATTGCTGTATGCTTGGCTCTAGTAATAGATAGTCAAATAGTAAAATAGTATAACTTTCCTCACGTTGCAGCTAAAACTACTGCCCATTTTGTTTAAATAGCATTCAATTACAAACCTTTTTGACAACATGTTAACTTAAGGAACTGAGTTTGGAAGGACGCCCTGTATGTAGATATTTAATTTGTTCAGATTATTGTATAGTCTAAAGTCTAAACATTTCTACTATAGTATCAGCTGTAAAATGCAACGATCAAATCAAAATACGCGATAAATAGCAATATTGTATGTAAATAATCACTGTGCGCTATACTTTTGTTATGATATTCCATGGTCATATAAATTCTAAAGTCAAAAAGAAAACATAAAAGGGACAAATAAAGTACGTTCTCATTCCAACACAGCAATAAAATCTTTACGTGCGCTCCCTTTAGAAAAATATGTCTCATGGTTCGAATTTTTCGATTCTCTCTCGCAACGAAAGGCCGTTTTGCACCTTCGCCGGCAACCGGTCTAATTGGGAAACCTATCGAACTTTCGTCTCTTTATTGGGGTTTCCCGCGCGCGGCGCAAAGGGGCAAATAAATCGAAACGCATCAAATCTCCGGTTAGTGGCACGCCGGGGACCCGGACTCGAATAAAAATTTCTTTTTCATTTAAGTTTGACACATACGGGAGCCGATAAAGCTCGCGACGGCGCCGAAGAACCGAACAATAAACAGAGAGGGCGCCACAAAACACCACGCGAACGGACAACGAGCTGAACATCACCTCTGAACAGTATTTGTTGCGAAGCTCTGTGGAAAGCTCCGGGGACTCATTACCAGGTCGTGTACGTGAAAGGGGGACCCCGCTTTTCAAGGAAAACTTTATAGTGCGCCCCGTCCCAAACCCTCACAGACAGCCGCCTCTATATCTTCACCAGATGTAAAACAGACCTTAATACTAGTCTAGATAGTAGCAACCACAACGGGAAAATTAACTTTATCCAAAGTTGCCTAACATCGATCAAGAACTTTACGTAGCTGTTTATACAGGAGGAAATTTGTGATTTATTTTAATTTAATACCTGGGGATATTATTATAATAGGATTACAATACTACAAAGACAGTGAATTATTGTTATGATAGTAGATGTCAAGTTAGAAAAAAATAGAAATTGTATGATCTTTTGTCACCTTGATAAATTAGACGTACAAAGTGAAAAACTTGCCATCATTATAAAACTTTTATATAAAAGATTCTTGGCTTGAGAAATTTAGGTAGAATTTTCCGGTAATTTATTACAAATAGTCCGAATTTTAGGGAGTGAAAAAGTCACGGTCGTGAACCCAAAGACATTAAGGGAAACCCGCGCTAAAAATTCTGTGAAATTAACACCATAATTCAAATAAAAATTGCTCCCCATTCTTTCGAGTTGTAAAGCGTAAAGTCTACAGTTAGATTGGCACCAGTAATTTTACGTTGATTTATGCGTTTGAATGATTTCAGTCATTTTGAGTAAAGCGACTTGTGTTTTACAGTTTAGTTCGTGTCACTGGTACTTTTCAGGGATAAATAATATATGCTAAATGATACCTACATGCTCATCGCAAAGAAGGATGCTCACCTAGAAATATGACAAATTTTGATTTCCAATAACTTTTTCCTTGGTGGATCTTCATATTTTTTTCACCAGATTAAATATTCTTTATAGCTAATTCAGTTTTTAAAATAAGTTCTTATGGACTAAGTTTGGCTAGAGTCTTCTTTTTTTAATTCGTAATATATTGGTCTTTGTTTGAAGATTGAATGTTTTAACTGAAACTTTATAAATTAAACTTTTATCTTCCACAACTCGGGTATTTTTTGATCGATTGCGACAGTTTTCTTAACACGACGTATAGGAATCTTACATGTTCTTATTCTTATCTTTCTTATATAAATGTGACAACTGTAAGAATCATTTTCGACTTTCTATACAAAAATAACGAGGAAACTTGTTCCATACGTATGGATCCATCGCAAAAACAAAGGCTTACTAAATTACGTAGACTTCCACCCGCTGTCAGTTAATGCGATCGCATCAGGTTAAGCCTCAGCGAAATGTAAGAGACTCTCGGCATGGGCCGAGAAATATCCAGGTGTAATAATTGAACTAATAGGCGTGTAATTAAACTTTATTTCATTGCTCGTCGAAAGATTATTTTAAGCATGCCTCGGGGGGTTGTGGGGTGAGAAGATGGCATGGGAACGCGACCAGATGGACAAAACGATGGCGTTTTAAGGGGGTGAGAGAATGCCCGCGGTTGGAGTTCCCTGACAGGCGCGCAGCTTGTTTCACGGTCCGGCAGAGCATGCAGGAGCTGGTTGGGGGGGACGCTACCCCCACCTCTGGATCAACACCAGTTTAATGGAGATAGCGCACCATTCATCCCGATCAGTATTAAGTTAAACGATCATTAATCCTTTTTACGAGAAATATTTTGTGTGATTCGAGCGGACCAGTGAGCGTTCACCGTATCCGTTCCCGGCGACTCCACATTATTAATTGTCTCCCTTCGCGAATGGCGGATGGAACGGGTAACTTCCACCCATCTTCTGAGAGATATAAGAACACAAGTGATAAACTACCAGACACTTCTAGCTTAAAATGCATGCAAAATCAATAAGTGAGTCACACAGGGCTTAGTATTGGGCCCAGTAATTTTTATGTTGTCTATGTATCATGCCATTTGCATGATTGAGCTGCTGTGTTTTGTGAAAAAGTACTTCTAACATAATAATTCAAAAGATATTTTAACTAAAATTGTGGACATCTTCAAATCAAAATTGAATAATTGCAAAAGTGTTCAGACACTTTAATTTGTCCATGATGGAGATTTTTTATTATATGTCACTCGTTGAAAATTTGTTGCGACATGAGTGCAAATATATCAATATACAATATGTGTAGGCTAATAATACAGTATTAGGAGCTCAAGATTTCTCTTTTCATTCCTAAACCCTCTTAGAAAAACAAAATTATCACAAAAAAAAGAAAACTACTATAAAATTACCGTCCTTATACTGAAAAAATATCACAAACCCCATACTCCCTACGCAATATTACGCAAAATCGATTCCGACCGAAACGGCAATTTCGACACCGGAAAATCGCGTAACAATTTCAACGCATCACGCTGTAATGATTGCAATAAACAAAAGAATAAATATTCAAATCGTATGCAAACCTATTCCGGGACCATGGCAAAAGCGCGTCGATGCATGAAGTATAGAGGGAGCGTGCGGTGAAAAATCGCCTAGCATTGTGGCCTGATGGAGAATATATCGCGCCATCTATCAACTCAAAATTCAAGCTTCTGCACACCCCTGGCCACCGCAGACGATCCCCGTCATGATCGCGGAGTTTAA
Organism: Aphodius granarius; assembly: GCA_963971325.1. Classification (NCBI taxonomy): domain Eukaryota; kingdom Metazoa; phylum Arthropoda; class Insecta; order Coleoptera; family Scarabaeidae; genus Aphodius; species Aphodius granarius. Next base: position 14,062,439 of record OZ020226.1, read on the forward strand.
GTGAAATGTTTGTATCGCTTCGGTCATTGTAAAGACGTCAGATGATGAAGTGAACCTCCCCAGAATGACGCGGGTTTGACAGTTATGACATCGCGCGGCGCGCTGTCTCTCTCGAACCTGCTGAATTTCGTTATTTGTATGTCGATTTGCATCCGAGGCAGGAGGACATCTCGCACGGAGTTGAAGGGAAATTGACCATTGTCGGAAGTGACATCCCAGTAAATTGAACGCACGTTTGCAAAATCCATTTATCGGTGCTACTTTGTAGATTTTCTTTTCAATAAATGGTCTGATCTAAATAAGAGTAGCATAACATTCAAATTTGAAACGCAAAATCTGCGAAATTGTTTCTTTCGTAGGCGAACTCAGGTACTATACGAGCATACCTCGCCTCATTTCTCCACCTGAAAACTATATAAATCACACGCACTAATATTATAATCGTTCCAATCAAAGATCTGTCAGGTGCTGGCGTTCTCGGCCCAGATAAATCCAATGAATAAAGCTTGAATTGTGTTAGGAGAGCCATCTAGGGGAGACAGATTAAAGGCGGTACGTGATCGGTTTAGCGATCGCGGTTATACCTGAACGGTATTAATACCGGATTGGGCGTCGTTCTGAATTTTAAAGCGCCACGATGCGCCATACGGCGGCGTATGCTAAGTTCAATATAAAAATGACTGCCGATCTGTCAGGTGAGATTAAAGCCATATTTTACATGACGCTACCTATATTCAAATTAGGTCCGTCCGGGTTACTGCGGATTTTCGAGAAAACCCAAGACTGCGGATGTTTTAGGTTAAACATTAAATGAAAACGAACTTCAGTTATCATGTTTTCATGTTAAAGTGATGTCTGAAAGAAGTCTAAATTATCTATTCGCATTAGCAAAAGCTTTTGAAATTACTTCAACAACAACGGTTTGGAATATAACTAGGAGTTCTTTGCTGGCGGCGTCAAATAAAAGCAACATCAGAGGGCTCCGGTTCCAGATTAGGCGATTTCGCCTAGGACAAAATGACAGTCGTTCGTTGCATTTCAAGTGCGCTAGGTGGCGTTGTTATCAAACGCGCTCCGTTCGGCGCGGTTCGGCTCCTGTAATTACTGGACGAGGACACACAGCTTCGGCCCTTCTATTCGCTCGGTAGAACGGCAAACGGTGATAAGCCGGCAAGTTTTAACGAGTGTGATATCCGCTGGCCACCGCTACAGAAAGCTTAATATAAGCTGCTGATGGAGCAATTTAATACGTGTTATTACCGTGCGACAGCTTGCAAGGATCTCACGCCGTCCTGCAGGACCCATTATAAACAAAGCGGACCGACAACGCGCTAGACTGGACGGATTTCAGGATATAGGGAAAGGTGGTAAACGTATTGAATGAGAGATCCGAGATATCGGGGACCATGAGTTGAGTTTTTTTTTTTTTTAACAATTTGATCAAGGTTTGATGTAATTGGATTTAAATAGTCAAAAGGTTTTACCTTATTTCTATACACAAATGTGAGGTGAAGGGAAATTTTTTTTGTGGTGAGTGTAGCAGGGTTCTAACTGCAAATTGTAAAATTCAGTTGCATCACATTCAAATACACACTCCCCCAAAAATAGAGAAAATCAGCCGAGACCTACTGCATTTAAATTGCATCAGCTTATTTAGAATTCAGAGTATCGCCCCCTGGTGGGATGCTGCCGAAACAAATTATTCGAAGAGTCGTTCTCTTGTCCGACTCTTTTGAAACGACATCGACCTTCTTCTCCCTTCCAACTTTCCAGCCCTTAGTACGCTAATCAAGCTCTAAGAAAGCTAAGAAAATTCGTAATTTATAGGTATACGACGTAGCGCCAAGGGCGACATCTACCTACCGGGTTACCGTTCTAATTAAAAACAAAAATCTCAAAGCAAGTGCAAATTTCTCAGGAAAAAATATTCGCGGCGATTCTTTTAATTAATGTAATTAATTTAGGGCGTTTGTCGGTAGGGGGCTCCTGCGCGCGGCGCGAAAGTAGGAATTAATTAAAAAAAGAACGCTGAATTTGACGGTAGGTCGCCGATAGGATCGCGGGAATTAAAAAAATAATGAGAAAATCGAGCAGGAGCGATCTAGTTACTGTTGACAAGCAGAAATTAGTGCTGTAATTGGAGCATCAGCAATTTTCTACTGTAAACATTGGTTCAGAAAGATTTTTTATTTTTTTTAACACAAATTTAATTTCTTTGTTTTTGGTTATAACTGAGCATCACAAGATCACATTTTTAACAGGGAACTATGTATTATTAAATAAAATGTAATTAAGTACTGATTTCAAAAAGGCTGCAACTTTTCGAAGACAACAAGTTGGCCAACATTTTGCACAATAACTTTGTTGATTTTAAGTTTACAATTAGCTAATATATTTTCCAAATGGTATAAAATATATCCTTTTTATTTATTATATCACCCGGCACTGATTATATTAGTTATATTAAGTCAATTATGAGCTGTATTATCGATATATTGGCTTTAAACGTACTGAAAGTAGCTTCGCAACGCTGTCCCGAATTTTTTCCGTTGCCATGATGGTAACCGAGTTTTGACATTTGTTGTGTATTTTCCGATATTCATTATTATAACAAAATTCAGCTTTTTAAACTGTTATCTAATTGTTGGGTATATCATTTACCATTATCGTCCACGATTTTTACTGATATTGATCGATATTGATTCTTGCATTATGTCTATTAAGTTAAAATCCTTTCTAAAATTATATATTGATTGTCGTGCCATATGTATTTATTGGAATTCTTTTTGTTTCAGTGATCGCGTTCGCGGAGTGTTGTTTCTTTTCACTGTTTTAACTGTCAAAATGTTGGATTTTCTTTGCGAATTGGTCCTGTTCTTCGGTATAAAACGGGCACAGGACCATTTCCAGCACGATATGCGACAGCGCTCTCCATGTGAGAGTCAGTATCCACCTTAGCATGTGGGGTGAGGTATGACCAGCATTATTCGTCTGCTTTACTTAGCAGGTTAGGGGAATTCGCCACCTTACGTTATGAAGACGCCGCGTGTAGTTTTCTATTTTTGAAAATTTTGACGGTTGAAACATGAAGGTGCTACCGGAAATCGTGTGCCAATACTCGGGACTCAGGAGCGTCAGGAAGCGGAAATCGAATGTATGTTCAGAAGTTACATTTTGTTGTACCTGTAGGGGCTAATTGATTCATTATTTTTTTAAAGGTGTGTGCCGCAAGCTCGGAAGTTGGAGATATGCCGCAGGACCATGGAAAATTGAGAAACAATGATAAGGTATGTTTAAAATTTGCATTTATTTAGGATATTGTACGATTCTTGATCAAAAGATCTGAAGCATTTAAAAAAAGATTCTATTTTTATCGAATACCACAATTTTAAAATGTGATTGTTGCTGACCTGATCAAGCTGGAGAAATTAAGCAGCTATCAATTAATAATTATACGATTAACAATTTTTTACTGTCATTTTATTGTGTCAGTTAACATATATTTTAATAGTAACGATGTGGTGCCAATGCTCATAGAAGGGATTGGCACCACATTTGGTCTGTTCCAAAGTTAAATTAAAAAAGAATTTAATATTGGGACAGAAACAGAAGGATAGAGATAGAGAAGAAGTAATTATGAGGGAAAAAAAAGATGAAATATCGGTACGCCTTCTAACAACATCCGGTAGCAGAGGTAGAAATTTTTGCTGCACGAATTCAGGCGTGATTTAGAGCTGTGTAATGAATCAGGTTTAACAAGCTCTTTAGCGACGATGAGGAAGCTGCGCGAAAACAAGCAGAAGTAAGAAATTAGTTCGTAGGTAATCCCCGATAAGGTTCGCAGGAAGTGCCTCCATTTGCATACTTCCGCTCCCCGCTTGTCCACACTCAATCAGCTCACCCATAATTAACTACGATTGTTAGTTCGCTTTTCAACCCGTGAACATTTCGCCCCACTAAACGCTGCAAATTTTCCAACGATCAGTCGTAAACTGTTTTACTTTATTTTTGAAATATATTTTCTCGCCTTTCACAGTGTGTACACCTAAATTGACAAATCTGTTCAATTAACTAGTTGGAATCAGACGAAACTAGTTCAGCTAAAATTCTGGAACTGATCGATAGTTGGGTGGTTACCTTAACCTTGTGTTCCGTATTAGTATTCAATCAGAATTACTTAGCGTCCACGTAATATTGAATATACTGCGGCAACCTGTTATTACTGGCGGTAAGATGCCATTAAACTCCGTGTTCTCGGTAATTCCTGCTGCATTTATTTATGCATTTCATCGTCTCGCTAGCCACGTTATAATTTCGGGATGTCACGAACGCTGCACGCCAATGGAGTTTGCATTTGTGAAATAGGCGCGTCTGTTCATCCATTTAACAACCATTATATGCAATGGGCGACCAATCGTTCCTAATTTGGATTGTTGCATAACAAATAAGGAATCGTAGCAGATGCACCGAGATAAGCCTTAACCCTAATAGTTTCGTACGCTTCCTTTTTCACGTTTTCCGCCCTAAAACTTAATTTGAACTTAATATAGCAACCGGTAGATGGCGGTTATATAAATATTGGATAACCGCTCGAGTGTTGGCGACAATCTAGATATTCAAATTTTACACTTTAATTAAATAGAGTTGCGCGTGCGGGAGGTTAGGGGCCGCTGTCTAGCACACGGTGGATTAAAACTTATGCTAATCGCGTTCGAATAGGCAGATACAAAAGTATTTAGTATCTGCTAACTTGCATGTTCAGTGCGTTATATCGGCCGATACCGGCTGAAACCAATTCAGCAGCAGCGTTTCAGCTGGCTGTCCGTTACGTACGTGGGTGTGTTATGCAGCGTGTATAATCGTTTGGGAAATAATTACGCCCGCTATCTTATCGCTGCGATCTGGTAAAACTAATTTGTATGCAAGCCAATTAACTATGTTCCAATTTTCAGGCTCGGTATCGTGTTTGCTGAAAAAAAGAACTGGTTTATATTATTATACCGACAACCGCTGTAAGGTCACGTTATTCCTTGATTCTTTTAACAGATAATAACGAACAAATTAAATTAGAAATACTTGTGCTTATTCAAGAAAAAAAAAAAAAACGTTTTGCAAATTCATATTTTAATTTATTATGAAATTTCCTGCCTAGAGAGATAAATTATTACGTATAATTTCTACTTTTTATGTTCTTTGAATTTTTAGTGTCATAATTCTAGATAGAAATTAGTACTTACGATGGGTGCTCATAAATTCAGGTTGAGTATTCAGTTTAAATATATATATCAGAGGGTAATTAACCGAAACAATCGCCGGTGATTGAATTTAATTCCCGTCATAAATTCGGTATAACTTATAAACGCATATCAGAGCCGGTTATAATAATTCCCGAATCGTTAAATTAGTCATAACGGTTGGGCCTTGCTATAAAGTTATTGGGCCGCTCACGGACGACCGAAACTGCCGAATTTTATGCCACGGATGTTGGGTATTGATTTAATTTTAAACACGCCATAATTATAAACTTTATGATAAACGCTTACCAATTTAAAATTGATTTGAATTTAAATTGGATCTGAGTAACAATGGTCTCTTAGTATAGGTACTTAAATTTCTCTCATTACTTGATAATACCTCTTCATATTTTACTGTTACAAATTTTTATATCCTCGTTTTTTGTATACCTCGGTGGTTTGTATATCTTGGTGGTATAAAAATTTGAAATTTGAAACTTGAAAGAAGAAAATGTTCTATGTAGAACTTGACTTTATTTGATACATACATAATACAGCAAATAGCTTTCTTGGTCCCCTTTATGTTTTATACGGAAGCGGCCAAACATTTTCCGGAAGGTACCTCCATAAAGAAGGTTATACTTCAGGGTGAAAAATGCATTGTAAAATGGGCCGTTTAAAGTGTAGGGCCCTAAGCGTTCTGTATCTGCGTCGTTAACGTGTGCTCGAGGATAAGGCATCCATCAGAAGGGGTAGGTACGCGCCCACAGCCACAATAATTCAAGACTTTTCCGCCCAGGCCGACGTTTTCCCACAAACCGTCCTCAGTGTACCCACATCCGCTTCCGAAAAATTTCCCTCTTGGAGAAATTCGGCGACATTGTCAAAATTTATTTTGCGCACAACCGGTAACCGAAGTAGAAATTCAAACTCGCAAAAGAAAAATGAAATATTGATTATACAGGATGTCACATGGCGCATGAAAATCGAAATGGTAGTAACAGTTTGGGGTATTTTTTGTTTAATCCGTCCAGCGATTCGAGAATATAATCCAGCTTGTCTATAAGATATCAAAAATTATTTTGTGAACAACCTTAGAACGAAGTAGAAAATGCGAATAGGTCGCCCTCTGGCGCGCTAGTTGGGAAAACGCGATTCACTCGGAGTACTTGATTGACCGCGTGATCAAAAGAGTTTTAGCGGCCTCCGCTGCCGTCGTCGCCGATGCAAAAATGGAAGGAAAACAGCCGCCGGGAACGTCGTTTTTATTTAAATGAAGATTTTTCCTCGCTACGCCCTTAATATGCGTTTTTAAATCATCCGCCGTCGCAAATATTCCGAGTTAAATGCCTGTTTGGCAAGTTAGTTTCGTATTTCGCAACGCAAACTGCTAACCAACCCAAGATTGAATATTGACTTTTAATTTAGTTCCTGATGAAGGAGATTCTTCAAATGGGCTTAGTTTAAATTAAAAGTAATGGGATGGTTAGTTGATGATTCGGATCTTGGATGATTGTAGAAATAATTCGGAAATCTTGTTAGTTAATAGGTTATTTTATCTGAGATCTGCCCTCGCAAATCCTACAGGGAAAGTATTGTGGTAAAGATAAGACAAAAGACGGTCGCCGCGGTTTTAGGGCTTCTCCGTTCCCTCCGGGCAATTTTGATTTATCGGATATTCGCAGGATTTGGGCCTTATCGCGTGCAAATGCTTCAAGATTTACTTTATTATCGAAAGAACGTCGAACCACAACGAGAAACCTACAAAAATAATACCAGTTAATTCCAGAAGTTTTTAAAACATACTGCTTTTTACTTTCCGACTCCTAGAAGGAAAGTATTGTAATCGACGGAAAAAAAAAATCTGAGATTTTAGCGGAAATACGCGTTTTGGGGTCCCCTGAATCCATTGCAATGATTTCTGGAAAATGTATGTGTGTATGTGTGTATGTGTGTATGTGTGTATGTGTGTACGTATGTCCGTGAACACGATAGCGCCCAAACGGAACAACGGATCGGGCTGAAATTTGGCATACGTATTTAGAATTACCGGGGGACGAACTGGATTGTTTTTGGTGACAATCTGACAACCGGAAGTGGCAGTTGTCAAATACGTTTTCTTAGGTATTCATCCGATTTTGACCAAACTGACACCATCTCATCTTGCAGTGACATTAAATATGTATACAAATTTACAGATCAATGGGATGAGCGGTTTAGGCACTATAAGAGTTTATACCTATCGGGCGCCTTCGGTTTGTGTCGTAATGAAGGGCTCACGGATGGCTCACTGTATGTGTCAGCATTTATGCAGCCACATGTTTTCGGCTCGCGATCGAAGAATAAATAAACATCTCGCAGAAAAATACAGATACGTGACAGTATAATATTATGGGTATTTGTATCGAAAGGTGCCTTGTGTTATGATCTAATAGTAGTATTATTATCTTACGGACATTCGTTTAAATGTCAACATTGTAGTCGGAAAGTTGGGTGAGGGCCACCCCAGATATTTATATTAGTAATGGTCCCATAGGTAGGTATGCTAGCGGTCGTATACGCCCGCCATGGTTCTTAAGCCCACCACACACGTTCAGTTTCAACTGACAGTTTGAACTGTTCAGTTCAACTGTACAGTTTAACCTCTACGTGTGTGGGTATTTCAGTCTTTGTCTCAGTTTAACTATGAAGTTGAGTTCAACTGAGACTGAAATACTCACACACGTAGAGGTTAAACTGTACAGTTGAACTGAACAGTTCAAACTGTCAGATTAAACTGAACGTGTGTGGTCGGCATTAGAATGTTAAGAGTATACATCACACAACGTTTTGCTGATACTGGGAAATTAGAAAATGCTGTCGAGCGAAAAACAGATATAAGCATTTTATAAATACTTAGCCAACTGCAGTAAAGTTTGCGCTGCAATTCACTCATTTACGTAAATATTTACCGTGAGTGCAGTCTGTCTACGCTTCACAGTGAGTGAAAACCATGCGTCTTTTCCATCATCAGATGTGGTACAGATACCGGAAAATAATTTTAAGGTCTAGATTATTCACCTCCCGATAAATTTTCCCATATCTAATCGTACAGATAAATATAAAATTGGGTATCACTACTACATAACGCAATGTAAAGAAGGAAATAATGTTGCAGATTAGTGCTATGACGACTCCGAGTTCCTAAAAAAAATGGCAACTTTTGATTGTCAGATTATCACCGATACATAGTAATTGTAACTATGTATACGAAGTTTTAAATTAAAACGTTTCATTCGTATTTTAATTTGATCCTTCTAGGTAATCTTTTAATATAATTTGTATCGTTAGAACAATCTGTATCCTATAGCAAACTGAGAGATGAGTTTCATACCTTCAAATTTACTCGATCTACATCATGATGTAACTTAAAGACACGCAGGAATCTTAAGCACTATTCAAGTACTGGTGCTAACAACCCCTTATAGGGGCAATATTATTAATATCGATCTGGCAAAACGTTGGTGGATTCAGAATTAGGAGTTGTATGTTTCGTTAAATGTGATTAATATGCTACCAAGTTGTTTTTGATAATAAATAAGATTTGATTCACTGTTTAAATATAATATGTATATGTATTGTTGATTTTTATTTGACGAGCCGCCACTGGATGAACATTGTACAAAATTCCTGATTAGATATTCTAGTAATATTTGTCTTATCGTTTTACAGCTCAACATTGTTCGTTTATCGTCAGCGATTCGTTTAATAGTTTCAAGGAAATAGGGAGACCGTAAAGGTTAAAAGTTGAAACGGCTTAGGGCAACCAATTTCCTAAACAATCTAATGCATTATAATTCAGCCGGGAGGTATGTTTGAGACTGGTAACGTGGAAATACACATATAAGCAGTGCGGGTATGAGCCACTGAGCGCATGATATGCAATCGCATAAGTAATTCCGTTCTCGAGGTGCATGCACGCCGTAAGATTTTCCATTTTCCTTCGGCGTCTGCGGTGGCGGAGGCGCCGCGCCGTTGGCCCGTTGCAGCCGTTCGCATTGTCGACCCGCGGGTATGAGTGGGGAATTTAATAAGGAAGTTATTAGAATGTCCCGCAGTCGTATAGAGCCAACGGCGTCCCAATAAAATTTGCCGAGCCGAGCCGAATGCCGAAACAATTGCCCCCGCCATGCATACTAATATAAATATAATTGCGATGCAGTAGTTTTCATAATGCTGACGCAACCTGCTCGCTCACTATATTGACTTCACTCACTCCCACCACATAGTCATTCTCAAATAATAATACAGAACTTGTTCTTAGATAGATTGCTGAATTAATCCTGAAAATTGCAATGTAGAAACAATTGTTTGAACCAGTTACGTGGAATACCCTGTATAAAGCATACATATTAAAGTATAACACATTTGAGTAAGTACATACAAGTTCTGGCTTAAGAATAAATCCATCCCCATTTCTAGTTCAAAGTTGTCGGTATTCGTATAGATAGAGAGTAAGCTTCCTTTGATGAAATACTAAGTAATATTTTACTCAAACAATCAATGGGGCACATAAATTGCGATTGGAACACCAGGAGCAGAAGACGCGCGATGCCCGGCGAGCCAAGACCTCACCCCCTCGCCCCTGCCACTCGTGACTCTATCAAATCAGTTCGATTGCCGTGCTCACTGAGACGCAAAGTCACAAATTGCTCCGCATCGCTCTACGAGCCACGCTGGTACGCTTTAAACAAATACACACCCCAAGAATAAAGACAATAACGTCTGACATTACTCGAAGTGGGACGCCATCCTACTCTATCGCCTTTCCAACGATAAAAATCTACTAGTTCCAACATATTTGTACCAGTACACAGTAGGCACTAATCGGTTTGCGCAAGGAATTTATTATTATCATTATCATTATTATTGTTCGATAATATAACCACACAATCACCGATGGGTACCTTTTCAAGCAAACATTATACAAATGATATCGACTATATTATGAATATATTCAGGTAAAAACGGAAGTTGCTTGTTTCAGTCTTCATTGCGTATCATTTTAGTACCACTGTTCAAACTGATGTACGACAATGTCGTGAAGGGTGACCATTTGTGTTTATGTCGCGATTTCTTTGCCAGCTATCGCGATGGCCAATGGACGATGGAACGACTGAATAAATAAGGTGACGTAAATTATACCGTAAGGGTAATCGGGGACGATCTAAAGTAGAACGGGAAGGGAAGATTTACGGCGTAGCGCGATCTGTCACATGTGCATGTAAAATTGCATTTTCATTGCGCTCGGCTAAAATTGCACTCGTAAATCGTCTTTTGTGTGATACTCAGTGTCGCTTCTGATGCCGATCAGTGAGCAGTGCCAACTTAAAAAGTTATTTGCAGTGTAAAGTATTCTATACGTTACCTTAATTGGTAAAGCAACACGCCAAAAACGTGTAGGTAGTTGTATTTTTATATATCGCTATTTTGATCGTACAATTCGGTTTCAACAAATAATCTTTCATGCTCTTTCAATCCTCGTTTTAGATGTTTGATTATCGCTTGTCATCTTCTTAAAAAGTTACTTTGGTTTCTATGATGGGTTCTTGTATGCAATGGCGAAAAATTACTGGGTCGATACGTTTATTAGATTAATGAAGTATTGTTACGGAGTGTAATCGAACCAAAAAGCATTCCAGCCTCTACACCTTGACTGCGTACCTCGAGACGCCGACGTTGCACTCCTAGAACCGTGTCACCAAAATGCCAATGCATGGTAACACATGACCCAAAATCCAAGCACAAAAAGCCCCATTTGGGTGTAGTAAGGGAATTCAGCCAGTGAGTAGTGACTAGACCATTGTTGTATGTTCTTTTGGTACTTGAGAGAAATATACCACATCGTCACCTAACACCAGTGTGCCTTTTATTAATCTGCACCCTCATCTGGATTCAGCCCAATTCCAATTTATGTGGCAAGTGAAATAGCTTAAGATGAATAAACATGAATTCAAATCAAGAACTGATATTTAAGAATGTGTAAACGTCTGCTAGAACATTTTAGTGGAACAATTTATTAATGTTGAAGTGTTTGGGTGTGCACGTGAAGAAGGAACAACTAGCGCCGTGTCGCGGTGCAGTCGGTAACCGGCCGTAAACTTTCAACCGGAGCTTGAACTTTTTACTTTCCGCGGCGATAAATTTGGCTAGTTTTAAACGCGGTTGGGGCGCGCGCGGCCCCCCTGCCGGTAGCTAGGTAGATACACGACATGCCGCCGCTGCTGCCGCCGCCAAGAGAGCCACTCAAAACTAATATTCGTCTTAAACTTCCGGCACCGGAACGACGCGGACGAGACAAAGAAATAAAATGCAAATACAATTTGGGGGCGTTTAAAAAGTTTTGGTCGAAGAAAGTTTCTTCATTACGTTAAGCTGGCGGACGGGTTCATTATCCCTGACGTGAGCTAACCGAAAAAAGCATCTACTTTAGGTTCTTCTTAGGTTAGCTGGGTTCTACATGCATAGCTAGTAGTTCTAGTAAAGTGCTAGTAAATCTTCATATAAAAACTGTATATGTAGTAATATTTGCTTCATTGATTGAAGCAAATATTCCTTTATTATGTTTACGGTAAGTGGATTACTATAACAAGATAAGGCCCCGATCATGCCTGAAAAGGTGAATTTATTTTCGGTAGTCGGTAAAAATCGCTAATATGAAAAATTGATCTTTCGCCGACCCACTCAAAACTGATCGCGGCAAATATCGCTCACATGTGATGGACTGTGGGAGAAGCGATATCTAAGCCACCTGGCAGCAATGCTTTCAAAACTTCCACACGAGTTCGCAACAAATCCGATTGGCAGCCAGGACCCAGACGGTTTGCCGTTTCCACGAAGATCCCCTGATTAATTCCTGCCACTCAACGACATTTGTTGTGTACCACGAGACATCTACAATAGATACTGCACTGTCGTAAATTTTGAAGCTGCTATTTTTATCGTTATTTACAGCGATATTCTACTATTGCACGAAACGTATCGCAAGTGTATTTTTTATGCATTGTTTAATATTAGATATGCATGATTCTTTTTGACAATATGGCTCAGAAAATTCGAAATCCCGATTTTTTTTTGCGTCGATGTACTAATCGACTTCTAGGTACTAATCGGAAAGTAAAAAAGCTGCAGGCGTTCAAGAATGTTGTCCTTTTATTGTTTTATTACTCGATCGAATTTTTACCGCCCTAATTCATCTATTAAAAACTTCAGGGGCTCAAGAATTTTGTCCCTTTATTGTTAAATTACCAAGGTTTTGATTAAAACACTATATCTTCCTTAGCAATTAACATATTGAAATGGAACAAATACCAATACATAAATAAATAATTTGGCTTTAAAACCGAATAGACGAAAACTTAGACCACGAAAACATCACGTCAGTTATACAGATCTAATCAGAATTTATTTAAAATAACATTTTGGCACTACGACCTATCTACAGTAAATACTGATTATCAATGGACATCAACTCCATTTAACAAGAGACTCTTGTCCCCCGAGGAGATCAAGTATGCTCAGATAGCATACGGATAATGCGGTCCCACAACGTTCGAATCCTTAGAGGACAAGTGACCTGTGCACATTGAAACACCCCGTTTCCGCCTCTATATGGGGATTACACGGTTTGTACATTAAACTTCCGTTTAATTCTAAAGTGACACGCCCACGTACATTTCCGAATTATTAGTTTATTATTCTCGTTAGAATAACCGAGTACGAGACGAATGGTACGGTCGCTCGAACAGCGGAATGCAATAGTGCAGAAGCGGCGGTGTGCGGTTTTTGCGGCTATTAGGACAGGACGCAACAGTTTACTAGTGTAATTGCGTTATCTTCCGCGACATACATATGGACGCGAACGTAGCATACTGGGCATAGCATGCGGCTTAAACTATCGTTGAATTGTCCAGTTTGTCCACCCGGTCGTGTATAACTGATTTAATTAAGTTTGTAGGCGGCAACCGAACGCGAAATAGATTTGTACGTTTTGTATCTCTGTGATCGTTTCGTGTCGGTTGCTTTCATGAAATTATTGTGTTTGGTTTCAGGAATTTAGTAATATATAGTTATGATGTGATTTGATAATAGTATTAAAGGTAATCGGCTTACGTTTATATAGAATATGCCAAGGTATGAGAGGTCATACACGTGTATACTTAATGATTAAATGCATGCATATAAATCTGTCCAATATGCAACATATTAAATTTTACTCAGGCTTTTAGTGAGGTGAACGTCAAGGAAACCTGTCTCATTGTGTTAATCACGTTTGAAGACGATTTTTGTTGATGTACAATTAATGTTATCTGTGGCTACCCATGGTCTTCCAAAAGTCAACAGTATCAGCTTAAGACTGCGTACATTGTGGAGAGTAGTAATGTAAAAAAATCGATGGAAATGTACAAACTTACAAGAATTAATGTAGTCTGATATCCAGCATGTTCATACCTCCATTGACCAGCAATTCAAGAACACGTCTATTAATTGAATCGGTATTTATTATAATAAATCTAATGACCATACACAGAAATGGCACTGGAATGGTGGCGTAAACTCAATAAAATAGTTTGTCCGTTCAATTAAGCAACTGTTTTGACTAGACTTTTATCTATACAGACCATGTAGACGACGTATTTTCCATTCGTAAAAAGAAATTTAAACGGTTTTTTTAATTACTTTTATCCGAGGAAGTGTTTTAAGACACCCGTGTGTGGGCAAACGAAGACGTAGAGGGCGAAGAACTAGCGGGAATCATAAAATAGTGGCAAAACGGAAACCGGAAATCAAATTAAACGTGATTTATTAACAGCGCCGTCGCCTCCGCCACACACATCGCGCCGCCGCCACCGCCTAAGAATAAATGAGAATTTACGAGCGGCACAATATTAAACCGTCGCCGCGACATAAAAACGGCGCAGAAATTTTCAAAACTCGATCAAAAAGGCATCAGGAATGCATCAGTTTGCTTTTAGCGACCGCCGCAAATGATATTTGCGCCGCCATCGGTCGAAATTGGAACTAACTTCATTACACTAATGACTACTCTTCGCCGCCGCCAGTCGGGAAATATTCTACGAGTGAATTATTTGGGTTTATAAACGCGCTCTCTCTAGATATCTACTTTATCGGGCAATCTCTGCCCCTTTGCCGACGGACACTTCAATATTATCTGATCGTCAAAACTGGCTACGTAAAGCAGAACGGCAGTGCCGTGCCGACCAAGGGGGAATTCTACGTCGACACGCCACATTTGTGTTTTATCTAATTCCAAGGTGTTTGGTCGTATTTCTGGAGCGAACCAAAAGGGCTTTTATATAAACAGCTCGTCAAAGAGATCACAGATAGAGCTTTGCGGTAAATTTACTAAGGGAATTCTGCGAGATTCGCTCGAAAGATTTTATTTAACATTGAAAGGCACGTTTTTATTCAGCATTTCATAATTTTAAACGGGATTGAATCGAAATGTTTTCTTTAAATTATAATCAATATCTAGGAGAATAAAAACGGCTGGGAAACGTATGAGAATCGTTCACTCTGAAAGAGCAATATTTCAAGAAAGGTCGCATCAAGTCGCTCTATGACACTAGGTGCAGTCGCAGGTGTTCAGGATCACCCACTCGTACGATCTAAGACAGCGAGTTCAAATTCATATCTTCATATCCCCGTTTCCCTGAAATAGGGCAAATAATATGCTGACCCCATATTTCCTTATGTATTTAACTTTAGGCCACCACAGATGGAAAGAATTCTTCTCATATTTTGCAACATATTTTATTTTCTTAATGGTTTATAGTTATTTTATCAAATGAAACACAAGTTATTTTAATAAATATTTATTTCGTGAATAACCGTATACAAATAGTCAGAACAGAAACGCTTTGAACGTTCGAAGACATAAAATTGTGTGCGACTGTAAGGTGCAATTTTCCGCAAATGCGGAACTAAAAACTCAAAAAAGTTTAAGCAATCGCCATACGGTCATCTTGTTTTGGGTACAATATGGCCGTGTGTCGATTGCCTCCCTTTTTTGATCACTCACGAGCATAATCCAAACTCAACGCAAAGAACTCATAAAATGATCAAAAATAGGTTAGGTTAGGTAATCCGTTGGCTTTTAGTCGGGAATTGTCATTGTTCAGAGAAATAATAATAATTATTCTTCCAATAATTCCCAAGCCGTTTGTAAAAATGGCTGGTGTGCCAAAATTACGATTTGCCCCTTTATCGTACAACAACTTCTGTTGCTTCTTGTTCTTGTTGGTTTCTGTTGTCTTCTGATTAAATGCTGTGGGACTAGTGGAGATCTTGATCATCATTCTATGGTTGGGTGAATAGTTATGTTGTCTTTACCTCACTTGACCTTAAGGTTATTCTGATTGAAAATGAGATTAATTGAAATTAAAGCCAAGTGCCCTCCTCCTTTTCCAACTGGGCTTGGGACCAGCTTCGGCGGAGTTACGTAAGAAAGGTAAATTTCGTCCATTTGGGAATCACTCTGTCCACGAATCTATGAATAGAAACATAAATTAGGAGAGTATAATAGCACTGTACTGTAAAATGTATGTATGTAGGTATGTATTAATTTATTCATTTGACTTACCTTTAGGTACTATATGAAAATCACAACTTAGTTCTCTTATTTCTCACTTGGATTGAAAAATAAATGAACAACCGTTGTATTTATCAGTGTAGGTCACTTGTATCTTATCTTCATATCGTATGGTGATATGAGTATGACTCATATGAGTACTAGTATAAATATAGGTATAATATGATTAAATATTAAATATTAATATAAATATGATTAACTACCATTCGTAGAAATAATCTAAACGTGTACGTAGAATAGGTGGTCAGGTGGACATATATTTAATATTGTCTGTAATGTAATGACTGCTTTTTAAATTTAATCGACAATTGCTGTGACGCGATTTCATTGTGGAATATATCCATATCTCTGTTGGAATTAGTATTTATATAAAGATGAGCAATCGTCGCGTCGTTATGTATCAAAGTGGTGTGCCTGTCGTAACTTGTATAAATGCACATCGATATATTCGACGCATTTTCCACAAAAGCATATTTTTGAATGTGCATTTCACATTTAACATGAATTATGTATGTAATTATATAGAGGATCGCGCATGTTTCATGATTTAATACTTTTCTACACAGGCATAAAAATATACAGACCTTAAATAGGTTTGCAATAGGGAATAATCTGCTTATTAATTCCTCACACAAATCTTTATTGTAGTTTGCCTACAGTTAAAAGTTACACAGTATTTTATCTTATACACATGTCTGTTATGGACAATAGTTTAAATTTTGAGTCGCCCACTATATGGAACAACAAAGATAAAAACAGAAAGAAATATACAATATAATAATGAAACGTACATATATAAGCATACTCCATACAGTTAAGTAGAAATAGACAACAGAAATTAAGTTTTAGAAGATTATCGAATTTTTACTTTCCGGCTAGTACCCTAAAAGGAAACTATTGTAATCGACGGGGGAAAAAATCAGGATTTCAGTGGAAATACGCGTTTTGGGGTCCCCGAATCTATTGCAATGATTTCTGAAAAATATATGGCAGAATCCACAGCCTTCATCGTTGTGTTGCGAATTGTAAAATTTTGACAAACGTCAGTGCCACTGACATGACATGACATTAAATGTCAGTATGACAAATGTCATTATTTTATACAAACTGATATCACAAAATTGAGTAATGGCAAAAGTGTTCAGACACTTCATTGTGCTAACGATGTGGTCGGAAAGTTGGGTGAGGGCCACCCCAGATATTCTTTTGATTGTCGCTAGCTAAAAGTTCTTATAACGTTTTAATAAAAAAAAGTTCTGGAAGTGTGAATGGGCGTTTAGAGTTGGAATCGTAAAAAAATGAATCACGGAGAGTCGTTACTGATGGGACCGGAGGTAAAAATTAAAATATTTATAACGTCACGGCGCTAAAAGTCGTCGATTATAAACGGGTCGCCGGAATATAATTCGAAATTATACTGGGGGAAAGGGGGGCGTTCGCGCGGGCCGCCAGTGGCGGCTGCAGTGGCGGCGTATCGTTTTATGGGCGGGAATAAAATTTAGCCCAGATAAAATTTACATACAAATTTTACGGGCCGCTGAAATCTCGAAGCACATTTTTATTGCCAGCAAAAGCGCTTAACTTTGCACGTTCGGCATTATTTTGTTGTGCCGCGATTTTTCGAATTCACACCCTTCTTCACCACTACGCCCCACGTAATTTTCGGCGTCGGCCATCCCGATTTTATGAAATGAAAACATTCGCAGCGGGCAATCGTGCTTTGATTTTAAATGGCCTATTCGAATTCACGTCAATTTTTACGCCTTTTCACATTTTGTGCTCTGCTGACGAACGCATAGATTACACAAAACAAATTTTCTATTTCTATGTAGTATGAGGTCACTGTAGGATAAACTGGTTTCAGTTTAGTTAATATATCTAAGAAAATGCATGTAACTTTTAAACGTAAATATATAAACGTTCATAACGGCGTTAACGTAACACTTCTGTAGAAGATACTGGTGTCACCTCGACTTTGCTGGCCATGGCAAAAAGCTAAAGCCACCCAGTAACAAAAAAAAATCGGTTATAAGATTGTAATCGACTACGAGATTGTTTCTTGAAATACCATTAGTTAAAGCTGTCATTACTCATGCTATATTTTTACTTATATTTTATGATTTAATAGAAAACAATATTTTGTTACGTAGTGACACAAAACACTATAGTAAGAGTGCATATTTGGAAACTAAATAACATAAGGCCATTGGAAAGTGGGTGGCGAGACAAAGAGAACTCAGTGCAGAGGCAAAGATTAATCGCGGGAGCTCTAAGAAAAAAAGCGCCCTTAAAACAACACTTTGCACTTATTTTTATTTGCCATTAACGCTTCGCTATAAATCAATGTCCATTTACTTTTCTTTTCCTGCCTGCACGGGAAACGGGATGGAGTCGACGAAAAACACTCGTCCGGGTATACGAACCCGTATACCCTTTCTTCTAATAGGTCTTTTTCGCCACCAACACCATAAATTCGATATTAGGTAACCAACTCCGCTGGAATTACTAATAAAAAGCAAACTGAACGCGCTTGCAATTTATTATTATTTCCTCGCTAAGGTTCATTGAACAGGCATCTTTGCTTCGCGTTACAAGTTGTTGCACAAATTAAGAGACACGATCATTAGGGAGTCTTTACAATAACGTGATTAATTATCTCTTATTTATGCCTGTTAAAAAAGAACGTGACGTTCGAAGTTTCGAGGCTTTAAGGTTGTTTTAAATACCTTCAACTTTTCTTTTAATTAGGAGATCCGTGCATAAATCTTGTCAAGACTGGGGTTTATATTAAAAGTTTGTATTTTAAATTTTCAATTTTTT
The DNA here is from genome assembly GCA_963971325.1 of Aphodius granarius. Taxonomy (NCBI): domain Eukaryota; kingdom Metazoa; phylum Arthropoda; class Insecta; order Coleoptera; family Scarabaeidae; genus Aphodius; species Aphodius granarius. Next base: position 14,081,144 of record OZ020226.1, read on the forward strand.
ATAGATTGAGTTTTTGACAGCCAACATTTTGTAGTAGGTATATTTTGCAATTTTTAAAACAACATGCAGATCTATTACGTTAGGAATAATAATGACCTGTAAACATAGGTATTTAACTAAAGATAATTAAGTTTGTTCACCTGTAAGATACATATCTCTGTCAAGTAATACAATATGAATATTCCTGAAAGCAACAAGCGGATCTTCAAGTAAGTGTTCGAGCAATATGTGGGACTATGTAAGATTTGAGTTTAATAACGTCTAGCTGCCATGATCTAACAAAGTTTTCGGCGCAAACTTTGCAAGTATGTCGACATATTCTACAAGAACTGATTAATACTTAATGTTATACTTAATAATTATAAGGCTATGAAGTTCTGCGTTGAACTTACAGTTAGTAGTAAAGCTGCAAGAAAAACAGTTTTCTGCAATAATAACTTTCAATTTCGATAAGAATCAAGGATCAGTATAAAAATCAATTTTGGCGCAGAGTAACCTCGAAGTTGGTTCGGGTATAAAAGCAGACCGTGGGCGCAATTCGAAAATATATATTTGACGGGAGTTGTATCAGAAAGTACACCCTCCTGGGGAATTAAAGCAACCACTGCTTTCCATCCATCGTCTGACCACAAAGGTAACGTCGTTCTGGTTAAGTTATATCGGGAGTGCGGATTCTCAGAGCCCGTGGGCCGCTTAAAAGCTTTACATTCTGTCACCTTAAGCGGAAAATGTTAGTGCAACACGGAAAAAGTTTTACACATCCCCCCAACAGATTTTTCACTTACCACACAAAAAGTTTCTACGGCGACACACAAGTGCTTTTTTACAGAAAACCTTGACGTTTTAAGTAGTTCCTAGTTTAATTCCTGACGTATTGTTGTATTTCCAGCGTTGTTGAACGTAACTTCCACCTACATGCGTTTTCTTAGGGATTCATCCGATTTTGACAAAATTCATACATATTGACATTCATTCACATTCATAGTGACTTTACATATGTATACCAATTTACAGATCACTGGGATGAGTAGTTTACGTGATAAACGTTTATAAAAGCAGTTTGACGATCGTTTAATTGGATTAAACAGACAGAATCAATATCTTACGTCGGTGTAGTTGCGAATTGACAGATGTTATAAGCATCAGTTGGCCCCTGCCATGATATGACACTGTGTTATTCCATGACTGAAGGTAGGTTCGGGTCCAGAGTGGCTGTGACTTTGCGAAATTGAATAGTAAAATTGTTTAGACATTTGTTTGAACAGCTTAGTTGAAACTTGGGTGGAGGCCACCACACATTTTCTTTTTTTTCCGACAATTTCATTCAATACTTATATAGCTTCTATATAATAATCACTTTTATAAAGCGGATAAAACTCCACCCATTTTTTGAAATAACAAGCGCTAAAATAAGCAAAACGAATTGCTTGAGAATTTCGTAGAAAATCTTCTTATAGTAAGCCGAATAACTTCCAATATGATTGGTGCATTTGAGTTACAATCTCGGATTGATATTAATTGTCAGTCAAATTTATTAGTAGATCTTTCAACACAATTTAACTTTTTTTTATAATATCTTTTGGGCACTTTTTCTTTACTGAATATAAAAATGTAATGTATTACAGCTTCCAGTGCCTCTGCGAGAAATGGTAAAGCGAATTTTGACACAATAAAAAGCAGAGCAAAGCATAGTCCAGTTTTCAGAATGTTTCTAACTAAATTCTTCCCTATATTGGGTGAAATTATTCTATTATACAACATTCCAAGCAAGTTACCACAAAGTTTATATTAGTGCGTATAACGTTTTGCAGAAAACGGGCAGTTTGTTGTATTCCCTCGGGCAAATAGACGTCCATCGATCATTCACGTAACATAAAAGGCGGTTAAACGGTTCTCTCTTTTAAGAGCTTTTTATTTTTTTTTGTCTGCCGTGTCCCAGGTCGACCGTGTCTCTACCAGCGACATTCCGTTAGATGGGGTGTCGCGACGCAAGAGTGAGTGTGGTTTATGATTTGGCCTGCGGCTACTTGCAATGTTGCGTGTAATACGTTACTGGGAACGTGTGCTACCACCCCGCATCCCCACACGACCCCTAGAGGGAGCCGGGAGAGAGTATATGGGACGAAGTCCCCGCGCGCAATTTGTTTTACAGGGAACCAACTATCATATCCACTTTATCATGGACCCCGCTGAGGATTTCTCGCTTCACGTTCGTGGTTTTCGTTATTTTCATTGTCACATCCGGTTCTATGTAACACATATTTGTCTCATGATCCTGCCAACCGGATTTTTACCACGTTTGCATGTTTTACTCATTTACTTCGCTTCCTTCTGGCTTTTGTTTTGTTTACTTTCTATGCAGATAGAATTCATTTCTTCGTACATTTAATAGGCATTTTATTTACTAAATAATACTGAACTAGAACTAATTACAGTGAAAGATACTTAAAGAACATAAATACAAAAAGTTTGTTTTGTTTAAGTTCTCAAATTTATAGAATTATACGCAAATATGTTTATTGGAGTTAAAGGCAATATAAATGCATGCAATTCCAAACCAAAATACCTGATAGAATATACGTAGATCTACACTATTTAAATTATTGTAACGAAATTCTGCCACAAACCCAGTTGATCAGTAAAAAAACTACGTGTTGCGAATAGGCGCGGTGAACGTAAAATAACAACGTTACAAGTGAATTTAATTGAGCCTCGCAAAATGATGTGCATTCATTGCCGTTGTTAAACTCCTGCTAATGAAACCACACGGGAATAAAATTATCAGATTAACTAATACAATTGTTACAGTACATGTATGTGTATATACATATATATCTATACATAGGCACAAGCTTTAAATTTGTCCGACAATGCTGGTGTTCAGCTGCGTGTGTCGATTTGTAGGTGTACAAAATTCGACACGTATACACGTCTATAAGTATGGACTCTTTCAAGAAGTGCGGATTAGTCTGTAGTGTTGAAGAAGCGGTTTGTGATAATCGATAAATAAATCGATGAGTTTTAGGCGCATAACTTTTTAAATGCTAAGGATAGGGAATAGGGTTCTAATTAGAAGAATAATATGTTTTTAATTCTGCATTGATTGACATGCAAAATATGTAGGGCTTTCAATTTACAATAATTGACAACTTTACTTAACTTTAATTGACAACTTTGACTTTGATCTCCCATTATAATCAAAGATAGCTTCCTGAAATGCAGTCTCTTAACTTAATCAATAACTGACCTACAGAAGACGGGAGGTGAACTACAGGACCCTGTATGGCGTGTTATTTTTGGTGTCAAAATATTAGTATTCTTATGTTTAGTTTGGAAATGGCGACGATCATATGGATACAAGAGAAAACGAATAATGCGCCCTTTGTATCGGCGTAACATAAAACACTCTCCGATACGGTTAGTGAACGCGTAGCTTTTGTTTCGCTGTCCGTATCGCCCTTATCGACCAATCAGCAAACTCGATTCAAAGGGTTCTTCGGGGTTGCAGTGTCAGCTTTCCGCGTGCTGTAGGGGCTGCGCTGGTCCCAACCTGGTCGCCACCGTTCAGCATTGTAGCGTCTAGATGGGGTAGATTACCAGTGTAAAATTATAAATTTTGGCTGACTATGTATTTAGGTGTTTTAATGACTTGTAGAGCCGCGCCCCTGGCGTAATTTCTGTTCAGTTTGCATGTTATTTGTTTCGCTGACAGTGGGTAACGAAAACTTTAATTCATTAAAATTATCCAGGGTGAGAAACTACTAGCAAACAGTTCCTACTTGAAACTTTAATGCAATTTGAATTATATATAATATATACTGTATATAAAATATTATATACAGTGCCAAATTGTATATCCACGAAAAAAAGAAAGAACAATTCTCGAAAAGTGGACATAATTATTAGTGTTTTGGATTGTGTGTTGAAGTGGTAGACTGTATCCAGTAATCCATCCACTTGGCGAAAGGCAAGTTTTACAATAAGCGGAGGTGTAAGTTGGTCGGTGTTACGTTTACATGACAAAAGGTATGATTTATTAATACCGTAAATCACCGCCTGGGTGCCCTTTGTTAACTATAACGAGGCTTTCCACCGCTAGGGAGGTCCAGAGACCGATGAATTTTTAATTGCATCCGTTGGGGGACCTAAATTGAACATCTCCAGGTGCAGTAATTAATATCTTAAACGTTTTTCACATAATTCACATATTTAATATTTTGAGTTAATTCCCATTATTTTTCAGTAGTTGTACGTAGAATTATCGTGAACGTAGAAAATCCAAACTTATTCAGATTTAAAATGGGCAAAACTGAAGAGCAAAATTTCCCAAGGACGTGACATTATCTCTCGAGGCGCTGAACGACGAATAGACGATATTGTCCTTTTGAGCGCTTCGTCTACATTGAGAAAACACAAGCGAGCAGCACAGTGGAAGTAAAACGTTCTCCGCCAAACTATATTACATAATGCTGCTCTTGTTTGAGTAAGCTGGCACCATTTTGCAACGTAATAACTTCCGAAGCATTCAATTAAAAAAAGACGTAATAAAACATCCTTGTAAAGCATGAAAAACTCCATAATGAGTCAAATCCTAAAATAAATCGGGAATAGCAGTTTTCTTTGCAATTGGAATATTGAATTAAATAGCTATGCTGCAGTATATTACCTTCTGGAGATCCGGCAGGGGATTCCCATAAAGAGTATTGTTCGTTGTACATTTCGAGTATAAGTTTAACTTAATCCCTAATAGTCCTTTTCCGACAGGATCGTTCTTCTTATCAAGCAAGAGTGCTCACTAATTCTCACAGCAAATAACTCGCTCAGTGAACACCTATCCCATTATTTCATCGGGCTGGGGGCGGTGTAGCCGACGGAATCGACACCGGAGGCTCAGGGTGCAGGGTCTGGGACCCCGCCGGCGCCGTTGCGCACCCGTTCCCTACTCCGGGCTTATTAGAACAGGAACCCGCTGATAGATGAACGCTTCCGCGGGAAACGTGTTTATTCGCGCTATTTGAAAAATGAGCCTTCGCGCCGCCTAATATCTTTTGTTTTAACGGTTTAATTTCCTCCTTTAGCGAAAATCCGCCCAACCGGTAACGTCATTTGTATTCCTGTCGTGGCCTCTGCAGCCGAAAAAAACGTCCATCACGGACCTTGTCGACGAAAAACGCCGAGAATGAAGTCATTTTGCGGTAGTTACTCTTTTCCGACATCATGTTATGTCTAATGAAAAAAATATGCTGAATAATATACAGACGTGAGTGAAAACCAGAGTATAAATATTCAGCGGCAATATACGTACAACAGAAGAATTTGATTCTTAAAGCAAATTATACACAAATTCGTTGGAATTGCCTTGAAGCCATGTTTTCGTGTTGTAGTGCTTTAGAATCAAGCTTGATTAGAGCTATTAGCTGAAAACGAGGCCAAAAACTATAGAAATTATCCTCTCTAACTTTCTTTCATTTTCATTAAATTTTGACTTTGTTCTTGTTTGAAATAAAGTGTATTTAATATAGTGCTTTCATTAGTTTGGATAATTGCCCAGCATATTATGTTACATCCAAAAGAGATATTATTTCACAAAATGTCAAAAAACCAAGAAATACATTAGTGTAATAATATATATATATCAAGTTTGCCATATATTCTAATAATGTAATGTTTTTGCAATAATCTAGACGTATTCTAGTGGAGCTGCAATTTTATAGTAGCGTTGACGGAGCGTGTCTCTGCTCGGCAAATGAAACAATGAGACCCGACTGTCGAACAAAAGGTCCATTTTCGTGGAAAATTAAAAACCTGCCTGCCATTGTGTACTGATTGGCTTCGGGCTAAGTACGGAATCAGTTCTAGAAATAAGTTCCGGCATACGCGCGGAGGCCGCCGCCGCCGACCCTCAAAGGTCTTTGTTTGTTCGGGAAATATTAAAAGTGATTTGCAGAAATGATTAAAAAGGGAGGCAGGTATGGCGTGCACCGGTATTTTCTATACGTTGTAAGGTCTCCTTCTGTGGTAATTGGAGTTTCCTTGTCGATACTAAACAGTTGTTTACTTTGTTTGCTATGGGATATCATCCAAAAAAGAAAATTGATTTTTCTTAGATGGTTATTATTTGTAAAGTAACGTATTCTTCACATATTCTTCTGTATTTTAAGGATCTGGTCGTAGAAAATCAATTTAGCATGGTTATTTTTTTAAATGTTTTTGTCTTGGAAATTCCTTGTTTTTGAAATAGAAAGTGTCGCTTTTTCTCCCCAAGGAGTACAATTTTAATGTGCATATAAAGAAAGGGTACGGTCTTCTTCTAATGCAGTTAATCCCCGAGGGACAATAAAAATATTGGGCGAGTAGGCCATTAGCTTATGAAATATGAAAATGCGAAAGCAATCAGCCGGAATGATCGTATGGGCTGCGGAGTACTGCTAGCCAGCAGCCATGAGATATTCATGTTCAGGCGCATTGAATTGTAAAAGATTGGGGGAATAGCCCGGTCCCGCTTACATATGTATTAGCTTGAAATTGTGTGTTTACACGGAGGTCCTTATCTGAACACTTTTAAGGATAAAGAAATTCTCACCCGGTGTCTGACCTTTCAGAATTCCTTGAGGACTACATAGTCTTTTCAAAAAGGAATTAAGAGTGTGATTTTAATTAAGAGTGTGATGAAAATAAGAATTTCTAGAAATTTAAAGCGATGGTTACAAAATATCAATGGCGTACATAGCTTAAAAAAATTAAAAACACCGAAAATACGAAATTCAATCAACAGTCGATAAATTAAGCCAAAACATTTTTACACCAAAAACGTTTTAGTCGTTCGATAATCGGACTCAACATAATGCCGATTAACCCAAAACAAAAACTTTTCGGGCTTCCAACGAGGGGGCGTTGGGCGACTGTCGATGGAAATTGATTTAATAACGACGAAATCGCGTTATATTAATTAATTTAGGCCGAGCGTTTTTCGGGCGTGGAGTCAATTCATGGAATTTGCGCGATGAACGGAGACCATCGATTCAAGGACACTCGATGGTAATTAACCTTAATTCGAAAAATGACCTTTTGCCTATTTATTATTTCAATTATAATTCAATTTCTATTTATTTATTAATACATATAGAAATAGAAATAAATATTTGGTGTGATACCCACCGAACTTTCCGACTATATCGGAAAATAAATAATGCTTTTTCCGTTAATATTGGACCTATAGATTTTACGAGAAGCTAGTTTACGAGAAATGTGTTGTCAAAAAATCGATTTATTAGATTGCAAATAACACTTATTTCCTTTTTCCGCCAATGTTTTTTCACGAAAAAGTTTGGCGAAACATTGAAGCGGATAAACGTTCAACAATTCTTCAATTTTGCAAAGTCTGTGCTGCAAAATCTGCAGCTTGCATTATTTGCACGTTTATTTTTTGTGAAATAATATCTCAGTGGACAATGCCCAGTGAGGAGTCCCGTGATCAGTATGAGATCAGGCTTTTGTAGCTGGCGAAACTCTTTACCTTCGGAGGCAGAGAAGGTAATAGTTGCCAATGCTTGTCTCATACCGATGGATGTTTCCCAGTAAACTTTCTTTGGTTTGTCCTCTCTTTTTTGCCCTCCTAATGTGGCGTTTAGTATTGTAATTCCACAGCTAGGCTCTGGTCTGTAAAGAGAAGCCATGTAGTTCTCTCAAGTTAGGCTGTCAGCTTGCTCATCTCCTTTGATCCCTGAGTACCCTGGTATCCACATCAGTGATACCTTGTTACTAACTTGTTAAATTCCTAAACAAAATATATTCCCTTTATCCAAAAGTTATAAGGTATATTTTACAAATATGCACGGTTAACTACTACTAAATCAATAGATTAGTAATATATGAACAGTCTTAGTATATACAATATATACATAATTTATTTCCCTCAACTAAACTTCTAAACCATTTTTAAGAATTTTGATTGATTTTATCCGGAATCAGGTCAGAAGTACGGGTCGAAAACATCAAGAAAATACTTCTCGAGACCCTGATCTTTGTAGTGCTAAGCCCGTTTCCGGTGTAATTCCCGGGACGTGTCAGAAGAATAAAATCGTCACATCCGGTCGGAGCGAAACAAGGGCGTCTGTATATACGCGGAGGTAAGCCGTCGTGTAATTTAGATACGTTTGTCCGACCGGCTATAAAACGGCTTTATTCAATTGACGTGATCGCTGGTGGAGGGCGACAGACCGAACACCGTCGACGTCGTGCGCGGATTTTCGAACCACGCGAACTAGGATCGACCTGCCATCAAGCGCTTTACCGCACCTTTCTTTATTTCGCGACGGGAATTCGCAAATCGCAAACGTCGTTTGACACCAACGAAACAATTTGTTCGATACTTATGAAGAACTGATATTTCTGTCATTTAAAACAAATAAAAAAAAGTGTAGTCTCCTCCACCCAACTTTCTGACTACATCATGGGAAATATTGTCGATCTCTATGTTCTAGATTAATAAGTTTACGTAATGGTGTTATTAAATATTTCACATTGTTGCTAGACGCAGGTGGAACGAGTGCACCACAACCTGTGGGAAATTACGATGACAATGTGATTGTTACAAGTTTTCCTGGAGACGGCATTGTTTTCTTGCGAGACGGCCTTTTTGCCGCTTTGTAGAAATTGTGGCTGGTATGCGCAACGTATTAAATGCGGGAAAATTGCCGCGGGCCGTGTACGGAACGAGAAACGCTGTACAGTCGAGAGTACTGAGATTTGATGGAAATGACGGACGTTTAATATGTATTTTTATTGTCAGCCGCAGGGAGAATTCTAATGTATGGCACGATTCGTTTGTAGGACCTGTAAGTCGGGAATTTACCCGATTTTCAGAGCACTAGATTTGTATGGCAGTGTGATTTGTCGCGAAAGGATGCGAAGTGAATCTCTGTTTTGTTGACGTTATTTGACAATATTGTTGTTCTGTCTTTTAGATCAGCGATTACTTCGGTTATATTGTATAGTTTGTTTTTTTTTTTCTGTCTAACCGACATGATGTTTGTGTGATCTGCGTTTGAAATATCCTGTGGAAAAAGTAAGGACCTTGGTTAAGTTATATTACCTACTCACCTTTAAAGGTATATTAATTACTAATCTATTGAGATATGTTTCATTTGTATATCTTAATTTTCGTTAATATAAAAGTTAATATAAAACATATATCTATTTAGGTTTTTCTTTAAACATATTTAAAATAAAGTAAAAATCTTAGTTAACTTTATAAGATTATGGACAATATCAGTAATAAAACTAAACAAACAACTGTTAAAGAATTCCCGTGTCACATTAAAATAATACATCATGGTTAAATGATTGAGTGATTATAAACTATACGAAATATATATATACACCCGAAATGGTGGAGTCGCCGGAAATATGCTAACTATAGGGGAAAGTCGCCATTATTGGACCGATTTTCGGGTTTCAGAAAATATCTCGTGACTGAATCAAATTATACAATTTTTGATGGTGAATATGCAAAGTTCAAGTTTTTGGAACCTATCTGGCACTAAAAAACAGCGATGACACATCAGTTTACTGAGAAATAACCATTTTAAAATCTCTATGCAAGTGGTCCAATTTACGAAACCGGCATCCTAAATTGGACTAGCGGTGTCCTATATTGGACCTCTAATTAAAACAAGCGGATACAAAACCAAAATACAACTTTATTTCACTAAAAAATAGCTACATGTTTTAGAATCCAGTGTTTAAACATTTTGTGCAAAAAAAAACTTTTCTGAGAGGACTTACGTTTGCACAGTCTGCGTGTACCCACGTAAGACATTCCATGCACTGAATCATATCTCTCACTTCTTCTTTTCTACACAAGTAACAATACCACTTATCTTCTTGCATTTTACCTGTCTTGTGGCTTTGTTTCTTAATTGTCACCTGAGACTTTTTCTGGTTTCGTTTCCCTCGTTGAGACTTTGTAGGAACCTTCTTCTTTTTAGAAATTAAGTCTTCTTTATATGGAGTGCTCGTAAGTTCTTCAGCTTTTTGTGCTCCTCTGGATTGTTTTTGTTTCTTTACAGGTACAGGAATAGGTGAAAGCTCCTCGATAGAAACATTTAGATTTGCCTTATTCCCCCCAGATTGTTCTCCGTTTGTATGTCCTGATGTAGAAGGCCCAGGGTCACAAAAACTTGGTTCCAACATGGCTAAATTCCTTTTTACATTCTCTCTTCGTTGTATTCTTTTATTTAACAATATCTGTGCACATCCATTGTTTCCTTCGTCTTCACTGTTAGTCTCATCATTTTCACCTTCAACCTCGCCTATACCTCCATTCCAATCATTAGTTTCATGCCCATCTGCTTCATTCCATGCTGATACTTCATTAAGGGTGTCGCCTATAGCATTCTGATGTTCTGTAATATCAAACTTTGTATTAGCTTATTCTAACCTACTTATATTCTTACTTACCTGCAACATTTTGCTCCATATTTTGATTTAGGTTACTAGCTGCAGCGAAATGAACATCGGTAAAAACATTCCTATCAATAGGCCAAATTCCAGTGGCTTTAAACCCATTAACAGCGGTCTGAATACATGCAGCTTTTCCATAGGCTTCAGATAAGAGCTCAGATATCTGAAACACTGTCACTTTCATTCCAGGATTCGTTCTTAACCAACGTTCCATGGCTTGAATATAATATGTTTCCATAGGTTTGAAAAACGATACGTCAAGTGGCTGTAGACGATGTGTGGTATGCCCAGGAAGTTGCAATAAAATTACCCCATTTTCTCGAGCTAATAATAGTGCATCCAAATTTTTGCTGTGCGTTGAATGCCCATCAAGCACCAAAAGGACTTTCTTATCTATGGTTGGCTTTACTACGTTGATAAAATGTTGTAACCATTTAGTAAAGAGCTCTGAGTTTATGTATCCACTCTCTGATATTTCAACTAAACTTCCTGCAGGTGCGCCTAGTTTTAATTCTGGAGCCATTCTCATCCGCTTATAGATAATCATTGGTGGAATAAACTGCCCAGATGCACTGACACAACAAACCATAGTGGTATTAGTCCCACGTTCTCCACTTGAGATTGCCCCAATTTGCTTCTTGCCCTTTTGTCCAACAATTTTCTGTGATTTTTTCTGCACAGTAGAGAAACCGCTCTCATCCACATTAAAAATTCTAGTAGCATCTAATTTATGTTCGGCATGAATTTTTTCAAGTACATCAAAAAAGTGATTTACATTTTCTCGGTTGAACCCTTTTGCTCTAGCAATCGAAGTTGATTCTGGCTGCCTGAGTGTTAAGTTAGTGTGACGATGCATAAATGAGTAATACCACTTTTTTCCAGCAAGTTTCTTCTGCTTATTAAATGTATGAGGAATATTGTTTCTTTCCGCTATTTCGTATGCAAGCTTCCTTATATCCAAAATCGTTAAACCAAACATCATTTCTTCTAGCTTTAGAATATGGTTTGCTAGTTCGTCTTCCATTTCCTTTGGTAAAGTAGTGCATTTGCCAAATTTTTTGATATCCGCGTTTGCTACTTTATTTTTGTTTTCAATATGTCGTTTTAAGGTAGCTTTCGGAATATTGTACACCCTTGCAGCTTCATTGAGCCCAAATCCACCATTTAAGAATGCATTTACAGCCAGCTGAAGTTCCTTTTGCGACCACTTTCCGTATTTTCCTCTGTAAATAGGAAATAAAATCGGTTTGAACGGATATTAAAAATTATAGTTTCCTAATTTGGACCGGTCCAAATAAGGAAACCTATACCAGTCCAATTTAAGAAACTCCCAATATGTTTACTTCCCGCCAGAATTGTAAGACTCACATAACCTTACTTATTGAAAACTATACATCAAACGAAAGAAAAATAATCAAGGTATCCACTAGTGTATTCATATCTATGATCCCACTTACCGTTTCTCCATGATTTCCTTAGCAACAAGATTGGAAAATTACATTACAATCGCTGTGAATTGGTCGTGGTGTAGGAAATCTGGTACACTGCCGATTGGCCACACAACAAAGATTCGTTCGACTGGATATTCAACTTAGATCGGCTGAGGGCGCGAAATTTGAAATATGTGTGCGTGGTTGCGGAAATACGGAGGTGGTCCAATTAAGGTGGTGGTCCAAATATGGCAACTTTCCCCTAATATGTAATAAACCAAGTTGTGAAGGAGTAAAACTCGTCGGTTACATAGCTTGGTCCTCCAGCTTGAGTCTGGATAACCGAAGGGAAAAGAGACGTACCATCCCGTCAACCGCAGGCGTAACGTTCGAAGCTTTAGCCCCTCCACTTCGTATTGTGGTAGGTGGTCTCGCTGGCGGCGTGCTCGACTATCCGACGCAGCAGCACATGGTTTTCGCCGTTGCCAGCGGTCGCGTCGTTCACGTATAATCGGAAGCTCGCGTTACGAACTCGTACTAGACTCGCGCGCTTTTTGTCCGACTTTGTATGTTTTATGAACAATTGGGCAGATACTGTCGCCTGTAGGGAGTTGTCCGAATGATGAGGCAGGTTTGTATTGATTGTTAAAATTTTTTCGAGAGGCGGAAAGCTTTTCGAGTGATTGTGAACATGTGATTTTGAATGCTTCCGAAATTTGCTGCTATGTCGGTAAGATTTTTTAAGTGATAACATGCACTATTTTTTTGTTTTTTTTTTTTTTGTTAAAATAAAACTTAAACGATAATTACAAATATAGAACGCAAAACATAAGTAATGTTTAGAATATTATGATTATGACAACAAGCTATCTTTCGAATTGAAACTGTAAATTAAAAAGCTTAATAATTACTAAAACAGCTATGTTATTTTTATAGTTTTAAAATAAATATGTATTGATTTTGTTATTAGTGTGCACCGTGGGTGATTTTCTATGTTCAATTAATTAGATTAAATAAATTTTAAATCAAATAATTTTTACAACACATTTCTTATAAGTATTTGCATTTTTTGAGTATCTGGCATATCTTTTTGTATCACATTTGGTCAGTTTAATATTACGAAAGGCGAATAAAAGTCGCTTGTCAGTTGTATTTCTTAATCTATGTTACATTTGCCTACGACCCAAACTTTACTCCAGTAACACAATCAACATATGTTACAAATTAACAAAACTATTTTATCTGCATAAATCATGAGAAACGTACAAAAAATAATATTGTATAATCAAGCAACGTGCGTACCTGTATGTTAAAATCAGGACTTCAAACAACAAAAAAAAGATCGGGCTGAAATTTGATATATTGAATTACCAGAGGAGTTTTTGACTACAATCTGAAAACCTGAAGTGGCAAATGTTACATACATTTTCGTAGGGATTTATCCAATTTTGACCAAACTGATACCAGCTCATCTTCCAGTGACTTTAAATATGTATGCAAATTTTTAGATCAATGGTATGAATGCTTTACGAGCTACATAAGACTTTATGAAGTAGGTTGACAGAATTCACAGCCTTCGTAGCTGTGTTGCGAATTGTCAGATTTTGACAAACGTCTTTATTTATTCACCACGGACATTAAATGCCAGTATGACAAATGCCATTATGTCATATTGAATAATTGCAAAAGTGTTCAGACACTTAATTGTGCCAACAATGTAGTCGGAAAGTTGGGTGAGGGCCACCCCAAATATTTTTCTCTAAAATTAAAATTTCAAAAATTTGTGTCTCCAGACAAAAAACAGACGTTGATGTTTGAACTCATTTGGTTTGTGCAACCGACATGATGGTATTGTGATTTGTGGTCTAAGTTTCAAACAGCGATCTTGGTCACGTTTTTGCCTACTTTGCTTTAAAGCCAAATTAATTAATTCCTTTGATTCATGTTGATATGTTAATTTTCGTAGAAGATACATATTCTCACACAAGAAACAAGCCCACTTTATATATTTGTTTTTACTTTTCGTATAAGCAGATGTAAGATCTCTTTTTGGTAATGACCACAGCGCAATATAAAGTAGGTAGAAACTACAAACACCCGGCACAATAAAACAATATACAGCGCCTGCATACCATGCGATTTTGTTAGGTAATTATATACAACTTCTACCCTCCTTCCCTCCCCTTGATTCAATGCTGTATCGCGCATCGCTTTTTGGGTGTTCGGATTGGGAAATGTTCGGATTACCGAGGTTCGGATTATCGACGTATATAAAGTCAAATGTTATTAAAAGTTATAATTTGCTGAAATGAACGTCTGAGGTCTAAGGTAAAATGTGAAATCGTAAAATGTGAAAATGTGAAATAACATAATCAATAAGTAACAATATTCACAGACGTTATGTATATTTGTGAATATGTATATCTATTCATTCCTGCTATATTTGCTTATGAATTATTAAATTCAATGGATTCACCAAAAGAATATTTAAATGAATATACTACTCGTATTTTCATTTCAACGCCACCAATGAATATGTAAACATATTTATAAAAATAATACATTGTATATAATTAACAATGGGACAGAAACATATTTACTTTTATATAATTGAATAAAAAAAGAAAATTAGACCGATCTGCTTTAATATTTTTCTTTTCATTGCCGTAATAAGCGAATCTCAATTATAGAGATAGAAATACAGAAATTCTTTGAACCGGCTTAACGCTCGCTATCTCTTTGCTTTGATATTCTATACGTGGGAACCAATAATGTCAAGTTGTATTTTATTCTATAAGGTTGGCAATAAGTGCTTATATATAGCTGGTCGGAGCCGTGCGGATATTATGAGGGGACATTTAGGGGACCGGTTTAGAGGAGCCTCTGCCCACTGGCAAGGACAATATATAGGACGCCCGGACTTTATTAAGAAATATAGAGATTATGTTATATACAGCGAGGATCTCGGTTAATAGAAAAATGTATCTCCCTCGTCTCCACGCCATATATCAGTTACGGTAAATTGAAATAAGGCGCATTTTTTGACAGTTATTGTGACGTATCATAAGACCCGCGCAATATTGGCCGAGGCGAAGAAAATAATTGCTTATTTGATGGCTAGCTTATTATATGACATGTACATCTAATAAAATATAAGTAGGAGTAATAACACCGAATGCATTTACAGAAGTTGTTAGAAATCAAAATTTGTTAAATAAAAAAATAGATATTTTGACATTAAAAACGCAATCTATTTGCCATTAAAATCGTTAGGTTTATTCACATTGCGAACCTCTACAGCAAATACACAACACACTCGCGTCCAATGTTAAATGCAAATGAATCCGATGAAATGGCAAAGTTGCTAAGTGGCGAAATAAGTTTGTAACCAAGCCAAGTAATGCTCGAAATGTATATTCTTACGCGTTAGCAGAGTAATCAACATGTAATGTGGGCAAATGAGCCGCGGAATTTTCGATTAATAAACCAATTAAAATGAAGACACTCCCGGAATAGCTAATTGCGGTAAAATTTTAGCGTACGTAATGCCGTGCTCTGTGGGGTGGGCGGGTGGCGTACAGAGGGTGCGGCGGGACCGTAGACTGCCGCGAACGAGATGACGACGTAATTTCAACGAGTTTTATTGTGTAATTTTATGAAGTTATTGCAGCTCGCAACTTTCTTAAGGGCTGAACTCTGTGTTTACACGTGAAATGGCAATTACAGGGCAGGCACTACCAAACAAAACCTCCGGCGTTCGCATCGGACAATTAGTTTCTGATCAATATTTGCAATATCTCTCTCTGATGTAGACTTTGTCTACGTTCACTAAGTTTCAACGGTCTTTATAACTAATGTGAGAGCGAAGACATATTTCTATGATCAATTTTTCATGATTTATTCAGCATAGTCGTATTATAGAAAATTCTTCGATATTCTTTCTGACTAACAACATTTTAAAATAATTATTTCTAGAACTCATTTGATTTATGTAACCGACCTGATGTTACTGTGGTTAAGGTTTGGAACATCCTGTGAAGCGATTAGGGACTTTAGTCAATATTTTCCTACTTAGTTTTAAAGCTAAATTAATTAGCAATTAATTGGCATGAAATTAATTTTGATATATTTAATTTCAAAGAAGATACTGTGTTTTAACTGAAATCTTGTATATTTAACTTTTATCTTCCACAACTTGGGTATTTTATGACCGATTGAAGAATAACGATGCCCAAGTTATGGAAAATGAAAGTTAAATTTATCAGGTTTCAGTTAAATCACTGAACCTTCTTTAAAAATTAACATATCGGAATGAAAGTTCTTAATTATTCCACACGGTGTTCCAAACTTAAACCACAAAAACATCGGGTGAATAGTTGTAGAAATAATTATTTAGAAATCATTTTTTACTTTATCATACGTAGTATGACAAAGTATTGTAATCGTGTCGAAAAAAAAATTGAGATTTTAGCGAAAATATGTTGTTTTCGGTCACCTGAACATGTTTCACCAAGGTACAAAAAATGTCTGTGTGTGTGTGTGTGTGTGTGTGTGTGTGTGTGTACCCGTTTTTTGTGGCGACGATTCCGGAGAAACTACTGAAGGTATCGAGACGAAACTTCATATTTAGAAGTTTCGTGACTAAACTTAGAGCTGAAAGAAGTTTTGTCCAAAAGGGCCCAAAGGAACTCGAGGTTTATTCTTATCATTTTTCAACGATTTTGCAAATTAGCCGCCATTTCTGTAATTTCGTCAAAATAGTTAAATAATAAACTATAGTAGAGAAAATTTTGTATAATTTATGTCCATTCCAATTCTTTGAAAAAAAATTAAATCATAGTAAGCGGATGCACCTTGAACTTCCAAATTGCCCCCCTGAACACGGCTGTATCGCATGATAAAGTCATGTGCCAGGCCACATCAGATTTTTTTATTTGGTAACAATTTCTGAGGAAAATAATAAAAATTATATCTAAATAAATGAGGTAGGTAAGTACTATAACGTTTTTATTATTTTGTGAGATATATTTTCGGATTGCTTGCTTTAACGATTTAGGCTGTCTGTCTTCATAATCGAGGTATATTCGGGGTTAATGTTGTTGACTCTGATGATGTCTACCATTAGTAAACCCCATTCGTGTCATTTCTAGTGGATAAAAGTTTTTAAATGGGTTTTTGTCATTATTGACTATTTCTGCTAATAACATAGCATACTCCTTAAAGCCTGCGATCCACCGCGTGCAATGCTACGCTGCGCTGTGCCGTGCGCCTTGCTGTGCTACGCAATATTTTAGATATTTTAGAAAAAAACGCGTACGATGCTGCGTGGATTGACCAAGCGCCGTGCTAAGCATATTATTTAGTTTAGATCATTTAAGATAATATGTATTTTTGATTGTATGTAACTAATGATAAGCGCACACATCTCAATATTGTTGTAGATGTGGAAATATTTTCATATTTTATTCAGTTTTTTCTTTTGCGAGAATTGTTTAGAAAAAGCGACGAAAAATTATAAAAACCAACAAATGAAGTATAGGTTGTGATGTGACATGACGCAAAACAGTTCATGACTGTTCAGTTGTCTTCGGTATTTTCAAATATGGACTGTGCATTATTTCATAACGCTAAACAAACGTCCTCATTATGTTGAAAATAGTTCTTTCACCTAATCGATAAATTACTTGGTGATAGATCAAAATTTTAAACCGGATACAATAGGATATTACCTGTATAAAATTGTTTATTAAAATTATAACTGTTAGTACGCAGCCCTGGATAACATTTCTATTGACTACACTTTAAAATGAAACTAACACTAACTTGACATTTGACAACATCACGTATTTTGAAAATATTAATAAAATATGTTCCAGTTTAGATGCAAATGACATGGAAAGAAAATAAAATACATAATTTTATATATTTTGTATAAAAAATACGTAGTATGACTGTAGGTGCCTATACCCAAGTCTGATTTATAGTTTTGATTTTCGAGAAAATCATAAAAGTTTTAGTCGTATAAAATGCTGTGCGAGTTGGCATATTCAATCATATTCTATACTTGAAAACGTGCCATTTACAGCTATAACGCAAGAAGGCTTCGGTAGAAGGTCACCATGCATCATAACAAGATAGTAAACAATCCAGCTTAGCATAGCGCAGCTTAGCATCGCACCCAGTGGACGGCAGGCTTAATGTCTCCACCGCGGTGATTATTATTAAGAATATTTCATTATTTTTAAAAATTTTATAATTTGTTAGATGTATTATATACTCAATGTGATGTACCACCACTGTATTTATAATTTCCAAACAACATGTGCTGTGCTTTGTAAAGCTTTGTGTAATGTATTATAACGGAAAATTGCCTTTTCCCAAATTTATCAAAAATCACGCCTGCTCGAATATTATAATTATCTAGTTAATGCATTTAATTTGTCCGTAATTATAAGCGCACCAATTTTAATCAGGTTAATGACAATTATTGTATATATTCGGCGCCGAAGCGCGCCTATTTTGCCAACGGACGCGCCTGTATTTATCTGGCAATAACAGGATATTTCAATATTTTAATTAAGCTAGCGTTACAGGATTTCAATTAAAATAGTCTCAATTAACAAATGTGCCATTGTTGGTTGCCATTCTCTGCCGCATTCTATAAATTTGGTACCATTTTCGATACTCTATCATTTTAATAATAATAATCAGTACACTATCCAAACGTTCGTTAGTATATCAACTGTAATTTTGTTTTCAGAAGTTGGACGACTGGAAGAAAAGCCCGAAGTGATGTTAAATTATCGGGGAATTGCCGTTCCGCAACTTCTACTGTCTGCTGAGTTCGCGTGACATCGAAAATGTTAACCAACACAATTGCAGGAGTGCTCCTGCATATATTTCTGCTGTGTTCCGGTAAGTGTAACCCGCAATCAGCCGAGCCTCTTATCTGCATCCTTTCATTACTCGAAAGGATAAATTGACTGAATAATATCGGTATCAGAGAAGTTTGCCTAAAGATAGATTTTATACTTAAAAATTACTTGTTCAAATAGTTTTTCAGTATTAATTAATCAGTTTATCAATAAACCCAACCTATCATTTTTGCATCAATACGTAAGCGGTGTTGTATAGTATCATAATGTATAGTATCAATCAACAAACTATTTGAGGCATCTTTGATATTTTCGGTCTGAAACTTTTCAGTGGCAGTAACATTAGCAGCGTCGGGGAACTTTGGCCTGGCTTTCAGGGCAATCATATCTTCCGTTTTATATTTTCTACGTGGAGGAGCGCTAAAACAATTACCGTTTCTTTGTCGGCGACGCAAAATAATGGACTTCCGCGGTGCGATGGAGACCGTAACGCGCGCAAGAGGGCGCCCCGTGCCGCCGTTGCTGTAAATTTCACGGTGTATACGAAAACTATTTTGGTTCACTATCTCGGGAACGATACTCCAGAGATTAAGGGACTCTTATAACGGACAAAGTCATTACACGGCCAATGTTGTCGTTATGTTTATGTTGATTTCTTATCGGGGAATAGTACGACCACACAACATCAGCTCTACTACTATCATCAAAATAATGGGAATTGAATTCTTTCAATACTATTTTCAATCTCAACATTATATTTCAAATTTTCTCATATTGTACTACCCACAAAAGGTGGATAGGGCTATACTGCGGAGGGTATGCCACATCTTACCTAATCAAAATTTCATATATCTCTCTCAGGTAAAACATATCCTGGATGGTGCCCCTTGTAACAACCAATTCCAAAAACTTGGTTATTTCAAGGCTCTGTGTCCGTAACTTTTACGACATAACTCATAGTATATTCGCTTATTTTTTGGAGGAGCGATCTTATTTATAATCAAGAGTGAAGGACTATGAAAGTATGATGATGCGGGATGAAACTACCCAACGTGTATTACACCCCCTTGTGTACGTCGCTCGCAGGGATAAATAATGAAGCAGGCCTACAAAAGTCTTGTGTTAAAAGTCTTGTTTTATTTCACTCGATTACACTTTTCTCCTTGTTGAAATGAGAGAGACGTTCAGTGTACCTAACTTAAAATTGAGTTAAACGAATCGGTAAAATCTGAGTTGATAAAATACAAAGGGCAACTTTCTTCTCTTTTGATGATTTTTGGACATAAAATTTTCACGAATACTCTTTGAAAGGTAAATTCTGACTTGCGCTTTCCTTATAATATTATAATATTACGATGTTATAATAGAGGTTATATTTTTTTGATATTTTTGATATTTTTGGTGGTATTTCAAATGAATAACAACTTTTTGTTGTTATGCCGTAGCAGTGATCGGGTATGGGATTATTTATGCTATGACCGTTCCCAATATTTCGATAGCGGACAATTGATTGGTTCGGGCGATATGAACGAATAAATAATGTGCAACGTTCCGTGATTTTTACGCTACGCCGAAAAGCATACACTATCTATTAATAAAATATTTAACTTGACGCTTACTGCTCAGCGGGTTTCCTATTTTAATTTCCTGGTTGTACGATTTATTACCGACCCTTTTAGCGCCGCATTTTAAACCGTAAATATGTTTACCTACGTACTAAAATTTTTTTTTAAATTTTATTTTTACTTTAAAATTTTGTAATGAAAACGTTGTTTATGATATTGTATGGATGTGTCCTTCTAATAAAATTAATTATGATGGATTGGAAATGGATTGTGTATAATATATAGTATGATGTTGTGGTTTGTAACGCATTTGCGGTCTAAAATTTTCTTGAAAAATCTTGGAAACTTGAATTGGCCGGATCACTTAAGAACTTTCCCAAAAACTTTATAATTGTACTTGCGCGGACATTTAAGTAAGCATAAAAGGGTTGAACCGCTAACAGTTCCCGAAGTAGGGTCGGCAGTTTTTCCTACTTAGCCCGTTACCCTTCTCCTACCACCGAAAAAAAAAACCGAACGCGGGCACTTTCCTTTCAGAGTCCGCACCGTCGGTCATAAATCAATTAGAGCGTTTCCTTAAAAACGTTTCTGAGTTAAAAATAATTAGGCAAATTTTAAAGGGTTCATTAAAAAATATTGCGGATTAAGTGTGATATAGACGGAAAGTTTTCCGCGAGTTTGCGAACTTTGCTCCGGGCAATTCGTCGGATAAAATCGCGTAATTTAATCCGGTTGGGCTCCCGAAAGCGCGACGACCTCTGACGGACGGCATGCGAAACGCCGAGAGGCCACGTCATCCACATACGTTTGAGCAATTATGCGACATTACGTCAAATGCAACCGTATTTTTTAAATTAAAATTAGGCGCTCCGCAGGTCCTGCATCGTTAACATGTCGTCCACAATGGATTTTCTTTTATTTTTACTCTCAAAATTTATGCACTGAACCAACACCATGTTCACATCGAATACACGTTTGGTATGCAGATTTACAACGCACAACAAAAAAGCGTGCAACAAAAAAATGTGATGATAAATGTATCTTATGTGTGATTCTTTTTCCTACATGACCGGTTTTCTTCCATACATCTACATTTTGTTTCTTTACTTGACATGGGCACCAACTGTGGTGGCAAATTATGTAACCCAAAGTAGTAGTATTACGCTGGAAAGAAGTCCGGTAAGTTAAAAACTAACTGCGGTAATAACATTCACCGAAGGCTGTGGTGGCGGGTTTGCCGGAGCCGTTGGAGAACACGTACATTTCTCATCTGAATTATTTTTACTTGCGGGCGAAGAACTTTTTCGACTTCTCGCGCCCGCGCCACCGCCAACGGCGTATTTAAAGTACCATCACGTATTGTAATACAACGGGCGGAATTTATTGTAAAGAACTTTTAACCCGCAAACGTGCGCGGAACGTCAAATATAGATTTTATTGTGTAATTTTTCACTATCCGCTATATCTCTTGACCGCCAGATGGACCATATTGCAATACATCATCTATGTCCAGAGCCAGTTTGGCTAGTAAAGTAATTCTCTTGTCTGCCATTCAAATCTAAAGTTTTCGTACTGATCTATAGGATTGAAATTGATTCAGTTATTTGCTATTTGAAGTATTCTGTCAAATGTCCTAATTGAAAGAACATTTAGCATTTCTCTAGTCATAAATATTAAGTTAATACGGCATTATGGCATGTTCACCAAATATTTCACTTAATGATTCAGTTTGATTGTTCAGTTTCTTTCGATACAGTTTGAAGAAGTTTGAAATTGACAACAATGATCAGGATGTCAACATAGAACCGTCACTGGAAAGGTTTGTTCATAAAACCACAAATATCTGCTGATATTGTGCCAATCTCTATCGCCTTATTAGAACAATAGGTTTAGGTTTTGACAAATATTGCGTACAATATTATTAATCAATTTTTGTCCAGTTACAATAGAGGAAATGTTATAAGGCAATTGTTCAGGTTTACAGCATATTATCGGTTGTACTAACAACATATCAAACTACCTGTATTGACATTTAACATTATTTATCTAAAACTGCTTTCGCTCTATATAAATTGTAAACAGATAAACATATGTCGGTAGTAGTACAAAACCCGTTCTACTTATTCTAAACTGCATTACTACCGTTGCCATGTCTATTGGCTCTTTCTACCTCCAGAACAAAATGTTATTTCCAGCAATCGGATCCGGTACGGTAGCCGATCGACCCGAAATAATTGAAACTCCCCGATGTTTGTAAACAAATACAAGTTGCGAGCGCGTTCGGAATCATTCCCCCCCAGTTTAGCCAATTTATAGGGCGGCTTCCAGAACGTGAACTATGTACTACATACGCCCACCAATAGGTAGATAGGTGGGTAGAACTGCTACCAACAAAGGGACTGAATGCTTGGATACGTCGGATGGGTGACGTGTATATTTCGAATTATTTCCTGGATGTACTGAATTTTGTACCATTCAAACTTTCAAACGATCTTTTGGATAAATTAGAATAGCTAACTATAATTTTCATAATTCATTATCTCATCAGCAAATATATTATTTGATACTAAATAGTTTTATAAATAATTATAAGAGTCATCAAAATCACCAAAGATTACAAAAGTTATTTGAGATCTTATTTGAGATTTGTCTTGAGCATAGAACAAAGCATTTCATTTACTCAATTCAAAATATCCGTCGCTTCGATTAAAATTAGTATAATGCCTGATCCTGTACGGTGATCAATTATGTAAGCGGCAAAATTCGCTATAATTCGCGTTAATTTCCGCAGTTTAAGTGGTAGAGACCCGACCGCTGTGCGGCGCATACACTATGACAATGGAATATTCGACCGTTGGGGGCAGCACCGTTCACTCAACTCGCGCCGAGTTCGCGACGATTAATTACACAAACTTTAAATGACCACTAAATAAACTCAATTAAATTTAAATTATATGCACCTCATAAAGCGCTTTTGAGCGCCACCGAAACTACTGCACATTGCCGAGAGCGTGAAAACACGTTGAGAGGGCGCCACCGGTTCCATACAATTCAACAAACTTCAACTATAAAAGCGTTCGTCACCTGACGATGCTGGAAATCCGCTCAGTTTACACAGGGGAGTTCAAAAGTTAACATAATGTTTTGAAGGGTTGTGATATTTTATTCGTGGTGACATAATGTTTTTGTGGTGTAAACCTGTAGAACAATTAATCACCTTTGTCAAGTTTTTGCTTACTGAGTCCTAGAGATAAATTAATTGGTAATCTTCGATTCATTTCGATACGTTACATTTCAAAGAACTTAACTCAAACCTTTTAATTTAGTCTTCTTCAATAACGGGGGTCTTTTGGCTCATTGTGATGTTAAGTATTAGGTATTTTGAAGAAAGCCGTTTACTTTATGTTGACAATATAACGTGACAAAATTCATTATGTCGACAAAGTAAAGCATCATCTGGCACGCAAACGAATCGACAGTAATTCGTAATCTGTCTATGTTCAGGTTGCTATAATAAGACTGTATAACCAGGCACGGTATAAATATATAATTCACAGCAGTAAAATTTCGAGTTTTCTGCTGTGCTTTACAACATAAAACTAGTAGTTAAGTATTCTTCCACTTTTACAGCCACCCTTTTAATATCCTCGTTTCCGTTTTCTAATTGCATGCCTCATAAAGATATGCCTCACTGATCTAGTTTAAAGTAGTTAGTTTACTCAACCAAAATCTGCACACCATTGAGCAGTGAATTGAGGTTATATGACATATTCAACCATTTTGCTGTGGTATTTTCTTTCGTAGATGAACCTAACGGACTACATCCTTTGTATGGAAGAAGATCAAACTGTGTCTTATGGAAGTTTCTCTTCAAATTGTAGTAGAGTATGATAATGTGTAGGTCAAGAGTGTAAGGGTTGAAGTGCTGACCTAAGGGTTGGGCCGTTGGGACTGCGTCCGAGGCAAGTTATCGCCTATAGCTTGGGTGGCTACTGGTTGCCGTCGTCGACGGACCCCGTCCGGGGCTTGAAGGGCCCCGCTATCGCCACAATTTGTTGCTCGAACGTGGTCCGGAAGACGCACGCAGATATATGGCAGTCATTTGTAATGTAATGACGTTGAGAGAGCACCACGCTAACCGGTGATTTACTAACATCAATTCAATACCGCACATTTCTCCCTTCTCTGTTCTCTCCAATAATGTTACGCTCAAAAGATTTTGTAAGGTACTCTAGGATTAGAAAGTAAAAAGGAGATATATTTCAATTCTGAAAATATTTCCTTCGCCTCCGCCAAAAGTGAACATAGACGTATTTTATGTTATTTATTCATTCGCGTTGTATATTTCAACGTAGTAAAGGCATGAATACGAAACTAGAACGCAAAGAGTTAAACTAAGCATTCTATTGCCGATAAATGTAAATTATATACGATATAGGTATTTATTGGGGTATCGTGTATGTTTATTTAAGCCATTGTAGGTACAATAAGCGAGGAAAAGAGATGAACGGTGTTGGCCGGTCGAAGTGTGGGCGGTGTTAGGGACGTGGAGG
The DNA here is from genome assembly GCA_963971325.1 of Aphodius granarius. Taxonomy (NCBI): domain Eukaryota; kingdom Metazoa; phylum Arthropoda; class Insecta; order Coleoptera; family Scarabaeidae; genus Aphodius; species Aphodius granarius. The sequence continues at coordinate 14,106,031 of OZ020226.1, forward strand.
ATAAGAAATGGCTTTCTCCCGTAGAAGAAAACGTAATCGTTAGTGGTTCTTTGTCTTGCCGCGGCTTGGCGCTCGCGTTCTAGCTAGATAAATGATAGCGGGCTCGTTAATTGATGTGTCTAATCGTTGCTGACATGTTATCCGCCGTGTATTCTTCGGGATTACGTTACCTGGAGAAACAATTCCACTTTCGGAGATAAAATATCTATCCCTCGTCGGACCTGCGCTAGGTTCTTCATTAACCCTACCCCTCCGCCCGCCGAATCCCCCAGGGACGTCCGGGTTTCGTACAGTCGGTCTTTCCGTTTGCTCTATTTCCCCAATCGATTCGTTTTAAAGCCACCAGTTCGTTCGTACGCCAGGACTCAAAGGCCCGATGGATAAGCGAGAGACAAAAAATGCTCCGGCTCGGCAGGGAAGCTCCGCACCATCAAAAGAGTCCGCTGCCCCAACATGATGTCGCGTAAAGATCAAATCAGCTAATGCATGTGTCATTATTTAGCAGATACAGATTTATCAGCATTCGTAATCCAAAGCTTACCGTTCTTAAAGCGCGAGATATATCCCTTTTAGCTCATTTTCAACGGAAATTAATGAATTCAGGATTACAGAAAAATCGATTGATGTTACTCTTTTGTCTATGGATGGGCTAACTTGAAAAAGAGTCCCATACACATTTATTACTTAAATTTTCTAATTCTTTTGAGATAAATAAATATTAAATATCGCTGCTATGTCGGAGGATGTTGGTGGTCGTCTGCATTTGCTTTCTTGTTAAAATACATCCAATTGTGCCTAAACTAGAAACCAATCTGTCTAAAGTACTTTTCGATCAGCCGACTGACTGTAGAATCCCTAACTTTTTTTTACTGCTGCTCTAACAAAGCTTATCTTCCTGCAATAACAGCTAAACAATTTCTACTTTAAGAAAATGATGGAAAACTATTTGGTGAAAGAATCCTCGTTTCGGTCAAAATAATTTCTTTTCACTGAAGGAATCTAATTGAAAACACTTATTATTATCCTTACTCTTTTTATGATTTCTTTAATTAAATGATATATATAGTATTATATCCAGCCCACTCTCCAGAGAGACTCCAGAGATCGGGACAGCCGGGAGATGTTTAGTTAGTGGGCAAGTGCGTCTTCACCTTTGGCATGACGTTGCAGAACGCTATCCTCTCAAAAACTAAAAACTTCCTTACCTAACATTTTAAGAAAATTAAAACCTCAAGTACCTAACATTTCATCCTCCCAGAAACCTATAAAACTAAAGAATCGCCTAGCTATCGTCCTCAATAATTAACAAACACCGCGTATAGCGATGTACGAACCTAGGTGGAGCCGGCAAACTTTTGATTAAATTACCAGAACAAGAGAGCGAAAAAATCCGGGGCAAGAAAGAATAAGTCGATGCTACCCGGGCCAGTCTCCCTCATAAAATATTTAAATGGCATCAGTTCGCGTACAATATTTAGTTCAATTCGCGAAAGTTTCGTAATCTCGACTCGTGTGGAGTCGGTACGGGGTAGAAAGCGGGGAAAGGGATATTCGCATAACGGGTCCGAACAGTAGATCCTGGTCTTTATAAAAATCCCTGCTAGCACGAAAGAAACAGGAACCGTGGTAATTTCGCACTTCGTTCTGAACTAATGACGGAACTGGTAGTTGGTGGCCGGTTGTGCGCCAATGGTTCCCCGAGGTGTTGTATCCAGACGTAAGGACGAAGGAAACACCAGGGCGAGGGGAACGAACGCAGGAAGCCAGTGGCGCACACTACTGGTGATAAAAATTGAATACACAATCACTTTAATTGATTTTGTCACTACTTACTAGTCTAGAAAATTGAACTTCTTTCTAGAAGCAGTTTGACAGAATCTACAGCCTTCGTCGCTGTATTGCAAACTATCATATTTTGACAAACATCAATGCCACTGACATGACATTAAATGTCAGGATGACAAATGTAATTCTGTCATAGAAATTGACGTTACGTAGCGCCCAGTGATGGCTCTGGCTTTACTAAATTGAATAACTGCAAAAGTGTTTGGACACTTCATTGTGCCAACGATGTAGTCGGAAAGTTGGGCGAGGGCCACCCCAGATATTTATTTAAGGAGTCAAATTTTGTAATGATGTTTAATATTAGTTTATTGATATATTTACTATGGAAATTATTCTTAGTTGCTAGTTAAAAAATATAATCCACAATAGGTGTATACAGTTGCAATAGGTCTATAATAGACGTATAAAGTTATAAAAACACCCATGAAAAGAATAACGCGTTTCATAGTGATAAAGTTATGACACTAGCTCTATCTAATACAAACACAGATGCCGGTGGAAACTCCGGAGTCCGTCGTTGTTATAGCTGTTTTTCTTCAAAAGTGATAGCAGAACATGAAATTTAATATTTTCAAATAGATTCAGCTTTCAAATATATAAAACAAAAGACATTTTTGTTGCTTATTTGTATTTTAAAACCCTTTGTAACGAGGCACCTATGGAACGTCTCATATGGAACTATTCAAGGTCATCACATAACATTATTCATCACCGTTTGAAGCTACTCTACAACATTGTCAGAAATTAGTAAAAATAAAAGCTTCTTCTCACGATCTGTATCCCTACTGTACGCCACTGGAATAGGGGGTTACGGACATAAGAAAGTATAAAAGAAGTGGCTGAATAGGGGTCACGCTTAGAGAGGCCGGAGAACCACTAGAACAGGGCGAGAAGAAAAAAGGTGGTAAGGAGATTGCCTAACGGTCTGTAAAAAAACATGCTCTTGAAAAAGCATGTGTTGATTATATCTGGTCGCGTACGCGAAACTTTCCATTTTCGCGAGACGTTGCGACGTGGACGACCCCTCAATAGACGGTAGGAAGGGTGGTGAGCGGCGAGGATGGAGGTCAGAAGGTTGCGTTTTTTAGTTGGGATGATAGGCGACGCTTCAGCTTGAAAGAGAGAGTCGCTTTCATTATCGTTGCAGCTATTTTTAGATGCTATTAAAAGATACTTTCTTCCGTGCTTCTACTTTTTCTTAGCGCAAGTTATAATTGAGAAAAATTTAAATTATAGATTCTCTTCCGTGGACTATTTTATATAGCTCAAAGGAGACCGTGTGTTTTGTTGTGTATTATTGTGTCCTGATAGGTTGGAGTACCGCAAGGTAGTATACTAGACCCAGTTTCGTGTATCGACCATATTATATATGTAATGAGAGTTGGCTTAAAGTTTTTCTCTTATAATGAAAAGTTTAATCCTATAAAGGGACTACAAAATATTAACTCTTTCCCCTGAACCTTTGACATAAGATTTATTTAATAAAGCTTATGGCCACCGTTGAGTAACAAGCAAGCAAGCAAAAATCAATTGTACTTAGTGTCTTTGAAATATTATTTGCCCGCTCCAAATACGCCCGAGAATAAACGTAATAGGCTTAAAGGAGGGCAAAGTCGGCTCCTGGCGACAAAGCGGAAAATCGAAATTAATACCCGTTTAGTCGTAAAGGACAGATAATATCTAATATACGGGTCACGAAACAAAACGGCGCTCGGACTGCGGCGACAAAAGAGTAACGGCGCGCCAGTCCTCCTCCGCAATAAAAGTGATATCTTGAGGTTGCCCACACTGGGAATCCCTCACGACGAAGGTACACACAATAAACCGAAGAAAAATACTCGCCAGCCTCAGGGTGAAAGGGCGGCGGCCGAAAAAACGCCACCCGTGAAATATAATGACACCATACTACGAAAACACATAAAAGCCTCGTGATGAATGGGCGTAAGTCAAGAGGGACGCCTATTGTGTCCGAGTGAGGGCGTTGGTTGCGTCTCAAGAAAAATACTTTCTAGACCTTTCGATAAACAGTATTTATTAAACGGCCATTTTATGGTCTTCTTTTCTCTTGCAGGTTTTTCTATTAAAAGTTACTGAATAAAAGAATATACATTCCCTATTAGCAGTATTGGCATCGCACAAAATATCAAATTGATATTAATGATAAATTAATTAAGTTAAAACTAAAAACTTATTCACATATCCATTAGCCAATATCGTACACATAAAATAAATTTAGCAGTTGACAAGCGCTTGATGATGCTTTTACCAAATTAAACCGGTTGACGTGTCCATAATGGAATTTTACAGGCCTGTATATCCAAACATCAAATGGAAAACCCATAAAATTGCTGTGTAAAAAACTATAGGTGAAAAAACAAAAAACGAGAATAAGGTTGTAAGTGGTTGAATTTCTGTGACGGTGGAATTTTAAATGTCAAAAATTTCGGCGACGACCCCTAAATCAAATTAGTGTGCGCTGACGGTAAATTGAAAAAAGTTTCGTCGGTGTAAGTTACCAGTCATACCCGCGTCCATGCATTATGCATTTTGCTTGTAACTTTTACCGAAACGTTGCCCCCAAACACCAAAGTGGTACTTTAATAACCAGAATGAGATTTTTAATTTTTGGGACGAAGTTTACTTAGGAGTTTCTAATTTCAACTTTTTCTTCTACATTGGCAGCCACCTGCCTTCCCTTACCTTTTTACGCACCAACAAGACATGATAACCTTCTAGCTTTGGATATATTTCACTCATTGCTTATTCTAATAATTAGTTAATGAGTGTAAAAGATGCTTTATATATCTAATTGGAACGCAATCCTTGAGCTATAATAAGGACACTGTTTGATCTTATTCTCATTAAAAATTAAATCACCTGGTTTGATATAATCAACATTTCTCTTTGCTAACTAAAGGGTACCTACTAAAACAAATGAGAGGGATATGTCTCTTGATTTCGTTCTTGACGTTCTTGTCGTTTCTTCATTGCTGTCGCCGACAGCAAGAAGACTTGTGTCATCAGCATACGTTACAACAAAGTTCTCTTCTAGTTCAAGGAGATCGCCATAAGACTGGCCCTAAGACATTACCTTCCGGTATCCCCGCTTTATTCAGTTGAAGCCTGAATAAGCATCATCTAGGTTAGCTCTAAACTGTCTCCGAAGAAAACGTTTTAATGTGTTCTAAAAATATTGCAAATATGTCTGTTCAAAAACGTTTTTCCAAAAATTTCCCATTGGAAGCTTAAAATTAACCACTATGCTTGGTATATAAATGTGGGTTACTCGACATGTTACTGCACAAGAGAGAAATTGATCTAGTAGCGTAATATCAATTTACATGGGAGAGAGTTCAGATAGTCGTCGGCCTCTGGGCCAAGTAACAAATCGATTGCGTATTGAATAACGGCAACGGGGCCTGATATATACGAGCCTTCCTGCAACTAATTAAATCTTAAATCACGTGCATTATACCTGACAGGGAGATTTACCAGATAAGCGCTATTGTGGCCTACCGCATGATGTATTGCTGTATTCTAATTTCGCGGTTGGTATCAATCACCGACACATGAATACGGATGTTCAATTGTTATAGTGGTCGCCGCCAAGCCAATTAATTTATTGATTGAATATTAACAAAATCCGAATTAATAGTGTATATTATAAATGTTATGGTTTAGATTTTTATAGGACAGTCTCCAGTGGTATAAATACGTACTGTGTTTGTTAGAATCATAGAATGTCAATTGGATGTTTCTGTTTTTGGATTTAGATTCTAGGAAAACAATCGGGGTGGCCCCCACCCAACTTTCTGATTAAATTGTTCACACAAGTGTTTAAACACTTTTGCTATTATTCAATTCATTCAATTCATCAATTCATTCATCATTATCATTATCATTATTCTGTTATCATTCTGTATATCATTGCAAGAACGACAAAATTAGGATAATTGCAATTAGAATTTATGCCTAGAATTTGTAATAATTTATATTATACAACAAGCATGTTACGTATTATGCTGTTTGGTGTGATATACTGGCCTCTAATAGAATATACTGCCCTACCGTAGTGTGACGATGGCGTAAAGGAGGCTATAATTCTGAATCTAGATTATCTTGGTTATCGTTATGACATTTTACAACAGTAGCAGAATACACACTTACTTAATTTATTTATAATAATATCTGGTGTCTGGTGTAATAATATTCCTGTAAATTACGAGTTATCATTTCGGGAAAATCGCGTAGCTAAGGGGAAAGCGAAATGTCATTTAGGAGACAAAATTACAAATTTGCCGGGGGTCGATCTAAATTTATGGTGGTGCGCGCAACAGCCTGTAGGGGGAGTCAGTGTTGATCCCGAGAACTGCAATTTAACTAAGACCAGGTGTTACACGGTGAATTAACGCAAGTAATTGCTAATAATATTTTCGCGAAATTTACCACAACCCCCTTCCTCAAGAATGTTAGAGCGACGACCGACGCGTCGCCCTTATAAGCACGCCCGATTTAACTTCGTTAATTTGAATTTTCAATCAATTTTATAATTAACCTTTTACTACCGGTCGCCGGATGAAAACCTTAATTAATTTCATCCCTCCACTTTGCATACAAAGTACCCCCATGACGTGGTCTATGTTCTCTTCTTTTTTTTTTTTTCGTGGCTGCGCCTTTCGTCGTTTGAAGCAACACTGTGTGATACACGTGGCGGTGGCGTCTTGTTGCTATTTTGAGATCCTTTGATGTCGGATTATCGCAGAACAATGTTCGGGTGGAGGTAATTAGGTATAACAAGGTGTTGTATATACATACCATGCTAAAGGTTACCTCTGAAAATGACAACATGGCTAAATTTTTGTTCATAAAAGAAGATATTGGATGCCAAAGTTCACTACAGGGGAGAAGATTAAATATTAAACATTAAATATATCCATAACTTTTCTTGTTTGAATTGCCTAATGAAACATATGTCAATCGATAGAGCTATTCAAGTAGTATTCCGCAAAGTTTTGCCCACAAAAAAATATTGAACAAAAAAAAATGATTTAATTATCATCGCGTCAGCTAAAAGACCGCAACATCGGGGATAACAAATTTCAAATCCACATGAAATTCTGCATGTGTTTAATGCAGATTATTATGACACCACCCGTATGGTAACAACCATTCTTACATAAGTAAAACGGTAAATTGATGTGCTGTTCACCGAGTACATTATAAAAGATATTTATGACAATTGCGAAACTTAATGCATAACTTTGATTAATACGTCAAATTGTAGGCAATTAATAGGGGTAGCTATCCCGGAAAGCTCTGAGTTTTGCTCATTCGATAACACCACTTAAATCATCATAATGTTGACCTCCTCATAACAAGCAATACGTCAACAGACAAATAAAATCATTAATAATTTCCGTAAATATTGTTAATATATATATATATATATATATATATATATATATATATATATATATATATATATATATATTGTTATTAGGTAATTAATAGGGGTAGGTATCATAGAAAGCTGGGTGTTTTCCTCGTTCGATAATACCCTTTAAATTAGGATGGTGTCCGCCAGACAAACAGTATGAATTGAACCGTTTGGCAGATAAATATATTCATTATAACTTATATATATATAAGCTGTATATATATATAAGAATGGTCAAAATCTAGATATTGAGTGATGAATTTTGGTCATAGTGTAGAAAATGTCAAAAACGTGCAAAATATATCAACCTGGGCGTCGCACAAAATGTTGCTTAATTATCTATAAATTGATATTAAAAACAATTTGGCTGGAATACTTTAGAAGTTGTTATTATCATATAATTGTATATTTAGTTTGGAGACTTCCGCGTCCGAATCACCAAGTTCTAGATTTCCGGGAGAAAACCGCGTCAACAACGATAAAGTAGTCAACGTTTCGCAGTCTGTTGCAAGAGGCACCTTCAGGACGTAACAGTAAGACAACTACGAAGAGAATGAAAATGCGTGTAGAAGGGTGAGGGTATTTATAGGTACCTGGCGCAGGCACCATCACCAAACACCTCAATAATACAACGACACAACCAAAGCAACAACGCAACTGCTTTTCTGTCCTACATCCATGGTACGACTGATTGCATTGGTCGAATCCTACAAAAGTCCAACATCACACCAATTTTCAAACCCATAACCAAAATTTTCGATTTCCTGCCATCCGTTAAAGATAAACTTTCTATACTGCTAGCCCCAGGTGTATACCATATCCCATGTGCTTGTGGCAGAACTTAATCATATAATTGTATAATTTGACCTATCAAAGAAAGCTATCCAAGAATATTTATAGAAGTTATTAATGATTTTATTTCCCTGACGACCAATTTATTGTTATCGGGTAACCCACATCATGATCATTTAGGGGGTGTTATCCGGTGAGCAAAGCTTCGAGCTTTACAAGGTAGCTACCCCCTATTAATTACCTATAATTTGACAGATGAATCAAAGTTATGCATCGACTTTCGCAATTGTTATAAACAGTTATATATCCTACTTGGTAAGTCGAAAAACAATTTACCGCTTTGCTTATGTAAGTGGTGTTGTTACGATAAGGGTGGTGTCGTGATGATACCATTAACAAATGCAGAATTTTATGCGGATTATGTTTTTGTGGGCAAAACTATTTGAATCGGAACATAACGAAATTCGAACATAACAAGTTGTGGATGTCATATATCGCTATCGTCTCTCTTTTAAGTTACACGGGAGAATTTTCGAAAGTTTACAAATTAAGCGATATATTTATCACAACAAGGATCTAATTCAAACAAAAGAAATCTAAACTTTTACAATCCGAAAAACACCGATAAATTTAATGATATATCCGAAAAAGTTCGCGCCGCCAGCGGAGGTAATAAAGTTAGTCGAGCGCGCTAATTTGTAATACCGTGGCGACACCTGGGACGCGGCGACGCCGGCGTCGGTCGTTTATTGTCCGTCGTGTTTTAAGTCATCGCCGAAGCCCTTAATAAGTTCCTTTCCGTCGGTGACGTTAGGCAAATTAAAACAATTGAACTATTCGTCGCGGCGGTCGACAGCCAAACAAAAAAAAATATGCAAAGCAGTGGGCGTTTTATTGTGGACCGACATCAAAGTCGCCCTGGAGGACGCCCGGGCTTCTAGATTGACTTAATTAACTTTCCGCGGCAATCTTTGATCCCGGACGCGTGTGCCTAAATTATACCGACCCGATTCGAAGGTGTGCGCCTTTTTTGCGTCCCGACAGAATTTCATTATACGTTGACACGATAAATACGCCAGATTTATTTTTTCTTTGTTTGCAGTGTACAAAACCGAAATTGTGTTGCAAATATCGCAAAATCTTCCCCATTTTTTTGTTTCTTGGTGAAATAATAGAATGGCTTGCAATGCGGATTAAGAAATGTATAAATGATACTTAATTATTGCTTGGGTTAAAGATTCTTTTTGCCAATTTGTACTAAAATAATATGTTGCAGCAGTCAGACAAAAAGAGACAAATAAAGTTTCTCTGGTTCTCCATTTGGTCAGTACAGGGAGCAAAACTCTGAGCATTCCAGCGTAGCTACCGCTATTAATTAGCTACAATTTGACGTATAAATCAAAGTTATGCAAAAATATTTACAAAAGTTATTTATGTTTTTGTCTGTCTGCCGGTGCATTCCTTGTTATGGGGTAGGTCCTCATTATGATCATTTAAGGGGTATCATCCAATGACCAAACCTCCGAGCTTCTTAGAGTACCCCTATTAATTGCCTACAGTCTGACGTATTAACCAAAGTTATGTATCAACTTTCGCAATTGTTATAAATATTTATATAACCTACTCGGTAAGCCGCACACCCATTTACCGCTTCACTTATGTAGAGGAGTTGTTACCACAAGGGTAGTGTCGTGATGGTACCAGTAGAAGATGCAGAATTTCATGTGGATTAAGAATTTGTGATGCGAGATGTTCTACGGTATCAGTGGATGGCGTTAGTTGCAATTCTATTTGAGGACGCCTTGCGATCTTTTAGATGACGCTCTGTTAATTAAATCTTTTTTTTTGCTAAACTCTTTGATATTTTTTGTGGGAAAAACTCTGGGCGATACTAATTTAATGGCTCCATCGATTGACATATGTTTCATTAGGACAGCAAAAAAATACTCATTAGGAAGCAAAAAAAGTTATGGATTTCTTTTATGGCTATCTGCTATCCGGTATTTTCAATAACTGTGAGTACTGCTGAAGTTACTTTGATGTTACATTTGTTTGGGACGTGGAACATTGGTCACAAGTTTAATTCATGTTTCATATTCTCGATATTTACCTGAAACTTCCTTCAGTTAAGTTAGTATAGTTGATGAATTTGGTATTATCTTGTGGCATATATATATATTACCTGTAATTTGATGGCATATACGGGTATCCCAAAATCAACGTTTTGTTAAGGGATAATGAAACGGATTATGATTGACAAAAAACGAAGATACCTTAGTCAACAGTTACTCGTTTTTGAGGTAATTGACACACTTATCAGTTTTACGAAAATCATTGATTACATTTCAAAATAAAACTAATGCTAGCATAACATTTTCCGCTACAACCTAGCAGATTACTGTAATTATTGCCTATTTAGTGTAGTAAAAGATATTACATTATAGGAAAAATGAATTATTAAATTAAAGTCATGAATGTACGATTAATTTTTGATAAATTTCACTGAATAGGATTCATACTAATGTTTTTCAGTTTCTTTCTAAATAAAATGACAAAGTTCAAGGTAGTATTCGTTGTATTTTGAAGTGTAACTTTTGGGACATCTATATTGCGTTCATTGTTACGACGTGCTGAAGGATATTTTAAGAATCCCCATAAAAAAATCCTAGCATGAATACCTTTCCCAACCTCTTGCATACCTCTTTTCTTCTTCAGGCGTGGATGAAATTACAGTTTAATAACTAGTGCGATGCGAGAACGGTATTACGGTGTGCACACGTGACTTATGACACGTCAGGAGCACTTTGCATTTCCCTGATTTATGCTGTTTGGAATTGGTTTTGCGGAATTTTCGTATTCGCTGATTTGCCCCACTTAAAGACAAGGCAAAGCCGCATATCATTTTTTGTTCAGCGGTGCATTGTGCATTTTTTTTTCAAGGGTGAATAAAACATGTAGATAAACTGGATAATGAATAAAAGGAATTTTACCACAAAATACCACAAAAAAATATCATAGAATATTTTTGTACTTACAGTAGTAGCATTTTTACAGCGGTATATAAACTCAAAACTAAATATGAAACCTTGAACATTAAAGTCAAAGTGACATTCTTAGTGAATTTTAATGTGTTGATAAGTGATATTCTTTAGTGCTTTAGAAAATGTTTCTCTTTTCCCTCTGCGTAGAAAGGTTTTGTGATAAGTGTGATAACTGATAACGCATATTGTGGTATGTTTACAGGTTTACTTGTAATACATTTGTAGAAAAAATGTTTCAAAAGCGTATTAGTGAAAGCAAAAAGAACAAAAAAAGACCGTTGATTGCTATTTGATACCAGTTTTAATAATACCTTGTTCGCCATTTATTTCATTAATAGTTTTTCACTTTTCTATTAGTATTTTTTTGTGGAATATTACCATGACCATTGTCCCAGAATAGATTATCTCGGCCCTGGGATTAGCCTGTCAGTATCGCACAGTGCAACTAGATTACATGATGCGTGACATCGGTGCCTCGTAATGCAAACGTAGTAGTTGGCAAAATATTTCGCTAATTGAGAGAGCTGGCCATACACAAAACACAATACTTGTTGACGTTGTCGAAGTTGAACAATTGTGAAGGGCTGCTCGCAATTACTAACAATACCGGGGAATTTTACAAACGTGCGTCGGCAATTCAGTCCGAGCAGACTCAAGCGAATCAGCCGATTAACGTTTCGCGTTATTACCATTGGTAGGTGCATTTGACGGTGCTGAATCGTGAAATAATTCTCGTACAGTTCTGACGTTCGAAATCGCTTTTGATTTACCGCTCACACAGCGTGCAAACGCTGTAAATCCGTCGACGTTGCTGTTGATGTTGTTGTTGTTATTGTTGTTACTGCACCCAGTGCTATACGCCCTAATGTCGAAATATTCGAAATCTGCCAGTGTGCACACGCACGTATCTAACTAAATGAAAATCTCATTGATCTATAACGCAATTATTCGAAATTTATGCACCAATACTTGGACACTTTGTTCGTAGATTGGACGGGCCGGCCACTGCGCGATAATATTGTTAATGTCCGTGATATACGGCCGATCTATTTCGGGTTTTACGGAATTTTCCACTTGTTGGCATATTTATTTGACCGCATTAATTGCGACATTTAATAGGCTACCCGATGACGTTACGACAAAACAATCAAACCCACACTATCTCATATAATCACCCAATAAATTTCCACCATAATTCATCATTTTTATTAACCAGATTATAAACGATAGTGTATTTTATTATTTGCATCGCTAAGCGGATTCTCGCGCCCCGATCACAAAAAATGAGTCCGTTAACATCTGACCTAAATCATAAGAAATAAGTCACTAGAATCCTAGGCAGGTCCTGTAAGCTTTGAAAGCCTAAGAAGACCAGAGTTGGTCTCTGGTGACGATTCTGTCGAGTAAGCCAGTGCCTGTAACACTTTAAAAGAACGGCTGCAACGCGGACGTCGAAGTACCACTGCCTCAATGGATATATACACACGCCCGTGGAGGAACTCGACGCCTTGCTACCCCCTGACACAGATGATGTTGTCTACGGGGCTTTCTAAAGCCTTTCCGGAAGCTTTACATGTCCCGGAAAATCCAGCGCCGCTAAGTGTTTCCCAGGGCATTCCTTTAGGTTTACTTTCCTTTTTCCTATTTCTTTATCAACATAATTACTATTTTTAAGGAGAAGTACAATAAAATAGAGAAGGAAGAGGAACGTAAATAACACCTAAAATAATGTTAATAAACAAACAAAAATAAACAATGAGGAGCAAATTCCAATCCAGCATTTGGATGTTTTGCTCACCCTTACCTTATCACTACTTTTAATCAATTCTTGCATCTAAAATGTTTTGTCGTTTAGTATGGAATATTTGCGTAACTTGTTCGAAAGCCATACCGGTAACACATTGTACAAACAAGAAATAACAATGAAATTGGCTGATACGCGTACCCGTCAATGATTTGGGCCGGTTGAATTGTTTACATCGGCATTGAAAAACATTGCCGCGCGACCGGCTCTGCATGTATATATAAAGTATTATTTGGGCACAATAAACACCGGGTAAATTTGCGTAATAGATTGAATCAAAATAGGCTATGGAGGCAATTACGTATGTTGCGTTAACAGATGGCATACCTGGAATATGCGAGAGCGAGACCAGTCGAAAATCCAATCCAATTCTCTCTTGCCCAACCGCTGAATAAATTACAATTGGTAATCACCGCAAATTACTTATCTTCGGGTGTTTACACGCGTGGCCGTAGCGAACAGCGAGCTATTGAGCGCGCTGCATATACCCGGCTTTGGTACGAATAATGTTAATTTTGCACATAATCAGACGGCCATTCAGTGTGCTCAATTGATCGAGGGATGAAACGACTGGCGCCGGCATTATCGCACTTCTGCTCCGGGTCAACGAGCTATTATCAGTATTATCACTAATATGGATTGCACTGAGCGACGGAAAATCCAAATGTTTATCGAAATTTTCATCGTATCGCACTACGTAATTTTTAATTAATTTCTTTGTTCATGTAGTTCTTCTGGCTTCTGGAGTCGAAGAGGGTGGCGATTTTAGTAGCCCTGCACTTAGGCCTCAACAGACCCCTTGTACAAGCCCCTCAGGTATTGTATTGGGACAGATCAACGAGTGCGCTGCATGATCCTGGGCGGATAGGAATCCATCTACCACGAAAGCCAGCCTACATGAGCCGTCCTGTCTCAAGGGGGTAAAAAGCCGTCCCTTCAGCCGTCCGTCTCTGTTGTGAAGCCATGCTGTCTCGTGTCACCATCCTATACAACACCAACCAATACAAATTAACGAAACCAGTGGTCGTAACTAGCTACGGGACCCCCGGCTTAACGTGCCTTCCGAAGCACGGCGGCGGAGTGTTTGAAAATCCATATACCCAACCTGGGATTCGAATCCAGGACTTTTCTAGTGAAAACCTCGCAGCTTACCACTAGGCCACTCCGCCCACATGTTCATGTCATGTAGTATGGAGAATTTTAATTATTAGAGTAACTTTTAATATAGGTTTTCTGTATAAAAGATTTTTGGAACAATGTGGTTAAAAAATATTTTATATATTGGCTCTATACGTATTGGTCAACATTTTGAATTAATAGCCCAATATAGAACAAGAAAAATAAACTTTTCTCCATGTTATATTTGTCATTACTATGGCTTCAGCCAATAACCTTTCATATGTTTGTCTACATCATCACCGTAGTATTTGCGCAAAATCTAAGCGATTCTTGTAGAACCAACTACCAGCTATCCTTGATTGAGGTCCGCTTTCCCCTCCTTGGATTTTTCGTCAACGCTTCCTTCCACCTTATTATAGACAATAGCACACAATGTTCTAGTTGGGTAACCTCTCGTAGGAAAATTATAGTGTGTCCACTTCGGATTCCACATGCTTTTTTTCAGCGGAATTCCTAAAATAAATCCACGTTTATTGGACTGATGGAAAAATAACAGGGTTTATACGACATCGCATTAATTTGATCCGAATTAAAAAATAATAAAAAGCGACGTTTTTCTTTCTCCCGCGGAAAGATAACAATGGCGCCCGCGCGGTGATAACCAATTTTCCCAGCTCAATTTCCCGTTTTAATATTCAATTCCCGCACACTGACCGCATACACGAATCGTGACTTCCGGTTGCCCCCACCCCGCTACATATCTCACCCCATACCCAAATATGCGGTGGAGTTGTCATCAACGGCAGTCGTCATTAATTGAAAAATAAATTGTCTCTATGTGTATGTACCGAGTATGCCTGTCAATCACTTGCAGAAGAGAGACAGATCTGTAACACGCTTTTGCCCTTTGTGTTGTTATTTTTGCCGCGTTTTTTTCTTTTTTATTTGACTCGATGCACTTGATTTCGCCCGACCGATGGCGCGCCAGCTACCGTGAAAACTAGTAGGCAGGTATTTTCCGATTTTCCTTGTTTGCAAATTGAATATCGATCTCGATTGCAACTCAAAGCAAAAATTGACACGAGGGATGAAACTGTCATGCCTTTTTTCTGGCGGGTGGGGTGATAACGTGCATTGTAGCCAATTACACGTCATACTGACGGGCGCGACCTACACTGGAATCGTAACATTTTTTTTATATTTGCCGATAAATATGCCTGGTATTTGAAATGAGGGAAGATGTCATGTTTATATTCGTTGTCATCAGCAACCAAACGCACAGTTCGCAATACCATTGAAAATTTTGAAAGACGTATAGCGCGTAGTGAAGAATATATGGCGGTGGTAGCTGAGAACGTACGCGCTAACTTGGCGTATTTTACGTAAGGACCTTGATTTAAAAGGATACAAAAATTCAACTTGTGCAAGAATTGGGGCGGGCCGACCTTCTAAATCCTCGCCGTTTCAGTTTTTGAACTCTTAAAGCTTGAAAAAGATCTACAGTTTTCGACCAAACTTTTGTTCAGTGGGACTGGTGAGTTGGCTGCCTTTAGACTTTTTCCATTGAAGCTACGTAAAGTCCAAAGTCTAAATGAATAAGCAGGATACCAGTAAGGATTTAGAAACCAACATTACTCGCGTCATTCGCCAAATACCATCCGACATGCTCGAACTTTATAATGGACCAATAATATCTAAAAAATGGTTCTTTTGTACCTATCATAATGAAAATTACCCAAGACGTTTTTTCCTTATTTTTGAAAAAAATATCTCTAAATAAATTACCCATTATTTCTTATTGCTATTCATTTATCAACATAAAATTACTTTTTATAAAAAAGGAAAAAACTAACAGATTGCTGTGCTTATAGCCGTTTGCAGTAAACTTCAAATTTTGTTTTTACCTTAAGCTATTTTATCAATACTTTTAAGCAAATTATTTTACTTTATCTTTACTAATTGCAAAGCGAAAACACGTTTTGAAGGCTTGAATCCAAATCCATACACAGCGACCTTTTATACTCACAACATTACATATTTTGTTTAAATTTGCATCGATTATATTTATGTTTTATATATAGATGTACGGTGCATTTATCCTTTCTTATGTCGAGAATCAAAAGCAATTCAGAGCTTCGCCAAAGACGCATTGTATTTTACGACCAAGCTTACGCCCTCAGGTTCTTAAACCCAAATTCGTTCATCTGAAATAATCGCACCATCACGTCGGCGTATTCCAAAGACAATTATGCGGATTTGTATTGTCCCAAAACCCTAACAATGCAAGCGAGAAGAATTTAGTCATTCGAGCAGATTTCGTAAATGTTCGTCGAACTGTTTGTGGTTGTGTTATTTAATGCTTCGTAAAATTTAACGTGGACAGTAATGAATTAGTACAAATTTCTAAATATATGAAATATATGCAATACCTTGAAATAATGCATGTGGGTGGTAAGCTTTGTAATAAATTGTACACGTGGCATTTTAAATTGGTGTTAATTATACAGGTGGCAGGCAGCTACTGGAAAAATACATAATTAATTTTAATAACTGCTATTCACGCGAGTGATACAAATTAAAGTAACTCAAACATGAAGTGCATTATAGTGGTATTCATTACGCTTACGTCAACATAGTGAATGCATTTAACCTTAATCTAATGCATGTAAGTACTTTAGTACGTCGCTGTACTTATAATCTCTTAGGTTATAAAAAGTTGGAACCTTCATCAGGGGCAAATTAGAATTATGTTATAACGTTAACGTAAACTTTCACGGACTTACGGATAAATATTTAAAAACCTCTTTGTAATTTATATTAAAACCCCGACACTACCGTCCCTTCCTGTCGTTAATGCATAATACACACGTTTTAAGAAGTTTATCGCGTAGCCGCCTATATTGTTTAGCATTTATGAGGGACCGTCGACATCGGAGGGGACGACGCAACGGCCCGAATGGAGTTCGCCGATAAAACGCCACCTAGCGGGGCGTAAACGCAATTTGCATAGCGGCGGACCGTACGGCCGCAAAACCGCCTCTCCCAAGCTCACGACGATGTTTTATGTATTGATTGTGCGGCGTTATCTGATCCCATCAAAGTTGTAAAACAAAAAAAAACCCTTCCCGTCGACCCGATAAGAAACTTTTAAACTCGGCCGATTTTACCACACATGCTGACTAGCCGAACCGTTTTGTTTATGTCCTCTTGTGTATGACCCAGCATTTACGTTATTTTCGTGATTAAATCGATCTATTTTTCCACAATACATTGCTCAATTTTTAAAATTATATATTATACCTATTGTCGGCGAAACCACCTTTTCTGAAATGATGATATAAACAGAATTACTAACCCGGCGCCTCCACCTTTTTGTCAAACAATGAATTTTAAATCGTTGATGTTATATTTTTAGTGTGAGCATACGTATTGTATAAAGCAGATGGAAAATTGTGAATTTACAGCCGTACCTGAAAATTTCGGGTAAAACCATGTTCGCCCATTAATCAAAACAGTAAAAACAGAATTGAATGCGGAAGAAAACATAAAAGTTTACGCGCCTTTCGCGCGGGCGTCCGAAGCAGAACTGATGCCGAAACTGCCGATTTCCTCTTCCCTTCCCCGGCAAAAAAGATTTATGGTGGTAGAATCGTAAATCATGATTTCAATTCACGAATTCATTTCTGAGTCCAAGTGATTTGTGTTTAATAATATAGAATACGCCGCGTCGCCGTTGCCTTTCGGTATAACCTTACTTTTAATCGAACTTGGTAATACCTGAATGAATATTGCCATTTCTTTCAATTTTATTCATTTTAGGTTTTATTAAATCCAGTGTAATTTCCTAACCTTCGTACTAACGTAAGCAGTTATTGTAATGTAATGACCTTCGTGTTTGGTTGATCTTTTCGAAGTTTATTTCTGAGAACACAACCAGATGTTTGATCAATATTTCTTGTGTCTTGTATACATACTAACATAGAGATATTAATTTGCACTAAAATATAACTCTACAATTCGGATTTCCTTCATAACTTTGGCGATTTTTTTATAGTATGTTTAATATAAAAAGGTACATTGTGTCATGATTCCATTTTTTCTTAAATTTATATGGGTATACGCTTTAGGAATTGATATAAAATGTCATCAAGTGAAAAAAACTTGATATAAACCAAAAATCCGGGGTGGTCCCCCCACCTTCTTCTGACTGAAAGGTGTCTAAACACTGGACCCCAACCTAACGTCAGTCATACAATAACACAAGTGTCATGTCATGTCAGTGGTCACTAATGTTTATCAAAATATATCACGTGGCAACACAGCGACGAAGGCTGTTGATTCTGTTGCATTGCTTCTATAAACGCTTATAGCGCCTAAACTGCTCATACCAATGATCCCTAGTGAATAATGTTAAGAATAACGGTCCAGTTGTCTCCAAGGTCAGAACAGAATTGAAACGAACATATTTACCGACCAGTGATCAAACCTGAGTAGAGAGGAGATGGACTGGCCAACGTAAAGCCATAAAAGGACAAACAAATTTTGCTACAGCGGAAAACAGACATCGTACGAGTGGAGTGACCATTCGGCACGAGTTGTTAACTTTATCACGGGACGTTACATTTCGCGTGTTCGTGTTTTCTCGGCGAAAACGTCTGCAGATGTTTTTTATTGAAAACGGAAAATTGACATAGTTACCGGTTCGTATATAAAAAAGCACTTAAATCAAAGGTGAAATCTCTCGAAGGTATGTTAAAGGGATCAGGGAGGGCATCGGACAGGGTCGAAACAACACGCGGAAAAAAGAATAACGAAATTACCGGCAGCACAGGGAAGTATATGAGATTTACTGCAAATTGAACACGGAATTGACTATAAAAGAAAAATAAAATAAGGCGAAATGAAAACACCTTGCAAAGGAGGTTGCTTTGGACCGGTACTAACAGAGATTTAACACTGCCAAAAGCTAACTGCAGTTTTATAGTCAATTGAAAGTAGTATTTATTCCGTCTTTCTCTTTAAGAAATCTTCAAAAGGTGGATTATGTACGTATAAGAAGCTCTACTTACATTCAATCTATTCGGTTAAATATAATTACTTAAAGTTCCATATGGTTTTTGGGGGGAGTGCCCATTCATAAGTTCTCAATTGGTGGCTCCCATCTGTTCGAGTTGTCCGAGTTCCAAGCCCGAATTAATTTAATTAATTAGGCGGGCGGGCAATCCATAATTGCCCGGTAAATCACTCAGTTGACCCGGCACCGATGGGGTCTGGTGATAATTATTTCAACGGTTCGCGGTATCGTCCACGCCTAGGACCCGCCACATTTTTTCGACGGCCTACTTGACGTCCTAAGTTCGCCTGGTCACGAAATGTGGCGCGCATCAACAATCTAGCGGTCATTGTGCTTCAGTGCTTCTAAAAAAGTTTTAATTAACGGCCTCTTTCGACAAAACATACTATTTTCATGTCTTCCTGACTCAAGACAAGTTTTATAACTGTGATGCCACGTAATATCAGTGTCGGAGACATTTTATGATTTGTGAGGGACAAAATCATGCGTAAGACATAAAATTTTGTGTGTACCATGTGCATTAGCCGATGTTTCTTGCTCTAGGACGACTAAAAAAAGGTTTTATCGAGCTTTTTACGTCGTCAAACCATTAATGGTCATGATAAATACTTTTTTCACAATATGTTGGTTGCATTTTAGTTGGATAAACGTTCTAAACGCATTTAGGGAGCGCTTATTCACCCATTATGAGTATGAGATTAAGATAGCTGTTGCATACATCCTTAGTTTGAGAAACGCTGATGCGTTAATTTATCGGTGAAGCGGTCGGTGGGTGCGTGCGTGCCCGCCATGATTAGATAGGATCGGACGGGAAACAGTCGCGGGCGACCTCTCAGCGGTGGGATGTGCAAATTAGCTGGGAGCGCGACGAATAAATAGCGATGCGGTGGCGGCAGCGCCGCAATACGCCGACGGCACGGTGTATAATTTACAAGGGCACTCCGACCGATCTTAATTACTGATATCGGGCCGCTACTGAACGATTTATGCGGATCTGATAGTAGCAACCGGCGACCATTGAACGTCCGCTACCCGAACGAAGATTGGCACTACCAATGCGAACTTAATGTGAAAAAAAAAAAAAAAAAACGTAACGACTTGTAGCGATCTGATTTTTGGGGTGTTTTAAACATTGAAAGTAACAGGACTCTGGTCGACATTCCTTCATGTAAAGATCTAGCTAAAAAATCAGATTTAACTGAAATTATCGATTGATCAAAAAATTAGATATAAAACATTATTCTGAACAACATCCACAGAAAATATTTACCAACAACCACTCCAAAGGTCAACAATGCTTAATCAGGATAACGGCGCCCCGCGCCGTCATTGACGCCGGGAATAAGAATCAACGTGAAAAACTTTCCTCGGTGTATACAGCGAGTACGAGTGGTGCGAGTCTTAGAAGGGGTTGATACGAGCAAGAGGGGTTAGGAGGTGGGGGCGGCTGAAGGAAGAGCTCCCGTTCCGACTTTTACAAGAAGTTATGTAACATTTTGTGCGACCCTCGGGACGGATATAATAAAGACGTGACGCGAAAATACTAGAGCGCGACGTCCGCGTCGCTTATGTGAAAGAATGGAAGCCGGTGGTTCGGGCGCGCGGTCGCCGCACCGTCCCCAAAGGCATCATGTGTTGATTTCGAACTCCGCCACATTTTATCATCAAGGACCCTCCCGTTCGCACTGCGAATGGAAAATAATGAGTTGACGACTACGGCACTGACTACCGGCAGTCTTCCCTGAAAGCAAAAAGTTTGCCGTAATCATATAGACTTTCAAGAGGGCAGACATCAATGCGTTACCTACCATGCTTTCAACGCCTGTATGTCATGAAAATGTTGCACAACATTGAAAATTTAAAGTAATGTATTGAAATGAGGATTAAACATAAATTACATACATAATTACAATTTCAAATATTGTTACTAAACGACGAATCAAAAGGCCAGAACCAGACTGAGGCCGACAGTATCCTTTAAACGAGCAGTGCACGGTATAATATGGAAATGATCTTTAGAAGTAACATTTATAATCAAATGTCAGTATAATCATCATTATATAATCAAAGTTTGACTTTGTCGGAAATATTTCCGACAAATATTGAGCTCCAAGAAATCTCAATCTACCAACTCGTATGAGCCTTTCTGCACAATTTCGACAAAAACGAGTCTCAAACGGATCAAATTTTTACTGGCTAGTGGAATGGCGGCAAACTTTGGCGGAGTCGCCGGTAATTATGTAAACGCCGTCGGAGAGATTCTTAATTTAAACGCGCGCTGGGTGTACGGGCTTGGGTCGATAAGAATTTTCCGGGGTTCTTGATATCTCCAATTACATCAAATAGGGTCGCCCTATAAAAAGTCAAACTCGCCGTTTTGCTCCAGTTAAAAGTTTTGCGCGCGCTCACCGAACTGCCCCTAGAGTGAGCAGAGTTTCCTTTAATGCCTAATTGCATTACCGACCACGTGCTATTCACCCCATCCCCCTCCGCACTGATATAGGTGTACGTCTCTGACCTCCTCCCTCTGGCACACCAAATGTTATAAATACCTCAAACGTTCGGTTCACCGACTTTTAACTATTCCACTGTCCAGAATATTATATTTAGACTGATCACTGAATTATCTAATTGTCTGATTCTCTGTAAAGGTATTGATTTGGAGTCACAAGACAAAACTGGCGTTTGGGCAACCAATACTACTTTACTGCTGGTACTACTGGTAACCTATTAGGATAAAATATCCGAACAAGAGCAAAGAAGGTAGAAGTGAAAGTGGCACGGCAGTTTCGGATAGGTTGAGTAGGAAATCGAAAGATGTTCCGAAGTAATTACCGTTAATTCGCTCCAGAGGGACTAGGTCCCAAATTAGATTGGTGTAAAATCGGCTGGCGTGTTGTCAGTTTACATTAAAGGTCCGGGCGGCAACAAACCGAATTAGCCAGCCAATGAGTCGACGGTAGCGGCCCGCCACCGTCACGCCACCGTCGCGTCGCGCCGCTCGGTCCCCATCCAGCTACAATCCCACGACGTTAAGACAAAACCGCAACGAGCCGTGTTTATAAATTGGGCCGCAGTTAGGAAAAATTAACTCGTTTATTATTCAAGTAAATCTAGATGAGGAAGAAGATATTCTCAAACATGTTTTAATATAAAAAAGGGCGTGTAAACAAACCAGCGGTGTACAGCAACAATGTAAAGCAGGATACAAACTAGCCATAATAATAATCCAAGCCTTAACATCCAACAACAGCTTTCGCGAATTATTATGTCTTAAGATGTTTAGCTTCCAGTATTCGCCAAGGAGTGAGAAAAACCACAGAAAAAGTTTCATACAATTCATTAAATGTGCGCAATTAATTTAAAAACACTATTTCAAACAGTAAATAACTTTTGTATCTACCTGAAGTATGTTAGGAGCCTGCTTCTAAAACAACGCGTTTCTTTTTAGAAATGGAAGCACTCTCACCTCAGCGTTGTCTTGCGCGGCGTGAAAATTTAAAATGCAATTCCGTAAACCGCGGCGATATATATTCCCCATGCAAATCACAAGTCGGGAGGCCTTTCTCTTCCGCCCGGTTTGTGCTTTATGATAATATATAAACTGATTATTCATGCCGCACAGGAATCCCGCGTGGCGGCAGCGCAGCGGCGGCGGCAACCATGTACGCCGCATGAAATAACATCCGAGAGCGGCCGTTCACCGCTAAGTCTGTCGTGAAAATAATTTCTTTCGCTCCAAGATTTATTTTAATAATGTATGGGTTCATTTTTCCGACAATACAGTAATTTTTATTTACCAAGATATGGGGGAATACGTGTACCAGCAAGATCTACCATAAGGATTTTTCTGTGTCATACTTCAGAATTAGTAAGATTCTTTATTGCATATTGGCGACGTGATACCGTATTCCAGACATCGATCAACCCCCGTTGTTGATGAATTAATACCATAGCACCGCTAAGATTATGTAATACATCCCTGATATTTGCCCTAGCTTCGCTTAGAGAGCGCTGCTACATGGCACATCTAACCGGTAAAACATAGTTTACAACCCCCATCCTCTTTACAACGAACTATTATAACTTTCCAGGCAACTTTACACGCGGCATTTGTTCGGTTATTGATTTTAATGTACCGCAAAATGGTGTATTTTATTATAATGGATGGTGGAAGTTTTCTTGAAACTTGGGCGATTAAATTATAAGGCTAAAGGGGAGTCGAAAAATGATGTATAGTTAAAATGAACCCCGTCAAACTTATCTGTAGTTTACTGATACTGATCATCGTTACGCTACGGAATTTTTACTTTTCGGCTAGTTAGGGTACTACTAATACTATAAAGAAAATATTGTAATCCACGAAAAAAAAATGTTCGCTATGATTTCTGGAAAAGGTATGTATGTATGTATGTATGTATGTGAACACGATAGCGCTCAAACGGTACAAAGGGCCAGACTGAAATTTGGTATACACATTTTAAATCAGCAAGGGACGAACTGAATAGTTTTTGGTGACAATCAATCAACCGGAAGTGGCCAATGTTAAATGCGTTTTCTTAGGGATTTGTCCTATTTTAACCGAATTCAACCAGCTCACCCTCCAGTGACTATGTGTGTATACTAATTTACAGATTAATGTGATGAATCGTTTAGGCGCTAGAAGTTTATAGAAACTTTATAGAAGCAGTTTGACAGAGATTTTGACAAATATCAGTGACCACTGACATGACATGACATTATTTTATGATAGAAGTTAGATTGGGGTCCAGCGTGGCTATTGCTTCATGAAATAGAATAATAGTAAAAATATTTAGACACTTGTGTCAACAATTTAGTCGAATATCTGAGCGTTATTAATTCTAAAGAACAGTTTCAAATAGTATTTGTCGATATTATTAAGATTAAAGGCAGTTTTCTCGTATGCCAACTCACACATTTTGAGAGAGCCTAAAAAAATTTTCTGGCCACACTTTACAAGTGAATAAGTCAGGGTCCGTATTCGCAAAACCGCGCGGATTAATCCGCATTCAAAACCATCTATCTCCCTTTTTCTATTGGCTTAAGACAGAAAGAGATAACTGTTAGATTCCGTCCACGGATTCTCATTCACTGATTGGCGAATATCGCCTCTATTTAATTGGGGGTTTTGCATTTCGTTCCACCTCGCAGCGGAAACTAAAAGCGTTGTCATGTACACGGTCATGCGATTAGCATATAGGGTAAGCCAATATAAATACTCGAAACTCGGTCAGCCACCCCATCTGCGTATCGCCGAAACAAATCGAAAACCGCCGCCGCGACCTTTCCAATTAATTGCATCCTCGCACCCTGTCAAAACTGTTTCTCGTAACCACCCATGCGATTGGTACATCGATATGGAAGAATCTAAGGAAGAAAGAGAAAGGTCGAAGAACAAAAGAAATTAATGAACCGATTTTCTTTGATTCGGTTTTCTGCCACAAAGAACGAACGATTCTATAGTCCTTTGTTAGGGGGCGCACCACTCACTCGACCGCGTTCGGGTTAAAGAGCTAGTTATAGCGTGCTCGTT
The DNA here is from genome assembly GCA_963971325.1 of Aphodius granarius. Lineage (NCBI taxonomy): Eukaryota > Metazoa > Arthropoda > Insecta > Coleoptera > Scarabaeidae > Aphodius > Aphodius granarius. Next base: position 14,130,697 of record OZ020226.1, read on the forward strand.
CAATGCGTATAGTGTGTACCGAATACCGATCTTGAATGAATAACAGTGCATGGAGTTGTGCACTAATTAGACAGAACTGTGGAATTAGGTTTTTAGTTGACTGACTGCACCAAGAAGGTTCTTTGTGATCTATAATAAATTGTCTTTGAAGTACTGTGTTGAGTGAAAATATGTTTTTTAAAGAGAAAAATGTTTCAGCAACGTTCATTACTTTTGATCATGTCCAAACAATATGGCCGTGAATAAATGTTATTCTATAATGTTGGGAGCAGTATGTCCAAATTTCCAAATAACATTGATTTCCTATAGACAGGAATGTGCAGAATTGGATTGTTTCACAGGCTGTAGGACATGTCGCACCATCTTGATGAAACCACATGTCTACCACATCAATTTCATCCAATTTAGGCATTAAGAACTCGGTTATCATGTTGCGATAACCAGTACAGTAACTGCTTGACCTGCCCCCTTTTCAATAAGGTATGGTTTAGTGATGCCTCCAGCCCAAAATCCGCACCAAACAGTGACACGTTTTAGATCCATTTGTTCATCCGATTGAGCTCAAACTCATCCGAACTCAGCCTCCAGTGACTTTAAATTAGTATACAAATTTGGAGATCAGTGTCATTGTTTGAGATCATTGATCGCGTTCACCAGACAAAACTGTTTACGTTTGCAAACGCAATCGGTTTATGTTTGCAGTTGGCACTCTAGTGAATAGCTTTCGACACTAAACGTTGTTTGATTGACACATAACCAAAGAACTTTTAGTTTTACCATGGTAACACACACAATCGATGTATATGAACAACCCCGTTTCTGTCATTTTGACGTTTGTTAAACAAGTTTGCATTTTCAAATGCGTTTATAGTTTGTTGCGCGTTCACCAGTAAAGCATTTACTCAACGTTTGTAAACGTTGAGTAAACTGTTTGCATCATCCGGTTTAGGCGCTATAAGGGTTTATAAAAGCAGTTTGACAGAATCCACAGCCTTCGTCTCTATGTTAAGAATTGTCAGATTTTGACAAACGTCAGTGCCACTGACATGACATTAAATGTCAGTATGACAAATGTCATTATGTCATAGGAACTGACGTTAGGTAGGGTCCAGAGTGGCTCTGGCTTCACAAAATTGAATAATTGCAAAAGTATTCAGACACTTCATTGTGCCAACGATGTAGTCCGAAAGTTGGGTGAGGGCCACCCCATATATTTCTTTTACAATTACTCTCTTCACAATTGACGAAATTAAGTCAATCTTGACCATAATAATATCTGTCTCACTGCTAAAGTAATCTAATGAAATAAAGATTATATTTCTATATAGGTTTGATGTTCAAAAGCCATACCACTTATAGCTAATACACAGATATAAAAAAATTAACCCGGTAAAAAAATTATTTTCAAACCTCTCACATCACAGAACATTTTTAAGGATGTATCCCAGGCAGCGAAGCGTAACACGTCACTTGTTGTTGTATCGAAAGCACTCCCGAAAGGCGTGCGAAAAACGCAAATACGCTGAACAAAATGGAATACCATAAGCCAAATCGTGTAAGAGCACATTTGTGTTTGGATGGGGTGTGCGATAGGGGCGGACGAGGGAACTGTTGAAAATATAATCGCGATATTCATCAACGACCAGTCGAGCTTGCGTAAACTACTTGACAAATGCGGAACGCGTTTGGTTCCCACTCGACAAAAAAATGTACACAAAGTGTTAGCGCAGTGTTTCCAAACAGTGCCAATGGGGGGGCCAGAGAAATTATGATGAATTTTCGCTGTTGTTATGAAAAATATTTGAATTTTCAGGATGAGCATTCCATCACACAGCACTTCAATTTTATTGTAGTGTATATTAGCTATCTCCTAGCATTTTATTTTTTTGTCATGTTTGTCCATTTTTGTGAATATTTGCGTTTTTCATGCTTTTTGCTTTCAACTTCTGGTGGTAGTTATCGGCTGGCGCCTGTTGTCGATCGAATGTCGAGTGTCGAGATGTGAGCGGAACAACTTGGACTGCTGTCCAATTTGTCAATAAAAAATGGAACGAGTTTTATCAAAGAACATCGTCAGTCTTCAGGAGCGATTGTACAGGAATATATATTACGATCCTCTTAATGAATTTAAATTTGAGTTGAGAGTAGCTTTTCAGTTCATAAATAAATTTTATCTAATAAATGATAAAACTCTAATTTACAATAATTCTAAAACAGCATATAAAAATCGTCTGTATAAAGAATCTTTTACTTTTGTTAAAATATGTTGTTTTGTTGAATATACTGTTGATTTTTTAAGTTTGGTGGAGGCCACCCTATATTTTTCGTGCTTATCTGTACCGCTTATTTTCCAAAAATAAATGCTGAAAATCGGCAGTCTACTAATTAGTCTATTAAATAACGACGACAAAATTACACAAAATGTTGTCATTTTCTATGTAAAAGATTACCCGAGGTGAAAAAAAGTTTGAAGATCACTGTGCTGTCGTAAACGTAGGAGCACCAGTGGCGTTTCTATACACGGGGCAGGGAAGCGGAGTGGTATGGCGCGGATAATCCGGATTAAAAATGAGATACGTCCGTACGACTGCGAGTGACGTGTAGCCGCGGTACCGGCGTACTAATCCGCCGTGCTAAATCTGACGAAATATGGGTTCCCGTCCCGAACTGGACCATTGCCCCCCATCGGTCTTTACTCTTTACCCCGCGCCACACCGTCAATTATATCACTGCGGAGGACCAATTTCCGGATCAATCCCGATTATACAGACCTTATTCAACAGACTGAATCTATCCATTTTCTGTTTCAGATACTTCTGCTGTCAGCTGGGAAGAATGGTGGACTTACGATGGCATTTCAGGTGAGTTGTTTCCTTTATAAATGCGCCAATTTTACACATAAATACATATTATATATATTATAATACTTTGTGGGAATTTTTATTTACGTGAAGTTGAACAGAGACAAATAATGCATATATACGATTACTCGGTTTCTTGAACTAGAACTGAAAGAATGTTCCGACTTAGTGTAGACGCAATGATCAAGACCTTTAAAACTAAAATTAAAAAAAAAAAACATATATTCCTGTCTATACACTTCATCACGAAGTCGGTATGGCCACCAGCCGGTGAAATATTTAGAAACTCTAAAGTGCTTAACAACATGCGCTCTTGGAAGTGCATTAGTAGTTAAATTATCCAAGCGACCGACCGACGCCGACGCGACGTAGGCCCGTAGGAATTACCCGTCAATTGAAGAGAGGCGAGCAAAGCACTTCGTACGGTTTCATAAATCTCGCAATTACCACTATTATTATGCAGGATTAGCTACTTACAAATGCAACATTACAACTGAATGTAATCACTCGTTTTATGCAGTAGCAATGAGTTTGTTAGATTGTTCATGTTTACCGTTTCTAATGTTACGCAGCCGTAAACTATTTCATACAAAGCACCTGTATGTATACCGATTTTGATTTCATTATTGCATGATAATCTTTCATAAAAAGTCAATTATACTACAATCAATGGCACTCATTTCTTTTAATGTCGCTACTATTCACTGTAAACTAAACTGTGACTTTTATTATGGTATTGTCGGTATTGTAGTATTAAAAGTAAGTACATGAACGGCGCAGAACAGCTAATATAACTCATTATGACTGTTTTTGCGATCTACGACAGTTTTTGTTAAAATTCTGAACTCGTCTGTATTATTGTCTGTAATATCGGCAATTATCGGTCACTCAACTACGGAGTGTGTAGAGTCGATTATTAGGTCTATTTTTTACAGACAGTTTAAATAGAAACTTTTCAAAATCGACGCGTATGTCTAAGTCGCGTTTCATTTATTATAAGCTAAGTAAACTTAACAAATTCTAAATAATACAACGATAAATTGAACAAATAATACAGAAAAATACCTTTGCTAGTGTAAGTACTCTACAAAAAGCTTTTATTTCCAATTTCAATGCTAGTTTTTACATTAAGTATAGGTACTATTATTTAACATTAATTAACAGCTTGATGTCTAATGTACACACGTGGTGTTCAATAGTACAATTTTTTTAGTTAATTTATAAAATACAAGATTAACACTACGCGAAAAAAATAGAAACTGTAATGATAGACAATGAAGACCGTAAACGAAAGCAACAATACGTTGGGGCAGTTTTGAACAATTGCAATTCTTTTTTTTTAGAGAAAATTGTTTTTAAGTCAACATCTTCTGGACGTAATGAAAACTGATAATATTTAGCGAGACCCGTTGTTGCCCCCTCTCCTCTACTATTTAAAATCCAGTAGAGTGTAGTTGGTAAGATTGACGGTATAATTAATTAATTAATTTATAAAAAAAATTTGAATATTTAAATTGTCAGACTGTTATAGAACGCGGGTTATGTGTGAATCCTGAAAGTTGGAAATTCAGTTTAGTTTAGTATACAATTCGTCGAGGTCGATCGGGTTGAAAGTTTAAAAATGTGCCAGTCGAGTTTCGAACATTTGTCAGCGTAGGTGACGATAACGATTTGTAACCTCTGGCGGGGGCCGTTTCTTTGTGCTAATATGACAGGGAAACTCCATAAAACTTGTCGAACTGTCCACGTTCTCTAATATTTTATCAATAACTTTTCGCGGAGAGTTGAAAGCCGACTTTTCGAGTGCTAGCCCGAACAACACTACTCCTGAGGAATGTATTTTTTCCCTATCTGAATAACCTTTTAGTTGACTCACACGAAATGTGAATTTCTATAGAAAAATTTTGATATTTATTTACCGTTCTGCGGTAAAATTTTCTAATAAATGAACTCGTGACATAACACATCGACAAGATAATGGACTTACAAAAAAATATAGAGAAGAATGAGTGGATCTATTGATAAAATCAATCAGAATACGGACAAAAACGTATCGCCTGCCATACAAGACGTATGTAGATGAGTCGGTTTGCTGACGGCCTCTCACGGATAACAATGAAAAAACCTGTTACGGGTCCCTGTTCTGTGGATAATCCTCGGTAATGGCGGCCCGGAACTTTTCATAAACTTATATGATTTATGGGCTACGGTAGACCCCGGGTTCAACTTGAAAGTATAAATAATATAACCAAGTTTCGCATAAGGCCACCAGATATCTGACTTTAATATTGATATATGTTTTTATCAAAGTCGCCGACGATACCGTACTTTCCGTATTTTCATTTGATTGATGTTCTCGTAGCGCAAGTGGACCTAAATCCTTTATTCGGTTAAGCGAGTAGTAGCGATCATCCTAGATCCCTTTTACTGTATTGCTTTTCATATATCTCATAGACTGATTATTATAGCGGAGTAGTACCATACTCTTTGAGTTGTTTTTTGTTTTGCTGGGAATCTAAAGCAAAGAAAGATTACTGGGAAACATCCACCAGAATGAGACAAGCAAAGGCAATCATTATCTTCTCTGCCTCTAACGCCAAATAATTTCTTCAGTTAAAAAAGCGATCTCAGACTGATTACGGGACTCCTCACAGGACACTGTGCACTCGGATGTCATCGATGGACCATAAAGTATAACCATTTTTTGCTATCAAACCTCTAAGATATTTTCTAACGGATCAAGAGTTGAGTTTTTAAGAAACCTTAACAAGATCAGGTTTTTTACGGTATTCAGAAATGGTAATATGACCGAAATAAATTTTAGGCAAACAAAGGACGAGAAGGAAAGATTGAATGGGAACAACTTCCGACTTTACCTGTTCAGGTCGGATGTCTGCAACAAAAGGTCAGAAATTAACATAGATTCAGCAATTAAGGAGTTATACCGGTCTTCGAGCAATTTGTAGTCGGTGCGGCGAGTTGCTGCCGGTGCTCCGTTCCCCAGCCGAACAAAACACCGGAACTCCGTGTGGCGCGTGTAGAAGAAGAAAAAAGGGCAGATGAGGAGAAGAGGAAGAAGCGGTACCGCCGTTGGCAAGCAAAGAAACGACGGTGGCACGAGAATACGGAAAGAATCCCATTGTTTAACGTGGATGTCTACCCCAAGGGCAACATTATGCAAAGTAGGCTTGAAAATGCAGAGTAGACGTGCAGCGTTGAAGTGGTCCCCGGAACCGGGACCGATTACGTCCGCGAGTTAAGGAGATGAACGTCGGGGATCGCCGCATTACCCCGCCCAGGAACAATGTTATTAACGAAATCGTCCCGGCCGATGTTTACATTTTCATATCTGATCAGGACGACGCGACGTCCTCTTTCACTCTCCAACTCGGTCCTTCTATATCCTACGACTTTGCCTTATAAATATTTTAAGACACTGCTTGACCTCTCTTTTCCTCCTTGCTTTATGAATGTCACAGAAGATCAATACAAAACAAAACAAAGAAGACTAGAAATTTGGAAATGTTGCGTTTATGCACAAACGAGAAAACTAGAGAAATAGTTCGTTAAAACAAAACAAATTGAAGTTCGAGAAAATATTTTCTTGAAATGTAAATTCTCTAAATTCTTGAAATTTAAGATTTGTTCTATTTGTTATAACTACAGAAGTAGTACACACTGTGAAGTATACAGGGTTGGGCATCTAAATGCAATATTCTTTACAGGCCTTAAATTATTAGTTCTATCAAAAAATGTTGAACATAAAAGTCGTTTGACTCATCCTGTAATTATAACAATTAGTAAGTATTTTATTAAGTTCATTATAAATAAATACGACGTAAGCCTGATGAACTCAATCATTGAAGCATGGATTTCCAACAAAATTCCCATGTTACCGTATAATGGATATAAATTACGGATCGTGTCAGCAATTTCTATGCGTCGCGAAACGGTAGTACCGCGAAGTTGGTGGTGTGTTCCACCTTATACTACCCTCGTGGGGGTGTAAGCAAGCGATGTTGGGGGGGGGGGGGGGGGGGGGTGGCACGGGGTGCCGCACTTGAGTTGCCACACATCAATCACAGTTTGAAAGATAGGAAATGAACACACCTAACATGTTTTATCCGCGGGCGATTCTCGGGACGTGTTGTTGTTCGGTTGTTGTTTCGATATTCGCCCGGAATTGATTGACTTGCACGCCACCTATGCGCGGATTGGGGTGTAACTCCCGCGAGCGGCGCCGCGCTCGATTAAGGGTATTTCACGTCCGATTTAACAATTAATCTCACGGGGCGCGAGCGAAACTCACTTTGTACGGTAAATTGGATCGACTTGTAATCGCCCGTTACCGCCGCTTTCTCTATCAAAAGGAAGGCGGAACGGAAAAGAGGAAAATGAAATGCGGGTGTTTAACAATTGTAATTGTGCATTTGAACGTACAATTTGTTCGAACGTGTTATTGTACATCATTCGATAACGGTTAAGGCAAATTTAAACTGTTCACTTTGGAAAGGTGTAAATATTGTACCATGCACACAGTGAAAATACAACATTCAAATTCTACCATTCGTTTTATGTATTTTTTTTAGAATGCACAAGACATCGAATCTGAAATCACTGTTAAAAAGAGACGCACTGTAGCACTAGTATTATCAATATTATAACCATTAGAATTATTTCAGACAATTGTCATATATCTCAAGGTGCCTCAATATAATAATAATAGTAGCCAGACTTAAGATTTAGGGTTGTAACAAAACGTTTGGACGATGATGACATTCCGCAAGCCTACTATGAGCAAGTGTTGGGACCATTCGTCCGGAGATCGTCTGGGGGAGGTTTGAATTGCCTCCCTTAACAAGCAATAAACGTGGTGGCGGTCGTAAAATTATCCCGGTCGAAATTAGCTTAACACGAATCTCCTCTGGTGTCTGGTGTCCCGTCCTGGCGAGATGCTTGCCACCGACGACGTACACAATAACACCCGTCGAGAGTGTAGAGAAAGAGAGCGACAGAGAGGGAGAGGGAAGAGGCCTTCTGCGGTTGAGATAAAGGAAGCCACGACATTCATTTCCTACGTTTCTACGCCCGCGTAATTAATGCCTCTGCGGCTGCAGGCGGTTGGTCTTTTGCAGCCCGCCGTCTCTATAGTTCTTGGTCTGAAGTTACATTCCTCCGGACCCCAGCTGAAGAATGGATTTCCGTCCGCCGCCGCGTTCTCGACGGCTGAATTGCGTGCACTTAGTTTCCCGTTCCTTCTCTGTATGAATCTTACAAATTACCCAGACGACTACTACACCACAGTAGAAACTATCCTCCGGCTACGAATTATTTTACACGGTATGTCTTTGGATCACTATACAAAATATATTCTGCGCATGTCGTATTCACCAGACTAGTACAATTATGAATAGAACTTCCTCCTGCGAAGATATGGTTGTCCTCAGCATATACCAGAAACAATACGTAAATACGTTGCCTTTTGGAAGTTTACCACAATTTATAACATGCCAAGTTAATAATGTCTATGTTAAGTTCAGTTGAGTCATGCTGAATTAAATTCCCTGAAAACCAGTTGCAATAAAACAGCAGTTAGTCGTAATTATAAAGTTACCCTAGGTCAGAATTGTTGTACATACTTTATAACTAGAAAAAAATTAATTTTCTAAAACTGCTTGTAATAAAATATCAGGGGTCTCAATTATAAACTTGTTTTAGGGCAAAGAATGTTGTATTTCATGAGTAGAAAGAATTTAATTCCTTAATACCAGCTGCAATAAAACGGCAGGTAGTCTCAATAATAAATCTATCTTAGGTCAGTAATGTTGTGAGATGTTACTAGAAAGAATTTAATTTGCCAATGCCAGTTGCATGAAAAAGCAAGTAATTTTCTGATTTGTTACTTCATAGAATTTAATTCCTTAAAATCAGTTACAATAAAACAGCAGGTAGTCTCAGAGTTTTGAACTTTATCATAGTTTGAAACAAAATCCATAATTTCGTAATTAAATGTTTTCTAGAAAAACACTCGGATATATCAATTTTAACTTTAAAATAGCCAACTTATGACGTACAAATGTTGTATGTGACGTCAATTATTTTGAAGAATTTATTTTAATTTTGTGCAGGTTTTTATGATTTGCCAAATTTATCCTTATCAAATTTGTGTATATTTTACTACAAATTCTGAAATTTTGTCCCGATTTGTCTCAACCAACTTCTGGTCACCGTGGTGTTACTTAAAAATCATATAATTCTTAATATGTTCTATAGCTGCTGGTCTGTTATGATCACCCATGTCATTATTACTGCTGTATTGTGCTACATCAAATTAAACGTCTGAGTTGTATAAGCAATGGTATACAAATGTCCTGCATTTCGGTGTGTGGTGATACACCCCGTTTGATTTTTCGTTGAGAATAAGGAAGATCATCGTGACTTTGTGCTGCCATCAAAAAGCTGAAAGGATAGTCCCGCTATTCTGCTTGCCTATTTGAGTAACGAAAAGGGAGGATAAGCGTGAATGACACGAGGGAGGTCGAGGCAAAATCTCGCCGACGAAAAGTAGACATGGAGCAGCGCGCTGCTCTACGCTGCTACACACACTGTGACTGACACCCATCAAGTATATCGGCTATACAGTATACAAAAGCGAGCTCCTTTCGGTTTGTACCGCAGAGCTCTTTGTTAAAATCTCGCGTTATCCAGGCTTGGCTGGTAACCAGAGACACGCGGGACTCTACTCTCGCAAGGATCGTTCCACAGAATTGGATCCGAGAGTGCTAGACAATTTTCTTTTTTAGCAGACCGCCGGTGCAATAATGGGAAAAGTTATAATTAACCGTTTTTGTTTCACGTTCATTCTAATACTACCACTAGTACACCCCTCGAGTAAATCTCCCCTCTCCTATTTTAGTTCTTGCAACTTTGATTAGCTAGCGGAAAAAAAATACTGATCCGGAATTACTTAGCCTAAATAATTTGGAGTTTTTTTTTCTTGGATGGACGGGATGCTATGTAAATTAAAAGGCGGTGAAGTATCTTTTTGCGGTACGAAGTCTCGCCGCGAAGCTACAAGTGGGTTTAGGCCGCAAAAAACTTTTTAATTAACACCAATTTGGGGAACGGAAAAAGTATTATTACACTTCATAATGGCGCCCTGAATTTATTATGAGACTTTCTCAACCTGATTCAACAACCATTAGGGAGTTTTATTCGGCCAAAAAAGCAGCAGTACCTTTTTTATCCTTTGTGATAACTCATTAACAGCATAAATGCGAAACATACACATCGCTTAAACTAGCAAACTAAGCTTTGTGCTTTGTGAATTGTTATGTTTAGACATTGGAAATTACAACATAAATATTTTTTTCTATGCAAGAATACTTTGTACTTGTACTTTGATTTGTAAAAGTGCTTTTATGATATTTCTCTAGTAATCTGAGGAAATTGCAACAAAACCAATACGAGGCTGAAGAAATAGTTTGATAATGTCTGGCTATAATAACTGCTATATGACAGGTGATACTGTCTCTCCGAAACCATGCTTATTCAAAATTATAGTAGCAGGACGTGGAAGTCTACTTTCGATTAATACCTTCTGGTGCCGCTGATATCACTAGATAAGATTAGAACCAAAAATTTTTATCAAGTGGATTTTATCAAGCATCTATTGACCCTAGATGACGCCACCAAAGACAGTACAATTTTCATATTTTACAATCATTTATTGCTCCTAATTTACCTACGACAAAATTATGACAATTTATGACCGTAGTATTGTGAACATGAGTTTCAGATTCAACGACAAAATAATGTATCATTTCTTGCATGATTTTTTCTTGACATGCAAAAAGTGAGAAATATTGCTAATGTTTAACATATTTACTTATAGCAATAACCCCAAATTCGTAACTTGAAAAGAAGAATTTTCCGCTTTTCCCACACATCTCTGAAATGGATTAGCTGAAACACCGCGCACCGTGCTAAAACGTTACGTACTTTTTTCATGAACTGAAATAATAAAGTGCCATGTTTTTGTGCCTTATATCAAGGGGTGGACATCTACCTTAAGACTCCTTTTAGCATTAAACATTTAATTCTGCTTTTGTCAGGTGAAAAGTCAAATAAATAGTGGAGATAGGCAATTAATCGCCCCAGATCTATTGAATAATGATGAATCGCATCCACAAAAAGCACACGGTGGATATTCAGGCCCAGCTGACATCTGGATCACGTTTGTCGACCGAGTCCGAATTGAAAAAAATTGACGAACAATAAAACAATAAATCATCGAACTTGTCGACTAGATTTCGGTACGGGACATATGTCAGCGTTTCCATAAAATATGGGCGAGCGAGCATTCAATTCGAAGTTATTTAGGCCCGTCAGGGGGGGTGGCCGACACGGGGGAGTGGAATTCGAGTTTGGCTTTGGCGGGCAGCATTATTCTAACAGTGACGGCGAACCAGTTTAAACTTAATTAACAATTACTTTGTTCGTTAATTCAATTATAGATAGAATGCGGGCAAATCCATAGAGTATCACAGGTGGCGTTGACAGCTTTGTGAACCTCAGGTATCTAGATCTGTAATAGCTTTGTTATCCGAATGTGCATGTTCCTGGCGGTAAGCTGTGGGGGTATTGCGGCCATGCCCGGAGGCGACTACGGGGGCGGGAAAGGCAGCTGAAGGGATGGTGACGTGGGAGAGTGGTGTGAACCACTCACTCCTGGACAAGACTAGATAGATGAGCCTGCGGTGTTCTATGCACTGCAGCATTATTATAGTACATTAACCACTAAGCATTGTGTACACCGCTAATGACATATATTACACACTGTTACGTCGTAGCACTCCTACTAATAGCGCAAACTATTCTAATTTGAAACTTGAATCACATTTTACACTCTAACAATTTCCTTAGATAAAATTGAAAATACAGAGTATTTCAAGCAGCTGATTTGTCAGCACTTTTTTTGGGTTCTATTGCTCGTACAATTTTTAATTTCGTACTATAAAAATTGTTCATACCGATCTGAAAAATATTTAATACAACCCAATACAACCCAATTTTCATATTTTCAAACAATTTATTGCTCCTAGTTTACTTACGTCAAGATAATAGCTATATGTCATTTTAGACATCGGGTACAGAGTTGGTAACCCGCAGAAGCGTGATAGTTCTCCTAATCACCACAAGATACCAGCACATCGTAGTGCAATTATTATAGATATTTTTTCGCAAAACATAGCATTACCAAATGTTATGCTACAACGGAACTTATTTCGCGTAAATGTTGAGTACCACGCAATTATACATGAATGTGTCTGGAGCTGAAAGTCATTTTTGTCCTCTCACCTCGTCATGTCAATAAAAAATATAGACGTGCAAAAAGTCCGAAATATTGCCAATATTTAACGTGTTTATTTATAGCAAAAACCCCAAATTTATTACTTGAGAACAACTTTCCGCCCTTCTCACACATCTCTGAAGTGCATTAGCGAAAATATTACCTACTTTTCTCATGAATTGAAATAATAAAGTGCCATGTTTTTGTGCCTTATATGAAGGGGGTAGACTTCTACTTTAAGAGCAGTTTATTGTCATGGTGTATTGGGAAACGTTCTATATTTTTATTGATCATTTATTTTTAGTGTACTTATAGTTTTCTAACGGTTTGCAATTCATAATGAGAAATAATTTGTTTCTCCATGTTAATTGTTGAACTTCATTAAATGTAAAATATATATTTAAAGCAGTTACTTGCGTTATTTCAATGATAGTTTACATGAAAATTAAAGCTGAAAAACAAACAACAAATATTCAGAAATATTTGCTATTAGTAATGGATCGATCTCTAAAGGTAATATTTGCCTTTTAACTGTTTGAATTCAACCACATGTGTTTGTTTATTTGTTTACAGCAGCTGATAAAATATTGCGAATTTGCAAATGAATATTTCAATAACTTTGTATCCAATTTTCGATAGAGTGCACCAACAGTACATTCCAAACTATTAATAAAAATATATGTTTTCGCTCTGCCTTGATTATATTATATTAATATCTGGAAAGCATTTCAACCTCCTAGTAATAAGAACGAGCGGCTTCATTAAATATTTCAAAGCAACTCCGAACAGTTTATTTATATAAATCCTTTATTCGGAGTTTTCGCGCGACTGAAATAAGTCGTAACTCAAAGGTCCCAAGAAATCGCTTCCGTCGTTAGCGCTAACGGTTTCCGCAATAAAAAACACGCAGCCGGGACTCGGACACGGCTCGTCCTCCAGTTCCTTGAATATACATTTATCCTTATCGCGCGTCCGTCGAGGGTGGTAGGGAGGGGCTGTTTTTACGACTCTTTTTACGACACCCTATCTGTTAATCAGTTTCAAACAATAAAACAGAACTATAATCCTCGCTAACTGAGTACGTCTACTTAATTATTCCGGCTGTTAGTTCCTTCCGTGTTCAAATTATCCAGTAGTGCGACGTGTGGAAGGTGTTGGTTGGTTCTTTTTATTGCCAAATTAAACCGCTGGCTGTAATGAAATATATGTGGTATATTCTTCGCAAGTTAATAAAGTTGCGAAATCCACGTTTTGCTAACAAAACCTCTATTTTAATTATTTAAAACTATAATAATCAGGTTGGATTCGAACCACAAACTGTTATGATTGCGCGTTGACAATAATAATTGTAATAAGTGTGTAATTTTTAACACTCTGGACTGGATTTAATTTGTCGGTAAGTTGGGGACAACCGCAGGTATTTTCTTGTTACTTTCACCCCGAAAATAATCAAGAATTAGCACTTTCAAAACTATAAATGTACGCACGTATTGGCGACTGTGGTATGTGGTTTCAGTATTTTTGTGATATAAAATATTAAAATATAAAATGAATCGTTCAATTGTGGATTCTGTGGAGCTTCGAGTTCATCCGCATGAGAATAGGGGTCGTCCGCAGTTTCTGCGGTTAATTCGGGGTGGAAACGAACGGGGGATCGATCCCGTCCCACAGGCAGATTAGACGTCGGGAGAAGCCGCACGACTCAACCGCGAGTACGGCCGCAGCAGAAAGCGCCCGCCGACCGACGAACCGGGCTTATTTTTACGATATCACCGCGCGTCGGTCGCTTAAATGGGAATTTCACAGTAGATGAATGTATTAGCGCGCTAAGCTTTGAGCTCCGCGCTGATTAACCTTTGAGAAAGTTTCCGCGACCATTGAAATCGACCACGTAGGATTATCAGCCCGCTACTTCCTTCCCAAACCATCCCCGAAACTCGAGAACGCAGAACTTTTAAATCTAATTTTCCACGGAATCCGAGACTTGCTTTCATTCGCGATTAATGTTTTTCCAATTACCTCCGCTATTAATTTTTTGACTACTTTGATAAGCTGGTTATTGCACGTTCTTAGAGCAGTGTTATACATACATATTTAGTTAAAATCTTCATATCAGGTATTAAGTAATATGACTTGTAAGATGTTCATATTGTAGGTCGACTTCGTTGCATTAAGGGACGTCCGTTTGGAGAATACTGTGAAACGGAACGGGAAAGAAATAAGAGATATATAAAAGGCGAATGTCTCGTCATGCCATTTTAGAGGACGCGAGCGGCACACAGATGTTGTACTGCTGCCGGTCCGGGTCGAGTCGTCCTCAGAACGCCGGCGAAGCAAAAACAAATCTCGAACTTAGTAGAAGATAATCCAATATGTGAATTTTTCGCTTGACGCTCGCCCTATTTTGTTTCCAACTGGACGACCTCGCTCGCTCTCTCGCACGATAGATAATATTTGTCCCCGCGTTGCCAGTGACATCTTGAGGCGGGCCTCACTCGTTACTAGACACCGCGCCGTCATACCCAAACGTCTCTAACTAGATAATCCAGTCGAAATTGTCTTGTCTCATATTCCGTTGTAGACAAGTTACATTTAAAAATTGCGAGCTTTGTGACCTTTGTGAACTTTGTGTTCTATAAATGGACTTTTTACAAATCGATTAGTCGACTTTTTTATTAGAATGCGCAGATCAGTAGTTTGAATAACTACACTACACTCTGTCTACACTGTCTATTTCTGTAGACCATTTTAACAAACAAAATTAGTCGAAACTGACACGACAAGAGTAAAACTGTTCTGGATCACTGAAGAATACTTTACCATATAGCCAAATCGTTCAACACATCAATCATCCACCAAGGAAAGAACAAAAAGTGGATATCGTCAAATAAATTTATGTCGGACATTAAGCTAACATTGTGATCTTCGGGCACTAGCGTTCGCGTCGTTAATCTCTGCGAGAAGTGGATGCGGCATCCGTCGAGCTTGTAGAAAATATTGATGACGTCCAAGTCTCCGTCAGCGCGACGCGACGGGAGACGGAAGTGTAACATCTCGGGACTGGGAAATTACAAAAGAAATTAAATCGTTCGTAGTAAAAGCACTTGCGCGTTAATAGCGGTTTATACGATTCGTCGGAATTAAATGGCACGTAAAATCATACATTTCAACGATGAACTAAATCTTGTAACTTCTTGTGTAACAGTGGAGATTTTGTACCAAAAGCTTAGACAGTTATTGGGATCATTTACAACTTTTTAACTATACAGAGGCATAAAAATCGTAAAAATCAAAAGGTTCAATTGAATCGTTGTGATTATTAAAAGAAGTTTTCGAGGTGATGCTAGTAAATAATAATGAAATTAATGAAATCTCGTACGTATCCCAACGTGTGTGTGACGTGTGTAGTTATCGTTCCCTTGTTTACTTTTATGGTACGAACTATACATCTACGACAGCCATTAATTGCAGTTCATACTTGAATGAATGCATTCTTGTCAAATGCATGAAATAAAGTGGGAAATCGTATTGTCAATATCATCATAGATTAATTAAAACGCAAGAATATATGCAATAAACCGCAACAATGATATTCGGGCGCGTGATTCCACAAAATATGATAATGCAGCGAAAGTTCCTTACAAATCATCATGTTAATTCATTTATGATAAATTGAAATGTATGATGAAACAGTGCGAGGGCGACCGGTCGGTCCAATTTAATTTTAGGTATTGCGGAAATGATTTCAATGGTATAGTGAGCGTTCGGAATGGGCAGCTGTCAAAATTCTAATTCGATTATATAGACTGCATACAGGACCCATTCATCATACGTATGCATAACCGGAGGAGGAGTGGGGTACCGAAACGTGCATATTGATTTTGTCACAGTCGTACACGCGGACCGGCGAATTTTCACATAAATCAAAACGGCCGTAAACAAAAACGCGACCGCCATTCGGCACTTTCTGGCAATGGCCAGCATATTCTGACGCAAATCGCCGATTTACTGATGAAAATTCAATACATACCGAATTGTGGCACTCTGCGTGGCTCAAATTTTAGATTGATAGCTTTTGGTTTCCTGGATATAATGCAAGTTTTCATGGTACGCTTACAGTGAAGTCATTTCTCGACGATTTACATTCCATACCTAGCGAAATGCCACACAGCCAAAATTGAACGTTAACGAAGTGTCGGAATTTTTAAATTTTTATAAACCCAAAAAATATGATATTTCTAATTCCCACAAAACCTGGTAAAAAATTTTAGTTTTTATGATAGATTTTTTTTACAGAAACCTTTCCTGAGGCCGATTTTATGACTAATGGAATAGTTTCAACTTATCTGTCATTCATACAAAACTATTGACGTTGTAGTAGTTGTAGGTAGCAAACTGATTATCATTCTGTATAATTATAACCTTGAAGGTTTATTTGTCAGATTTTTTTATGGTGGAGGTATTTCAACGGGATTCATAACCTATCGTTTCAAACTACGCTTGCTATAACCGTTGCACTTTTCTTTACGTCCATCACCCGAAAATTCTTATGAAAACAAACGCGACTCACAAGAAAATGTCTATCTAAACTTTGTAGATATGCATGGAATTTACTGCAAATTAGGTACTTACGATGCTATTGCCGATGTTTTGAGGAAAAATGAGTTCCTTTCCTTGATTTAGTGCACCTAATTTTCGTAAATTGACCACATCACGCTAACCGAGAATCAACTTGAATTTAATATTTCTCTGTACCTAATTTCCAGCACATAAAATATACACAAAACCTCCATTTACAGTTATTGTTACTAAAGTAAAACTTGTAGTAATCAAAATTTTCCTAAATAATTCACAAACTAGGAACAAAACTGAATGAAAATTCAAACTATACTCTCTCCAGCTAGGATTTCAGGTACTTCTCTGCGACTACAAATGCGCAACTAACACACACCAGAAACCAAATAAATCGTTTATTTTTCACTGAATAATTCATAGAAACAAACGCGCAACACCTCCTCTGTTGTGTTCCACCGTGAGCGTCCATTATTTAGGTTAGTGTGCATTGCGTGCAGTTCTTTGTGTCCGCCGATTGTATGAATCTTCAAAATTACAATGTGGAGACAAACGGGAAGCGGATGCAAATTATTTTTCCGGTGCGGAATGTCGGGTTCGCGTGGATACGAGAAGGCAGTCCGTGCACCCTACCGAACTACAAATTATTCATATCGGTTACAAATGGAACTAATTAAGACCCTCGCGCATGAATAAATTGCTGGAGGTGGAGTGCATCAATTACGAAAGTTTCTCCGTTGTCGGATACCCTATTTATAGTCGATTTCGAGGTTTTAGAGCTGACAATTATGTGTCTTCGATTTTGGTTAATTGCCCTTATCAGAGGAAGGTGGGCGTTATGATTTATTAAAGGATATATTTCAGACACTTCAGTAACATTTAACAACGAATATCTTTCCATTGGACAAGTATTTTAGTTTAAAAGTTCGATCGAATATTATAGGATTTCAAACTGCCAATACATCGGAAAAGAAAACCTGTAGGACATGACATGAAAACGTAATTGATAAACGACTACAAGATAAAATTGATCCGTCGACATCAGTTTGTTTTGTCAACACAAGCTACCGAGAAATCAGACTAAATTTACCGACTGACGGACACGAACGTTTCCCGATTTTTGTCGACATTTGGGGCTCCTAGTGGGACCTCCTGCCGCATAAGCTTATCGGACGGACGTAGGTCGCAAAGGCCCCACTAAGTTATATTGATGTGGTTCGAATTGTCCTGGGAATTCTTGTGGACCGATCCCCTCTTTTACCATCATCGGTCATACAGGACATCTTTTATTTATATATACGGGGCCGGTTATTGTCCGTCTCGAGGGGATTGATTGTAATGCTGGACGTCCGCGGTCGCTTAGTGCCCCATTTTACACAAAACCGTAAGGGATGAGGAGAGGGAAGGTTTTGGTGGGGAGATTTCGTTTTATTTTATTATAAACGTCAACGCCAGATAATATCGTTTGTTTCGGTGAACACGCGGAAAGAACTTATTGGTCGGCTTTTCTTCTCTCGCCCTTTCCCTCCGCCATTTCCGCAGTTGTGTATGTGCTTTGTTTTTATTTTATTTAGGCGGAGCTGAACAGGATTTTCCGACTCGGCCCGCACGCATAAATCCCGATTCACCCGTCCCATATTCAGGATAGGGAACTCGAGTGGTGCTTCGCGAAGCTTGTTTTGTATGAATTTTAAATTTAAATAACAGGCGAATAAAGGGCGAAAGAGCTGCGTTAACGCTTAGTGTGTTCCGTTTTCAACAAAAGATTATTACCAATAGTCTTAGTCTATGTTTTTAAGTATTTTAACATTCAGAAAGTGTACAAAATAAATCTACTGTTACAAAAAATACCTTATGGACAAAAATATACTCTTTGTAAATGGCACAAAAACATGACACTTTATTAATTCAGTTCATAAGAAACTTAGGACTTATTTTGGCATGATATTTTCGCTAATGCATTTCAGAGATGTGGGCGAAACGTTGTTTTCAAGACAGGAATTTGGGGTTTCCTAAATGCACAAGAAAAATTATTCACTATTTTATCATTGAATGTGTTAAATGCTAATCTGAAACTCAGGTTAATAACATACTATGGTCGTTATTTTTTTTTGTAAATAAATAAATGTCGTTCCAAAAAAAACAAGTTTTGGTTCTAATCTTATCTAGTCACAGTGCCTAACTAACAGCACCAAAAGGTATTAATCGAGGATAAACCTTAACGTTAAATGTGGTTTGTCGCATTGGGAGTTATTAATAAAACAAAACATCGTACGGACACCAAAACTCATCCACTGTATCTTTTGTCCGGGGAAGATTGAGTGTGAACGCGCCTCACCAGAGGTCGTGCGAATTCACACGCCGTTGGCGGTCGGTTTAAATGGGGGTGTGTTACGGAATTGTCCCAAGCGAAACGATCCGGGACAGCTCATTAATGGATTTTTGATAAATGCCCTCTGTTAAAATCGGCAAAAGTTACCAACTGCGGGTGTGATGGTGCCACGTGGATATTCCCTGCTTCGCATTTATATATTTAGCGGGATTTATGTTATTGTGCTCCCAGCAAATAAAAAAAGTAAGGGAGATTTACGTTCGAGGGTAACGTTTGCTGGGCTTTTATAAAACGTGCGGTACAGGAATATGTTTCCCTCGGTCGAATATGGCCTGATTTATTTTAAATGAAAATGGGATATATAACCGGCGCCTCCACCAAAACAGGTTCGTCTTAATATTTCTTAGATTTTGTATAGTTTTGTGGCATTTACACTTTGGGGGGACAAAATAGTTCTCAGTTAAAAAATATATATTGAGGGAAAAGAAATAGTTTTTGTTTAGGCTTTATCAATGTCCTCTCTCAAAAAGCAAATATTTAGTTTGCCCAGCTATTAATTCCGGTATATTTGGGGTATAATAATACTACTTCCAACAAAGCTAAACATTCAGTTGACTTGTGGCGTTCGTAGTGGTGTTTCGTAATGGGTTTGCCGAGATCGGCTTGCCTGGAATTTCGAATATACACCCCGCTGTGCGGTATGTATTAGTGCGCCTTTACCAGTCCAAACCGCTAATACGTCGACGTACACTGCTAACACGTTACTGCTATTCACTTGATTGAATTACGCAGTCAATTTGAGGTCAGCGTTAATTATACGAGCGATTTGGTAGCACTTTTTGCTGTGGACTCGTGCTAGACCGTCCAGCAATTTCTGCCATTCCAATTTCGGCAATCAACCCGACTGCCGAATACTGTGATCGGTTGCCTAAGTAACTTCATTGCTAGTTCAATTGACGTGCCAGTGTCCCTATTACGCATCAGCTGGATGGTTTATTTTTAAAAGTAGGTAGACCAATAAATGAACGACGATTGGAGAGCGAATTAATTGGATTGAGTTTAATTATCTCATTTGATGCACGAATTATGGAGATAACTTTATAGTTAGCTCGAACAAAACAACTCAGTTTGACGAGTTTGTATTTTGCAAGCTTTTCGTATTTGCCTTTAGTTTACGCAGATAAGGAAATACACGCAGCATCGACTAATCTTCTTAGAGGTAATACTGTACAACAGCCTACCATATAATAAACATTTGACCTTAACGGCAACCTTTTTAAGAAAAGGATCGAGAGTCAACTACTATGGACGCCATTATAAAAGAAATTAGTATATTTGTACAAAATAGCTTTGAGATTAAGTTTTAACTAAATCAGTGTAATTTATTATTAATTTATAAGGAATAGTGTATGGAGGTGTGGAGGTAGGGAGACTGTGGTTAAAGCAAAATGTTGCGTAAGCTGAGTGAATAACTTGAGAACTTCGAACCGATCCGTGCGTTGGAAAGTGTAAGTTGATAAGGCAGGGAGCGGCGGGAAGGAGGCGGCGTCGACGGCGGCGTGCTGCGGTGAGTAAAGCCCCCGTGTAGTGTAAGCTTAATCCCATAATTATACAAAGCCCGGCGAAACTACGAGTTAACCCGCAACAGTCCCTTTAATAAAACAACTGTAACGTTGGCCCCGGGAGATTTACAGTGGTTTACTTTAAAACCATAAAGGCAAAATTACAGGTCTCCGGTCGGTTAAGAAATTTATGCACTCCGGATGGGAATTGTTTTGGTTTCGGACGAAACTTCCACGGGGCCAGCCCGGTCGCAGCCCTGCAACACAACACCGACGACCCCCCAGCAACACCAGCTCTCCATCCCCCACACTTCCGCCCGACCTCGGAGCTGTAACGTGGCAAAATTGTTAATTATACATCTCCGTTTACACAGGGCCCTTCGCACCGCAAAAGTCTCATCTTTAATCGGCAATTATACACCGCCCCAGGTTTAGACGGTGTCCCCTTGCGAAGGGGTTAACGAAATCATCTCGGCAAACAAGGTAATTGCTGAGTATTTTTCTTTCATTTTACGAACGAAAGTCCTCAAAATTCCTTGAAATTTGCATTTCATTTTATGCATATGATAAAGTTAATTGTTAATGACACTTTTTCTCTGAAATGTGATATTTTTACTTAGTGAAAGCGTCTAAACACTTTCGATTATTCAATTTCGTGAAACCACAACCACTCTACACCCCATCCTAACGTCAGTCATAGAATAACATTTTAGTATCACATCGTGTCAGTACGCACTGACCAAAATCTGCCAATTCGCAACCACAGCGACGACGTCTTTTTAAACCTAAACTGCCACATCCCATTGATATGTAAATTGATATACATAATTAAAGTCACCAAATTATATTATATTTAAAGAATACCAAATTTCAGCCTAATAATGGTACTTCTATCACGATCACAGACACTTAGACACACATGTTGTTGAGAAGTACAGTAATATGCTGTCCATTACGGTTAGAATTATTCTTTGCAAGTGTTCTATGACTATGTATGTCAAGCCTGACTCTCTGACTGCCTGACTGTTTTGTAAAGTAAGTTTTATGTGAAGTAATCCAATATACTGTTTTGACTACACTGTGTTTCACTGAAGTATCTTCAGCGCAACACACGTACACAATTACACATGCATTTTACAGAAGACATTGCAATGAATTCAAGTGACATCGAAACGTGTATTTCCCCTGAAATCCCAATTTTCTTCGTCGATTACAATACTTTCATTCTACAGTACTGGTCGGAAAGTAAAAAGAGCATAATGTTGGAGAGAAAGAGCATATTTTTGCTGAAATCCTATATTTTTTTCTTTCGATTGTAATACTTTCCGTCTATAGGGTAGATAGTAATCGGAAAATAAAAATAGACTCCAGTCCCATTATCACAGTTATATGATTCTTAGAGTTGTTTTGAAGTCATTACTGAGTACCCACATAATCGCAAGGATAGCGTAAAGTTTCAAACGGTTTCCAGTAGATAATTGTAATAGTAATACAAACTGTAGTAGATAATAATGCAGTAGGGATCTCTTAATTGGGAAAATGTAAAGTACTAATGAGAGAATTTGAGATGCTTTGTACTCACAACGAATATGTGAAGCATAGAATCAATACAAGTTGGCGTAGCTAGGAACAATATCCCTTCTAAACTGTTCATTTTGTCGAAAACTGCTACTCGCCAAGTACGAATCGCGTCGACCACAACCACTGTAACTCATAATTTAGCAATTTGACGGAGAACATAAATCAAGTTGGGCGCAGCAGCTTGTTTAGAACATTGGCCTGTCCCGCCCACGGTGCATGCGATGCGAAAGTTTCTGTTTTTACACCGTCCCGGTGCGATTTCCTTAATCAAAAGCGACACATTATTCGTTTCTACGCCAAGATTAGCCCCGGAAAGTTTTGCAAAGGAGCACGAGAGGGAGTCGCCCGAGGCGGAGTTCGCTCTTACCGGCGCACTTTGCAAATTAATGAAATTAATTCACCGGGATCGTTCTTGCTGTTGTTTATAGCCGAGATTTAACGGAAATTCCGCTATAATTATTTCCTAAGAGCTTCTTGTATCGTTCATACGATAGTCTGCTTTCAGGTGCAAGATTAGATTGTATTAATTAATGATTCTAACGATTAATAATGAAACGGAATTAGATACCACATCAAAATGTTCTAGTTCTAGTTCGATGACTCCTCATCGCTTCGTAACAGTGTTTTATAATGAAAGCGATCAGCGTTTTATAGGAGCTAATAAGTGCAAAGTGCAACATCTGAAATTGCACTCTCATGTCAGACTTACAACTAATATAACTTAACCAGTTACGCCATAAGCACCCTATTAACGCTGAATAAAATACCGATCATGCCGCAAATCGCCGATGAAGTGGGTGCTCGTAATGTTTGGAAACGGTTTAATTCGAGCGTATTAAGAGAGTTTGAAATGAAAGGATGGGGCGTCGCGGCGGGCGATTAGGATCTGCCCGTGATCTAGTGATCTGAAAATCGGCTGAGGGGTGCAAAAACGTGCCGAAAACAAAAGAACTCGTTCGCCGGCGGAGCACGCTTGACGAAACAAAAGATAAATTATCCGCGCGTCGCTCCACCATCCGATAGCCGAGGAGACCACATGTGGGTGAGAGCGCCGCCGTCGGGGGGCGGTTTTTAGCCGCCGACGCCGCCGTCGCCGCCGGCTCCCCAGGTGATGCCGATTAGCACCACATCCGAACGCCGGTGGTGGGTATAACGCCTTGGGACAAAAGATACCGATTAGTTCGAAATTACTTTGTGGGCTCCGTCAGGCAGAAAAGGAAACGGAAGTGGAAAGGGGATGGAGGAGTTAGTCATCCCTTATTCCTGACGAGCTCGACTACAAACGCGGAAATTCTATCGGAGATGGCTCTCAAACGATCTCAATTTGCAGCGTACTACAACTTTTGCTACATCATCAGATTTCTTTTATATTACACGATTAGAGTATTTTTTAAAAATATTATAAATAAGTTCTGGACAGCAAAATTTGCAATATTGTTTAATTTACTATACTAGTTTCCACGTTCACTGTTAGCATCAGTAGCATAATCTACAAATATAAAGACGCAAGAAACACAGTACCTTAAGTACCTCTACTGATGGTTAATTGTTTATCGTTTTTCTTATGTCTTAGTATTCGTTATACTATGCTGCTGATGTGACAGTGAATGCCGAAACTAGTATAGTAAGTTAAACAAAGAAAAGATGCCTTTTATTTTCTATAAGAACAACTAGTAGTTAAGTGAAAAAGCCTTCTTTATAATCTGTGAAGGAATACAATATTAGAAGCCATTGCGCCCAAACGGAACAACGGATCGGGCTGAAATTTGGCATAGTATTCAGAATTACCGGATGGTTTTTGGTGACAATCTGGCAACCGGAAGTGGCAAATCTTTAATGCATCTTCTTAGGGATTTATCCGATTTTAACCAAATTGATACCAGTTGACCCTAAATATGTATACAAATTTTTAAGACGTTGGCGTTGCACTCACAGGGGGTCTCCGGTTCGAGCCCGGGGACCTGCTTCTAGGGTGAGGTTTTCTGTGGTTTTCCTCACTCCTTGGCGAATGCTGGGTGCCAAATATCTTAAGACGTTCCACAGGCGCGGGCGATAATAATAATACTCTGGCCTGTCGATGCCCCCTGTAATTGGCAAAAGCTGTTGGGGGATGTTAAGGCTTGGATTATTATTATTATTATTATTATTATTATTATTATTATTATTATTATTATTATTATTATTATTATTATTATTATTATTATTATTATTATTATTATTATTATTATTATAAAGGCAAGTTGACAGAATCCACAGCCCCTTGTTTTAGACACTTAATTATGCAAAAGATATAGTCGGAATGTTGGGTGAGGGTCACTCCAGATATTTTTCTAAATCGCGTCATTCCATATTAGAAATAATGTATACAGGGTCGATATATAGGCTATGCAAAATGTCAAACGCGTAACTAACTATAATAAAAAAATTGAATTTAGAACTAAATAAAAAGAATTAAAAAAAAACAAAAGTTGATACCTTACAAAGTGGTTATTTTTCGGTAAAACATTGCGACTTATCACGGATATTTGTATCATTTGGGCGATATTATGGGCGTCATCAATTGCGTCCTTTCAGCTTAGCGATCGCGTCCGCTGCAAATTTAACGCCGCGTGCTCTCGTGCAGTACGATGGGGTGTAGGCGGAAAGCGGCTATAGGGATGGGATTAAATTCGTACAATTGCGGCAATTAGTAATGTGTATATCTGCAATTTGTTCAGGGTTACCGGAGCCCAGCAAAATGGGCCCGGGCCGTAGATTAACCGAGGTGTTAATAGATGACAGGTAATTATTTCGGGGACAGAAAGTGCCGCTCCGCGCGCCCGTTCGGGGTAGCAAGATACAGTGCGGCGTATTATTGTCATTCTGATGCAAATCGGGACCGATTAATGTCACGTGAACGCAAAGCGCGCGACCCGCCCTCTGTAGTGCGGAAATGAAAACCAAATGTTTGCGCGATTATGTGCATACATTTCCTTGCTCCATTCACGTGGTCCCGCACACCGGGTCGTTTTTCTCTCTACGGCCTGACTGTGTGCAACGAACCGGAACGGTCCACGCTGCTCACAATGTGACGTTTATTATCTTTATGGTGCAGAGGTTGTTTTAAGGAAATACGTTTATTGTGCGATCCGCGAGCGGCTTTATTTTGGATTAGCCCGAGTTATCTCGCGACGAACTGAACAATTATTTCGTTCGAGTTTACTGCTGGCGCGTTATCGCAGCCCTTTAAAGCGGACTGAATGACAGCGTAATATTGTCACCAGTCTGGTGTAAAATATCTCGTTATCTATTGCTGACGATGCCGTGAGTTAATTATAAATAGAGCCACAAGTAAATCACAGAGAGCCTAAAATCGGAACACCAAGGCAAAGAAACAGTTATTTTATCTTCTAAACGAAACAAAAGTGTTATATCCTTTAATATATTTTTATGCAAGTTTGACATTTTCCAGAAGTATGGTGTTTCACATATTTTGGAAATGGTTTTCTTTTGATTTATTTTGTTAAATAACATATTTCGCATAGGCATTCACAAATTTTATCCACAAGGACCTTGGATAAGTTTCCTTCCACTCAGTTTTAAAGCCAAATGTGATGAGTTAATCAATCGTAAAAGTAGTTACAGTGTATTAATTTAAATATTTCATGTTAGTAGTAGAACGTATGGATTTAATGACATCGAATGAAGGAGTAGAGAACAACAAAGAAGGAATAGAGAAGAAAATACAGAAGAAAATCGCCAAATGTTGAGATAAAAGAAGTTTTTTACGTGATCGTTAAATATTTCATTCTTATAGAAAAGGTGCAATAGAAGTTATCCAAATTGTGGTCGATTGCAAAACGCAATTACTTGTAAATATCTTATCTATTTCTTAAATTTGTTGTTTTACTATATTTGTTACTTTTACAGTTTACTGAAATCCACTCACGCCACTGATGGTCAATCCTACTGAGCGATTACATTATCAAATCGAAAACGCTGGGCGGTTATACCGGTTTCTGTTTATTCGTTATTAAATTAATTAACGTCAGTCGTTGATGCTGTCGTTGTTCAATTTTGTTTGCGATACTCGGGGGGTTATTTCAGTTGCGATTAAATGCCGAGGAAGGGCAGGCGGGGGCGGCCGTTTCGCGTCGCGGGATTCAAAACTCCCCCAGTGTTTCAATTTAATTAATAAACAGTCGGATATTTGACTCGCCCGTTGGCAGCCGTGCTTTCTAGACGCGATCCTGAGTCCACCCCTGTCCACGTGCCAACAACTTCCGATTGTATTTACCTTTGCTCGATCGTTCCTAATTACAGCCAGGCTATTTTTTATCAATTTTAGTTACTGGGGAAAAAGAGACCAATAAGCAAATAACAAATTAAAAATTTGTAAACATGGCTGAGATTTGCACAAAGGATCTTTAATTTGTTTATAGTCTATAAATTTTTATTTCCAATATTATGAAGCAACGATGCGATAAGTAATTTCGATTATCTTATCAATAATAGATCTGCGAGGGTGGCAGTTAAAATCCTCCTTCGACGACGACATCGACGGTAGAATTTGCGAAACGAATTGTTCGCGGTAAGCGAAAAGTTAGGGGGCGCTAGCAGCGTCTCATCGCGTGATCTGCGGCAGTTATCGCGTTAAGGCTGCCACGGCCTTCTGCAACTCGAGTAGTGGCGGTAGATGGCGCTTAAATAATGGCCTTTGTTCCAACCCGCACAAAGAAAGACCGATGACAGTAATTCTGTAAGTTTGCTGCTACAAAATATGCTAAATGAGCTCGAAATTTTACTTTCTACCCTTACCAAGCACGACGTCAATGATTCAGGAGAATAATAAGTTTCTTCGTATCGAAAAGACACTTTCAAAACTTCTCACGAATTTGTTTCTATTCAAGAACTTAAATAAATGAAGGTTAGTGGAGGTCACGACACTTGTTACACATTACAGGCTTAAAAAATCCACCATATACCATCCTATCTAATTACAGTAGGCGGTATACAGTGCTCGTTTGCACAACTAATCGAGTTCTTAGTCACAGGTAGCCGATATCTTCGATTAACCCCATCGCACTTGACCCCGTTGACGTTATTATTCTTGTTCTCAACTAAGTGTGCCTTCAGAATCGGTCGATATCTTTAAAACAACCCTTGTCATCTCGTATTCCAACAATACAAGCTTTTAATCTGTGCTTTCTCTCTTTTATTTCGTATAAAGGCCGTGAATGTTAATAAAGTACGTAGTGATGGGGCTAAAAATTATTATATGGTACGGCCCGGCTCATGTGGACTATCCTAATACTCAATGCAGTAAGTAGCAGACCTAGAAGTATTCGCCAACGTAATATAATATAATGGAGCTTTTGAATACTGCCATATTGCAAAAAATTTACATGATGGCCCACGTTCACTAATGTTAGAGCACCGCGTGTGTCTTATTGCCCACCATGAGGACTACCGGATAGAATTTTCCTTATAAAGTATACCTAAAATTGAACAGATCTTACAAAAAAGCTAGTTTCCATATCCACTGAAAATATTTATAAATCGAAACTTACTGTTTTGGATTTAAGAAAACTAAGTATGAAATAATTAAAAAAAGGAAACGTGCTACCTTGGATTTGAACCAGGGTCCCCTGTAATACATATAATGCGAGAAAATTGGTGATTTATCTAATCCATCTAACGCCGACCCATCAGACAAAAGTTTAGTTGAAATGAGACTGAAAGAACGAAGTTTTCAGGAATTAATAATCTGATTGGGCCGTCTTTTCGGCCGTGACGAAAGTAAATGGGAAGGATGGCATTTTTATTGCCGAAAGCTTTAAATTCCGTGGAACACGCAATCTCCCGGAGAAACGCCATTGTATTTATCTGGCTCCGGGGTTGTTTACCGACCTAAAAGTAGAAAAAGGATCGGCGGTTTGAGTAGGTGGGGCGCGGAGGTCTTCCGGTGGGTGGCGGGTGGTGCACACATCCCCTTTTACGACTCTTCGTAATCGATGGTCTGCCCGGCAATTCATCAGATATGTTTGATGTGATAGCGTTGCTACCGAGCCTTGCCTCAGTTGGGGAAATGGTGGCGATGATCTCGGTGTAATTTTGTCAGGAAACTTGAGCGCCATCTATTTGTGGCGAACTTGTTGATCGCCTAGTGCTACAGCCTTAAATATCCGGGTTTATGTACGCGATAAGGAAGACCTCTCTAAATACATCCTATTTCAGTTGATAGGGCAAATTCGGCTCTGTACCAAGTTTTGCAATATAGTCATTTTTTGTGGACGCGCCGGAAAATATTCTTAGTCTCACATAATTATTTCTAAATAGGATTGAAATTCGGAAAAGGAAAAATATGTAGCTGTCATAACGTTTAATTAACATCGTACAGAAGTTAATCCATAATTCATAACACTACGATTTAATTTCGTTAATGGCCGCCTCCCCACCTTACCCCACCGCCAGCGGTTCACCACGTGATAGTAGGGAACTCCACAATACATACGTAACAACGCAATTATAGAGTGGAATAATTAATTCTGCAAATTTGGAAAGCACATTAACTAATGTAAATATTTATGCGGGGTAGTGTTGGCAATTATATTGCTATTAGTGGCGTTGATATAAAGTTACTCAATCATCTTTACTTAATTTGCAAAACTAGTGGTTTTCAAGCATTTCCAAGCAAGAAATTTGAAATTTTATCTCAAAAATTTGTATAAAAGTATTAAACTAACAAAACTTTTAATAAATCAATTACATAAGATATTTATATTATTGAGAATAGTCAGTTAGTTTTTAACCTGCGACATTTCCGAACCTGTGAAGACTACAAAGAGAGCCTTGTAGAAGCCCCAGGGCTTCTAGACACGTGATTCGGATCGTCTGATGTCCGGAAACGTATAGGCAATAAAGTGTTTCTTCCGTGGCATTATTGTCAGACGGTGTCACGCAGAATTGAACTTAGATTGAGGCCCGAAGGCCTGCTTCGCGCCCTGTCGACCGGACTGCGCGACGGAGGCGGCGGTCCCACGACGACGGCGTCCCCACGCGACGTCAAATTGGGAAACTTTTCTTATATTTCGAATATTGTTTCAGTTGCCGATATAAATCGGATTCTTCTTTTGCGCTCTCATGTACGAAATTTCATTTCACCTCACATGTGGTCGCCGAATTGGTCAGGGAACATCCCTCGTTGACAGGTCGACAAGGTGGGTTTTGCTACGATCAAATCATTTCACGATTGAATAGAATAGAAAGAATAGAAAGTTGGTTTTGAGTTGTACAAGCTTTACGCTTAAAACCAGCTATTATTAATAACCATATATTATAATAGCTAATATTTGCTAATACTCCATAATATAATTCAACTTTTTACTTTCCGAGTAGTACCTTAGGAGGAGATTGTGTCTTTTTTCGAAATTCGACAAACAGTATTCTTTAGAATTCGATAAAATAATAAAATTATTATTTTGTGGCAACGTACACTTGAAATTGTGACAAAAATAACGTAATAAATGAAATAAATTCCATACATTTTGTTCACATTGGACCGCAGGCATGACATTTCTATCCGGAAAGAATTTGTACGAGGAAGAAAGATCTCGACCGAAAAATATGTGGGGACGTCAGTCCGGGGTTAGATAATAAATCAGGGATGGAGCCGCAAGTGAAATAAAAACGTGACGCCTCTTTATTAAATCCAACATCGTAAATTACAAACTGTTGCTTTAATTTTTCGGGTCCGACGTCCGTTTAGGGTTCGGGCATCAACCTCCCTGTGTTCCTTACCCCTGAAATAACGAAATAAAGTAATCTGGCGGACGCCAACTGGGGATAACTCGATCGGATCCGGTTTATTGATGGCGCCACATAAACCGGCACAATCAAATCAAAGTCGCCGTGGTGAATGAGTGGGCAATTGCCGACGAAAACAGCGCTATGTGTTTGTCGGTGGGGGCAAGCCTTCTAAAGAATGATCGCACCATCCGAGAGAAAAATATACTTTCGCTTTTTGCATCGTTTCCTTTAGGACCAGAGGCCCTTTTTGCTGTTACATTTAGACGCCGCCTGCGCCCGGGAGATTTGTTAGCAATCCAAGAGTAACACATTTTCCTACAGCTTTTATACTCTATCTAATTCTGAGCCGGCTGCCATCCTGCCATCCTGCAACACCTAAACTACCACCAGAACGTAATGGACGAAAGACTGATCCAGCAGATTATTTTCACGTAATATTGTGATTTGTTGTTTTACAAAATTGTTAAATTTGCGAAGAACGAAGCCTTTCGTAACAAGAGATTAGGCATAACTTTAAAGGTGGAGATCACCAAAACTCCAGATGTTTCAGCAGCCGTTAGGGTAATAATTTGACATAGTATCCTCGATTCGGGCACAACGCTCCACAGTTTTATCGTTGTTCGCGGATCTTATAGAATCACGTTTTATTTTCACTTGTCCCATTTGCGAACTTTTCAAATTTTCCCGAGGGGGTCATCATCAGGGAAACCCCGACCACCTCGGCCACGTCTCTCTTCCAAGCTATGCGGAAGTCGCGCAATCTGAACGTCCCTTTATCTCGAGGACTCCGCAATGGACGACCGGTTTTATTTTAATTGTCCGAATTGAACCGTTCCGCCGATGTTTTATACGATAAAGTTCGCCAGCTAGATGGCGAAGATGGTATCACGCACCGGCGTTCAATTTCTCCGCGAGAGGCCCTTGGGGGTTACTAAGGGGGTAGCAGGCAGGAGAGGGGGCGGATAACTGCCGGTAACTTGATACTAACTCTCGCGAGGGCCACGTCGAGGTGAAAAAGTTATCGCCCTTACTCACTGAGGAAATTAACGCGCCAGGCTATTAAACGCGATAAACTTTGATATTTTTCGGTAATTTATATTGCCTACAGATATGACACACTTGCACTTCAGAATCCTTTGGTTTATTAGGATGTCTATAATATGTATAATATTGGTCCCAGCGTTCTACTATGCGGAACCCCCTTAATGGTTTTAAGATTTGAAGAAATTAATATTATGAGAACGCAAATATGTTCGTTATAGAATCACTTAAGACGACGAAAAATGTACACTCCACAATACTTAAATAATTACTATAACCGTCTTTATTCTGTATTCTGTTGAGTAAGTCCCGTTTAAGGCCAACCACCCTCGTGAGAGAGGCGTGAAGGCATTCATTTCAAGTGCCTCTAAACAAGTGCTCTTTCCATTTTACAGTCGCGTTGTGGGCGTTTAGCAGCGCCTCTCTCGACACCCATTCAAACGATACTAGCTGAACACGTATCGGAATAATACGGAGTATAAACAACGCACCAAATATAGGCACGCTCTGTATTCATCGCGTCTCGCAAACGATTTGACAATTTGTGAAAATCTTTCCCGTACAGTTTGCTGAATTTTTATTCGATAGCTACTATTTGTCGAATGGGTACTATACAGGTGAGAATAAGGGATAGAGAATAGAGATTGAGTAACAAAGAAAAAGACGAAAACTTAGCAATATTCTCCAACTTTACAAAATGAAAAATAACATGATTAAAATTAACATAAAACTTACAGAAAGCAGACACGTAAACAACCATGCAACAAGGCACAATCGATTCATACGAACAAATGTTTCGAACTGCTGCAACAACAGAGAAGATGCCAACGAAATCAGTTAAAGCATACAACAAAATCACAGAAAGCACAAGTCTTATAATACAGCACATTCAAAAGAAAAATAAACAGTGAAATCCCATTCAAAGACATCTAACAACTATGGACAAAACGAAATAGACACAAGAATGCCGTCAATACCATTATCTCGAGACGGTCCAGCCAACTATTCTCGAAGGACGCAAGAGAGGCTTTGGATTGTATTACTTTTTTTTCCTGAGTTTGTACGTATCTATTAAGAAAATAAACCTATTATTCTTATTAAAAAATAATGCTAACTTCACAGGCAATGAAAGCTACCTTCTACAGGGCCTAGGTGTCAATCTGTTCGCATCTTGAAGCTTTCCCTTAATTCCTCTAGGTTTGCAGATGCTTTATTCAAAACACGATTCAAATGCGTTTTATGGGAAATATAAATAGAATACTAAATAAGTGTTTTAAATTATGTTTGTCGATACTTTGAACTTTTAACCAAACTGATATCAGCTGCTCCATCAGCGACTTTAAATATGTATGCTAATTTACAGATCAATGGGATGAGGGGTTTAGACGCTATAAATCCTTCGTCGCTGTGTTACGAATTTGTTAGATTTTCATAAACGAACAATGTCCCCTGCCATGACATAACATTCTATGACTAACGTTAGGTTGGGGGTTCAGAATAATAGTAAAATAGTAGTAAAAGCGTTTTGACACTTGTGTCAACAATTTATTCAGAGTGTTGAGTGGAGGCAATGTTTTTGCTACAACTTTTCCATTATATGAATGAATACCCAAAACAATTTCAAAGAGGCATTAGACTACATAGTTCTAAAAGTCATGCATTAGTTTTAACGTCCATTACGAAATTTACATGGGGAAACTTATTAGACTTATTAGAGCAGAATTAATCATTAATTCGGGGCAAAGATTTCAACTTGAATAGAAAGTTTAAGAGCTCCCACAATTATAATTTGGAAAGCTTTGCCAAAAATGTTTATTTATTTCTTTGTTTATAACTCCATCGTTTTTAGTGGTTTAGTTTATCGTTTAGATACAGTTATTTGGTAATAATATTAACAAATCTAAGCTCTATTGGTATGTTATTTATTCTTAAATGTTCCACAAGATAATTTATTTTAACGTTTTAATTTATACTAAATCAAATAAATCATTGACTACATTGTTTCCCAAAATATCATTCGTTGGTTAGGGATCTCGGGACGGGCAATTACGCTTCCTTATGATTAAGCGGACCGTCTACCAGTGGCGTACGACCATTCGTTTCAATTAGGGGGCGCGCGAGCTCCTGGGGTAATATAAATGTCAGCGGGCGCGAAAGGTCTCGGCGATTAGCAAAATTTTCTATTAGACGGCGCCTAGTTTGCAGGATTAGGCAAACCAGGTCGCCGAATCGATCCTGAAATATCATAATGTCGTCGTACAGTAGCCAAAACTACAATTACAATATTTTTTTCTTACTACCATTGTTATTTTGCCCTACTGTCCGTTTTCAACATCTATCCATCATTTCAAACTTCTGTCCGTTATCTTTAAAATAAAAAGATCGACTGGATCCGATACATTCGCGCTCTGTTTTGTTTCGATCCGATGTGAAAGTTTACTTGGGATAAAAGTGTTTTCCTGTCATACGCCGACGTAAATATGTTATGAACTGCGCTCGTAATAAAATCAAATGTGTTTGTCGGCTACGTAAATTCTCAACAGTTACGACCCCATAAAGTAATGCCGTCTTTTGCGCGCGCCATGGTGTTCGTGACTGTACGCCAGGCACATTTAGATAATTATTTTTACGTAGTACTTTTACAGTTCATGCATCCATTCGTGTCATTTCATATCATTGGAACGTTGTTTACGTAGGTTAATCTATCATACGCAACAGTGCTCTTCGATCTGAATAAATAAATACCAACTTCGCTTGTACTAGTCTCTACGCTATCATTATATCTATCCACTATGTACTCTGCCTGAAGTTTAAGAAGTTCCTTAACACGAAATGCGACAAAGAGATTTTGCAAATAATGTAGAATGTTGTCAATAACTTCAACAAGGAATACAACATCAGCTATGTAAACTATAAGATTTGTTTGCGTTTCTGTGACATATTGTAATCGCGCTGCTTCCGACATGGCAGGTAAATATTGACGAAAAGCATCGCCAGACTCGGTAAAAGGTCACTCGAACCGGTGAGAAAAGGTTCACGTGTTCGAACCACAATGGCATCACCGTTACTCCAGACTCCCATTTCCAGGTGGTTTCTGGATATCCGTACGTGAGAGAAAAAGTCGTGGCAAGCCGTGGCGGTAACAGAGAGGCGAAACTTAACTCCACACTAATAGTATTTCTTTTCAGCAGTTTCCGGTCGGTGTAATGAGGCCGTTCGGCCGTTAAGGAACGAGGCAAATGTAACGGCGG
Source organism: Aphodius granarius (assembly GCA_963971325.1). Classification (NCBI taxonomy): domain Eukaryota; kingdom Metazoa; phylum Arthropoda; class Insecta; order Coleoptera; family Scarabaeidae; genus Aphodius; species Aphodius granarius. The sequence goes on from OZ020226.1 coordinate 14,165,037, forward strand.
GACCGAGAATGTGTCAATTTGTAAAGGTAACAAACTGGAAAAGACTTTTGTAATTACGTTGTGCGGCACACCCGAAAGGGGTCGCTTCTGCTCATCACAGCTACCTACCTCCGGAATCAAGAACTGGACAGACGTATTAAATTAACTGAGGACGGATTTTAATATCTTCCTCTTCCTGGGCTATCTAGCTCTTCCTTATTACGTCTGTTGCTGAATGTACAGCTTGGAATGGTCGCAATTAAGATCACGGAAAAACTTAGATTAAGTTTGCAACCCAATTACGGTTCGTACCGATTAGTTTTTGCAGATTTGCGCAGATTTTGCGCAAATCTGCGAATACTCCTTGGGGGTAATTATTATAATTCACTTTGGAAGGTATCATTTCATTTTTACTTTCCAATTAGGTTCCCTAGAAAGGATGTTGGGTGGGGGCCAACCAACCCATTTCTTGTTAAATTTACATACAAAATTTACTTATCTAGAAATATGTTTGCCTAAGATAGTGGTACATAGTAAACACATAAGTGGTGATTCTACACAGAAAAAAAGGGACTGGTAAAAATACTAATGTCATGATAGTAAATCATTATTTACCTTACTTTACTAAAAACAGGTTTTTACATACTAAATTTAAATTAATTTTTTGCAAAATTACGATTTTTGGGTGTAAAGTTAAAATTTTCAAATATGCAAAATTAGAAACCATATCCACGCAAAGCTGAAATTACATGTAAGTTCCATTCACCATTGTATTTTCAAAAATGTATACGCAATATACATTGCGAGCTGCTTGATGTATTTGCTTTTTACCGGTAAAGAAAATTTTGGGTAATTCTGCAATCCCTAAATTTTACATTATGTGTCATCTCAAGCTTATTCGCCAATTACTTTCAGCTTCTTATGGAATCTTTAAATATTAAAGAGCTTTGTGATTTATAAAACCAACTAAGAATTAGAAAGTTGAAACCAGGTGGATGATTAAGTAGCAAAGCACACATCTAAGTACTCTCGCTAATTCGTAGAGACACATGCCGTAGGTTAAGTGCATAGCAAAGTTCCTGGTAACCGGCAACCAGGTCTAAGTCATTGACAAAGTCTCATAATAATTATCGCTATGTAGAGCACCTATGCGCGACTCAGTGCGACGGTCGCGGCGGCAGCGCTTCCTGTTACCCAGAAAGGGAACAATTTCACTAACGCTTGATCTTGGATAGTTTAATTGTAATTATTCAAAGTTCTCAAAATCAGATTACACATTATAGAGGAAGACGGGTCGGCCAAATTACACCTGGAAACTCCGCGCAACTCTGACGGTGCCTGTACCACCGGCGCCTCCACCATCGGTACCGTTGACTAGAAAGGTAAAGGCAGGGTGGGGGTGTCGTTGGGGGCGGATGCTTTTATAACGGGCCACTTTGTTGTTACTCGCATTACCTACCTGTTTCCCTTTTGCCTTCGCAGAGGAAGTTATTAATGCAACTCGAGAGGGGTTATTAAATCGCTTTTGATTTCCTGTCAAGCCAAGAACACAATGTGATTAAAACGTTGTACGTCAGTACCGTGGACCTTAATCAGATAGCCTAGGGAAAATATTGGAAAATGGTACGGCTCGGTAATACCACGCCAATTTTCTTAATCACCTGCACTACTGATTGCGTGCTTGTGATTGATACACCACGGTAAACTGTACCGTATTTCGTAATTACAACGAAATCCCGATTGAGTCTTAATTAGAGTAGCATGTTTTCATGCGGAGACTTTATATTAAATCGATTAAAATTACTAAACAGAATGTATAACGATTTGGCGCAGATTAACTTTTTAAAAGCCTTATTTCGAACATGAAACTGTTTTTAATACTTAAAATACTTTGACGTTATTAATTTCGCTCACAACATTCAGAAAGGTAGGTTTTATTTTTAGTTCTACACAAAATCAGGAAATATCCAATGTAACCTAACCCAAAACCATAGAATAGATTTTGAATTAGTGATATGTGAAAATGCAGAACGTGAGTAATTTAACTGTAACTTTTCTTACCACTTTAACTTATTCTAATAAGCTGCAATTGATCTCTCTTAATTGGTCCTGATGTACTGGTACATATGTTTCATGTTGATGAAGTTTTTCTTCGTGGCTTCTTGCAATTTCCAGTATTTACCACAAGGCAGTGTTCCTTCCAAGGACAGAGTTCCTTCCAAGGAGAGGTTCCTTCTGTTTATAGCGAATTTCCAACTCTTCTCTATTCTTTTTGACATAGGCTTGCTAGTGGAGCGCCACGTGTCATACTAAGATATTCAGCTTTTTTTGCGTACGGTACTATTGTGTTATTTATAGTTACCGAGATGTGTTCTATCCTTTTATTAGTAAAATCAACACTACTGGCTTAAGTTGGTTAAGTTATAATCCTTTTAACTTTGTTCAGCTTTGAAAATGGCCAACGACTGACTGGAGTATCTTTTGTCGACTCTAAACTATCTGTTATTGAAATAAGATTCCAATATTTCTACGAAATGTTTCAAAAAGAAACAATTATATGAATTTGCTGAGACATGTTACGGCTACCAAAGCCACAGGTTTCTGACCGCACTTCTAGAGACTGTTGAACTCTTTCTTAAAATAAGTAATAATATCACGATATACCCTTACAATAACCCGACCACTCTCAATAACATTAGCATTCATTCCATTATGGGAAGCAATTTAGAAAACAACCCGGCATAAATTCCACCAGCTCCACCCAACAAATCCATTTATAATTCATGTGATTCGTCGCATCCCCGCCTTGGCGGTCACCCATAAAAGCGTCTCGACGCTTGCTGTCGAACGATACACGTCGCGATGTTGCACAGTGTACTCCATAGAGGTCTGTCACGGGTGTGCCTAATCGACACAACAATGAATTACGAAGAACGAAAAAAGTAGTAGCTCTGGGACGCCTCGTAAAGTATATTGACCATAACTCAGGACTTTAGTGCGAGAGGGCGCGCCGAGCGACAGGTTATGGTCAGATCGCGTGCGGTCGCGGCGTGACCGCAGCGACGCTTCCTACCTAGTAGACGGCCGAACCGTGACGTCTGGCCGTCACATGCACGAATCATCATCAGTCGATCGCGTGAATTACCTTCCGCCCGGCCATGCTAACGTCGGTGATGAATTTTAATTAAAACTGCAAATACTTTTTATGGAAGTTGTGATATCGATGAATTTATATCTTTATATCAGTGAGACTTACTTGTTTTCCAATGGTAAAATCTGAATAAAACTATAAATAACGCTAGTCTACAGTCAACAACATTCTCTACGTAACGAATGGGGGCCAAAATATCACATGTACCAAACAAAGTTTCGTTAAAACCAGTTTTTGATTCAGTTTCTGATTTTATCGATTCTGCACTTAATTTTATATTCTGTTAAATGGAATTCGGTTCATCCACAATTTAGCTATTAATCTGATGAATTCGTGTAGTAAAACGTCACGTAAGCGAGCGTACGTTATATCCATTTGCGTAATTAAAAACAGGTCTGTACAGAACGCGCTACGTTCTGTGCAGACCTGTTTAGTCGAAAAATTCTAGTGGAATTACTCGTTATTAATAGGAATATTCTCGGCGCTCTTTTACACCGTGCTCTGTCGGCTTTCATACCTCGTCACGGTAAATTGCCTCCCTAGTGCTAAAAGTATGTCACGGGGCACATTTCAACCCCCATCCTCCTCGCCTATTAACATAATAACTCCCCGTGACATCGTAACATACATTTATAAATGCTGATTTATACCTAGAGACACATAATATATCTTATTACGAGTACGGAAACGTTCTTACACATAAAGAAATGAAGATATTAAAAAGCTGTAAAAGAAACTTTAGGTTAGTTTGGTGATCAAAAGCTTATAATTAGCGTAACTTTTCGGTAAAAAAAAGCTATCAAATAGAGTGAGACATTCGGTGTCTCTCGAGTTTTAAAAGCACACGGCATTCCGGCTTGATTAAATATCGAATTACACTCCATGGCGGGCGGAGAAAACTCCATAAAGTTTGCTACTAACTCTCTTTATGCATTCTTTAAAATGAGCGCTTCAGACCTGGCCGAATACAATGTCACAAAGACGTAAAGTTCCATTGCCAGTTGTCAACGGGCGAATCACATTTATTCTGGTTACAATTGTGTATAATATGGCTAAAATGTATAATAATACCTCTCGAAACAATGCTTCAATCCTTCAGTTTCCTGAAATATTAAAATCTACCAGTTAGCAATCATAGCGTCTACTTCTATGAACGCTCATAGCGTCTAAACCTCTAAACCGTTCATCCCATTGACTGGATCAGTTTAGGATCCACTTTTTACGTATTTTATATAAACCTATATGTGTGTTCAATAAACAGTTTAGTTTAGTTTCGATAATTGGTGAATTATATTGTGAATTAAAATACTTTACTTTCTTGATAAAATGCATATAAAAATCAAAACATAATACAAATTATTGCCGATTTATCATTGATTATTTGCTACAATTAATATAGCCAATACAACGTTCCAAAGTTTGCCCATAAATTAGCACACAATCGGGGTTCGCTTTCGCTCGTAAGCGCGTAATTGTAAAACTTCCTCGAAGATGTGTAAACTCGGGCGCCTAAATTTATTAACCAGAAAGATTCGCGTTTTGATTTTGCAGTTTATACGTATACACAACTTTCCCATACAAATATAGAGAAAGAGGGGCGAGAACACACCTGCCTGTAATAAAGTATAAGTCCTTCTGGAAATTCCAGGTTTACCCCATCTTATTCCGGCTCTGTTCCCACTTGACTGAATGTTCTTGTGTCTTAAATGAGGTAAGTGGGTAACAACTAATCACCACTCCTCCTTCCACCCACAGAGAAGTTAGCTAGACTGTCGTGAATATTCTAGTTGGATGTGTATACACAGTTATGGAGTAGAGCTATATGCAACCTGAATAATTACTAATGGATTAGTAAGTTGTCGAAAATTATGCCAAACATTCCAAACTTCAACCAACTCACTACATCGTACACGATTCAATTTTGAGTTAAACTATTTATTTCAGAAGTAAATTGCTTAGGTGGTGGACACAAAACTAGCGATTGCGGAGCGGTTGCGCTAGCATTTCGATTTGAAAACAGTGTAGCGATAGAAATGAGCATGTAATTGAAAGATATAGAATACTCAGTCGAATAGTATGGAGGCGTCTGTCGCATCACGAAGCAAATTGCACCTGATGATCCATCGCAATATGACTTGAAAGCCCCAAAGGAATGGATAAAGGTTAAGCTAGCTCCGTCAGTGCATATCAAGCTTGGCGTTTTACCAGAATCCGAAGAGTTTTATTTATGATTTACCATTCACTGGTAATCACGATTTTAACGTCCATCTCCTCTGTTGAGTTGTGAATAGAACGTTGTATATCCGATATTCGCTGGGTGACATAAATGCGGACATCAAAGGAGGTGGCAAATATTTGTCAGACATGCACATATGTTGCTATTTGGAAATTCGATACTTATCAATTGACTTTTAATTCTGTCTGTGTGTATATGTATGTATGTCGGTGAATACGATAAGACCTAAACGGTACAACAAATCGGGCTGAATATTGGTGTACTTGAGTAGAATGCCAAGAGACGAACTAGACTGTATCGGTGAAAATCTGAAGACTTTATCTTACTTGCAACATTTTTTATTAATATCCATTATGGAAATTACTTTGGGAGATGCAAAACTCAAATGGTTTGTGTCCACTTAAGTCGACCAAGGACATTAATTTGACGTGCAAAGATGACACCTGGAAAGATTAAACACTCCACTTGCTATCGCGTTTAATTTTTACTTTGTGTAGTCATTTAAGTTATTTTTGCGTACGTTTTACATACTAACAAACTCGACTTCATTATTAAATAATTTTCACCGGGACGCAAATGAGATTACAATAAAAACCATCTCCTTGACTTTTCGTTTAAGATAAAAGTCAAACAATAACAACATCCCTTTATACGTTTTGTCCGTAATGAGGACGACCCTTGAGAGGGAACCGTCCCGCGACTCGAGCACTGGAAATCCATTATTTTCATTTGTACCAACAATATGGATTTCTTTTCAATGGTGGATAATACTTGACTTTTCGCCATTCTCGTCAGGCGCGCCTCTTCACCATCAGCGGGCGGACGTCTGAATCGGCAACCGACGCGCCGACCGGCCTGGCACAGTTAGGAGCTTTATATTCCATTATGAGGGGCCTCCTTTGTTGAATAATATTTATGTCAGAGGCACACAATTCAAACTTCCTGTATCAACAATGGATTCCGAGACACTTCAGCCTCTTCCGCAAGATCTTCAGAGAGGTACTCTCTCACTCACTCACAGAAGCGCTCCGTGCTGTGAGCCCTTAACGTGTTTCCTTTAACATTTCGACAGGGAAAACCGCACTCCGCCGTCAAGGGAGAAACAATTCTATTAACGACCCTTTTGAGGTGTTACCTTTGGAGTGTGCGACACTTCACCGGCGCCTCCACCAATCCGTCTACTGAATTATTCACTGTTGATTTTACTAATCAAATAAGCGAGCGCTCAGTACTACTGTGTTTTGAGGATCACGGAATAAATGAAAATTAATCTGAGGGTGTTATATGTATTTCTTGATGAGTTTGGTTTACTATTTTATATAGGGGAGAGAAGGGCAATAGTGCACACGGAACAGTTTAGAACAGCTAAAATAACTTGCTACTGTGATGTCTTAACTATGATATTTATTATATTACTAAAATTATGCACTTGACAATATTATTTTCGGTAATACTGGCAATTATCGATCACTCAACTACACAGTGAATATATTTATTTGAAAATTGCTGGTGCTAGCGGAGATGTAAAGGTTTGTGTTATTTCTGTATTTATTAATTAATTATTTAGTTAGCTATAATAAAGTTATAATCCTGATTTAAATAATTTATAGGTCGCTTTTGAACATAGAAAACGGGGCAGTTTTGAACAGTTCAATACGCAGTTATCAGCAAAAACGCTGTTATCATTCATATCTAATTTAAAAGAAAAAAGGTGTTACATTCCACCATTATACACATATTATATGTAGGTACGTACATGGAAAAATGGAAAGCAAAAATAATGAAAAAATATGGTAACATTTGCAATAATACCATATGGCCAGACGTATAAATAGTTAATAAAGGTTTTAATATTATTTTGAATATAGTCGTACTGTTCAAACGTGCCCCTATGTTGGGGTAGTTTTGAACAGTTGTACGTCTTTTTTCAATATAAGAATATTTCCGGTAAGTAATTACAGTGTTCTAGCTGTGGTGTTTTGTACCAAAATCTGCTAGACATAATATGCAATCATAAACAATTTGTATGGGTTTTGCAGACAAAACTATAAAAATTGTTGAAAAGTGACCCCCTTTCCCCTACTCATCTCTAAGAAAAACGCCCAACCAAAAACTGTACCAATTCTACCTCCAATAACTTTTGTAATCTGCACATTTAACACATTCAATCTATCTGATATAATGTTGTTATTGTGTAAGTTTGAAACGCTTCCATTCCTTTCTAAGAAACTAATAAGTTTGCTTATTTAACTGAAATAGCATAACCTAGTTAACAATTTAACATTAACAACAATAGCGTTCTATAACACAACTCGATCAATCTTATATAAGCAAACATGCGACCGCTTGGAAGTTAATAATACCCTAGTAAGGGAGCTCGAGAGTCGACCCAAGCGCATTTCAGTTTCTGTACAACAATAACCGCCACTGGACCATGCACACCGCCGCCTACTGTATTTGTTGTGTATCTGTGTTAGTACCCACTCCATATATGTGTATATATCTTTACTCACATACGCGAATCCGGCACTAACAAAAGCTGGTCACTATTTGCAGGGCCTGCTTTCTGGGGGCTGATAAATCCGGAGTGGTCACTGTGCAACAAGGGCCGCAGACAGTCTCCCGTTAATCTCGAGCCGAATAAGCTGCTGTTCGACCCCAACCTTCGTCCTTTACACATCGACAAACACCGGGTAAGTAGCTTAGCATGAAACCCTCGGGTTCTACCAGCCCCTTCTCCCATCCGCACCCTTCCTTACGAAAGCTCGAACGGATATACGTATATGATGACAGTCCCGTTCATAGGGTCTTAAGCCGTTCATGTATCAGTATTTGAGTGTATGTATTCCTTCGTATCCTCCTAGCAGGATACAGATTTGATTCCGATAATCCTATATTGCGCGTTTCTAAGTGTACACAGGACGAAGTACCAACTCTGTTATAATAGTATATCTGTATACATATATCAAGATGCAACCTGTGCACCGAGTAAATACCGGTATTACTCCATATTACCATGGTAATACCGTATTAATATCCGAATAGAGCACGGTTTATTTCTTCCACTGATGACTGTGGATGTAAATGTATCATATTCAAAGTCAACATATATACATTACTTTATCATCAAAGCTGCTTTTGTGAAATAATGCAGCAAAGAGATTAAATTCCACGAGAGCAATTTTAGTGGCTGCGCTAGACGCACATATCTATGATTATATGAGTGCAACAGCATTTTATCTATATATATAACAAAGCTGCTTAGGTGTTATGTATTTAGGACATGCCTAGTGCGTCGTCGGACGAAATCGCAATTTAAAATTTACTAATGAATACAGTGCATTCCATAAGGGTGCATTCCCTACAGCAAACTTTTTTTTTAACAGAACACAGTTCTAAGACATCTTGACCAAAAACAGCACTTGCAGGAAAAATGTATTTCTTAAAAACCCTAAAGGTGTCAACTTTGATATGATAAACTTTGATTGAAAACAAAGTATCTAACAATATGCTACCATGGTCCATCGACTTTACATACCGAGTGTTTTCAATAGCAATTCATATTTAATTTTGTTTATGTTTTGATATGTTTCTTTATGTACAGGAGTTAAGGGGTGTAATAGGCATCACAGTAGCTGCTCTGTTGTAAACATCCATTTTCAAAATTCAATATATCAAGCTACAAGCTTTCATGTCTCCGAACTAATGAACTCTTTCAAACTTATGTTGCTTTATTGTATGCTTTCAAGAAAAATACTACTGCCACATAGCATATTTTTATTGTACACGATTTAATTACTTGATTGTTTTGCATAAAGAGCAAATCTAATCAAATCGTTCTGTTTCGTATAACTGTGTTCTAACTGTTTATCCACAAATATGATGACATTTTTAAGAGAATGGGCTTGCACATACCTTAGGGTGGGGTTACAGTGAAGCTTTGAGCGTCCATACTAGCTTCGACACAAGCGGCGCTTTACAAACCGAACCATTCTTTTGAGTTGGATGCAGTATAGTAGAGCATCAATCAAAGTGATACTAGCAATGACCAAGACCTGTTGGTTTTACATAGCACTCGGAAACCTTCGAAAGAAATTAACATGCGAAGAAAATTAGTGTGTAGATGCTGTATTGTTTTCTGTTTGTTCTAGAAACAACTGATTTGCAAGAAAAAAGCAATGTGGAGATTAAATATTTTACTCGTTTTGGATGCGATTTTATCCAAAATATCAATATACCAGAGTGGCTGACAGAACTCAGTATGGATGCAAAACTTGGACCATTACCTCCAAACTCGTTGCCAATACAACCCTTAAAGGCGTACTTGAAAAATAAAAGAAAAATGACAAAAAAACATGAAACTATATAATAAGGAATGTATGATCAAATGTTTTCTAATCCGCTTGGATGAAAATATAAGAAATATAAGTAGTTCTGCCCGTTTTCCTTATTCCTCCTTCTCGTTTTAGATGTTATACCTTTACCCAGGTTTTCCCCAAAGTTAGTGGGTAGTTAGTTATAATACGATATCCTGTTTTTGATTGTGTCTCCCCCTATTTTACAGATCAGCGGTTCCATAAGTAATACCGGACACAGTGTAATCTTCACGGTCGATAATGATACCCGCCATCATATCAACATAACCGGGGGTCCCTTATCGTACAAATATCAATTCCAAGAAATCCATATCCACTACGGCCTTCACGACCAATTCGGATCCGAGCATTCTATAAATGGTTATGCTTTCCCTGCAGAGGTAAGCGCACAATTACACCGAATTATATTTAGGAAATTTTAACCGGCATTATATATTTGTTTCTAGTATTTGCTTTTTGTATAGACAATGCTATAACAATCCAAGACAATAATACATCATGAAGTATTTTTCAAAGAACGATTTTATGTTAATAAAACATTACACTGATCGATATTTTCCATAAATAACTGTAACTTTTTATTGATTGCATATTTTAAGTTGGGTGGGTGCGCCGGATCTTTAAATCTAAAGCAAATATTTCATTCCGCATAGAAATAATACTCTAACGTGATAGTTCAATTAAAAACAGCGGTGTGAAATAAAATTGAAGTGTGGGTGCTATTTAAAGTAGCTCAGACAAATGCACAAATCCCACTTTGAATTTCCCCCCGGTCCTTAAAAATATATAGGAATTAAAGGAGCGGGCGAGCTTTGATGGTTTAAAACGGCGGAAAAAGGCGAGTTTTATGGCGGACTGTGCGAATTTTAATGCGATTCAAGTCGGGGGCCGCGCGTCAGAGTTGAAAACTAGTGCTTGGCACCGCAAATCCACTTGACGGTAAGTGGTGCTCCGGCTAAAAATTAAAACAGTTTAAATTTGAAGAATATCCAGTGCACACTCACCACCCAAGCGACGCGACTACCGCTCCACTAAATTAATCTAGAACACGGAATGGGTTTCACTTCGTCACTTATGAAAATAAAGCGCTTTTCAGAAATGTCCCTTGCAAAATCTGCCTCACAGACTTAAATATATAACGTGAAGGGGAACTACTACAAGATATTCAAACAAAAACTTGTTGTTTTGTATTTTTCTAGTGATTTTTTTGCGTTGCAATAATTTGCACATTCATCAGTAACCTAACAATTTCGATTACATTCATAAATGGTGGAGGCGTCCGAATATTTTAGAAAAAGTGACATAACTTGAAAGTGATTAGTTCAGAATAAAGTCTTACTTAGGTAATATTGATCGTCAGTGCTGACTGTCCTCTATTCCCTCTATTCAGCGTGTCGGATTAAATTTAAACACAATCGGTGCGCTATATACGACCCGCACCAACAATAGCCACGGTGAATACCGCATACGGGACGTCTCATTACTAATGACTGATAATAGAACTAATTTAATGTCTGTCGCGGAAACCTATTAAAGAAATTAATTTCGACAATCGGTTTAGTTAAGAATACAGGTCATTTGCGACCGACAATTTGTTTGATGTCACAATCTATTTTCAGTGTATTTCTTAAAATGTACTTAACAAGTTTAATTAAAACGTTGAAACGATATCTCATGTTTTATCTATCTTGTCTTTTGAGTTGCTACCATTTTGGTTTTTGAACACTGTAATAATATGATTAATTAGTCGGAAAGTAAAAATTAGGCATATGAAAAGACGAATAATAAATAAAATATATATAGAAATACAAACCAAATTCCAATAACTTTCAATTTAATTTAATTACACAGCAAATATTTCAATTGGAATTTATAAATATAATAATATGATATAAAAATATAGCTATAATGTGTATGAAATATTATCACTGACATTTTATGTCATATTTCTGTGTTACATTTTGACCCATATGATTATACGTAATTAAGTTTGGTTTTGTTGAATTTTCTAAGTTATTAAATGATAACTTGTTTTCCTACAATCGTATAGACTCTGGTGAATCAAAGGTATACGTACATCAACGGATAAGTTCGCTTGTCAGTAAAACATGGGGGCGGTTAAACCAATAAAGTTTTGCGAATAGATCGAACCGTGCGCGCGTGGGTTAAAGGTGATAAATAGGTACAAATGGTTGGGGCGAGCAGTAGAACGACAGCAAGTTTGTACAGTATCCGAAAACCGCAGAGCGCCATTAGCAGGGCCCTCGCGCAATGATGAGTAGATCCGAATTAATCGCAGAAATTTAAGTTTATCGGTTACCACAAAATGCTTAACGAACTGTTCGCCCGCCCCGCGGGCGCACCCTAAGTCCGATGAGTTATACTCTGCGGTTCAATTGTTAACTAACTCTTAGTAGCATTATAATCCACTCGAAATGTTCATAGCCGTAGGTTAGTTAAAATTTGTTATGATTTAGACTGTGATATAAGCTTGTGAAAGTTTAACTAAATTCATAAGTAGAATTGAAGTGTATGCAGAAAATATTGGTAACGTATCGGCGCCTCTACCACTTGTGAATATCATCCTAGTTGTGCTATTTTAGCCCGCCTCTGTAGTCACAAAATCATCTCGTTAGCTAGCCGCACACCGGTGTGGCAAGACAAGACAAGACAAACTTAGACACGCTTAGTCACTGTTGGTCACATTGATGTTTATGGCGCGATACACATCAATTAGTCATTGCGATTGCCATAAACATCATTGTGACCAACACTGACTAAGAGTGTCTAAGTTTGTCTTGTCTTGTCTTGACTAACCAGTGTGCGGCTAGCATAATACAACTTTATGACGTGCTTATGTAAGGGCTCGTGGTCACTTTGACCAAGTTTCGTTGGTTCGCTTTAGTTCGAATGTCGTTTAGGTGATGATCCATTTCATTGACATTTTAAACAGTATTTTAAATGGACACTATCGAATAGTAAACGGTATTTAAGTATTATTTTTCTGTTTATTGAACAGTGAAACAATGTTCGAAAATTTCACTTTTGCAGTAACCAAAATAATATTTTGCCTTTACTTCTCCAAGCAATTCGTGACCATCTAGTTCTTGTAATGGCTTTATTATTGCTCAGTTCATTGTACTGTAAATGATACAGCATGAAAAGCTCGTATTATAAATAAAAACATATTAATATTTCATCAGTAGCGATCATTAAAAAAGCTTTATCAATGACAACGATACCTCCACCATTCTTGAATACAATCCTATTTTGGTCATGCTCACAACTCTTTTGTTAGAGGGGAGTATCTAACGAATTCAGCGAGCAAAACATTTCGCTAATTTACTTCTTTATGGCTCGAATTCTCGACTAATTCTTGTAATGGCACTGTTATTTTCAAGTCCAGTGCACTGTAAATTATTGGGCACGGGAGGCATGTATTATTTATAAAAAAGAGATTAATAGCCTCGGTGCATGCAACCGCGGCTCGCTGTTTTTCCAGCTATCTGTCCGGCTGTAAATCACATTTGATAACACCTGCGATCAATATCTTGGCCTGACTAATTTCTTAGCCATCAGCGGAATGTACGAATGCGGTAATGCTGATTACTAATGATGGTGTAATCGGTTTGACCTATCGCATATCAATGACTACAAGGTGAATTTTCATTACAGGGTTTCTTGAGTAAAGCAGACTATGTTTTAATTTACAATATTAGTAATTACAGAATTCACTAGATTAAATATGTAACTGTATAAATTGAGTATTGCGGCAGATGGGGTTTTGGTCGTTTTAAGCGAAAATACACTTTGGCTGCGTCAACAAACTCCATGTAATCCTATTAACTGTTTTCTAAGCCGTACTTATTCCGCAAAACATGCACAACAACGGCGGTACAGACAATTAATTTCCACCAAAAACCCTTGCATTTTGAAGATTCTGTTCTAGGGTGATTTTTAATCTCCACTTGTGACAGGGTCCATACCTACACAAGGAATTATGTGGCTCCTTGCGATCCTCGGAAGGATGAGCGTAGAAGTAATTACTAGCAATTGATATCTTTATGAATTTAGGAAATCTCAAACTTGCGACAATTACGAAACTGCGGTGGCTCCCTCTAATTCGGTTATTTGGAACTTTCGGGAGCGGTTATTAAATCCGGTTATACCCCAGCAACCGCCCCCCTTCCCTTCAAGACTCGCAATCGTAAAGAAGAATAAGAAGAAGAGGAGATCTTCTCCTGCGAAAAGACACAAATTAAAGTTTAAATGAAGGAGCTTGTACTCCGCAACCCATTAACTGTCTTATAAATACCGAAGTCCGTAAGTAATTAGCCTGATTTCGTAATAGCTGCTTAGGGTGGGATCAATGACGTTTCCTAATCTAATATTTGATTAAATTTTAATCACTTCTTTTGTCGAATTTCGTGAGGAATGCCTTCGTTCGGAGCTGTTTATAATTGTAATTAAACGACAGCGCTGGGGAGATGTAATTTGATGAATTCCGGAGTGTTACATAATGCTTGGCACGTCCTTCTTTAGATGGAAAGGCTCAAACGTCAAAAGGGATGAAACGAGGTTTAATATCGAACTGTGAGGGGAAATAACTAATTTAACGTTGAAATTGTAAATACAAGAGAATTCAATGTATTATCCGAAATTGCCTCAAAACATATTACAAATCGGTGAGATCTTTTTTTATCATCGAATTTAAATTGGCAGATTGCTAACATAGACCATGTATGTATAATAAGAAATTATAATACAAGTGGTTTGGCCAGAACAACACACTAAAGTAAAATCGTGACATTCTATCACTGATATGCTAGATCAGTGACAGATATGCTGATATGATAAAATTTTCTGGGAATTATATATTTTATATTATATAATTTTTACTTTCCGACTCCTAGAAGGAAAGTATTGTAATCGACGGAAAAAAAAATTTGAGATTTTAGCGGAAATACGCATTTTGATGTCCCCTGAATCGATTGCAATGATTTCTGGAAAATATATGTGTATACATGTGTATGTATGTATGGGTGTATGTATGTAGGTATGTCCGTGAACACGATAGCGCCCAAACGGAACAACGGATCGGGCTGAAATCTGGCATACATATTTAGAATCACCAGGGGACGAACTGGATTGTTTTTGGTGACAATCTGACAACCGAAAGTGGCAAATGTTACATGCGTTTTCTTAGAGATTCATCCGATTTTGACCAAACGGACACCATCTCATCCTGCAGTCGTTTTAAATATGTGTACAAATTTACAGATCAATGGGATGAGCGGTTTGGGTTCTATAAGAGTTTTTATCTATTCGTTTGTGACGTAATGGAGAACTGACGGCATCATACCGCGTTAGGCCAGACGTTATTGTTTGAATATTATCGCCCCGCCAGCGATTAAAGAATAAATAAACAAGCAGTAGAGAAATAAATCTCGTAGGAAACATGTATACGTGACAGTATAGGTATTATGATATTATAGTTATTGGTATCGAGAAGTGCCTTGTATTTATATTGTTATTATCTCACGGAAATTCGTTTTTGGTGTTTCACCCTTTATAGTCTATACATTTAGAGAGTTCATAAATGTACAAACAGTGTGTCAATGTAGTCGGAAAGTTGGGTGGGGGCCACACCAGATATTTTTAAATATCATGAGACGCCGCTGCTAATAATTGGTGAATGGTAGGCAGATTTGCTGTTATAACCAGTTAGATTTCTAAATGATATAATAAACCACAGCGAAACGAACTAAATCCGACGACGAGATGTCAGCAGATTAAACTTTTCCAATTCCGATTCAGATTAAATTCGACCCTTTGAAATATTGTTCTCGGTTGGGGGTTCGTTCTGTTCGTTGTACACTTCGATACACGGTCATCATTTTTGCTCTGGAAACAAAAATGGGATGGGAATTTGTATAGCGCAGTCTAGCAGTGACATCGAATAGCCTGCATAATGGAGTTCCACCCCGCATTCGAAAGCATAAAACAATTCTATCAGCGACAAACAATGCACTTTCGCTTCGCTGGCACACAGACGCACTGCCCCATTCATTCACCGCCAGAATCCAGCCAGCAGACGTCCACACTCAAAGGGAGTTTGATTCGGTACTATTCCACACCCCCACCTCCCACCAAACCTACGCTAACTCCGACCACAGCTAAACCGACATATGGAGTGCATACTCGACATACATTAATTAAATGCGGTTATCTGCAAGATTGCAATTGCGGCCGTAAGGCCACAAATATCAATTAAGGATGCATGAACCGCGCCATAACTCACATTACCGCTGGCTTGCTGGCTGGCTCGAACCATCCAAGGTTTGCCTCACCCAGGGATGAATGCACCCCTATAATATCATTTCTCGTTTCGGGCCCTCTGCGCCATCTACCACCACAGTTTATTGCACCACGTGATGATGGCCCCCTTAACCGTTTATGAACCATCAAAACTATATCGACACGATTTTCGAACTTTGATTCGAACTGCATTCCAGCAAATTCAAGTTGTACTTAGAAATAAACTTTACAGGTATAAAAGCTAAAACCGAATAAATCCACGCAGGACCTCTGGAAGTTCTTACCTACACAATTCTAAAGCCAAATCAATTAGCATACCAAAGAAGATAGTTTGTTATTTAGAAACCGGTATTCGTAAAATATAAATTCCCTAGATCTTAGCGTGGTGGTTAGCACATTCCAGCGTACTCTGAAACTATTCTGTTTAACCCTCGACACGAAGGAAAGAAAGGCTTAGCAGCTTAAAGTTTGGACGCTGTTTGTTCTAAGCGTGCACGTCAACGCGCTTAAATACATCCGAGACGTGTTCAAAAAACAAATCCGGTACAAGTTTACACGAACAACAATACTGTGGGCGCCCGAACCAACCACCGGCGGCCGTAGGAACGCGAGCAAACAGACGAAAAAATGTGAGAAACGAACAAGAAGAAGACGGCAACGCAACGTAAACTTCCCTTGACGTGAGAGACTTAATAATTCGCTCTCGCAACTGTCTCGAACCGCCAGGAGACGCCACCATCGTTTTGTCCAACGGCGGTGGTTGACTGGAAAATTCTCTAACCGCACTGTTGCTCACAAGTTTCCCTATTCAGTTCGTACCAGGCGCGTCCGGAGACGAGAAACTGACCGTGTTTTTGTGCTGAATTCTACATTTTTATACATTTTTATTAATAATAACGAGACTGTTTTGGTTGTGCTCTTTAATATTGAATGAAACAATAACTGCTTTTGTTGTCCTTCTTTTCATTTGTAAATTTTAAGATGATACATGCGCATTTCATACTTTATACTACTAGTATAAAATTCCTAACGAAAACATATTTGTGACCAAAGGCTGTATCAGATCATTTTTATTTCATCAACCTGGCAGTCAAACCGCAATAATTTACTTAAAGAAAAACATCTCCAACATAAAAATATAGCTCTCGCCACTCAAGTATAGCCATGTCAAACGAAGAGGGGTAACTACCATAAAGGGATTTAATTGTTCATGTTAACATTCCGAGTGTGACGCCGCTCGAGTTAAACAACAAAGTATTTGCCGTATATATATGTGTGTATGAGTGGCTGTGTGTGTACTTCTAACGGGAAACGATCGTGGTGCCACGGAGTGGCAACCGAGAGAGTAAAGTTTAAGGGGCTGGAAACGGTGCGGGAATAACTCAGTCGGCACGAGTCCCCGCGGTACGACTTCCGGTTTCCCCCCGGTTGCAGCCGCGCCGACCGGAACTGACGTGAGTTTAAAAACCGACACATCACCGAACCCGCTAACTCCCATAAATCCATTGCAGTCGAAACTAAGTTACACTGCTGCTTTTTACTTAACATCAACGGGTCGGAATTATTTTCATGGTAGTGTGTTTTTACCCCCAACATATCAATTTGTCCTATAGTTACGGTGACCATTATTTTCTGACAATAAAACAGGACAAAAGGGCACGATTTGCAGTATTCCATTGGTTTATATAACCAAAGCATGTCTCATAAAAATTAGATACCTCATCATTTCGTGTCATTAATTTACATTTTAGATTTTTAATAATCTAAGATACTTCTAGCATGGATATTTCTTGGGATTCAATAAGAGAAATATTATAATGAAAAGTAGCAACTTGACTGTACAAAAAAGCAAAACTTCTGAGCATTGATCATTAAAAAATTGTTTCAAAATTATAGGGCATTTCTCTTGGTTTAAGAAATATTCCTTTAAAGGTTTAAATAGCTTTAAGATCTTTTCTAATGCTGGCTTATGCGTTAACCATCTGGTCTTACTTTATCCCAACAATTTATGGTACTCTAAATCAACGTTGTCACATATTTCCTTGAAATTTTCACTACGCACAGTGTATATATCTAAAAAAAAGAATAAATTTTAACGACTACATTTTCTATATCAATGGGAAGACATTCGGCTGCTGTTTGAATACAATTATTTAAAATATGAGCGGCACAATTTATACAAATTAATTTGTTTTTATTGCATTGCATTTTTACCAAAGCATTATTCTTACCACGTCTAGCTGCACCACCAATGTTACAGTTTGTATTATCAGCACAAAGGGCAACCACTTTATCTTTGTAAACTCTTTTGTAGATCTGAATTAAATACACTTTTTCTGCTTTTTTGAAATGGCTAAAATAAATATAATAAAAAATCAGAAATAAGAAAACTTTACAAAAGAAGTAAAAAAAACCAATGGCAGCTTAGCAAGTTGGTGGTATAATATGGGCGATCACACTATTCAAAATTGGTGGGGGTAGGGAAAATTAATGGCGCTATAGGTCGTATTTTATACTTACATATTCTCAAACTCAATCTACACATTAAAAAACAGTACAAAACAGTACAAAAAAAAATAAAAACCAGTACATTTATGGTTAAAGGGAAAAAAGCAGTACAGTGTCTTAAAAACAGTACTGTACTGCCAAGAACAGTACGAATGGTCACCGTACCTATAGTATATTTATTTGTTTCGTTTATATATGTATTTGAAAATATGATGTGGCGTAATTATTGAATATAGAAGCCAGAATACTGAACTATTTAATACTCATAATGTTAAATTTAAATTTCTATAATCTCTGGAACCGTGCCACCAGATTGCCTTTGAACAATTTGGTTCAGTTTTTCTACTTTTTCCAATCTTCTCCCATTCTCTTTCAGTGGTTGCAACGTTTCCATCTGACTATATTAACCCAATGAAAGATGATTGAACTAAAAGTGTCCCTAAACTAATAAAAACAATTTTCCGATTGATCTTATTTCACAGTGAAAAGGGGGTGACGACACTGGCGCAAAAAGGGGGTGACTTTCGTTGCAAATCAAGAGCATCATCCCCCAATTGAATTGGGCCGAACTTGCGAAACGTCGCGAAGAGCGAGATTTACGCCGGGTTTTACGGCTTTTCGTCGATCTCGCTCGCGACAGTGTTTATTTAACATTTTTGGCGTTGGGAGCGTTGTTTTCACTCGGAGATACCGAGCGAGATAAGAGTGGGAGAAAGAGAACCCGGAAAAAAGCAAAAGTTCTTAAGAGTTCGGGTGCTTTTAAAATTCATCTATTTTAATGCGACGGTGAAATGGATTTTCGATGTTGAAGCCAGACGTTGTTCAGATAACGTGGAGTGGGGTGCCGGTTTGGAGAGGGTTTCCGGGTTGAATGGGGAGTGACGCGTCGAAGTTTGCTGTATTTATTAACACCGTTGGCCCCCCGACGTACCGCTTGACACGCTAACCTAGGTTGTAATATCAATTATTACGGCCGCTATCCATCAGAAGTGATCCATCACTTTATGCCATAGTATCGCACACGTTACGATACCGATACGTGTGTCATTGCGGTACATTATGGGCTATATCTGATACGATTTCAAACAACTATACAAGATAATGGCGTTTATTTGTGAACGTACAATAACCCTCAACTGTGTAACTGAAATCGTAACAATGTCTATAAAATCTATAAAGCGCTCAGAAAATATATTACAACGGCGATTAATAAAAATACTAACGGTAACTTCCGATATAATGTTTGCTTTTAACTTATATTGTATCATATTTCATAGAACCACGTAAGATCTTTTTTTCTAACAGACATGTAGGCAATTTTAAACAGTAATATTAATCAATCGTAACGTGGATGAGGTTTTACTGACTTTTTACTCGGTGTGTTCACAATCGCAGGGCACACTTTCATCAAATATATCTACGTTTTTGTCTGTAACAATATGTATCTATCTGCAATACTCCATGTCCAAAGGTTTTTATTATAAAATAAAATAACAGCAGCAGCCTCTTTTCCTTTGTGTTATTTTTATATTTTATTACAGACGTTGTTAATTTATAGTTTTGAGACTAGTTTCGGCCGTTAGGCCATTGTTCAAAACTGCCCCCTATTCCCCTACAAATTAGGGCAGAGGAGAATACATTGCGCATTTGGGTTAAATATGTGTTTTATTTCCAATGTTTCCCACGTCGAATATCATGCAATAATAACAATGATGTACCTCTAACTCTTTTTTACTGAATTTCTTACTACGTGCTTTTTATGCTCGGATTTTGGGCCATGTTTTGCTGTTTGCAACACGGAGTCTGTGTTTGCAACCTAGATTCTATGTCAGCATCCTAGTAACACTGTACAGCAGCGTCTTGAGGTACGCACTCCCGGTAGGTGTACATCAGAATGTCTTGAATCAAAAAAGCCTCAATCCCATTCTGTTTCGATGACTCTTAATCACTTCGTAACAACATGTGATGGTAAAAATTATAATTATTATCTGTTATAAAACACTTCATAATCCAGATATTTATTTTTTCAACTGTACAGTTCTGCTTCACTAATAATGGGTTATGTATTATTGAAAATTACATCTTCCATTTGTTGTTGTTGAGACAATTTTGTACAAAATGGAAATTAGCAAAGGAAATGTCGTTACAAGTTCAGATCCGAACATTGAAAAAACTAACATAAATATCCTCTCCCCAAGCTTTTCAGTGTTACGCCACTGTATTACAAAAGGAACCTATACGACCTTAACACTTTCAAGAAGCTCTTCCCGACTTTCAAAGGGCAAGACATAGGGAGCGAGCGACTTGAAAGCTGTCAAATATGAAATCGAATATTGCGTCGGGCTAAAGCAATAATAATATTTGCTCTCTATAAGGGTTTCCAAGGACGGGATGTACGGATCGTCGACTCGGAAAAAAAGCTCCCCCGTTCATTCGTCGTCGAAATAAAATCACGGACGAGCAGCAAAAGTCGAAACAGACGAGACGCCAATAGCCATAACCTGATGATTGCCCAAAGAATACATTTTCCTTTTCGCCCACGAATCTCGTTCGGTTTCGTCTTGTTTTGCGTTTGTTTGCGTCGCCGCTTACGACCGATTCGTACATTCGCCTGGCTTTCCTTGTTTCAGATACAGATTTTCGGCTTCAATTCGCAATTGTATTCCAACTTCTCGGAAGCACTGCACAAGGCTCAAGGGATTGTCGTCATATCGCTCCTGTTACAGGTATGTACCCAAAAATCAATACAATGTATTTCTTTTATATAACTTATATTCCATTTATTTTCATACATATGAAATGTTATTCTAAGCTAGTCATAAAATATGTTAAAAGAAATTCAAGTATGGAATTTTGTAACGTTTGATATGGAAATTCGATCAATGTGATATTTTGATTCAGTATCTAATTAACTCGATTTCGAACAATTTCACGTTTAATCAGGAAACACACCTCAATTTTGAATGGTTTCAGCCGATTAATTAGCTGCGGTGTAATTTTCTCATGTGTTCAGAACTTTGATTTACGTTCACAGATGATACTTTGGGAATTGGCACCTGCACCTATATTACCTCCGCTCTTGAAGGACTTCTTTGCTAAAGGTATACTGTAGTAATCGAGCCTCGGTCTACGGAAACTAATTAAAATTACGCAATTAATTGCATAAGAGAAGGGCTTTTTCATTGTTCGGGCGCCGCTTCGGAAATCAGTGCCCTTCTATGAGGCAAGGAAGGAAACAGTAATTAAAACACATGTAATTACGGGCCCCTTTAATTAAACCTCGTCGCAAGAAGGAGGATTCAACGAGAGAACCAGTTGCGGCTTATACAAAGGTTATCCAACCATCGAACTTGACACCGGAGAACCAGTCAATGTGTTGAAAAATACTCGTAGAAATAGAGGAGTTCTAGCACTCCTACATCTTTGATATTCAGCCTGTAAAGGTTGTTTCTACCGATCTTTTTGTCTAAAAAATTTTAACTGTATTAAACTGCAACTTTGTTAAAAAAATATATTCACTTGTATCAGGATTGTTGATACCTGGTGCTTTTCGCGGAATTTAATCCGGTATCAACAATACTGATCAATGTCAATACATTTTTTATGAAGAATTGGAATATGTAGTACAAAAATATAGTATTTCATTAAAAATAACAAAGTTGTAGTTTACTTTTGGTAGACCGGAAGCAGCTACTAACTCTACTAACTGAATTTCAAAGACGTAGTTGTATTTAGAACCCATAAAAATTCTAACGAAGCAGTTGGATGGCCAGGATATAACTATCAAACATTTGTCGCACTTTGAGTTTTTTTCCAAGACTTATTGTTAAAATGAGGTGATCCTTTTACCTCATTTGCTTCGTTGCAAATTCTCTACACGTTTCAAATGTATTTTGTCACTGTATCATAAAGAAACACGAAAAAGAAGCCAACAAGTCCACGAGATCCCGAGTGTGTTGTTCATTAATATGCAACAATGCTTACATAGGGTGGGAGTGAGTCATTTAGCTATTGTAGGGACATGCATTAATAACAGCTGGTAATTTCTCCTGATAGACCGTGGTAAGGTGCGTGTACCTGTCCCTGGTGTGGGTAATGAGATCGACCCGGACTAAAAGAACTAAGAGTCCCCGACGGTTCATAAATATGCAGGGCTTTTAAAAAGGTCCCCCTGTACCTACGGTAACGGTACAGCCGCGCCTTAAAAGCCGTAGTAAATATGTATGCCCCAATTTGTAATCCACTTCCGGCCAAAAATCGCTATAAAATTACGATACAATTTGCCGTATCTGCTCCGGCGTAACTAGAGAGACATAACCTCTAAAAGCTGAAGCTGTTCCACTGGCACTCGCTATGCAAATGACATTGTAGTCCAAGTTTTAAAATGGTCTTTAAGCCGTCGAGTAATCATGCAAATTTTTCCTTTCCTACCTCACGGCTACCTTCCCTTTACTCGCGCTAGTGTTACATAATGATTCTAGGGGGCGCAGTATACACTACTAGTAGCGCCATAAATTACCCAGGTCACGTGGCGAAACATGCACGTCGACGTCACGGTTGGATTAATAATTTCGTACGTAACTTCCTCTCGATTCGTTCACGGTAATTTTAGTAGCGTTTAATGTGGATTTAGATAAGACCGCGATAAAAATCTATAATGGCACGTTTTGTGTTCCTTGCTGTATATAAACCGAAAACAGCTCCGTTTACGATAGGAAATTTAGCATTTTTTTTTTCAAGAACAACATTAATGATACATTGGCAAATTAAATAATACGTCTTGACAAAAGAAAATGCGACGTTCCTTTTGATCCTGTTTTTTTTATTTCTTTTTTTTTGTATTTTTTCGTACTTTGTGACTTACCTTTTTGAGGTTTCTTGCTACTGTGTTGAACAAGTCAATATAACCAAAATAATTCTCATAAATTTACATTTCCCATCAAAATAAAGCATTTTTTAACATGAATAGGTCTTTTTGTTCCTTTAGTCAATTGAACTACCAATTGAATCTATACTACCTATTTTTTTTAATGATTATAATAAATATTGAATAAACAAAATATCCATAAACGTAGAATAACTAAGTTTTTGTCATTTTTTACGTTTCTTGTTGCTTTTATCAAATTTATTATTCCAGTTGGGAGATTTATCAAATCCAGAACTAAGGATATTAACAGATCAGCTAGACAAAATAAAATACGGAGGTAAGTGATCCATTACACTACTACATTTAACACTCTATTATCCTTCCCTTTAATCCGTTATTCAACCAACCCACGTCACCAGATTATTACCAACATAATAATCGCGTGAATTCTACACCCTAACCAACCTATTAAATCCATCCGACAAACCAAATCCAAATCCAGCAATTCGACTAGTCGACAGGGCAACGCTAACACGTCTCTCGTTTTCTATAAATCAACGTAGGCGAGGAAATCGAGGTGAAGAGGCTCTCAGTACGCGGCCTACTGCCGGATACGGATTACTATATGACATACGACGGTTCCACGACGATGCCAGCTTGTCACGAGACCGTCACGTGGCTCATTCTGAACAAGCCCATTTACATCACCAAGCAACAGGTACTGTTCCCTTCACACACTGCGTTAACTGTCGCTGTTTGTCTATCCCTCTCACTCTTACAACGTGTAAAGTACACGTGCTATATCAGTCTCAATAATACAAAATGTCATGCGTGTTGCTGTCATAATAAAATGATTTATTATAGTTGAAAGGGCATATTTGTTCTTTTTGCCGACCGCTAATACATCACTGCATAACTGTAACTGTACCTACTATTATTTATTTATTACTAAAAATCAGCAGGAACTTTGAATAGATGAAATACGCGTTTTAAAGTGTATGTCATGTGTTTAAAAAACATGATAAAATAATAGCGACCATTCTGGTGGAGGTGCCGGGCTAGTCTTTTAGCCCCTATTTTGAATAAAATTACTTTTTATCACAATTATTAAGACTAAATATGTTATTCTAATGATTTAACGTAGCGAAAGTCTATTCAAACTATATACCATAAAGATAAAGGTATAAGAACAATAAATTGTCACGTGGTTTTCGGTATTAATCATACAGTAAAAATTCTGCAATATAATTAAAAACCGAAGTAGTCACAAAATTATTATTCTTATCACTGTATTACGCTCGACAAAATATAGAAATTGTGTTTGCGTCCGCAACTCCGCGCCAGCTTGAATGGACCCGTAGAGGTAATAATGAGAACGAAACTTTTGCCAGGAAGGTTTTGCCTGCCTGATTGCCTATCAAGGGCAATATCGTTCATGAGCAGCGAAACATGTCACAACGTCACAACAGAATTCTGCTAATCGACGGAAAATTACAAACTCGCCTTTCTCGATAATTAATTTTCGTCCCCCGCCCCTCTTCTCTCGGAATACGAAAATATCCATTCGAGTCGGTCGCGCGGGAAAAGACGTCACAAAGAGACCCTGCAAGTGTATTATTTGTCAGGTAATTATAAATTTGTTGCTTGTGATGTCAGTTACCTCGTAGTCGTTATATTTCGAGGGAAGACAGGTTTCCGGTAATTGTTTTCCGTTTAGTAAATGATCTCATCGCCCAAGTAAAACTTTGTATCTAATTTTGAAGTGCAAACTTTGTTATTGCCAATTTGGTAAAGGCGCTGCAGTATTTGTTTTTCAGGATACCTCTTTATGTTAGACGTCTATTCCTATCCCCATGAGTTATCACGATGCAGTAATTTGCAACAACAGTTCGCTTTGAAAACAGTGCAAACCGAACATCCCATTTATCACGAGTAAGAGAGAGGGAGAAACAGGCAGAAAGCGCCCCTGTAAATTATATCCGCAATTACGTGAATTTCTAGGGAGTTCCGGTTTATATACACTAATGTATATTTAATAGTTTGTCGGGAGTTCCTTTATTCGCAACGATATCGTTAACGCTCAGTCTGCGGTCCGTTGAAACTGAAACTTGCTGAATACGCACGCAAATTCAGCTAGTTGCGGGGTACAAACAAGGGAACCGTTGTTCGTAACGAATTAAGCAATCACTGGGAAGAAAAGTACCATTTCCACGCTTGGTTGTGATCACAATCTAAACGTCCAAACAAAAACTTATTGTACACAACATCGTTTCCCCCATTGTATGTATGTGTGTGAACACGATAACATCCAAACAGTACAACAGATCGGGCGAAATTTGATAAACTTGTTTAGAATTACCAGAGGACAAACTGGACTGTTTTGGCCAGAATCTGACAACTGGAAATAGCAAATTTTAAATGCGTTTTCTTAGGTATTTATCCGATTTTGAAGAAATTGATCCCTGCACATCCTCCAGTGGCTTTAAATGTATCCTAATTTACAGATCATTGGGATGAGCAGTTTAGGTACTATAAGCGTTTATAGTAGCAGTTTGACAGAATCCACAGTCTTCGTCGCTGTGTTGCGAATTGTCAGATTTGACTGAAACGACATGACATTGTGTTATTCTATGTCTGACGTTAGGTTGGGGTCCAGAGTGGATTTGGATCCACAAAACTGAATAATAATAAAAGTGTTTAGACACTTGTGACAACAATTTAGTCGGAAAGTTGGGTGGGGGGCAGTTTATTTTTGTATTTTTGAAAAAAGTACCTCCAAGTGAATCACCCATTCCTAACTTTGCATATTTTATGATATAATCTAAGGAATAGTACACAGATACATCTATAAAACAAAGGTCAGACATCCCTTTTTAACAGCCACGCACGCAATGTTGGAAGTAGTCATATTTCATCACTCCCTACCGTTGCATTTGAATCGCAGTTTGCAGTAAAAAGTACCTTTCTAATTGTGATATATACCGTGTTCCGGTATGGAAAGTCGGTGAATACCAATTTTGCTAAATAGAGGTTGTCTGCACGTTGATAAACTGGCTTTTCATTGCGCCTTTCTGACTATAAGTACGTAATAACGCTTAGGTGAAGGTAGATCCCTCCTGATAAGACTAGCAGGGATAAAACAAATGTGTTAATCAGGTTATTTTTGAGAATATGATAAATAGTTCTGTGGAATAACGACTCATTTTGCCTGAATATATTAACATAATTGTTATGCTTGTGATTTTTACCATCTTCTACCAGCAACGTTATGAAACAATAAGTAAATTTGAACCAACCTCGATGACTTTTAATTTATCTCTTCGTAAAAATACACCATTTATAATTAGCATTACTGTTAACAGCACTGTGTTTTGAAAATCTCGCAGTGAATGAATAGAGAGACATTTTAAAACTTGAGGCTGCTTGTACCACACCGCAGAGTGAACGTTGGAAAAAGCCAGTGCAGACTCTCTCTGTCCATTAAGAGTCATTTGCAATGCAGACAAATCGTTTTCATATGTAAAATTCATGCATATTCGGACGTCGAGCGGCACCGAACTAGCGTTGTTTTAATTCCGAGCAACAATACAAGTTTTTCGGGGCAAATCCAGGCGGTTGGGGCGGCGTTCATTGTCCGCCCGGTTGCCGGGTTGTAGATTTGGTGGCGGCGTCGTGTTCTCTCGTCGAGGCGCGCGCGGTTCAATTCGAAATTGAATATTTTACAAATGATTGGTTTTCGCGCGCGCCACCCCTGTCAAAACAACGGTCGGCCGCTGCCGCACTTTTAAAAAGGGTAAATAATGCAGCCCCAATCAGTGGTAATACATTGCGCGAATTCGCCGGACATAATTCGGCGACTGGGTATTGTTGTGCAAATGGGGTGATTTTTTTTATCATCGACGAATGAGCATCGATTATTCTTTTTTTTTTGCCGGGGTTAATTCGAAGCATTTGTTTGGCGGTGAAAATTTTCAATTTTTCCATTTTTGCATAAATTATTTTAAAAGTGGGTATAGTTTTTTTGGTGTCCGTCGCTTTTTATGAAAATGAATTATTCCTTATATTTGTATC
Organism: Aphodius granarius; assembly: GCA_963971325.1. Taxonomy (NCBI): domain Eukaryota; kingdom Metazoa; phylum Arthropoda; class Insecta; order Coleoptera; family Scarabaeidae; genus Aphodius; species Aphodius granarius. The sequence continues at coordinate 14,192,543 of OZ020226.1, forward strand.
ATATGTACATGTTTTTAGTAGTATTGTTTGTTCACATAACAATTAAAAACGCAGTCAGAATTAGTAGATGTGGTTTTAGTTCTCGGACAATGTAACAAGAACGCTTTGTTAGCGTCAAATAGGCCGACGCGTCGGCCACATTCGCTTCGCATTTTACCCCCAAGTCTACTACGCAATACGTATCTACCGTGAAAAACTGAAAAATCGCGAATATCTCAGAAACCATGAAGATAGACCCCATGACAGCCGCATAAAATTGAAAGGAAATTAAATTTTAAGCAAATCTTCTAGTAAATCTTTAAAAATCTTTTAGTAAATCTTTAAAAATCTAAGTCTAAGTCAAATTATATTAACGTTAATGACCCATCCAATCTGGTCGCTCTTTGACACAATTAGCAATTAACAAAACCATATACGGCAAAATATTATGAACATAATAAATTAATAAAAGAAACTACTCACAGAATTGGTGGCCTACTTTGTAGTCTCCGGACTAAGGTTCCGTTCCATTGCGAAAGGAGTGCTTGTGCACAAATAATATCAAGGTATTTTCACAAATTTGGCTTTTGTCTTTAGTGTGTGGAATATTATAGGTAAAGATTTTCAAAAAGAAAACCGACACGTTAAATCACTTGGCTCAAATGCATTTAAAATTACTGATGAGAAACAGAAATTGGTACACAACCAGATAACAAATAAGGGGCACAGTGCAGGCAAAACAGCAACACGTGTCTGCTTAACGTCGGCGAATGTGTCCGGTATTGAGGACATCGTGTCAGCAAATCGTGAAAAAAAAACACGATACTTTACGACGAACTATGTACATAGAAGTAATTACGCAATTTGTCTTGTCTTCTTTAAGAAGACGAATTTTATAGTTTGCAAAAACATCATCCCTTGCGAAATTTTTAATATACATAATAAACTTATTTATTATGTTTTTTTAGATGGCAAATTGTAGAATCTGGAAAATCATCATCAACTACGACAATCTTAATAACATAAACATACCATAAAATACATTATTATACGGCCAAGGTGTCATATTTGATGATGAAATACTATATGAACTGCATGAAACTAATTCAGCATTTTGTCTGTTCAACAATTTGACTTGTTCTTTTTTTTTTTAGAAGACAAATTGTAGAATCTAGAAAAGCATCATCAACTACGACAATCTTAACAACATAAACATACCATTAAATACATTATTATACGACTAATGTGTCATATTTGATGATGAAATACGAAATGAACTGCATAAATCTAATGCAACAATTTGTCTGTGTTTTTCCTTTTTTACAAGACAAATTGTAGAATCTAGAAAAGCATCATCAACTACGACCATCTTAATAATATATACATACCATAAAATACATTATTATACGGCCAAGGTGTCATATTTGACGATGATATACTATATCAACTGCATGAAACTAATTCAGCATTTTGTCTGTTCAACAATTTGTCTTGTTTTTTTTTTAAGAAGACAAATTGTAGAATCTAGAAAAGCATCATCAACTACGACAATCTTAATAACATATACATACCATAAAATACATTATTATATGGCCAAGGTGTCATTTTTTATGATGAAACACTATATGAACTGCATGAAACAAATTCAGCATTTTGTCTTGTTTTTTTTTTTTTTTTTTTTTTTTTTTCTTTTAGAAGACAAATTGTAGAATCTAGAAAAGCATTATCAGCTACGACAATCTTAATAACATAAACATACCTTGAAATACACTATTATACGGCCAAGGTGTCATATTTGATGATGAAATACTATATCAACTGCCTGAAACTAATTCAGCATTGTGTCTGTTCAACAATTTGTCTTCTTTTTTTTTTTTTAGAAGACAAATTGTAGAATCTAGAAAAACATCATCAACTACGACAATCTTAATAACATAAACATATCATAAAATACATTATTATACGGCCAAGGTGTCATATTTGATGATGAAATACTATATGAACGGCATGAAACTAATTGAGCATTGAGTCTGTTCAACAATTTGTCTTGTTTTTTTTTTTTTTTAGAAGACAAATTGTAGAATCTAGAAAAGCATCATCAACTACGACAATCTTAATAACATAAACATATCATAAAATACATTATAGTACGGCCAAGGTGTCATATTTGATGATGAAATACTATATGAACAGCATGAAACTAATTCAGCATTTTGTCTGTTCAACAATTTGTCTTGTTTTTTTTTTTTTAGAAGACAAATTGTAGAATCTAGAAAAGCATCATCAACTAGGACAATCTTAATAACATAAACATACCATAAAATACATTATTATACGGTCAAGGTGTCATATTTGATGATGAAATACTATATGAACGGCATGAAACTAATTCAGCATTGAGTCTGTTCAACAATTTGTCTTGTTTTTTTTTTTTTTAGAAGACAAATTGTAGAATCTAGAAAGGCATCATCAACTACGACAATCTTAATAACATAAACATACCATAAAATACATTATTATACGGCCAAGGTGTCAATATTTGATGATGAAATACTATATGAACTGCATGAAACTAATTCAGCATTGTGTCTGTTCAACAATTTGTCTTGTTTTTTTTTTTTTTAGAAGACAAATTGTAGAATCTAGAAAAGCATCATCAACTACGACAATCTTAATAACATAAACATATCATAAAATACATTATTATTCGGCCAAGGTGTCATATTTGATGATGAAATACTATATGAACTGCATAAAACTAATTCAGCATTGTGTCTGTTCAACAATTTGTCTTGTTTTTTTAGGAGACAAATTGTAGAATCTAGAAAAGCATCATCAACTACGACAATCTTAATAACATAAACATATCATAAAATACATTATTATACGGCCAATGTGTCATATTTGATGATGAAATACTATATGAACTGCATGAAACTAATTCAGCATTGTGTCTGTTCAACAATTTGTCTTGTTTTTTTTTTTTAGAAGACAAATTGTAGAATCTAGAAAAGCATCATCAACTACGACAATCTTAATAACATAAACATATCATAAAATACATTATTATACGGCCAAGGTGTCATATTTGATGATGAAATACTATATGAACGGCATGAAACTAATTGAGCATTGAGTCTGTTCAACAATTTGTCTTGTTTTTTTTTTTTTTTTAGAAGACGAATTGTAGAATCTAGAAAAGCATCATCAACTACGACAATCTTAATAACATAAACATATCATAAAATACATTATAGTACGGCCAAGGTGTCATATTTGATGATGAAATACTATATGACCGGCATGAAACTAATTCAGCATTGAGTCTGTTCAACAATTTGTCTTGTTTTTTTTTTTTTAGAAGACAAATTGTAGAATCTAGAAAGGCATCATCAACTACGACAATCTTAATAACATAAACATACCATAAAATACATTATTATACGGCCAAGGTGTCAATATTTGATGATGAAATACTATATGAACTGCATGAAACTAATTCAGCATTGTGTCTGTTCAACAATTTGTCTTGTTTTTTTTTTTTTTAGAAGACAAATTGTAGAATCTAGAAAAGCATCATCAACTACGACAATCTTAATAACATAAACATATCATAAAATACATTATTATACGGCCAAGGTGTCATATTTGATGATGAAATACTATATGAACTGCATAAAACTAATTCAGCATTGTGTCTGTTCAACAATTTGTCTTGTTTTTTTAGGAGACAAATTGTAGAATCTAGAAAAGCATCATCAACTACGACAATCTTAATAACATAAACATATCATAAAATACATTATTATACGGCCAATGTGTCATATTTGATGATGAAATACTATATGAACTGCATGAAACTAATTCAGCATTGTGTCTGTTCAACAATTTGTCTTGTTTTTTTTTTTTTTAGAAGACAAATTGTAGAATCTAGAAAAGCATCATCAACTACGACAATCTTAATAACATAAACATATCATAAAATACATTATTATACGGCCAAGGTGTCATATTTGATGATGAAATACTATATGAACGGCATGAAACTAATTCAGCATTGAGTCTGTTCAACAATTTGTCTTGTTTTTTTTTTTTTTTTTAGAAGACAAATTGTAAAATTTAGAAAGGCATCATCAACTACGACAATCTAAATAACATAAACATACCATAAAATACATTATTATACGGCCAAGGTGTTATATTTGATGATGAAATACTATATGAACTGCATGAAACTAATTCAGCATTGTGTCTGTTCAACAATTTGTCTTGTTTTTTTTTTTTTTTAGAAGACAAATTGTAGAATCTAGAAAAGCATCATCAACTACGACAATCTTAATAACATAAACATATCATAAAATACATTATTATACGGCCAAGGTGTCATATTTGATGATGAAATACTATATGAACGGCATGAAACTAATTGAGCATTTTGTCTGTTCAACAATTTGTCTTGTTTTTTTCTTTTTTAGAAGACAAATTGTAAAATCTAGAAAGGCATCATCAACTACGACAATCTTAATAACATAAACATACCATAAAATACATTATTATACGGCCAAGGTGTTCTATTTGATGACGAAATACTATATGAACTGCATGAAACTAATTCAGCATTTTGTCTGTTCAACAATTTGTCTTGTTTTTTTTTTTTTTTTTAGAAGACAAATTGTAGAATCTAGAAAAGCATCATCAACTACGACAATCTTAATAACATAAACATACCATAAAATACATTATTATACGGCCAAGGTGTCATATTTGATGATGAAATACTATATGAACTGCATGAAACTAATTCAGCATTGTGTCTGTTCAACAATTTGTCTTGTTTTTTTAGGAGGCAAATTGTAGAATCTAGAAAAGCATCATCAACTACGACAATCTTAATAACATAAACATATCATAAAATACATTATTATACGGCCAAGGTGTCATATTTGATGATGAAATACTATATGAACGGCATGAAACTAAGTCAGCATTGAGTCTGTTCAACAATTTGTCTTGTTTTTTTTTTTTTTTTAGAAGACAAATTGTAAAATCTAGAAAGGCATCATCAACTACGACAATCTTAATAACATAAACATACCATAAAATACATTATTATACGGCCAAGGTGTTATATTTGATGATGAAATACTATATGAACTGCATGAAACTAATTCAGCATTTTGTCTGTTCAACAATTTGTCTTGTTTTTTTTTTTTAGAAGACAAATTGTAGAATCTAGAAAAGCATCATCAACTACGACAATCTTAATAACATAAACATACCATAAAATACATTATTATACGGCCAAGGTGTCATATTTGATGATGAAATACTATATGAACGGCATAAAACTAATTCAGCATTGAGTCTGTTCAACAATTTGTCTTGTTTTTTTTTTTTTAGAAGACAAATTGTAGAATCTAGAAAGGCATCATCAACTACGACAATCTTAATAACATAAACATATCATAAAATACATTATTATACGGCCAAGGTGTCATATTTGATGATGAAATACTATATGAACTGCATGAAACTAATTCAGCATTTTGTCTGTTCAACAATTTGTCTTGTTTTTTTTTTTTTTTTTAGAAGACAAATTGTAGAATCTAGAAAAGCATCATCAACTACAACAATCTTAATAACATAAACATACCATAAAATACATTATTATACGGCCAAGGTGTCATATTTGATGATGAAATACAATATGAACGGCATGAAACTAATTCAGCATTTTGTCTGTTCAACAATTTGTCTTGTTCTTTTTTTTTTTTTAGAAGACAAATTGTAGAATCTAGAAAAGCATCATCAACTACAACAATCTTAATAACATAAACATACCATAAAATACATTATTATACGGCCAAGGTGTCATATTTGATGATGAAATACAATATGAACGGCATGAAACTAATTCAGCATTTTGTCTGTTCAACAATTTGTCTTGTTCTTTTTTTTGTAGACGACAAATTGTATAATCTAGAAAAGCATCATCAACTACGACAATCTTAATAACATGGACATACCATAAAATACATTATTATACCGCCAAGTGTCATATTTGATGATGAAATACTAAATGAACTGCATAAATCTAATGCAACAATATGTCTTGTGTGTTTTTTTTTTTTTTTTAAGAAGATAAACTGTAGAAGCTGGAAAACCATCATCAACTATGACAATCTTAATAACATAAACATACCATAAAATATATTATTATACGGCCAAGGTGTCATATTTGATGATGAAATACTGTATGAACTGCTTGAAACTAATTCAGCCTTTTGTCTGTTCAACAATTTGTCTTGTTTTTTTTTTTAGAAGACAAATTGTACAATATGGAAGACCATCATCAACTACGACAATCTTAATAACATAAACATACCATAAAATACATTATTATACGGCCAAGGTGTCTTATTTGATGATGAAATACTATATGAACTACATGAAACTAATTCAGCCTTTTGTCTGTTCAACAATTTGTTTTGTTTTCTTTTTAGAAGACAAATTGTACAATATGGAAAACCATCAGCAACTACGACAATCTTAATAACATAAACATAGATTAAATACATTCTTATACGGCCAAGGTGTCATATTTGATGATGAAATACTAAATGAATTGCATAAATCTAATGCAACAATATGTCTTGTGTGTTTTTTTTTTTAAGAAGACAAATTGTAGAATCTGGAAAACCATCATCAACTACGACAATCTTAATAACATAAACATAGATTAAGGTGTCATATTTGATGATGAAATACTAAATGAACTGCACAAATCTAATGCAACAATATGTCTTGTGTGTTTTTTTAAGAAGACAAATTGTATAATCTGGAAAACCATCATCAACTACGACAATCTTAATAACATAAACATACCATAAAATACATTATTATACGGCCAAGGTGTCTTATTTGATGATGAAATACTATATGAACTACATGAAACTAATTCAGCCTTTTGTCTGTTCAACAATTTGTTTTGTTTTCTTTTTAGAAGACAAATTGTACAATATGGAAAACCATCAGCAACTACGACAATCTTAATAACATAAACATAGATTAAATACATTCTTATACGGCCAAGGTGTCATATTTGATGATGAAATACTAAATGAATTGCATAAATCTAATGCAACAATATGTCTTGTGTGTTCTTTTTTTTAAGAAGACAAATTGTAGAATCTGGAAAACCATCATCAACTACGACAATCTTAATAACATAAACATAGATTAAGGTGTCATATTTGATGATGAAATACTAAATGAACTGCACAAATCTAATGCAACAATATGTCTTGTGTGTTTTTTTAAGAAGACAAATTGTATAATCTGGAAAACCATCATCAACTACGACAATCTTAATAACATAAACATACGATTTAATACTTTCTTATACGGCCAAGGTGTCATATTTGATGATGAAATACTAAATGAATTGCATAAATCTAATGCAGCAATTTGTCTTGTGTTTTTTTTTAGACGATAAATTGTATAATCTGGAAAACCATCATTAACTACGTCAATCTTAGTAACATAAACATATCAGAAAACACAGTATTATACGGCCAATGTGTCATATTTGATGATGAAATTTGATGAGAAACATATAGACAAACTGTGAAATTGTGGAAAACTATTATTTAGAGATTTAGTTCGAGTCATGTTTAGAAGGTACCAATTATTTTCTGAAATTGTTATTTCTATCATAATACTTTATCGGCATTGTTGCAAACGAATGGGATATGAGACATCGTATCAAAAGACATCTAACAACTATGGCCAAAACTAAATAAAGACAAGAATACCCTCAACACCATAATCTCGAGACAATCCAACCAGCCATTCTCGAAGAACGATTATATATGAAAAAACAAATAAATCAATCTGTGGTAAGATTGCATATTAAAAGAAATATTAGGGTGATGTTACAGCTATACCAATTCTTGCTTCAGGCATTTTATGCAGTGGAGCCAATATTACATCAAATTCAAAACATTTGCGAACTAAATTATCCAATTTAAGCCACAATACAAAGCCAAATTGTCAAAATACTATAATATTGTAATCAAACACTTACCACGAGTCCGTCTTGTTTTCCGCAAGTAAAGTCCGAGAAAATTAAACTGCGTAGTCCGTATTTCACATCGCGGTGTTAGAATACGATAATAAAATCAATAACTATTGGTTAAAAGTTGGTAAGTAGAATAAAATAAAATAGATACCGATACGTAGACAAAACAGACAATACAACTACGTAGTAAACGGAAAATTGCCAAATTTTGTCTTAAATAAACAGAATAATTTAGAAAAAAAACCTTTATAATCAATAGTATTGATCCATTATCCATTTTTCCGATGTTTCCCGAACCGTTTATGTTGTTTCCGACGCGAACACGATGCGCGAGAAAAACCGGCCGTTAAAACAAAGAAAGCCGGCGAAAATCCTCGCGAAAACCTGGGAAAATCGCGAAATCACATCGTCGAAGCACTTGGCATAGTCACTGATCACTTGTTTTAATTAAGCAGTTGATTAGTTAGCGAATTTTAGATAAAAATACGAGCAAAAGTTATACTTAGTTACACGCGCGCACACACCGACCCGAACGACACATTATTATTGGTCATGCATTTTCGATTTCGAGCGCGCCGATATACTGGTTTGCTGGAGTGGGAGCTATTTTTTGTAGTTAAAAGGTTCCTTCAGGTATAGGTGTGATTCAACGTCGAATATTCACGACTACATACAGCGATAACAGTATTTTCGTACATAAATATATCAAAATTTTTCTTAGTAATTACAATTTTATTTTTCTATATGGTTTCTCGCAACCTTAGATATGTAATAATTCGGCAAATCATACTATAATCTACGCGTTGGCGATATCTAACCATTTGTCGACAAGAAATAGCTCATAAATGGCTTTCAATACAAGTGCTGTGAACCGTTTAGAGTAGACAGACCTAGATTGTTGGTTAAATTAGAGTTTGAGAGATCATTAACAGCTTGCGCTGTAATGTTCGTGACTAATTAATTAAGTAATCTCTCTGCAAAGCAGACCAACGAAGAAACAGCTATTATTCCGCCAACAAAATTTCCCTAAAGCAACTTAGTTCAACCGCATGTATCTACAATCATATTAGGCAGTTCTTGTTATTGAAATAATACCATTGATGAAATTAGTACTGGCAATACTTAATACTAACGTTAGTTCACGCCACCTGTCAAGTCCATGTTGTTATAGCCGCCTTAATATTTCCCAGTCTCTTTGATATCAATATAATAGAATTTACAGAAAAAAATGTTATATTCACATTTGATCTGCATAACACCAGTGGAATGATTAAGGAAATAATTAATATTCTGTAGATTAACTAAGTGGCTATCATTACATATACATTATCAAATAGCACCGTCAATTCTGAACGCACTACTGTTTCATTTATTACGCTATGGGCACGTTAAACTTACAAGATTTATGTGAAAGTTTAAGGTTTAAGTTAAAACGTACAGCAACCAAAGGAGAAAATTAAAGAAGAATGTCGATCTATCACACCGGAAATGGCAGATAACGTTCAACAAGCGTTTGTATATCGATTAGGATATTGCCTCGCTATTAACGGAGAGTTTGAACATTTATAACCATATCATTATTTATTATTGTCTAATTATTTTTGTAAATTTTTTAATAGGCCCAAAATAAAATCAGTGTCCGAGCATTTTTGAAATATTTTTTCTCCAACTTTTACTTTTGGGATACATGCATAAGAATGCCATCGAGTGATTGTTGCTATTTTTATTTCCACTTGTGGCAATCGTAATGCCTGTTAAATCTCGGTTACTTAATTCTAGCACGGCCCATATTATCAGGTATTATAATATTGTGGGTCGAAAATCTACAAACCGGAAATCCCTGTTAAAAAAAATGATAAAGGACCCAAATAAAAACGCTGAAGCGCTGAAAGAATCAGTTTGCTTAAATTGAATACATCTCGTAAATACAGTCGACAGGATTTGTGTGTTAGAGAGAGAGAGGAGGGGGGTGGGCTACCAAGGGTGATACAGAGACATTCAAATCATCTCCACGCGTCTGTTCGAAGAAGCCAGGAAGTAGAAGGAGGTAAGAGGCATAGCCCTCCCTACCGTCTAGCCTTGTAAATGTAATTTCAGCTCTTGACGGCCTTTCCGCTTCCGGGCGGCGGCGGCGTGAGTCAGGATTTATGGTTAAAGGGGCACCGAATCAAGACGGCCGGTAATCTGTTCCCGTGGAGCTGCACGGGCCTCCAGCCGCCACGATTTCGTGCCTCCGCGCGCGCGAGTGTCATTGTGTGGGTGTGTGTATGTGTTGGGTCGAGTCACCGCGACGCGACGTGGCGCTCGTATCTACGCTGGGCCTCCCACCACCGCCGACACCGTCACCCGGTCGCCCTTAAAAAGCTTATTACCCGGCTCGTTTACCACTTTGTCACACGTGGATTACGGCCGAGGAATTATCTAAAACACTTTCGGGTTGTTTTTCATTTAATTGTTCCCAGGGAACGTAGGGGTAGCTTTATTTTGTTAAGCGAGATTTTGTTTTACCTCGATGAATAGGATTTTAGGCACTTAAAAAGGACCTCAATTGAATTATATCCCTTGTATTTGCTAATTGTTTGGTAACTAAACTTTGGTGTTTTTGGTGACTTCTTCAGCAAATTATAGACAAATTCTTCGAAATCATTTCTAACTAATATAATTTTTAAAATAATTATGTCTACAGCTATGGAACAACCTTTGGAAAAATTAAGGATCCATGTATTTTACTTATTAAAAAGTATTGTTAGAAAAACTTTAAAATTAAAATAACTCTAAAACAAAAAACACCAGGTATTATAAACCCTGATCAAAGCCAACATATTTTTGTTTAGAAAATGAAAATATTTACTTAATACCATCTAAGACTAAAAAAAAACGTGTAATAAACCTGCTGCGTATAAATACCCTGTATAATTTCTTACTCCTTTAAATCACATGAACCTAAATACGTTAAGATGATAAAAATTCTATAATTTAGAAAACCTTTGACGCCCATTTACATTGCTTGAGAGATTCCGACTCTTTACACAATTGAAAACACGACAGGGCAAATATAGCGGGAAGATGCATGCATTCGCAATTTAAATGTTGTTGACTCGGCTGGATCCGGTCCAAGTTTTACGTATGCGCGCCACAAAAGTGCAAAGTTCTGGCAGAGAGGTCCACCAGGAGAGGCGAAGAGGAGGGCATAAACAACCCTCTCGATCGTGCCGAAATGTGTTTTCGATAATTTCTTTCTCTCTTCTGTTTCCGGTCCATTCCATCCATCGCAGATGCACGCGCTCAGGAGACTGATGCAGGGCGATGCTAAACACCCGAAGGCACCCCTAGGGAACAACTTCAGGCCGCCGCAGCCCCTACATCATCGTCCTGTCAGGACAAATATTGACTTCAACGTCAAACAGCCCGGAGTGGTAAGTTTTCTTTGCGAATACTTTATGTGCACCAGACGACTCTTTACTATGTCTATCTCTCTCCTAGACACTCTACTCACTCGTGGAGATGAACGCTAAACACTATATAAACTTTTGGACGCCTCTGGAATTCTAATCAGATGTGAGAATTTGTGTTGACTTGATTTAAATTATTAAAGAAAGCTATAGAATACTTACTGACATATTTTCAATAACACTAACAATTTACCTGGATAAAACCATCACACAACATAATACATATCTGAATATCTTCAGTTATATTCAGTGTAAGACAAAATTTCCACTTAATTCAATAAAATGTGTATAATTCATTAATGTTTACTGCGTATTATCCAAACATATATGCCTAGAAATAATGTTTACCCAAAGTTCTAGGAGATGAGGAAAACTTAATAGAACAGTAGCGGGTATGTAACAAAATGCAAATCGACGGTAAATCTTGGATTCAGATTGGCTAATTGTCGTAATTTAGGCGGGCATTTAATTCGGAGATCCCGTCCCGTTCCCCGACGTGTTCATAATACTGTTTAGACACAATGCGATTATCATAAATCACCCAAAGCGAGTGCCACCCATCCCTCTTCCTCATCCAAACATTATCATAACAAACATTCGGCCCATACCGCCGACACATTAACATAAGTAAACAGTGGCGGCGCCACTTGTACTACCCCCGACCATTTTACCTTGTGTATACACGGAATAAAATAGCTAATTTAACAAGTGAAAATTGCCGTCCTGGTTCCTACTACTGCGGAGGACCGGTCCTCATGAATATTAATGCCATAATTAATAAATTAAGGCTGCGAATGCGTTTAGATTAACTGGAAGGCGCCTAGCCGTCCTCTCTACTCGCTGTGGACCCCTTCCCGCCCGTCTCTCTGCAAAAACAAAATTCCATTTCCTCGTGATTAATATTCCGTTGGGACTGTTGCTTCAGTTTCCTCTTTGCTCCTGTTCGGGTTCCGTATGCTTGGCCGGTGGTCTGTGATAATTATCCTTAATTAAGGGGTGATTAGCATGTCAATTCAACTGACGGATGATATTATAGGCAGACAATAAATTTGTATAATTGCATGTGTTTAAAAATCACACCTTGGCAATGTTCCCGATGCATTTTCCGAGCATTTTAGGAGCTATTAATAGATGATAATACGTAAAAATTAACGAGTTGTGTTCATTAAGTAAGGTCTAGTGGTCTCTTTGACCAAGTGGAACCCATATACTTATTTGATATTAAACGCAACAATGTTGGTAAGCAAACACTTGAGATTGATGTGCCGCTTCGTAGTTTACTTTGTGACAATTGTGGCCACGTCAGCAAAACCGGTCAAGTCAATAATATTTAGTGTGTTCACTTATTAAATTAATTTGCATATGCATACAGCATTCTGTTCGGGGTGTGCATGAACATTCAGCGCCATGCTCAGCGCCGTTAGTCAATAGGTCGTTCCGTTACGTTATTCGATGTGAACGGTGAAATTATTGATGGCACATGGGTAGATAGATTGGTGGTCGCATTATACCATTACATCGTGAAATTATTGCTATGATTGGGGACAGGATGGCGTTAACTGAACACACTATAACTGGTTGCGTACATACCCTGGCCGGCAGATGGCATCTACAGCTAATAGTGCATGGCATTACTAAACACTACGTGACAATTATTGTGCGGATACGTCCTGTTTTCGTATCACTGGATTTAGATACATATTGTGAGGTTCCCTTTGTAATGGGATCTATTAATATGACAATTAGCTGTAATTAATATGTTAACAAAATAATTACTTCATGCAAATAGATAACTATTAAATATTACACAGTTCGCTTAAAAAGTTGAGATAACTTTAAATCAATAGAGCACAATAATACTACCATTCAGAATTTCAAAAATTTTTAATATAAATTTATGGCAACGTATATATATGCATATACTGATATATAAAATAAATATGCATCAATAAAATAATCCTAAATATTTGCCAGAGGAAACAAAATCATTTTGTTGCAATGAGTTGTTTCAGTAGTTCATTCCAAAGTATTTGTTCTATTGCCGAACATTGTTATCAAATGAACATTTCGCTTTTATCCATTTAATATTTCATTTATGCTGAAAATCTTCCATGGTTAACGTTATAATAAGTCTATCTTTAGTTAAGCTGTTGTCGCAGTGAATAATTTCATTCAAAATTAATGACGCTAGACTGTTTTGAAGGTTGGTGTTATTATTACTACTAGTAAGCTTAGAACGATCAATTTAACAGCAAATTATTCCAACCCTTTATCAACGGCAGCAGGTAAACAACGATATTACTTAACTTATTGATAGTCCATAATTTCATAATACCATCCGGTGGCTAAATTGGCATGTTAATCACTGCTTGATTATATGACATTATGAGGGACTATTGGTCAAGAAGATCAGCAAGCACAATATTGCAACTCTGACCAAATACCTTTTCCCTGAATATTAATTATTGCGCCTAAAACGGTATCTTGTTCATAACACGTTGTTAAAAATTAAAGTTAAAGATTTCTAACATGTTTTTTTTTATTTTTTATTACAGGCAGCCAAGCAGTGTCCCAGCATGCAAAAAGATGTATACTACAAAGCCAACAGTTGGAAACAACATTAAAAAGTTCGCCACAACGGAAAAGTGTTGCAGAAAATATCAGAGAGACGGTGTAAATTTTACATCATGAATATCGCCATAAACAGTTGAAGAGTGCTGTGTGGACGCAATTGTTACTAAAAAATAGTGCTAAACGTCGAAATGGGGAGAGAAAATTTAAAATAACAAAAAACTAAACATATCATGTTTTTGCAAGAAATACGTATATAAAATTCGATTGAAACAAAAAAGTTTATGTAAAAAAATGGTATGTGTTGAGCTATTGTGATGCTTTAACTTAGAAATGTAGGTAGTCTATATGGGTACTGAAAATAAAATTAATGACAGAATTATAAATAAATAAATAATAAAATATACTATTAGGAAAATATGTTTTGTAAGTAACTCAAAGGTGTTTTCCATAATATTGTTACGTTCTCTGTTTCTGATGATGTTTAGAAACAAATAAGTTTACGTGAAGAAATGATTATGTAAAAATAAGTTGAGAACGCTTATCATGACTCATATCATTGTACATTTGACCTACTGTTTTATTTTAATGAGAAATATAAAGATATGAGAAAGAATTCTTGTTTTATTTACTCCTTCAACACAGAAGCAAGAACTACCAAAAGGTAAGTCAGATATTTCTCAATACGTCTTATATGATTTGATTTTAAAAAATCGAGTGCCTTCTTGCCGCTGTAAATGTTCTTAGAGAGCCGCGTGACACGAAGACGAGTCGAGTGACACGAAAAGGTATCGAGTGACTTCCAAGTTTCGATCGCGATGTTAGACTAAAGCACAACGTGTTACGCGTCCCAACATCTTGCCACTGAAAATCGTGCTGTTAGAGGGACGCGTAGCACAAAGCGTAGTCGAGTGACACGAAAAGGTATCGAGTGACATCCAAGTTTCGATCGCATGTGTGTTAGACTAAAGCACAACGTGTTACGCGTCCCAACTTCTTGCCACTGAAAATCTTGCTGTTAGAGGGACGCGTAGCACAAAGCGTAGTCGAGTGACACGAAAAGGTATCGGGTGACATCCAAGTTTCGATCGTGATGTTAGATGAAGGCACAACGTGTTACGCGTCCTAACTTTCTTAGAGGGACGCGTGGCATGAAATATTATCGAGTGATTAACAGATATATTTGTGTCAGAGTAACAAATCTTGTTAGTTATTTTCAATACTTACCTGTGGAAGATCTTTTGAAGACAAGTGACTTTAACACATCCTAAATGATGTGCTTTTTACCATCTTACGCAGCAAATATTCGTGTCAAATAACAAGGAATTTTGTTACTTTATTCGATTACTTACTTGTGTAATATCTTTCGAAGACAAGTAGGTACTTCAATATGTACTTCCTAAGTGATGTGTTTTGTTACACATACATAAATATTCGTCTCAGATAGCAACGAATTCTATTACTAGATTTCAATACTTATTTATATAAGATCTTTCGAAGACAAGTGACTATAACACTTCCCAAATGATTTCTTTCGTACTATATTATGCAATAAACATTCGCGTCATATAGTGGCGATTTTTATTAGTAAGTTATAATGCTTAGCTATATACCATAAAAAAGACATGTAACATTAGTACATCCCTAATGATGCCTTTTTTGGGTATACTAAGATATGTCTTAGCAATACTTCTTATGAGAGATATTTTGAATGATTTTATAAGATTGTAAATTGGACACTTAAAGAAACTTGTTTCCTATACGTCTTTTGAAATATTTTATTGAAGATCTGTAGCTTTTATTTCTGTTTCTATGTAACAACCAAGGAACAGTATTGACTGAACAATCCCTGAGGATGGTGTGGAAGAATGGACCTCATACTGGCTCTAAGTCCCAAGAGTAAAATGAATCGCACCTTTGTAATTACAACTGCCGGAGTTTCATATAATATAAGATTCCCAGCCTGATAATAAACCAGTTATACCGACACACCTATGTTGTGTTATTTCGCACCTCACAAACAATAACTTCCATTCTATTCGCCTCTCTAGTATTTTTCTCTCTCGCCGTGTGGCATACACGCCGGTATATAGTCAATTTTTCTATCTTCCGATGTGGAGTTACGGCCCTCACGGGTCGGAGGTCCGTAGGTCGGGACAGGGTCGTAAAATAAAATAGGCCCGATAACGGCGGCCGTTCTTTATGAATTTTCGGCGCTCTTGAAAACTCGTTTTCTTCGGGTAGGGTTCCATACCCGCTTTTACGGCTTGTTTTAGCGGTTTTACGCTAAATTACAACCTTTGTTACCTGAGCAGAACCTTCGCCCACAAGACAATGAATTCTTAAATTACAATTTAGATATGGAACCGTATACTTCTATGATGTAGTCATATAAACATAATTTATGTTATATAAGGAGTTGCACATACAAAGTAGCACATCTGCTATAGTTATAACATTTTAGAAAAATATAACATTATTTACTGTTATAGTAAGCTCATTCTTGTGACACCAAACAGTAAACAAGAGCGATAGATATTAATAGGTAAGTAGTCGATTTACAATTTTATTGATAGTAATTGGACAAAATTTAATAACGTAAATGCATTAATACACACAAGAATGGCTTTTCGTAGGTAAGGATACCTCCGGCGCCTCCACGCATATTTTAAAACACGTTTTTAAGCATAATGCCCACGTTATTTCGCTAACAAAGAATGCAGTGTTGGGTTTGGGTATATAAAAATGGCAGTGAACAATCAACAGACTGGAAATGATTTAGAATGGTGGTAGAGGGGTCGGATTCGGGAGCGTCGCGGCGTCCGTGAGTTATGAGATACGGTGTCACCACCCGGGCGTCGGGGGTAACGCCGTCGGCAAACCTCCGCCTCATTCAATGTATTGAATTTTCTATACGAAACTAGGAATTGTGCATATGACTGTGGGGAATTTATTTTATTGTCAAAAATTTCATTCCATTTTCTATTTCAATAACTCAGTTTATTACTGTCGCTCGCTTTCTACTCCACTGCTTCGTGCCAGTTTTGTGGAAAGATCAACACTTTTTTTCAGTGTATTGTCGATAGCGAAAAATTTACACAAAGTCTTTCTAGAATCTGTCGAATATACTAGAATGCATACTTCGGGAATTACAAGACATAAGATATTCAGAAATGCAGTGCTTGTGAAAGTTTTAAGAATTTTCAATTATTTTGAAACTCTATGTAACTGCATATTGAAAACATTCTACACAGGAATATTATCAATGAATAGAATAGTCTCGACATAGTCTACTTTTAGTTTTGTTATCGATACTAGTAACTAGTAACTTTACCTATTATTTCTAAATTCGTTTTTCATAAAAACACAACCAACAAATATCTCAAGAAGCGTACCCTTGTCAACAAATAGAACAAATTCGTTCACACTTCAGCACAGAACCGTTAACTATTTCGCAAATTAACCACTAAACTCGCCAAAAAAATTCTTTCCGCAGCGAAAACCATAAATCCTTCTAGTCTAAATCCAAGAAAAAAGACTTTGCAATGACAAACAGCCGTTAAACAACCAAACTGACAGTAGCGCCCCTAGATATATCCGGCCTAAGGCGGAACATTCCTTCCGGATGTAAGTTGACATTGAGCGTAAATTATGACCTGGCCGGAATCGCTAACTCTACCGGTCTTGTCGGCAATATTATAACAACTTTGTCACGGATGTCCTGCCATCCAGAAATTAGTGCTGTTTGCCTTCTTTCTTTCCTCAAGAAAAAAATCATCCTGTAAAAAATCGTCCAGTTAAAGCGTTGATGTCTCATTTCTGCTACTGCGTCGAGGGGAATGGAAATAAAGGCGAAGACGCGAAGTGTTTATTGGCGATGCTCACGGCGATATCTTTCTTTAATTCCGCGCCATTTCCGTTTATGCTGTTCTTTTATATCGGCGATTAACCTCTGTAAATCGCGGCGTTAAATTGAGATCTTGCCGAAAGGGGCCGACGCTATGGTCTCTCTTGTAATTAAAACTCAGGATTATGTGCCCTCCAACTGGCGATTTAAGCGATGGAAAACTGTTAACTTGTCTTATGTTAATACAGTTTAAATTGATGAGGGTATTCTTGCTTGGTATTATTTTTAAGCATTCTGCCTTTCATAGTTACAAATTTCTTGTGCCGGCTCCTCCACCAAAATTGGAAATCAACATGACTAATCAATTGATTTGAAAATGTCACTAAACCGAAAATGGTGAACTCCATTCAGTTGATTTAGATTCGTGTATGTTTTATCTTATTTTTAAACTATCCTTTTACTTTTTAAAAAATTGTTTAAGACCAAAATTGAAAATCAACATAACTGTTTAATTGATGTCTGATTTGATGTAACTAAATTCATGTTCAATACATCCAGTTCCGGCTTTAGTACTGTCATGTATCAAGCCATATCAGAGGGAGACACTTATTATTAGCCACAATGCACCACAATGGGGTTGTTGCCAAAACATGGACGAAAGCGTCCCCACAGTCGAAACCGAACGATATGGACGCTTGCTGCGTGGGTGGTCGGTTCGCTTTGGCCGGCAATGAATAATAAATTACGAAACGGTATAGTTTCGGTGACCCGTGCTGGCCCCTGTCCCCGCGCGTGTGTATTTTAATTTCCTGTATTGTGCCCGCATTAGAATCGTGCAGTTTGCGGGC
The DNA here is from genome assembly GCA_963971325.1 of Aphodius granarius. NCBI lineage: Eukaryota > Metazoa > Arthropoda > Insecta > Coleoptera > Scarabaeidae > Aphodius > Aphodius granarius. The sequence goes on from OZ020226.1 coordinate 14,211,320, forward strand.
GCTGTGACGTCAGAGGAACGATTGATTCTGTCCGCCAGTCATTTCCGGTCCGTTTCGCGACATTACACAGAGCCCGAGAGAGTTAGAGGGAGAGCCAGATATAGAGATGCAAGAGCAGGCCAAACAGGGACAGTGCTCGAAACCAATCCCAAATGCCGCGATTGTCCCGCGGTCCGTGAACATGAAATCGGCGGGAAACGCGCCCTCAGGAACTGCTTCGAACAGAACTCCCGAATAATGATCTCGATTAGAATCTAGACGTACGAGTGGAACTCAATAACTGAGGTTAATTGAAACACTATTGGGTGAGATCCGTCAAACTGGACTGTCAATGGAAAAAGAAACCTGTTGTGTAACCAACACAGATGCATTAATAATTTTTTCCATTCTGTAATTATGGTGACATCAAGACATCAAATAAGTTTCATCAGCTTACAATGTCAAATACTGCTAAATACTTAAATTATGGAATCAAATTGTAGAAGTTTGCGCTAGATTCAATATAGTGACAAGCAAAGCGGCTTTTGCTGTGAAGCTGAGTCTGACCAATGTTCGATAAATTGGAAATTTGCATCGACGATTGTACCGTCTCGGTCGATATGTGGGTGGCGCTCGACGCTCTTTGGAACACAATAAACTATTATTAAGTTTCTGTGCGCTGAGTTCGCGGATCGCAAGGCATTAGGTTCAGTTAAGTATGTACGCAAATATAGTTAATGTTGTGTACCCGCACAATTTATCCGGGCCCGCAGTATTAGTTTGCGCAGCACTTAATGAAATCAACACCTCGTTTATCCGAACTTGTCGGCAAACACTAAATGAACAATATAATCCGATCTCCCCAAGATATCCAAGCCGGATCCATCCCCCAACCTCCGCTGGTACCTTGTGGCTGCACGTTCGCCTTTCCACTAAGTAATGTTTACCGTAATTAAATATATGCCCTGGGAGGGAATTCTTTGCCCGGCTTGTAGACTTGACGTAATTGTTTACCTTGGGCGGCACACCCCATCTCCGTATTTCACTTAAGTGTGTCTAACCTAATTAGTTTACAAGAGATCAACCGTGCTCCGTAATACAATATATCTATTATAGGTGATATGGTCTACGTTGTATACCGTGTCAAACATTATACCCATAATTAGTACAGATTTGTACAACATGCAAGATTATCCGTAATGATGACTGATTTTGATCAAACTAATTCTGAAACATTTTAGAGAGTACATATTTCAGAACACAAACATACAATTCTTTACATGAAATATGATAAGATGATAAGAAGAGAGTATTACGTTAAAATCCAACCAACGGAAAAGAATTACGTATTTTTATTTACAATGCCGTCACGGTAAATCAAAATAAGTAGATTATTAGGGATAACAACATTTTGCGTCTTGTTCACATCCGGTGACGGGCGCCCGGAGTGGCTGCGGGGCGGCAGCATCAGTTCAACCCCTGGAAAGTATAACAGTAGGGTGCGGTGGAATCGCAAACTGTGGTATTTATCACGTCTTCCGTTGCGGGGACGTTTTTACAATGACGTACAACCCGATTTGAATTTTAAAGCACCGCCAGGGAGAGCCACGTTCGCGATTACGGGCCGCAGATACGGAACGGCGGCAATATTCGTTTTTGATTTGTGGCCGCGCTGTTTGTTTTACCGATGACGTGAGCCACGTAACCTATAAAATAGCCCGGGTACGCAATTAACGGTCCGATTTATGGTTAAGTTTTACATAAATACGGTTAAAGTTTTCAAATGGCGAGGCCATCGTTTATCGCCACGGTCACGGCTTTAATTCGGAGCTTTTCCCTGGAGATATGTTTCAGGAAAATGATCAATGCGAACACGAACAATGCCATGAATCATGTCATGAATCATCATTTTAAGCTGATATCAGACGCTCTAATACTGTTTTTTTTTATAAACAATCCCTAAAAGTATTTTCTAAAATGAATTGTTTGATAATTTTACTTTATTTAGTGCTATTATTTTCTGTTAAGTGTACAGAGTGTAACAGGTTTGAGTGTGCATATTTTGGAAGATGATAAGTTCTGACTAGCTCATAACAAAGTTCCTATATAAATTTTTTTCTATTTATCTTAATAACTGAAATGTCGAAGGTTAAAGTTAAGTGATTTTTAAATGATTTTGGAACAGTTGTTGATAACCTGCATACCTCTGAACCAATCCCACAGCCAGCAGTAGGAAGAAAACACCGCTTGTATTCCATAAGGGCGGGTAACTATGTTGACAAAAAAAAGTTGTAAAGTCTTTATGAAATACATTTCATATGTTATTTATTAGTTCGTTTTTGTATTTTCTTGCTATGTAAAGTTTAAAGAATTTCAGTTCATTTATATGACATGAAGTGGACCATTGTGATCAGTAACTTTGTCTTTTGATATGTCAGTTATTATAAAGAATTGAATAATTTTTTATAAGAAAATAACTTTTGTGCACTCCAACCTGTTACACCCTGTATAAAATATATTAGTGTAGTATTGTAATCGACGAAAAAAAATAGATTTTAGCGGCACTGCCAAACGTCAGTGCCGCTGACATGACATGACATTGTGGTATTGTATGACAAACGTTAGGTTAGGGTCCAGAGTGGCTGTGGCTTCACGAAATTGAATAATAGTAAAAGTTTCCTGGATTTTTTAAGTTTTATTACATTATTCGATATTTTTCATTTCCAACATAATACCCTCCACGTCATCAAATTACCAAAAATAATTGCTCCAGTACTGTTAATTTTGGTGTTAAGATTTTATGTAACTGTAATATTTACTGACAAAACAATATTTTAATTAGAATGAACAATTTTACATATTATTACATTCATAACTTATTTCTTTTTGTGATACATTATTTTCTGGAGGATTTACTAAGGTCAAACTCCGGTTATACAGATACCTGATGCTATAAGGTTACCCGCAATACCTTTATAGAGGTGCGTATTTGCTGAGTAAATATAAAAATCGTACACAAGCGACGCGGATTACTCATTGTTCATATTTATATTATGCGATAGGAGTGACGATACAGCAACCACAAGTTGCTAATAGCAAAACCGCAGATGCCTATTAAGATATGTTTATCTCAACTGGTTTCCTACTTCCAAACAACTAACGTCAATGAAAAGTATTATATTACACGTACTTCCTGTTGTATACATCTCCTATTTCAATTATTTCGTAAAAGTATTTTTTACATATTCAGTCAATTAACGACCAACTAGATGACCATTTTTTAACAGGTGATTATTTACAAGAACCTCTCAAACATTTTAAGGCTAACATCAACGAATATAGGATGACCTGAAGATATAGAGAGATTAGGAAAGGCGTGGGACGTTACCTTCATAAAAAAGATTTATAGGAACAATAAATATACGTGTCCGTTGGTATGCCAGGGGTAAACATATTTCAACATTGTTCTTGATGGGACCGACGTCGACGCCAGCAACGGCGTGCGCCATCTGCACGACATTAGAATTTTCCCACTATAAATAGAGATTTTTGCGGCGACGCTGGTAATCCTGAATTATGATGGACACGTTGAACGACGTGTTCCAGTTTACAGCGCTGAAAATTTATTTATGTTTTCGTATGCGCCATCTGCCCAATAAAAATGGTAATATTTTATTTTGCATTGCAATGCTTGTAATTGATATTGATTGTTATATCAATAAAATGTAAATAAATAATTGTATGTAGCAAAAAATTGCCAAAAAGAAATGTTATCTAAATATTAATTTATTTTCTAAATATTTAGTTTTTGTTCTTTGTATTGTACTAAGAATTGATTAAACATTAAATATTGTTAAATATTATAATTATCATTATCAGCTGTAAAAGTAACAAAAATATTCTAGTTATGTATTTATACTCCTTTGTACTCAGTCACGAACTACAAAGATTGCTTGTAATATAATATATAACATTGATAATGGTATCGTCTTGATTATCTTTAAAAAATAACCTTAACTTCACCTGATTTATAACTTCCAGCAGTTACACAGTTTCATTTAAAAATATGAAGTGAATATAAACAATAAAACAACAAATTTCTACCAAACAAAAGTATATTAGTTAAGATATAAAATGCACACAAGGTTGATATTAAAAGTTAACATTAACATAATATTTTAAATGTCAGGAAAAGTGGAATGTTGAAGGTCCAACATCTTGATAAACACCTGAAAGAAAAACAAGAAAAAATGATTGAATGACATTAAGCTATATTTATTTAATCACTCAACAAACTATTCGTGTCTACGAAATCTAGATAAAATACTCACTTTACCAAGCTGGTCTGCATCTTCCGTGCGGATGTGGTCGAATGTACCCCAATGGACATTTACTCGCATTGGGTGGAGCATATATGGGCACAGAAACCACTAGATCCATGACTCCAAATAACAGCGTAAAAAGCAATACGAAAAGAAACCAGAAATTCATCTTATTTTTAAAGTGTGTTACTTCAGGAACGTATTATACTATCGCAAGCAAGTAACTTACAACCACTTATATAGAAAATATCGCAGGAAATGGTAGAATCAGATAAATAAAACACGCTGATAAAAATAGTTCTTGCGAACAATACCAAGTAGAAAATATATTGTAATAAAAAAAAAACATATGTTAGCATGTCAAACTTATTTAATATTACATTATTTACAACATTGTTACTAGATGCTAGATACTGATTCCTTTGGTTGTAACATAAAATTTACATCACCTGAAATAAATATAAAAATAATTATAAAATATACATTTTTTACGGATTGTTATAGTACTTAAAATAATTACAGTGTACTTTTCTACCATTTAGGTCTGCATCTTCCACCGTGGTATGGCCTAACGTATCCCTCAGGACATTTTCGAGTATTTGGAGGAACGTATATTGGATTAGAGTTGACCACTTGTCCCAAAACTCCAAATAAGATGGTGAAAACAAGCAATACAAGAACGCCGAAGTTCATCTTGAACTAGATTTGCTAACAATAGCAAGGTTTACTGCAGATTCCAAAGTGTCTACCGGTCTTATATACATAAAGTTACACCGGAAAGGGTGATTAGATAAAGATTTCAGTTAATCATCATGTTTTGAGCACTCCCAATTTAATGTAAATAGAATTTCCTGTATTTTCTTAACAATATGTATGTGAGTCACAAGATTTTTGCGAATTATCGTTTGGGCAACATTTTGATGAAAACTTTGTTTTGTCATTATGTTTTCTTGTAACACTTTTATGTTATCTATGGATTATTGTCAAGGTACGAGTAGTCAATATTTGTATAAGGAAATTCTTTGTAAACAATGTCGTATAAAATACTTACAATTCTTATCGGTATTTTTTTCTGCAAATACCGTTTTCAAGCACATAGCCCTCTTGGCATGGGACAGCAATTATAGACCATATTCCTGTGACTTCTGCTGCATGCTCTTCTATTTCTATGGCGATGGCACATAATAAAAGTATCAGCATATATAATAAGTAAGGAAATGCTATATGCGTGAACATGATGCATGTGTAATGAACTTTTACAATTGGCTGCAGTAGTTTTTATAGCAGTAATTATCGTAATAGATTATGATTTATTTAGGTCACCATTTGCACATATTTTATGGTATACGTATCCAGTGAGTATTAAAATGATATCATGTGAAAGGTACCAAGAAGCAACAGTCCGTAGATGATAAAAATAGAAAACAATAACACACAATCAGCTTCAAATTTCTGTGCGTCTTGTCATGTAATATGTAATGCATATACATAGTAAGTCCTGGGTGATTACAGTTATTATATTTCTTGTTGTCATAAATCATACCTCAATAACATTGCCGATAAAATGTAGCAAATAATAGTGAAATGATAGCAAATTTAACCTCAAAAGCACTTGATGTACACCAATATACATACATTAATTGAATAAAATCAGTTCACTGTCCTCTAGGGCGTTTCTAACAGGTTGCGTCTTTTGAATGATACCAAATGAAGTACATATACAGAAAGTTATTAAAAAATTTATGGCACCCTACGTGGTTTGTTCTAGGGCGTGACGTTTTCCGAAGTTTGCTTTTGGCACTTTTTTTATTATGAACGTGGAATATGAAATAACTTCTTAACCTATGATCTGGCAAAGGCAATAAAAGCATCAGAGGTTTCTTTTTGCCATTATAATAAACTCTTATTTAATTATTACTAATTATTGCGCAAGTGTTGATAGTACACCAGCCCTAGTGAAAATTAGTACCAACACTGGCAAAAATAATATTAATAGTTTTTTTTTTCATTTCGCAGTTATTCAACACACTAGTAAAATGTTGTGCAGCATAGTATACCTTAAATAAATAAATTTAGATTAAGAATTAATGAAATGTAATCAATATCATCTTTTTATTATTAACATGACATACCATTTAATGTTATTGCTGTACAGGAATTAAAGAAAAGACAAGTAGTAGGTATGTTAAATATATATTAATAAAAGTAAAAGAATAAAAATAAACACAACACCACAACATAAAATTATTTTGATCAGTCACTGATGATCGTGTAAATTCAATTATAACCAAATAACCAAGCTAAGAAGAGCAGCCAAGGACACTCACATTTGTCCTCAATTTTAATAAATCCGTAAGGACATTCACATCTGTTTTTTCGTTCAATAAATCCATCTGGACATATACATTTGTTTTCCTTTACAATAAATCCAGGATCGCAGATTATTCTTCTACATTTGCCTCTAAGTCGATTATATCCATCCCAACAGCCAAAAGTGATCAAAGCTGGTTGCAAAATATTTCTTCTACAGGTGCATAGCGAATCATCAACTACCAATAACTCTTTGATATTGTCATATTTATGATAATCGTAGTAAAACCCAGTCGAAGTGAATGTCGGTAACATCAGCAAAAACAAAATTATTAACTTTGTTGACACCATTTCGTAGCTTTTGTTCGAAATACAAAGTTATTGTGAAATTTGAAATGTATAGCAATCTGAATGCATAACGTTGGTTTCCGGGTCAATAAATTCAAATCAAGATCATCTTTTTGTTGACAACATGCCACATGTATTGCGTTATAGTTTTCTTACATTGTTACTGAATAAACAGACAAATATATTAGGTATGTTCAATTTATATTAAGTAGATGTATTATAAAAACAATACTACAGTATGTTATTATGTGAAGAAAACATATGGTAACCAGCTATTCTTCTGAAAACAACAATAAATATTCATTTTTATGATCTGTCTATAATTTCTCTGATTGCAAATAAAGTTTAATAAACACAATACTTACCCAATGCAAATCAAAATTGTTTCTTGCAAACTCCATCAACATTAACATAACCAGTTTGACATGGAACCATAACAATGCTAGTTATTTGTATACCAGATTTTGTGATATTTTTAACGGTGGCAGCGTGAACAATCAACACTGCCATAATAGTAAGGAGAAGACCATACCACACTTTCAAAGTCAACATGATGAATGTTCATATTTTTCAGTAGATACCCATTTATATAGTGGCTACATTATGGAACTATACAAGAATAAATATTTGCTCCTCTAATTCTCGTTTACACAATTTATTAAGTACATTATTTTGCACTTCGTCTTTGCATACATAATAACGGCCGTTGTACTTTCTAAAAGTATTTGGATTTATAAGGCAATTATTCCACTGTGTGTTTTTGCATGTAATTAATGAAATTCTTAACTGTTTGAAATGACAGCACATATTTGTAAAAAAAATCACTATCTTAGATGAGTCAGAGATAACTTAAATAAAGAAAATCAATAAATATACATGACGAGTTTTAACTGCATATTAACAGTTTATTTTATCTTAATTACAGTCCAACCATTTTATTACACTTATATTTTATTCCAATTGGGATTAGTATTCATGCTAGCTTCCAGAGTTTGTAGTCCTGTTACAGTTACCAGGTTACCTAAAACAAAACATAATGTTAGTTATATTTACCAGCAACAACAACGCTCGAATAAATGCAATGTCAACTAATAAAGCTTATTTTAATCTATGCCTGAAGAATGACTTTTCAACTCTCAACAATTATTATTTACCATTTTTCTTTGCACACTCCGTTTACCAAAACATATCCATCTTGACAGGGTACAGTAATAACATTTGTTGGCTGAGCACCGTTGCCTTCTGTGCTGCCATATGCTGGTTGTATCATAAAAACTCCAGCAATAATCAAAACGACAAGGAACAGAAATTTAATTGTTGCACGAAACATTTTGAAGGATTCACAACTGAACACAAATCAACACTAATTGTGTCATTCGTATGTACTTGCTATCTGCTGGCAATTCCTCATTTTTTTATATTAATAACAGTCGCAAATAATGTAGATAACCTGATAGATAAGAATGGCGTCTCCTGGGATTTATGTAATTGCACCATTGTTTAAAATGTGTGAAAAATGGCAGATATATTACATCTGAAGCAGGTAGGCATTGAGAATGGAATAGTTTATAAACCATCGGTATGCAACCAATATTATTAGATGTCAAAATCGACACAGTTTACTTGTTTTTGTTTATTAACAAAAATTGCAGTTACCATTAAGTACTGAAAAATATGTATTACTTATAGTAGAAAATAATGCATAATGCCCTACATACGATGTATGTATGTATAGGTATAACTAAGGTGCAGTAGTTATAACATAAAACATATTTTACCATTACTTTGGAGGGCTAAAATGGTTGTTTAACAATTAAGTGCCATATAAATATTTTTTAAGTTGATATAAGAAAATAGGACCGTGATGCACTTGTCTTTTGCCATTTTTTACTGCAAACTTTATTGCACTTATCTGCAACTATCTTTAACTCAACTTCTAACATTTCACAAGGCGGAGTTTCATCATAATCTGAGAAGTTCTGTGATATGTCAGCATTGCTCTTGCATTTTATGAGTATTAACAATGAGATGCGAACAAATAATTCGCAGTTAGTACTTTTTGATTCATTGCGGTGAATTGTGACGCATAATGCAGCATTACTGTTAATACACACGTCATAAGACCATAAAGTTTTACTAATGTATTTTTCAAATACGACAGAATAATGCAATAAAAAACTTTTATGTCATACTGACGTATAAAACCAAGATTTATAACTGAGATACGCAGGCATAAATATCACTTATGCTCAGTTGCGCCACTTCCTCTTAAATGTGTAGCTTAGCTAAGCGGCTCTTGACAACTTCAGCATGTCATGCAAACTGTTACTTAAAACCTAAGCCGTAGATTTTCGCTGTTTAAATTGGTCATATATTTAATTGATTATTAAGCTTTGCTTAAATTTGACGTGCAATGCAATAAGCGACACTTATATTATTTAAGCTACGTTTAGTAGTTAAGGAAAAGTGGTACATTCGGGCAATGCCCTAGGGCCTATGGCCTACGGCATAAAGGGTTGCTAAGGTAACCAATATACAAAACTGCCACCGTACGACAAATGTCATGTTAGTACATTAGAGTACATTAAACAGTTGACGTCTAATGTCAGTGTCAAAGTTATTATTTGATTTTTTAGGACGAAAAACATGGTTAAGACATAAAATTTCGTATGTACCCTCTACTTTATGCCCTTGGTACATAAATAACTAAACTGTCATTAATATTATCACAATTTTCTCGTGTACTTTGCTCCCCTAAACTTGAAAATTGCACTGACAATTTTTTATGGATACGCAAAACAAAAATAAGGAAGCTTTTTTTGCGCCTCGTTTTACGGATTTTGAGTGGATTTTTTATTTTTTTATTTATTTATTATTCCCTTATCTTTAATTTGATGTATCATAAGGCCAAATCAGTCGTTTCTAACTGGAGATATGCTGCAAATCGTCAACTTACCTCTTAGAAAAGAAAATTATGTCCCGCAAAAAAAACGTAGGTAAGAAAAAAATCATTCTTTTCACATTTAATGCAACATACCATTTAAACTTGCAAGAACCGTCCACCGAAATGAATCCTTCTAAACAAGGAACTTTAATTATTCCCCTGCCTCCACAAGGTCCTACAGGCGTTGGTGGAGATCCATCTGGCTCTTCACAAGCAGGAACGTTCGAATCTTCTACACCTTCCTCCTCATTCTCCTCAATATGTTCCTCCTCGTCATCAGCCCTCGCAACACTAGCAAGGAGACACAGTACAACTAGAACAACTGTTTTTTTCCAAGACATTCTCGCAGCACTAAGCAAACTGCGTCGTACACGACGATAAGAGATCATCAAAAGAGGTCAATCGATTTTATCTTATACTTAATATATTTATTACTTACAGTGGTGTTTACAGTTTGGTAGCTTTTTATAAATTGATACACAAACAACTATTAACAATAAGATAGATACAATTTAAAATTTTATGTTACACTTTCCGTCTCCTGTGGCTACGTAGCCATCTTGGCATGGAACTTTGATAATTGAAAATGTTGGTTTCGATGGAAGTTTATTCAATTGTGCTTCAGTTGTTGAGGTTGGCTCTGTAGTTGTCGTTGGTTCTTCTGTAGTTGTATGGCGATCGTATGGCCTTGGATGTACGGCTGCACAGTGACCTTCTAGATGTGGAGGGCATCTAAATGGATAAAAACAACATGGCGGAGCCGGTTTTGGAGGTGGAGGCCCCCATCTCCCATCTCCGTGATGGTGATGATGGTGCCCATGGGAAGAACACATATATGCCAGAGACAAAACCAAGAAAACGCATGCGATCTTCATGTTCCTAAAAATTAAACTGAATATTAATTAGTTGATAGCCAAGTGTATAAAGCCAACAACAACCTTATCAACTTCTGCAATATTTTGGTTTATTTTTAATGTTTATATTAAAATGGATTTTTGAGGCTGTTAAGAGTTGAGCTGATTAGGTTTTTTTCTACTTACCAATGTATGGTTTTATTACGGGTCGGCATCTTCCCTTGATTTTTGTATATTCTCGTTTGCATCCAAAATTGAACACGTTAACTTGTCTGATTCTTTGTGATGTGCTCTTCTGTATAAAACACGCCAGTAGTACCAACAATATCAAACTAAACAAGAAACGTTTTGGGTTCATCTCGTTAAGTCCGCTTTTTTAAACGTTTTCTACACCTGTTTGCGATCCATATATGACCTGACAAACACGGTATTCGGATTATACTCGCTGTATCAATGGTGATGTTTTCTTCCTGAACACAGCTTCCGATAAACAAGCAGAAAACTAAAACTAAAATAATTCCGATGAGATTCATTGAATGTAAGCAACAAATGCACGACGTAAATATGAAATTATATCAGAAGATATTCACGGTTCAGATGAAACTCGACACATTATCTTATTTGGCAAACAATACCAAGTTAACAAGCAGAAATATTACTAATTAATTAGTTCACTCACTAGGTTCGATTTTAGTGTTCTCTCCTATTTCGAAAAGTCCTGGATGGTGGACGTCGAAATATCCTTCGACACCTCTTGTTTATATGGACAAATCCTGGAAAGCAAGGACTAAGCCTTCGCAGGATGTACGCGGTGCTTACTGTGGTGGTATCTTCTGTTTTAGCCGCGTCAAAAGTAACCTGTAATATCATTAATAAGAAAATGATATGGAATAGTTTCATTTTGACGGGCACACTACTAAATTCGGACACATAATGCTGCTGTTATACTTTTATATATTTGTTAAATTGTGTAATATCCATTTCCCGTGTTTTATCTGTTTCCGGGAACTTAAACGGGAATGTACAGATTGTACAGATGTCTGTAGAGCTGAGATCAATAATTATTTTTTTTACACCAGATGGCGATGTTATCTTGATTATGTATGTTATTCTCATACCGCAGTCATGACTGCGTCAGTTGTTTTGAAGAAAATACCATCGTATACCAAATCGTTCCTACATTTCTAGATATTCTCGTGACAGAAAAGCATAAGGCATAAGCGTAACGGCGGAACTGATCACTTTCAGGATAAATTGACTTACAATTGACCACCTTATGGCGTAAAAATTCTATTCTATGACGTCACCTACTTCGGAGTGATGACGTCAGCAATATTTTTTTTTAAATGACAACCCCAATTTCTTTTGCTGTTTTTCAGTAGAACTCGTTTTTGCTTAAATGGTGATGTAAAATAATTGGTACCTTACATAAACTTTTTTTTAAATAGCACATTTAGTTTAACAAAGAAACTTAATTTTAATAAAGAAAAAATGTAGAACCCAAAAAACACAAAATTTAGCGCAAATATTCACCAGAATAAATGCTTTCTATCATCCACAAGCGAAATGACCTTTGAGTAGTCAAAACTGATTTGATGGCAATTTTCATCACAAATCCCATTATACATATACAAATATAGTTTCAATTTCAACGAAAACGCACTATGGTCATGTACACTACTTCTGACAAAAGGTGCAAAAGAATTAATGTAAATGAGATAGAAGTCAGAAAGTCAGTAACTTTATGGGACAGCAGTACACATGATTTGTACCTTACACTTCATAAACATAATAAAAGAAAAACTGCAGATGTACAAAAAAATAGTTTATTCTGATCACTTTTAGTACAAATAAATTACTTCAATAAAATATTTAATGAAATAATAATAATTTTCTTCATATGTCACTGTTAATTCACATTATTTTTACCACACAAAACCCTTTCCTGTTTATATACAACAGGGATGTTATGTGCATTAATTTCTCCTACGTCTTCCAAAATTTGACCGATATATCCTTCTGCATCTTCCATTTATTCTTGTATGGTTAGGAAGACACCTTATATTATTACCACCAATAGCTGCTTCAGCATATGGAACTGCTTCCGTAGTTGAAAGAAATTCTGCTGTTTTCAAATATTTAGACACAGAGGGCGCTAACACTATGCATGCTATGATGCAAAAGAAGTAGATTTTTGCCAACATTTTCCTGCAAAGAATAATATTAATTAATAATTCATTATTAAATTAGCAATTAATAATAACACACTAACAATGACATCGTTTCATATTGCAATGAAAATGTATTTAAAATTACCACGTAAAATTGTCGTTTTTAATCCTTCAGAGTTTGTAGTAGACTAGTAGCAACACAGATGTTACAAAAGGAAGTCAACCAAGTGATACAACTGATAACACTAGAATCGCAGTTAGGTTTGCCTCCAGTTTTACGTATGAATAGAAATCTTATTGTGGCTAATTTAGTTTGAAATTTTTAATTAGACACGGGGAACTGAAAAGACCTCGATAAACGGTGGTTTATATATCGATAGTAGCGATATTGTATGTCTGTTATCAGATATAGTCATTCATCATTTTATTATGTATTCATTATAGTTTTGAAATGACGTCATGCAATGGCGAATTTGTCATCCACGCATGGATCTAGACATTCTAGACGGTATGGTGTCCTTAGTAGACGTTAATATTTTCTCTTATAAATTTCTATATTGATCTAGATTCTAGACAAAACTACCGTACCATATCATATAAATAATAAAAGAAAAATTACACTTACATCTGGCTCTTATTTTCCGTTACAATATTTGATACTCTTTGAACTACTACTTCTGAATTATGGGACCATGTAAAGCAAAACTCACAAACATTTCCGATTACTGTTAAGCAGTAGACATGGTTCTATTTTATACAAAGAGTGCCAATTAATAATACATGAATATTCATTTGAAATAAAGTGGAATCTATTAGTTATAGAACCTAAAAGCTATTGATTGCCAATTTCTAGCAAGCCGTTAATACTTCATTCATGACTCACCTAAGATATTAAATATAAATTATCAGCAATTTTGTTTTAAGTAGTCATCATATTTTTCTTAACAATATAGGACTCTCCAAGTTGTCACACATTTGTGTTTTTTGTTTTGGAACCAGATTAGACGATATTCTACCGATCTATAATTGTACGCCAACAATTTTTCAATATCGCGTGTGTAATTAATGACAACATAAGCATTGTTTCGGATATTTATGATTTGATACACTTACAAACTTTTTAACTGACTTTCGAATAATTTAAATAAATTAATTTTCTTGTCACTTACCCTGTGAACCTGATTAACAAACGTCCATAGCACTAAACCAGAAAACGTTTTCGGCACATTTGGGAACACTGTAAACGAAGATTTTTAATCTAAATAAAAATTATTTTTAGCGGTGCGTTTATCTTGACGAAACGTGGGATCCCGATGATAGTTTATTGGAAACTGTTATACAAGACTGGATGTTGTTACTATGAGGTATGAGGTTATTTGTTATTCTTTTTCCGTCGTGTAGGATGGATTTGCATATTCTGTTAAAAAATCTTGGTCTCTCACAAAAAGTGTAGAAAAAATCTGTTATGTCGAACATAAGCAGTTTCATGACTAAAGGTAGTAGTAGCAGTACTAATAGTAGTAAGCCATTATGTTATAAGCAATTATTTTATGTAATAATAGTAGTAAGGTGTTATTTAATACGCTGTATTTATCTCGATTAACCTTGACATTATGACACAGCATCGATTTTGAACTGCAGTTTATTAGCAGTTTGTGCAGGAATATGGCGTTGCGCGTTTTTGGGACATCTATAATCTATATACTGCCTGACAATTATAATTACAAAGTTTAATTTTTAAAGGAAATGTTTCATTTTCAAATCAATATCGAGCATGTGTGTTGCAGTCAATTCGATTTTTATGTCATTAACTAGTTACTTCTACTATTCCCTAGTTAGAATCCGAAAGATGGTACCGTATGTTCCGGTATTAGCGATAACACATACAGGTAACAGGTGAAATCGATTATAGTGCGCTCGCGTTTAGAACGAACAAGTGTATCCAGTGTCAAATTAAAGCTTAGTCCATGACAACTGCTTAACCTCCGAATTGACAACACATGTGATGGTCCAGCATGTATTCTGTCAAGCATTGGTGGAAAATGACTTTTAAAAAGTCAACGTTTAGAATGACATTTCTCGCATTTAGCTGGTGTAAACTTAACGCTATTTTTTGCCAATCAGAAATCTCATTAATTGGCATTGGCAAAAATATTAAAAAAACATCTCAACCCATATAGTTACAAGATCCGGACCTAGGTCGACCTTCCCTCATCCTTTTTCCTAATCAAATCTATTTTTTATACAATATAATGTATAAATGAACACAATGTCCTAGGGTTGCCGCTTCATATCCTGGCAAGGCTATTTTTAATTAAATATTATTTAAGGAATTTTTTAATAATTTCGATCATTCTTTTTCTTGACAAATTTAGTACCAATCGAGAGCCAAAGACGTACAAAAAACGCCAAACTAAGATTGGTAACTGGGAACTAAAAGGTAACTGTAATTCTGCTTCATTATCTGCAACACTAGTACGCGATAGTGTAAACGCGCGCTAAGCGCTTTTCATGTGAACGTACCCTTTTACTGAATTATTCATATTTAAAATCGTGACAACCTTAAGATATGACAACTTTTGCTAAGGCAACCCAATACCACGATTCGTAAGAAAGTAAGCAACAAAGTAAAGTAAATACATTTTGATATACAATTCATTATGAAAACCAATGAAGGTAAATTACTAGTACCAATGTGCCTTAAAAGGATGGGGAAAGGTCGATTTAGGTCGGGATCTTAAGCTATTAGTTGAATCACAATTGGCACTTTAAAAAAAAATAAAAAATCGACATTTATTACCTCTTTAGTTACCTACTGTGGCAACAAATTTCCCAATTTTCTTACATTTTTTTACTAAAATGATTATAAATAACCGTACCATTAATCGCAGTAAGATATTAGCAAAAGAAAACCCGTAAGAGAGTTAGAAAATTTATTGCCACAGTAACTAAAGATGTGATAAAAAATGTCGAATTTTTACTTGCTCATTATCACTCAACAAACATTTTTGCCAGAACTTACATAAACCATACTCTCCCCTGGCATCCGCTTGACGTTGAGTTTCGAGAAATACACTGTTGTTCTTTGCAGTATAATATACTAGTAGTATTTATGATTAAAAATGCTTTCATTGCGTTTGCATGATGATATAGGCAGCCAAACATACTTACACCTTCACAGCGATTAGAGTGATATCAGTTAGAAATGTGGAAAAAATGTTTCTATGGATTTATAGTATTCTTAAAACTGAAATTAAATAATTCATAATTCAATGCCAACTCATTCTTGGCGCCAGCTTGTGATGACTGGTTGAGATAACATTTTGATTAATACAATTATTTATCAATAGTACATCAGAACTATACCAAGTATATATAGACTATAATGTGCATATTATAGCCGCTGCACTGACGTGTTTGTCAAATAACTGCATGAGATTAGCTGTTAATAATGGCATTGTATTAAGATATAAAATATTTGATACAAAAATCTTCAAAAATCATAGAAAAAATAACATAGACAGTAAGGTACAGTTACAATTATACATAAATTATGATTACTTATGTTTGCTTATATAAATTAATAAATAAAAACTAATAATAAATTAAGGTATTCTTTCCAAATTGACGAACTGGGTGTTACACTGGTATCACAAAGATCTGTAACAGAAAAGAAAAAAAAGATATAGTATAAAAATTATGAAAAACGTTTCAATAATGTATGGTTGAGTAAAACACGTTCAGATAAGGATTCGAATATCCGGTACGATAACGATAGCAACACGGAAACCATAATCCCATAAGAGTACAAATATTTTATTAATGAAATCATACATTTGTAGGTTATTTTCACATTTTACGAGCGTTCACGTGAAAACTGATATAGGAATTTCGCTCTTGAAGTTTAATCACCTGAAATATGAGAAATCTTACATCATTAATCGACACTGTAATATTTTTCAAGAATTTAATAATCACTATTCTTAAAAATCACATAATAATACAATACACGCACTTATCGTAATGTTTTAAGTACTTAGTTCCGAATTTCCTGGAATTAATTACATACATTCTCCAGACAATTTTATCTCGCGCGCCAATGAAAAACAATACCGATGAAAACATGTGTAAGAGTACCTCCCACATATAAAATGAGTAAACATTTCGGCGCCTTTTAATTCATTTTTTTTTTCAGACTGTTTATAACATTGGATTTGCTTAACAAATATGGTTGGAACTTGGAAAATATTATTATTCTGTATCAACTGTACATACTTGCGGGTTTTGGGCGTCAAATAATATGTACATATTGGCTTGTATAAACAAATTCGTGTGTCTAAATTGAAATATTTGATTGTAACACTATCACTGAATACATTTTCTATATGGATGGGGAAAGTATTCTTTATGGTCTTCATTGCATTTTAGAAGCTGCATCAATGTCTTTCAATTGTTAAGAAAGTTTTTACAAATGAATATATACATTTGTCAAGGAGGCTGAAAAATGTTATGGCGGACGTAGACTGTACAGGTGGCATTGTACATACGTCTGTCAAATATTCCCTTAGAAACAGTACGATCGCTGAAAATTGAAAAACAAAAACTGGAAATGAAACGTAAATGAAATGACATGATATTTAATGTTATTCTATAACTGACATTAGGTTATGATCCAGAGCTTTATTAAATTGAGTAACGCTGAAAAGTTGAAGATATATAAATGGAAGCATAATTGCAAAATCTTTTTTTTTCTGAATTTTTACTCCACTAATAAATATTTTTATCAATAAAAATTAGTACAAGGCTACATGAATCAAACAAGTACAGAACTAGATTAATCTATTATTATGTAATATTATAGCATCCGTAATAAATAGTTTCCGATATGTTATTGTTTCTAAAAAAGATTCTTACTCAAAATATAAGTAGTGTAAATATTGCGTAATATCAGTAAACTTAAACGTAATATGTATTATGATTAAACCCATTTACCAAAGTATACACTTATCTTCGTTCCTTTAGAATTCAAATCTATTAGACCATTGAGAATATGAACATAAGTAGCATAATGAACGTTATAAGCAAATATTAAAATAGCGCTTATGAAAATCAGTTGACATATAATTGTAAATAACTAAATAATCAGATTGCAAAGTGTAACGGTAGCTAAGTAGGTCAAGTGTGGAGCATCGGTATAGCGATCTGAAGGCCCCTTGGTTCGAATTCAAGTCGTTTCAATTTTTTAATTTGCAATTCACTCGTTGAGTTATTTATAATGAATGGTGTTTTTGCACCCTTTAGAATTATGCTTCTAGTTGTTGTATTCGCCGCGAAATACTAATCAATATTACAAATTTGAAAATGTATCGTTTAGATATGAAAATACCATTACCTATACTAATACATTGAGTAATAATTACCCTATTAATAAATTTCTGATGATGAATCCGTCAATAAAGTCGTCTGCATTTCCCCAGTGGATCCTTCACCAATGGCGGCTGACAGGAACTCTTTACGATATTCGCCGTTTGTACATCCGCATATTTATCGAAGTATTGACTAAAAGTCATCCATTCAGAACTCACAAACACTACATTTAATAAAATTGTCACTAGAAGGGCACACATCAATTTCCGATTCATCTTAACTTGATGTTAACGTGTTTGCAATTATGATGGAGTAACGAGACATAACACACTCAAAGATGTTATTTGCTTTTTTAACAGAGATCCCTTTCATACCGGTTACCAAATTCACTCCAGTAATTCCTAAACCTACATAGGTGTGTTATGTACCTGTCACTGACAACGTTTATGGACCTAAAGCGAAATATGTATTTATCAGGAATAGATAAGGTTACATGGTGATTAAAAGAAGACGATAGATAACGAGATAGTATATTGTGTATTTTTAATGCTTTAACTAAATAAAGTTATATAAGAATTTTGTTGTTACTGATCCGTATTTAATCATATTAAAATACCGGTTATAATAATGACTTTAATAGTATTTACATATCCCCAAAAATTCTGCATATCCTGCTTGACATGGTGGTCTAACAATGTTCCCAAGTGAGGCATCCTTCCCATATGTCCTGCAGCTAAAACATAAAAACTATTAGATTCTTTTGCAACAAAATACTTGGTGATAATCCATCGCTCTCTAACACATTCATTGCTTGATGACGTTAAGCATGTTCGTTCTTTCTAATTTCACCATAAAGATAAAACGAAATTACAACAATGTAATTAGTAACAGTATATTTTATATTCGTGGCATAAGAGGTACAGTGAAAATTTATGATAAAACTTATAAATATTGTACATATTGCTAGAAATAAAAGAAAAATATTACTGCATATAAATGCAATATATTCGTCATCAAACTTAAACTATGCATATGATCACAATCAAATAAAAACTCCATTATTTCCATTTCTCCACGCAGTTTTTATAAGACGTCAAGCCACTTCCCTGTGGACACCGCATCTTGACATTGATCACATGTCGATTAGTAGCTTGATCAGGATCATTACTGCAAAGAAGTCATCATAATTAAATAAAAACCAAATGTAAAACCACTATAATTTGGCACTGAGTATCAAATATAATTTCTATTAACGTTGTGAAAAATGATTTGTATATTTTGTGCATATAAACACCATTTAAATATTATCTTGTACAGATTAAAAAAAAAAACATAATAACCCTGATTTTTTTAACATACCTATTTATGGTGTTATTAAATTGGCCATCATCTGCAATCTTAAAAAATAGTTCCATCCACTGTTTGAAATTGAGTGGATATGCCTGAGTTGTACAAACTGCAACAGATACAACCAACAACGCCAGAAGAACCTTCCTTATTTCCATCTCAATGGTATGACTGTAATTCACTGGAAGTCGGATGCTTTTATATAGAATTATGTTAAACAGTTTTACATTCCAAACATTTGTCTTGCAATAGATTATATGAGTATAATCTGATAATGTCGTTATGACGCAATACCTGCACCAAAGTCTTATCATAACTAATTATAGTTTTATTATATGAGTCAATAAGAAGCTAGACGCGAATTACAATAAATATTTATAGAAATACAACTGAAGCCATTAATAAAAGGACCGAGACAAATAAGAAGTTAATGAACTAATAAACAGTTTCAATTCTAAGAATTAGATGACACAATTAGATCAGATAAAAATAAACTTGTGGTCTTTGTTCCACTTAAAAAAATGTCTCAATGTAACAAACGCTGATACTAAAGGTCCCGACCTATGATAATTCCTTTGAATGGCATTTAACATTGTCAGAGATCATTTTAACAGCAAACGCCACCATGAGATCTGTGTTAATTCTAGTCGGAGTACTTAGTCACGTGTTTGCACAATATCCTGGATATCCTAGTTACGGCCAAACGGGATACGGCCAAGTGCCGTTCCAGAATATCCCTACCGAGATAATTGACGTACCTGAGGGACATAATCCAGGATTCCAACCTTACCAAAAACCTTATCAACAGGGATACCAGAGAAACTACGGTGGGTACTATCCATATCCTTATAATTATGGAATTCCACAAGGAAATTATCCACAATATCCGGCATACCCTCAACCAAAACCATATCCACAACCATACCCGACGTATGGCAATCAACCTGCACAACAGCAGCAAATAAAACCAATCAACCAGCTACCAAAATCTTACTTCAAGAATCCAACACCTGAATTTCCCAATGGGTACTGGGTGATACCGGGTAGTCAAAAACCAGCTGAATCATCAAATCCCAAAGTATCAAATCCCGAAGCATCAAATCAAATAAATTCGCAGTTTCCAATCATTATTACGAACAACAATGGGACTGTCAACGAAACAATTCAAGAATTCCCTGGTTACATCATTAAGCAAAGTAGTGAAAAGCATCAAACTTCTAATGTGAATCCTGCTAAGATTACTACTAGTACAGTTGAGTACAAACCCACGCATACAGTGCTCACCAGGTACATAGGAAGAGATGGTAAACCGGTGGTTAAATTTGAAACGGAGAATGGTACGATTTATCTGGATGGTAACGATGGTACTACGTTGAATATAAATAATGGAAAAATTGCTATCAATGGGCAAGATCCTATGGAAGCGTCCACGATTAATGTTAACACAGTTGAGACTACAACAGAACCAGATGATGACGTACCAAGGGATATTTCTTCCTGGTATAGATCTAAGTAATACCATTTTGTATTAATGTATTTTTTTCTTAATAAATAACAATTTTTATTTTGCCGATTTGTGTTGTTCTTGACAATATATTTTCATTATTGAAATATATAAGTAATTAAACTTAAAATGAGATTTTTTTCTGACATTCTTAATCCATTGCTTTATATTCGAAACCTTAATATTGGCGATTTGGAACTGCTTATTGGACTTACAGAGCTTATAGATACAACGTTAAAATGGTTCTAATAGCATACTAACTATTTTCTATTAGCAACGGTTAAAATACTACTAAAAGTATGGTATTAGTTCCTTTTAAAGTGTTATGTAATTGGATTGTAATATTTTACTACGTGAATATGTATGTAAATTACTCAAATATAACCGTATACAGGTTTTCCATTTTAAAAGAATCGAGTTTTTGAGTCAAAAAATTTGTACTAAATGCGAAGATCCCTTTTCGCATCCGAGGTCACATATGTTTCAATGGGAACTGCATAATCATCCTGTGTATGGAGGAATGCTTTGTTATTGTTTCTTACTGTAAACAATAAAAAGCCACGTGGAAATGTTCATTAATCATGTTAAGCAGACACGAAACAATGCATGTTAAATGCTATTGAGTTCTTTTACTCACATAAACAAATAGTACAGGTAATTTTTCGTTATACGAAACCATAATAACTTTTAACAAAATAAATTACTACACGTCATTCGACATATTTAAAAGTTCCTTTATTACCAATACTTATACAAAAAATAAACAAAGGATAAATACATATTAAGCTTTATTTACCAACGAAAGAAACTCGAACTTATGGTCGTGGTGGCCATTTGCTCTTCAGCTACCTTCTCAACGTCTTCTTCTTCTTCTTCCCCGTCTTCATACTCCTCATAGTCTTCCTCATTATGCACAATCTTATTCTCATCCTCTGTGGTTGTTGTTTCTGCCTCAGTTGTTGTGGTTGTCATTTCAGTTGTCGTCGTGTCTTGGTCGGACTCAGTTGTTGTAGTCTCAGTTGTTGTGGTCTCAGTTGTTGTAGTCTCAGTTGTTGTCGTCTCAGTGGTTTCTTCTCTTGATCCAAACAAAGAAAAGAAACCACTTCTACCTGCAGTTGTAGTTTCAATAGATGTTACATCGGTTGTAAATGCTGCATAATAGTCTTCCTTAGGTATTTGAGTTGTTGACTTCATCATTGGAGGACTGTGCTCGAAATTTGACCATAGCACCTCATAAACAGGTGTGTAATATTCTGGAATTGGTCCAGCTGGTATATAATTATTTATATGTTGTGTATAATCCGGAATCGGATCATAATTTGAGATGGTAGGAATCTGATATAATGGGTAAGACGCCGCTTGGGTTGTATTCTTTACCAAAGCATTGTGGTCGTTGAGATCTTGTCGTATCTTCTCTGTAATATTCTTGTAATAGTCCCAGTAGACATCAAAAGCAGACAAGTCGAACGGTGACTGGTTGTTGGATCCTTGTTGGATATTTGGGTTCACCGCATTTTGGAAGGTGTCGTAGTATTGCTGATACTGTGGAGGCTGATACTCATACGCTGGTTGTTGATACTGAAAACCATCGGTGTACTGAATATCCTGGTACCCCGAATAATCAGAATATGTTGGATAACCATGTTCGTAAACAGGCTGAACTGGAGGGCTATAAAATTGTTGACTGTAAGGATACCAATCGTAGAACGCATTTGCGAATGTGACTAACGTGAGTAAGAAACTAAACAACCACATATTTTTTCGCGCACACATGTTGAGACTTCTTAAAATATCTGTATGTGCTAGGATTACTGGCAAGCTGGTCTAGATAGCAAAACTTATCCGAGATCTGCTTGACCCTCGATAAAAAAAGGATTTAAAAATAATTTTATGCGTAGACAAATGGACCTATTAACCAATTGCGTAAGAAATATTTGACAATTATCACACATTATTATTAGTTAGTGTTTTTATACTGATAATGACAAGGCCTAAACGATTTTAACGACGTTTCATCATTTTTAATCAAGCCCCAATAAAATTTTTAATCTTTGGTGGATTTTGGTGATGTTTTTGGTCTTAATTGGCTACACCCTGCGGAACAATTTAGGACCTTGATCACGTTTTTACCGACTCATTTTAAAAACTAAATTAATTAGCAATTAGTTGACATTTGTTTAATGTTGGTATGTTAATCTTCCAAGAAGGTGCAGCGCTTCAACTAAAGCCTTTTTTTGGCAATCTCCGTCAACACATGAGATAATTATCGTCCGTTTTAGAAGTGCATAAACAGCAATGATAGCATTTATACTTAAAATTTGCACTCATATTGTGGGACATTAACTCATATTTTGGGACTTAGGTTAAATATATTTCAGATGGGCTTCTAATGTGGTAATTTAATACAACCACAGAAATAACAACGAAACTAAATAGTCTGTGTGTGTATTCTTACTTACTTATGTTATTAACTAATCATCTGTGCTTAATTAGGTGTGTTCACTTCATTTTACATTCAAGTTTTAGAGAAAAATAGGTAAAATGATAGCACTATGACTATGATCACTATAAGCACTATACAATTAAAGATTATACTGTTCAAAAGTGGTGGTGACTGGACAGGATTTTTCTTGAAACCGGCCGTAGTTTAACTGCTCTTATCCGTTTCTATAAAACAGTGTTTCAGTGTATTAAAAAAATAACAACCGTAGTACGGATGGCAACATTGTCAAGCGTATGTTAGTGACGATTAAAAACTTTCAAGCAGTCACAAATAACGTCATATTGGCAATTTGGCTTGAAAAGTAAGTAGTCGAAAACTTGTTGGTCCAAGGAACTTAACCAAGTCCAAGAAACTTAAACAAGATCGTAATCAACGAAATTGTTCAACATAGTGTTTGTTTTTTTTTTTTTTTAATTTAGACCAAAGAACATCATGTGGGTTACGCAGATCAAATAAATTGTAGATATGATTATTTTAAAATACCGTTAGCTAGGAAGAATTAATAAAATACAATATTTAGGATGTAAGACAAGTTTATAATTTACACTACCTGCTGTTTTATTGCAACCGGGTTCAGAAAATAAAATTCTTTCCGATTGTAAAATATCAATATTCTCGACTTGAGGTAAGTTTATTTTAGGGTACTTTCTTAGTAAAACAGAACACCCAGACTATTTTTTATGGTTCTGCAGGGTGCTCCAAAATTATATCTCAAAAGTATCATGTCGGTTACACAGTTCAAATTAGTTCTGAAAATTCTTATTATTATGTTAAAAATAGTATAAGCTAGAAAGAATTTTAACTAAATTGTCTACACCTTGCTGAAAGAATCAATAAACCAACAAAAAAAAAATACAAAAGGTACTGGAGATTTTCAGCACTGCTTGAAAATTGTATTGAATGACAATTATTTCTTATTTTTATTTATTAACAAAGTCCCATGATTGATACAACAATTCTTTTTACATGAATAACACAACACAAAATTATTGGCATGAACATGTAAATGTGCAGTTTTCGACCGTGTATAGTCATTAGAAAATAGCTCGAAAAATTACAGAAGTAGCAATGGCATTTCAGAATGTCCAGATAAGGCGCTCACTTGACGTCAGAGCCGATACCGCCAAGCTGAAAGCTGCACAGTGTTCCGTCATTTTTCGCGATCGTTTTTCCAAGGAAACCGCACTCGACGGCTGCCGTCGTAGGAAAACTCAAACAAAACATGTCGAGGGCCACTAGATTGTTTCCCGTGCTGTTCTTGCTTCTGTTAATCGGATCAGCCGAATGCAGGTTTAAAAGGAAGGCCCTGGACACTGGCTATCACGAAGGAAAACTTCAGTTCCGCGTCAGTAGGATCGTGGAAGTAAAATGCTGTAAGTCCTTCTTCAGTTTCGACCAGTTTTTGTATCGCTATTTCCAACCGAGAATATACACCATTTTATAAAGTTATTTTATGTTTTTCATTTCTTTAACAACGATAATTATCATGCGATAATATATTTTAACGTTTCATTTTAGACTGTCATCATTTGAAGCAGCAGATGATTACTGGAAAATGTCAAGCTGGATTCCGAAAAGATTATGCCGGAAATTGCAAACCGATCCAATGATTTAGTGTTAATCGGGAAACATTTTGCGCTCGCCGGAACAAATGGAAGTATGTAAATACCCTTGGTATGCAGACAGAATACATCGCATATCAGCTAATGCGACAAACATCTACGCGACATGACAACGTATTGTGTAACTAATTTATTGTAATTATTTAATTATTAAAATTTTATTGTCTACTATCTTAAATACCAGTTAGCATCTTTTTAATTCAAATGCTATCACATTTTGTATATATTTGCATATATTTATTGTACTATATTATATTATAAATATTATAAATAATGATTTGTAAATTGATATGCATATTTAAAGCCACTGGAGGATGAACTAGCATCAGTAATGGTCAAAATCGGTTCTATCCCTAAAAAATTGCATGTAACATGTCATTATGTCATACAAACTGACGTTAGGTAGGGGTCAGAGTAGCTATAAGTTCACAAAATTGAATAATTGTGTTTAGTCACTTCATTCAAAAGATATAGTCGGAACGTTGGGTGAGGGCAACCCCAGATATTTTTATTTTGCTGTCCCAAAATAAGTTGCGACAAACATTTTAGTCCTCTGCTATGCTACAAACAATTAAGTAGTATTAAAAATGGTATACATTTATATTATAATAACAATAATGATATATCAGTCCGGTCACAGTGCTGTCATTTCCTTTTATTCTTTGAAATCGTTCTTCTGCACTTGCCATTGAAGTTTCTATATCCAAGTTGACAGGTCATACTATTCACAAGAAATCTAGACTCCAGATCAACTAAAACAAAAACAGAATAAAAAATTTAACATAAATTCCAAAATATTATGTCCTAAAATGTCAGTTTTTCCCAAAAGATTGTATAAATATGTAACATCAGTCAAGTGGCAGTAACACAAACAACACAGGTCTGCAAATTTGAAGTTACGTCATCCCCTTTTGAAGTTGATGACTGATCTTAGGGTATTTTGATGCACTGATTACGAATATGTACTTAATTGTTACCCTCAGTTTTGATGGAAAAATCTTTATCCTGGATAATCTGTACTCTCATTAACACCTTTCTTATGTTATAAATGCTATAAAATTAAACAGAAAAAATAATTACCCTCAATAATGAACTCATTAGCAGATGACCTTAAAATTTATACATTTAATTTATCAAACATACAATTAACAAACCATTGATGAACATGTGCTCCTAGAAACTAAATGCAACTATGTTACGCCTTTTCATTAGATCGGAAATAAATAAAAATGGATAAGCTATTCTTGACTTGAACGACCTAGATACGACTTAATTTTAGTCAAACATTTTAATACCTAAGTTCCAGATGTCCGGGAGAAAACCGCGTCAGCGACGATAAAGTAGTCAACGTTTCGTAGCTGTCTTACTGTTACGTCCTGAAGATGCCTCTTGCAACAGAGTGCGAAACGTTGACTACTTTGTCGTCGTTGACGCGGTTTTCTCCCGGAAATCTAGAAATTAGTGATTCGAACCGCGGAAGTCTCCAATCTAAACATTTTAATACCTATTATCTAAAAATTCTGACGAGTT
The DNA here is from genome assembly GCA_963971325.1 of Aphodius granarius. Lineage (NCBI taxonomy): Eukaryota > Metazoa > Arthropoda > Insecta > Coleoptera > Scarabaeidae > Aphodius > Aphodius granarius. The sequence goes on from OZ020226.1 coordinate 14,238,121, forward strand.
GGAATTTTTTGAATATTTTTCTCGTAATCAGCGCCAGCGCCCTAAAATCTATCAAAATCAGTTGTCATATGTAAAAGGGGGAAACCATTGTAAACCTGTGTAATTTTATTTTGAAAATGAAAAGTAATTATCATTTAATTTTGAATACTAAGTAAAATTTATAATGATATCGACCAACGTTAGATTTAACATACATAAATAATAGAAAAACATAATATAATATATCTCATAACTGGAATTTACCTGTAGATGCTGTTGTATTTGTATGTGTTGTATTTTTTTGTTGTGCCGCCTTCAGTTGCTCGTATTCATCGGGCATAATGATTCTATCGTCCATATTTACACCAAATATTAATGTGATAGCTAACAAAACAATCATCAGCTTCAACATATTTAACTGCAGCAGTGATAGCAACTTTGGAGACTAAGAGAACTAAAAAGTAACTTTGTAGACCAAGAGTAAATGTCTATATTGATAATTTGCTAACTGCTGCGTTTGTACACAACATGATATGGAGAGTGTATCAGCTGTACTTTACTGTTTATTACGTAGATTCTTAAAACATAATGAATACACAGCGACCTCTGTGGTCGAAACTACATTTCATTAAGATAAAATATATCTCAATTCTCAATCGATCCAGATGGTTTTTGTACTTTTTGTCGAAAATGAGGTTAAAATTTAATAATGGTATGTACTAATAAAATGCAATACACTCCGGATATGTCGTATATTAATACATCATAAGAGTAATAACAAAATATAAACCGAAATAACTCAAGAATATCAGTCAACAACTGATAAATTGTCGTCTTCTCCAAGCTCAGCGTTTAAACCAAATATTCGCCTGCATCTGCCCATGATTTTCGCATATCCTGGTTGACATCCTACTTCCACTATATTTTTGACTTTATGAATAATGTCCTCACTCTCGTTTTCTGTCATTTCCGTTATTTCTTCCGAATTGACGACATATATTAACGATATAGTCATCAGACCAATTAACAGAACCAATATATTCGAGAGCATGTCGCAGTCACTGGTTATTTTCTGATGTGTCTTTCAAAATCAACCTGTAGTAATAACTTATTTACAGAACTACTCAAATGCATCAATAAAATTAGATTAACCGCCAGTCGAAAACATAAGTACTAAGAAGACATGTTTAGTTCTTATCTGACAGTGGACTTGTTGATCATAATTTACAATACCAAACTCTGTTATCAGTTGCGTTCTCTCGTAACCAAGAATCACTTTTTTATATGCAAAAAAATATTACAATTTTCTTAATTATATGCTGAAAACATGATATGGGGACTTTATCTGTTGTTCCTTGTTGTATTACGTAGATGTTTACAGCATTACTTTTCTGGAATCTTTCTACAGCGACTCCTCTAATTATCATACTGAACTACTTTGTTTTATTTTAAGGAGATAACAAAGTCAACTTTGCTGACCGTTTTGCGTTTTTACCCATATGTATTTTGGATCTATCTGCCATTACTATCACCCCATGTACATGATAGATAATAATAATAGCAATAATAACAGTTACAAGATTTTAGCACCAGTTATTTTAATTACATGATTTAATAGTAGTATCGAAGAATTAATAGTTATTCCAGTAATAATCTACAAATCTCTATGGCCAATTTTATACCTGTCATCCAAAGCTGAGTTGGCATATTCCTCTAAATTTTGCACATCCTGGTTGATATCCAACATTCAGTATTGAACCTTTAAGAATCAGATCTGAAACTATTAAAACGCGTTTAAACTAATATATATACATATTCGCGGGAGTTAAGTCGGACTTGCAACAACTGGCAACATGTAGCATGCTACATTTTTTCATTCAAGTTTGATGATAGTATGCGATGCCAGTTGTTGCTCTAGTGTATGTCAGGCCTTAGATTTACTATCACAATAAGCAGGTATGCGTCGTTTTCATGTAGATAGTACTTTATGAGTAAATAAATGAGAATTATAAATTACTGTAATTGGCTTGTAAGCTATGGATACATAATAATGCCTGCCGCACACCGGCAACATTATGATTGATAAACATGCTCAACTTTGTTGACAAAGTTGCTACGCACTAGCTACTAGAGAGAAAATATTTTTAGTAACTTCTAATGGTAAGTGTAACGTCCATTTATTATTTTTTTTATATATTGGAACCGAATGAACTAATATTAATTATAAATATACATATGTCATAATAATGTGCGCCATAACGGTAAGTGACCTTACGTGCGTAATTAACGTGCAAAATAACGTCACGAAAGGTTTCGAATCTGAGATCACATATATAGAATATAGTGTATAATGTATATATTACATTTAATAGTGAGCAAATTTTAGCTCGTTGTATTACAATATATTATTTATTTTTTATTACTTATATAATAGTTATCACAACAAATTTAAGCACCGGAAATAATTTAAATAATGATAAATATGTTCTAAGTTGTATGATAAACGTTAAGCAACAATTTAAAAATCTTTCTTGAAGATGTTGTGGAGCATGTCAGCGATTGAAAGTCATTCTGCATCTACCTCGGACCATGGCATATCCACTTTGACATCCACCACGCAGAAGAAATCTATTTTCTACATCAACTAAAAAGAAAAATAAATAATTCTAAGCAGGGTAAAAACATATTTACTTATACAAAAAAAATTACCTGGAATTATTGTTTCTTCAGCCCTCCTCTTTTGTTCCTCATATTCATCTGGCATTATGATTCTATCGTCCGTATTCACACCAATTATTAACATGGCGGCTGTCACAATAATCAACTGCTTCCACATATTTTAAGACAGCACTAGTAAAAGCCTTAATCACCAATAAAATATTCGGCACTTGATTTGTTCAAAACGTGATTACATCGCCTGTTTATCTCTTCAGTACTGAACTACGTATATGCTTACAACTTTGTTTTATATTCTTACGATAACAAAAATAATCTGTATTTATTTTTCTTTGAGCTCAACATTTTTCGAGTACAATTAATTATATTATTAATTTTAGTATTTACACCGTATTGACGAAAAGTATTGTAAGTAATACTCAGAAAACTTCTGAGTATTAGAATATTGGTCTGTATCTTCCCCTGAGTTGCTCAAAACCATCTAAATTTCCGTCTACAAAATATAAACACATTGGTCGATATACATATATAATAAGTAGACTTTGAAGTATATTCTTACCTTCTAATTTTTTCAGTATATCTTCATTACACATGATAAATCTATCCTCCAAATATACACAACATATTAGCATTTTAACAATAACAGTTAACATTCCAACTGCTAAGTGCCTCAACATATTGTAGCAGAACACAAGCATCTACAGCAATTCACAAATATGACAATTTTATATACTTTATATTGTTATTTGAGACACTTGATCAATATGTATACAGTTTATCTGTTTATTATTTTCAGTGGCACTGTGTTACTAAGATACAAATTTTCCTACTATCAACAGGAACATGTTTTTTTAATAAATCTTAATTGCTGAACAGTATAAACAAACAAGATATTTACCATGTCTAACGGAAAACTAAATTTAAATAAAACTTCAGTTATTGTGATTTAAAATTCGGTAGTATATTCAGACTACGTAACACTAAAATAATCAAATAACTTAATAATATAAATAAATAAATACTTTATGTATTACTATATATTAGCATACATCACAAACTTACTGGGAATAATTATGTCGATTATATTTTAATCAATAAATTATATACACATTAATTAATAGATAGTTATTTCTTAATTCTGCATCCTGATTACTAGCCTACAGCGACCTCTATAGTCCAGCCTTGCGTTGGGTGGGCAGCGTTGTGCCACTTTAAAAAGGTAACGAAATGAATTATCTAAAAATAAACGATTCTCAAGTTAACATTAAAAAAAATAAAATATGTGCCTAGTTTACCTTCTGGGTTTTGTAGTAATAATGCAGGAGTTAATTTTTCTTGACACATAATCACATCAGAGCAAATTAGGCCTAAAACGAGCACACAACACAGCACACGCTCCATTGTTGTGAGAACGCTTGATAACTGAACACAGCTCAATATTTATTATAAAAAATACGCATCAACCTAACCGGTTTGGTGACCTTTCTTTGGTATATGAAGGCTTTTAGAATTTCATTTCGACACAGGTGAATCAACGTTTCCGGTCTCTCAGTGAATCATCAATTTCTTATATCTAATTATTGGTTGGGTAACCTCGCTAATGGAAGTGTAAATATCGATATACCATTCAACTGTCAAAACATAAATCATGTTTTATGAATGAAGTACAATTTTATTTTGTTTGTGACCAAACATCTGTACTGGAAGTTGTGATTTATTTGAGATGTTTTTAATCAACAGTTATTACACCAACCTGAAAAATCCGGGTTGGCCCCCACCCAACTTCCCGACTGCATCGTTGAATCAATCCAGTTCGTCCCCTGGTAATTCTAAATACGTATACCAAATTTCAGCGCAATCCGTTATTCCGTTTGGGCGCTATCGTGTTCACAAACATACATACACATACATACATACAATATGTGCATACCCACATACATTTGCCAGAAATCATTGCAGTGAGTTTAGAGGACCTCAAAACGCGCATTTCCGCTAAAATCTCAAAAATAAAATTCAGTCGTTTACAATACGCTTTCGTATTCGTCGTTTTCAAACAAATATTTGTATATTTTCAGATTTATTGTAAATACTATTTATAATGATAAAATAAAATAAAACATACAATCAATTATAGTGATTACAGAATAATGTACTGTTATAAACTAAACGCTGTTTGATCTTGATATGAATTGGTAAATTTTGGATAATCGTCTGTGGCCATTGACATTAGGGTGGTCCTCTGAGTGGCCGAGGCTTCACAAAATTGATGAATTACAGAATGTTGAATAAGTCAACAAGGTAGTCGAGATCCTTCCAGTCTAGTAAGTTTCGCTAAACAAAATCTTAAGTAATAATTAAATCAACTAATATTTTACGAAAAATGATAGTAAAATCGAGAGCAAGATGAGAATTATCAAAAACAAAAAGATAACGATACCATATAAACGCAGTTATGTTAATCAAAATAAATTACACGTCATAAAGGTCAATATTCAGTTTAATATTGCAGGCATACGTCTTGGACGTAAGATTGTTTATTTATGATAATGTGTTTATACTTATTATATATAATCTGCTATAAGCTATAGACTGGTTTTCATCAGCAGAAGTGCACTAATCATTTTGGAAACTATATTAAAGTAAAATCAAATAAATACAATAAATTCATTTGTACACCTCGTGCATGGTAAATCATACAATTTTTCGACATTGGCCCGACCTATCCTGCCGATAACCTGCAGCACAGGACTGTATATTCACAACATGTCTTCCATCTTGTATATCAGCGTTATTAATAGATTCATTTTCTCCAAATCTTATATCAATCTTATCGTCCGCAGCGACACCTAAAATATAATCGTTATTGCTAAGCTAAGTAAACCACGATAAAAAACTGTTAGACTCACCATCAGGTTGACTTGTAACAACTTCTTCTGTTGTTGTACTGATAGCAGTACTCAGAGTTTTTACAGTATCAAAATCATCATCATCATCGACACCAAATTGTCCAAACGTACCAAAAGTATGTTCATGATGGTGTCCACAATGTATATCGTGTATATGATGATCAATTTCTTCTTCCGAATCCTGACACCCTCTGTGATTTTTGATCTTGCAGCCCAACGTATGCAAACCTTGTAGTGTTTTTTCGTATCCGCGTTTTAAATGGTCGAAGACTGGTTTCGATTCCACGACACATGATGCCAATATGGCGACGAGCACAAAACACACGATCTTCATTTTTTTTTTAATTCTTGTGAGGACTCGAATCAAGAGTGTGGACTGACCGGCTTGCTTCTGCCGTTTTATCATGCGATATCAGCTGTTCCCCTAACCTGGGGGTCATCTTGTTCGGTCCTTCTTGGAATGAAATGTATCAATATCAATATGGGGATTTTTATTTCGCGAAAAATACGCATGCAAATATTTTGTAATTTCCTTGAGACACGAAGGTTGCCTTAAATACGGTAATCGGAAGGTGAATAATTAGAGATATTGCGACACTGGGTATCCCGGTTTTTATAGAAATCTTCGGTAACCATAATTATATTCATTTTATAGGTGTTAATGGCAGTTTTTTTTTTATTTTGCACTGTCTGCTGCTACTGTTCGGTGGCCTTTTCTGGTGTGGTTAACTTGTTTGTTGCTTTTATTTAGTTTATTGCTCTGTTTGCAGAAATTCCGAATGTCATGGTCAAGTATTGATTTTGTTTTGTTGCCTATGGTCAGGAAAATAATGTTAGAAAAATATTTACTGTGACTTTGTTTAATTTTTCTTTTTAAGTAGCACAGCAATATGGGGCCAATGTTGGTTTAAAATATTTTATATGTTGGCTCTATATTAGTTTGTCAACATTTTGAATTAATATGTCCATATAAAACGAATTATTTATCCCATATTATAGCCAATAATGGCAGCATATTGGCATAACCATATAATATATAGGTTTTAAGATTTGCAATTCATTTCAATTGTACCGATATTGCGTTGCAATGTTTGTTTTATGACTTTTATGTTCCCCTTTTTGGATTGATATACAATACATCAGCAATGTATCTATCAACGTACACTGACGTAATATTGTAAAGCTACTCTATATAAATATTACCAAAACTTCAAGTACATGTTGAAGCTAGACGAAAAAAATATTGGTCCGACATAGGCCAATCATTGTGTGGTACGTGAATAAGGCACATTACGTTCAACAAAAAGAAACACATAAAACAGGAAAATTGTTGAATATTTATTGAATGCACAATTTACTCCATAGCCTTAGCTTGCTTTCTGGCCAAATGTATTTTCTCTGCATTACTGCCAGATCTCAAAAAGTATGGTAGAACCTCAATAGGCGCAGGATAATCATTTAAATACACATTTCCGCTATACACAGCGTCTGTATTGGCATCAACCCACACTCCAGCTGGAAGGTATACATCACGGGACGTTTTGCCTTCTTCAATAACAGGAGCTACTATAATGTCTTCCCCAAGCAAATATTCTACAACAAATAAATTAGCTGATGTCAAAACAAAAAAAAACAATTCAAAATATATTACGAGTGTCTATTGGCAAAGCATTAGGATTCAAAGGATCAATCCACCAGACGGGAGGATTTACTGGATATCCTTCGTTGATTGATCTGTCCATCACTCTAATAATCTCACTGGCATACGCAGCGTGAAGTGCTATAAACTCTGACGATATTCCAATAACGTCGATCTATAAAAATATGGTTAAAAGTGACAATTTATACAAACTTAAGACATACATCAGATGCTGGTAAATCCCATGGAACAAAACTGAATTGAAGTGTAGGCATGAAAGTGTTAGCTTGAAGCCATCTGACAAACAAGTCAGCTTTTGGCTTTATCACATAACCATTACCACCCACGTAATCTGGTAGCACCCTGTAATAAAAAAATGTATTCGTGATTGAAACAAATTTTGGAGCCTTACATAGTGTAACCATTCATGTTCATCTGCAATAACGTAGTAATCAAAGTGTATAAACCATTATTGGTACCCCATCTTGTATCCTTATCGATCATCCTAACCATAACAGGTAAGTCTTGAGTGCCCCAACCAGTTCTCACCTCGATAAGGTCACCAAACTGAGCGCAGGTCCTTACGTAAGTGGTCGTGTGGTGATTCGGCGATGTTTCCACGTCACCAAATAGATTTGGCACCTGAGGCAGCCACGACGTTTCGCCAGCATCAAATTTAAAAGTGTCAATACCGTGGTTTAGTTTCAGCATGTTCAGTCTATTGGTGAACCAGTTTCTTGCCTCAGTATTGGTGAAGTCGACATGTTGCGCTTCGTAATCGTTGCTGTTCCACCAGCTGGTCAATACAGACCCATCAAGATTCCTAACGAAGAAGTCTACAGACAAAAAATGACTTAAAAAAATCCTGGACTGATAAAAATCTTCTATATATTACTATTTTCTAAACCTATATCGGTGTAGTCACAAAGTGTACTGACAAATGGATGAGTCCATAGTGCAACTGATGTAAATCCCATTTCTTTGATAAGTTGCACAGTTTCCGTGATGTCAGTAAATTCGGGATCCCTAAACTTCAAAGAGCCATAACAAGTCTGGAATTTAAAAATCAAATTAGCATTTAAAAAAATGACGAATTTGTGACGCCCAACCTCCCAGAAATCGTCAATTTCGAACTGGCCATCTGCGTATCCATAACTGGCAATTTCAGCAGCAAAATTCCTAAGAACGGTATCGTTGATTGCTTTCTTGTACCTGGCCCACGTGGACCAGATTGGTTTTTCAATTACTTGGGGATTAGGATGCCCTGAAATATTGATCATTGATGATTTTTTTAATGGATAAGTGTAAGTAAGTTAAACCTGTTGGTTTTCCTAAGAAGTGTTGCACTGCATGTAAATGGGCATCTCTAGCATTTCCTCTAACACCGATGGTGTAATTGAGTAAAGTCTAAGAAAGGATATATGAAGAACAATCCTCAAATAAAATCAAACTCACCCTTGTTCTTGGAATGGGATACGGGGTGTCTTGCCTACCAATAAAACAAACATATCCGTCTATCTGGTTATTCTGGTCGATGAAGAGAGGAACTTTCTTATCAACCATAATGTAAGCACCTTTAGAATTCAACCAGTATGGTTCAACAATCGCTCCGAATCCATCTTCCTGCACAACATTTGGGAAATCGTTCAGTTGCAATTTTTCAATAGGCCAGTATTGGTGGTAACGTTCTGGCCCACCAAACCAATTAGTGTCTTCCCTAGATAGATCGTAACAATCTCTGAAAGTCACATCTTGATTCAAGGTTGTCCATAAGAGCGTAAACCCATTCTCAATAGTGCTGAAAGTGTGGAATCTCGAATCGCCAAAATTCAAGCAATTGTCAACACCCAAACAGTTGCTGGATTCAGAAACGTCAATATCTAAACCTACTACTCCTGATAACTTAAGCTCTCCCTCTAAAATATTGATAGATTAGTATTATTATTATGATGATTTTAATAATAAAAGCTGACCATAATGGAGTTCGATGGCCAAACCTTCGTCTATTGCGTCTATTCGCAAGGAAACTTGATCTTTGTCGATGGAGAATAAGTGTCCACTAGCAGTGGACGCTAGTAGCAAAGCTGTAAAATATAGCGTTAGCTCATACGATAATTTATTCTAATTTACTTTACCTGTCAATATCAACAGCATTGCTTACTGTTCGTTTGATAATCGATAACTTGGGGAACTCAAGTTTATTATCGTTATATATATGAGGACAAAGCACTTCAGATAACTACTTCACAGGTATTTTTAGTTGTTTATGTTGAGGTTACACGATTTTTTTTTTTCGTTGGTAGATTATATTTTATTATCAAAGAGTAAATGATTCAATTTGGATATATTCATGATTACATTTATTACAATTTACACCAAAAGGATTATATGAAATGAAGTGTAGATTTCGTCGATTTCTAAATAATCATAATAATAATATATAAAAAACGACAAGGAAGTATTTTAAGTGTAATTCACACGTAAATTTACAAGTTGCAGCTCAGAACGAAAGTTTATTTTGAGATAAAATAAGTATAGACCAAGAAACATATGTTACTTCAAGCATGCCATTTAATGTCAGCAATGTATATTTTATTTGTTTATACATTTCACATCATTTAGTACCTGCACTTCTTAAGTAAAAATGCCTAAATATTTTCATACTTGTAAATTGTAATATATTTTCACACAAGTACTAAATAATTAAAGAAAATTTACACTGTATCTTAACTTACATACACTGTATCTCTGTCAGTATCTCACCCAAATTTCTTTGAACTAATTTGCAGAGTAGAACATATGTATTTAGTGTTGTTACATAACTGAATTTTGACAGAATTTAAATTTGGAACTCGGAAAAGTGGAAGTTCAGGTTAAAATCCTCGACAAGGTTATACTTTTTTTCTACTTGAAATTTGCTTTATCGACTCTCTATCTTACTATAGATACTATTCCTAAAGAAATCGTTGCTAGTGCCGCTTATTGCATTGCACGTGAACATTATGCCAGCCACACACGTTCTGTTAAACTGTCCAGTTGAACTGAACAGTACTCTACAGTTTAACCCAACTGCACTAAACTGAGACGAAGGTCAGCCACACACGCTCAGCTCCAACTGACAGTTTGAACTGTTCACTTCAACTCTACAGTTTAACCCAAGTTTAACCTCTACGTGTGTGGATATTTCCGTCTGAGTTGAACCCAACTGCACAGCTAAACTAAGTTAGACATTTAAAAGGTGCAATGGGGCATACATACATGACTGATGTTTAATATCGGAATTTTGACTGAATTTTGACAGAATTTGAATTTGGAACTCGGAAAAGTGGAAGTTCAGGTTAAAATCCTCGACAAGGTTATACTTTTTTTCTACTTGAAATTTGCTTTATCGACTCTCTATCTTACTATAGATACCATTCCTAAAGAAATCGTTGCTAGTGCCGCTTATTGCATTGCACGTGAACATTATGCCAGCCACACACGTTCTGTTAAACTGTTCAGTTGAACTGAACAGTACTCTACAGTTTAACTCAACTGCACTAAACTGAGACGAAGGTCAGCCACACACGCTCAGCTCCAACTGACAGTTTGAACTGTTCACTTCAACTCTACAGTTTAACCCAAATTTAACCTCTACGTGTGTGGATATTTCCGTCTGAGTTGAACCCAACTGCACAGCTAAACTAAGTTAGACATTTAAAAGGTGCAATGGGGCATACATACATGACTGATGTTTAATATCGGAATTTTGACAGAATTTGAATTTGGAACTCGGAAAAGTGGAAGTTCAGGTTAAAATCCTCGACAAGGTTATACTTTTTTTCTACTTGAAATTTGCTTTATCGACCTTCTATCTTACTATAGATACTGTTCCTAAAAAAAATCATCGTTGCTAGTGCCGCTTATTGCATTGCACGTGAACATTATGCCAGCCACACACGTTCTGTTAAAAGTACTCTACAGTTTAACCCAACTGCACTAAACTGAGACGAAGGTCAGCCACACACGCTCAGCTCCAACTGACAGTTTGAACTGTTCACTTCAACTCTACAGTTTAACCCAAGTTTAACCTCTACGTGTGTGGATATTTCAGTCTGAGTTGAACCCAACTGCACAGCTAAACTAAGTTAGACATTTAAAAGGTGCAATGGTACATACATGACTGATGTTTAATATCGGACACAAGTGATTAAACTTTCTGACTGAACACTGCATCAAATTACATGATCAAACTCTAGCAAAGATGACGTAATTTTGTTGGCGGAACGGTACCAGCTCTTTACCGTCCGTTATGCTGATTATACCCATGGCCACCCTAGATAAACCTTTGGTCCGTTCCTCGAAGCAGGTTTGATTATCTGAAAACTTAATTTGGAGCAAGTGCTCCCAATAAAGAGCGCCGGAGGGCGGATCGCGAAGGGGCGGCGCAAGGGGCAAAGTCCCGCAACGACGGAGTTAAGGAATGCATTTAAATCGAGTCTTAAAGACAAGGCTTATCCATCAAGAGCCAGCGTAGCTGTCCCAAGGGTGGCCCGCGGCACGTAGGAGACCGATTTCCACTGAGCGACGGTACACGTTTCCGTCGACCGTTGGGGGCGCTGGCGGCGCCGAACTCTTAAACGTTTGTTTCTGGCGCGCCGAGCGCCCCCTCCACACCATAAATCGTACTTGGCACGTACGGGCATAACAATAAACAACTGTACCGATGTGCCCTTCCTTCTACTTCTATGATATATTGAAACTGTGTATACGTTACACTTGAATACTATAATAGTTTTCCTTTGGCCTACCCCATGCCACGAAGGATATTCGTGGATGTATGAATGAATAAAATATGCTTGGATGTGATGTATAAAGTGCAAGATGTCTGGTCGAGAAGTGCTGAAAGCTTGCTAACATGCATTCTAATCTTTAGAAAGTAGAGATAGAAGAGATAGAAGCCTATTGCAGTACCATGGACAAAGAAATTGATATGACTCATGGCCATTGGAGCCAAGAGGCTTGTCCCCTAGATTCGTCATCAAAAACAATTTTTACCGTTGTTTTAGATGCAATGTTTGGGCCATTTTTTGACAGACGGTTCCGTAAATCAAGAAATCTCTATCAAGCACAAACAAATGTTGATTGTATGTACACGCGTTCACCTGGCCTTACCATAGATTTTTGGCTTTTAATTAACATGAAACACTTGTATTTATCAAACCATTTTATTTAATACCTGGCTCATAAAAATTTGAGTGTAAATAGTACAGTTATATCTTGGGGCATTTTTTTTGTGTGACAGCCTGTATATTGGATCTTAATATGCTTATTTTAAGGGTTATGTTTATGTGGGTATAAAACGGCTTGTCTATTTAGATAGATTTTTAAGATGTAATCTTTCTTTTCAAAGTATTTGAAGGAACTATAAAGATTATATCTCTGACATTTAGTATCGATATCTAATTAAACAACGATATTAAATGTCAGAGATAAAGCCCAGGTAGCAGCACAAATTGCACAAAGTAGAAAACCAATCGTTATCATTGTTTCCTGACAGTGGAACGAACAAAACTTACAAAAGTTTATTTGCGGTTGTACGCGGCGTACCCGTAACTGAAACGAATGACTGCATTTACGTTCCTTGTACACTACTTAAGCAATAAATATTGCCGAAGCCGGCAGAAACCCACGTGGGACTGGGACGAATCTCCCGACCCATTCGTTTCTTCTGTATAGATCCACAGTAATCTTACGTTGCCGTCCCTTGGGAACAACAGGTATAAAATTTTAGCAAAGTATTGCTACCGCGGGTTGTTGTTCTATTTTCTTTACAAATATTCGCTTAAAAATTGTAGAAAGTTGGCAACTGTAAATTTGGGTCATTAGTTTAAAGTTTAGACTATCAACAGTTCATTTTTCTTAACTATCTTTTTCGGAAGGTACGTTAAAACTCTTGAAAAATGCTGAAATAAATTTTGCATAGAATACTAAATAACAAAAATGCATAAAGATTGTCGCTTATTTTGTATATTTGACAGCTTAAACTTTTAGAAAATGCTAAATTTTATGTTCTACTAACAATAGAATTGCAATTGAAATGAGTTTTTTAATTAACTTTGAGGTTACAATTTCTCTACTAGTTTTGAAGAATAAACGACGCAAACTACAACGACGGATTCCAAATTTTCCCTAGAGAGCTGTGTTGATATTAGATAAAGCAAGTTGTCGTTCTCACTATGAAATGCGTTATCCTCTTCATATTATGTGTTTTTATAACTTTACATGCCGTGGTTAGTCACAGCTGGTACAAAAAGTAAACAAATTATTTACTAGCATCAGCTCGGAAACTTCAAAAAATATTTCAGTAACATGACACAGTTTTAAAGTTTGTAGGATCCTCTAATAAGAGGTATAGCATGAGTATAATCTGAAATGCCTACATCTAAGTCTTCTTTTTTTCGCTTCACCACACAACCTTACATGAACACAAGATTCCTAGTTTAGATATGTAGATTTTACTGTTCGTAAAGGCATTATATTACAGTTTACTTTGAACGTATACGTAAAATTTAAATACCCAAGCAAATACGCCTCAGGAATTGGGTAATTTCCCTGTATCTCGACCGGAATAAATAATTTTACTCACTACGTGATATCTTCTTATGATTCTCTAACATTATTTTGAAAAACGTTTATTATAAAAAGAAACCAACTATAATAAGCATATACAAAACTCCTCTAAATCTAGATCTATCACTAAAATAATAAAACAACACTCATCTAACAGTAATATTGAGCTGAATATTGATGAACATGCTCTAAATACTTCTCAACCGTCTTCTTTTCCGGAACGGCGAAGTTACTGCAAGCAATACCGTGAATGTTCATCATGTCATACCTCTCAGAACTATATTCAGAAACATCGACATTCACACTTCTCAAATTCTGTATCGCGTTGGCTAAATTCGGACAAGTCCATAGATTATCATTTATAGCCAAATGCCTAAGCGTTGGTACATTCTTGTTTAGTGTGATTGTGTCCAAATATTCCAAACCATTTGCTGAGATATCAAGCTTGCTTAACCATTTCAAAGGTAGCAAGTTATTAGTATCAAAATCCTCGAGGTAGTTATGGGAGATGTTTAACACCAGGACGAATTTTAACGGAGAAAATAGCCCAATGGGGAATGTCTTGAATTTGTTATGCGCCAAATTTAAATCTCTCAGGGACTTTACATGCTGAAAAGCACCATAAGGCAGCGAGCATAACTCATTATGTTCCAAGTTTAATATTTCTATACCACATAAATGGCCGAGCGAGTCTTTATCTAGAGTTTTTATATGATTATAAGATAAATCCAAACTCATGACTCCGTGCAAGCCCGTAAAAACACCAGGAGGTACATCCCTGAGTTTGTTATTACTCAAATAAATAGTATTAGCTTCAAAACCATTCAAGAATCCTTCAGTCAAATTCTCTAGCTTATTATATTCTAAATGTAACTCGTACACATGTCGGAGCCCATTAAACGCATTCGATGATATATTTCTTATCTCGTTATGCTCCAAATGAATGTGCTGCAAATTCTTCAAATGCTGGAAGGAATAACTCGTGATGTTCTGCATGCTGCTGTTTGTAACATTGAAAACCAACAACGCATTCTTGTGCGGGAAGGTTTTCTCGTCGAATATTCTCAATTCGCAGTGAATACAATTCAGGCGGTAATCGCCATAATACATATTCGGGAATTGTTTTCGGATTTTGACGCATTGGTATTTTGAAGTTTCACGGTCAAAGGTGCAACCTTCAGGTATCAATGTGTGGAATAAATTGTGTGCCCCAATGCATGTTGGCATAAGTAGGATGAATGTCCACCAATTCATGATGGTCTGCAAGTAATAATAATTGTTAATAGGAAATTAGTAAGAGAAATTAGCAAGGAAAGTTCGCAACTTCGTAATATGATATTTCATGGGATATTTTCTATGGGATATGTGAACATTGTGTACAATTTAAACATACTTTTAATGCACAAAGGACATGCCAATTATTGCATTTCCTATTCTGTCTTCAGTATTCTTTGTAGTAACATTTCTAGTTAACGTCGAAGAAAGTTTTATAACCTTTCTTATTATGGTTCTAATTCATCCTAACTTTATTTGTTATTTGCTCAGTAGTTCTTATTCTTTAAATTATTCATTGTCCTTCAAATGACAAAATATAATATATAATTCAGGTTTCAGACAAGTAAAGCTCTTTCACATACGTATTAGAATTTAAACAGCTTGTATTAATATCTAGGAGACGCAGCACTAGATAGTTCATAGTTTAATAATTTTTAATAATAATCTAATACATTTCATTTATTCATTTGATGACTCGCAAATACGTGTATATCTATTACTGTCCCATGTTGATAAATAGTATATCAAAGCATACTTCTGAAATGACCATTGCTGTTTTAAAATTAGAATATAATGTGATATGTACGAAATATTAAACGATAAGTGTATTAAGTTTAAAGCTTTAATTAAAAAAGAAGTTCTTATTACAATGCTTTTGTTAAATTTCTTTTGACAGGAGTAAATAAAATGGGTGTATTTTCTACTATGGAATTTCAGTGCATAAAAATATAATTGATGCAGGTGAGTATTTATAATTTAACAATTGGAAAAAAATATTTGTATTTCTTGTATGTAATTTAACTAGGTATCACTAAACAACCATAATATAGGCATTATATATTATATGTATACTCACTAACTTCAAAATTATGTTGTACCCTAAACTTTCACGCGAAAAACTAATATACTTTTATTAAATTGTGATTGATTAGTTTTAAATTAAAAATATTACCTACACATAGGTACTTACTTGGTAATGTTATAGTATGTTGTTCTCAGGTAAAATGTAAATGTTGTATGTATGGAAATTGATAGTAAAATGGTATTGGTCGATAAACAGAAGCACACTTGGACTTACGAATACCAAAGGCTACTAAATGATAAACAGTCCGTATTGTTTGCTGATTTTGAAGCCAATATTAATCGGGTCAAAAAATTTAAATGTATAATCAACAAGGTTCCCGGGTATATAGCGCAAATTGCATTTACTACTGTTCGTTTGAACACAAAATGCGGACAAAAATCCACTTGAAAGTGGGACAAAATCGATTCAATAAATCAAATTAGCAATATAGGTTTCAGGTTATTATGTTGTGTGTACGCAAATCCGGCCAGAATATGGTGTGAGTTACCGCCACCAAATAAAATCGACAATGTGGACGCGCGTACACATATTTAGGCGTTTAAATCAATTTAAAGCCAAATTAATGACCAATACAAATGAAAATTATTTGCAGTTATTAATTACCTGTGTTCGGATCGGGACGATTTCGTTCCGTAAATGCGTCCGTTATATTTTAAAATCGTATGTATATTTGAAATCCCCTGTCCACTATATTTTAAACGACACACCACACTATATTTGACACTTTTTACGACCTAAAATACAACGCAATTTCCGAATTTCATTTAATTGCATAATCATGACTTACAACAATTAACTATAACTCGACTAAACTCACGCTGTTTTTAAATGCTAGCGATGCAGAGACAAATGAATAATTACTCCCAATTAAACCGAATTTACAACATAATTGGTAATGTCTTTTTTACACACGCACTCCACACATTATTAAAAAATTATCGCCCAACTTCTTTCAGTATTACAGCTTGACTACAAAATTTAATTAAATATTAATCTCTTTACGTCTGTAACATCTCCTATTTTCATAATTCTGTTATTATAATTATTCAAAAGTCAAATAATTTATGTTCTTGCGGCTGATTCATATTCTCTAAGACTCTGCCATCTTGTAGTGAAACAATGAACTATTCGGCACTCTGGTCCTGATTAGTTTCTCTATTATCCGGGAGATGGCAGCAACAACTTGCCACCTAACGTCAGTAATTTGAAATTTTGAATAATGCGGATAACCCCAAAACTAATGAATAACCTAACTACTTCCAAGTACTATATTTTTTTCCAGCTGATAATAAGTATTGCATGCGTCGAATTACTCAATTTGACCCGTGTTTACGTTCCGGCAACAACGCCCATGCGCAGTGATAACAAAAAATAACAAGAAATTTAACCACATGCGTTTGGCCCCATATTTCTTGGTTAAAGCTTGTTCTACCCATTTGAAAATGATGTCGTTGTCGGCTATAGAATCAGCTAAGAAAGCAGCCGCATTTAAAGCTGTGGATAATCATATCCATAATGGAGATAAAGTTGGAGTTGGAAGTGGTTCCACGATAGTTTATGCTGTTGAACGGCTGGCAGAAAAAGTGAAGCAAAACAACTACAAAATTATTTGCGTACCAACTTCCTTCCAATCGAAACAACTTCTTGTTAAATACAACATTCCGGTGGGTGATTTAGAACAATATCCTACGTTGGATGTTTGCATAGATGGGGCGGATGAGGTTGACGCTAACTTAACTTTAATCAAAGGAGGTGGTGGATGTTTACTGCAAGAAAAGATCGTAGCAAGCTGTGCAAACACTTTGATAATCATAGCCGACTACACGAAAAACTCTGCTTTGCTTGGCGAACAATATAAGAAAGGCATTCCGATTGAAGTTGTTCCATTGGCATATATGCCCATTAAACAACGGCTGGAGAAGAAATATAAAGGCGATGTAGTGCTAAGAATGGCTACTGCAAAGGCTGGACCTATTATTACTGATAATGGTAACTTTATTCTCGACTGGAAGAATTTTGATCAGAACTTAAAATGGGCTGATGTTAATACAGATATTATTAAAATTCCCGGTGTTGTTGAGACTGGATTGTTTGTTAACATGGCTAAGAAGGCTTATTTTGGACTTGCTGATGGGAGTGTTAAAGAACAAGAATAGTCACCAAAGATCTAATGTGTTAAACGACATGAATCTTTTGTTATAATCTTTGTAAGTTTATTATAATAAAATTATGTAATTTTGTAAAAAAATTGTGTAGTTATTTCTACATTATTCCACAAGGCAGTAGTCTGTTTTAATATGTGTGCTGCTAAATGTAATTAACACAAACATTCAGTCACAATAATAAAGAGAGACAAATGAATTTAAAAAAAGACAGTCTTCTATAACTACTACGAGTATCTATCTAAATGTAATGCTGTTTTTTACTATTAGAAAGAATTTTATTGTTTAAAACCAGTTGCAATAAAACAGCAGGTAGTCCCAATAATAGATAAACTTATCTTATTAGATCAGGAATGTTGTTGACTAGAAAGAATTTATAATTTGCAAAAACCAGATGCAATAAAACAGCAGGTAGTCCCAATAATTGATAAACTTGTCTTGTGTCAGGAATGTCGCTTGTTATGATTGGAAAGAATTTAATTTGCAAAAACCAGATGAAATAAAACAGCAAGTAGTCCCAATAGTAGACATAGAATGCAGTATTTTATTAGTAGAACTAATTTAATTTCCTAAACACAAATTCAATAAAACAGTAGGCAGTCTCAATTATAAATTTGTGTTAGGTCAGGAATGTTGTGATTTATTACTGAAAAGAATGTATGTACCTAATTCCCAAAATAACAATTGCCATAAAATAGCAGGCATTCTTAATAGCAAGAAAAACATCTTTAATCTAGGATTTTTTTAAATATTAATCCATTCAGCATATTCCACATATCTCAATCTAATTCTGGTCACATTAGTGATGAACGAATTTAAGATACATACTCTTCTATGATAACTACCTGTCTACTTAAAGTACATGAATATTTTGTAATAATGTTTTGTCATTTTATCATAATAAATCTATGAAATTTTGTAAAAGAATTGTGTTATTTCTGCACTCAAATAAAAATGCCAATGATGCATTATCTTGCAATAGGAACCTTAAACTATTATTTTAAAAATGTGCTGATAAATGTAATAAACACAAGAATTCAGTCACAATAATAAAGAGTGATGAATTTAAGGAAGTCTTCTATGAGAATTATCTAAATATGTACCATGAAACAACATGAATCACATTATAATCTTTATAAATTTATTTTATTAAAGCTATGTAATTTTGTAAAAAGTTTGTATAGTTCTTCCTGCATTGAAATCCGCTATGTTATATAAATCTAATACTATATAAATCTATTATATTTTCTCAACACAAAAATATATTAGATCAACACATATTACCTTTTCACAAGAATTCAGTCACAATAATAAAAAAGAAAGGTAGTTCCATATGCAAACTTATCTATCTACAATAAAAGAAAATGAATCTTTTGTTATAATCTTATAAAATATTGAGTGATGAATCAATTAAAGAAAACTTCTGAAGACAGATAGATTTATTAACAATAATTTTACAGATAATCTTAAAAGTTAAAATACTTAACACCTCAAAAGTGACTAGGATAGATTGTAAGAACACCTAAAAAAATAGTTAAACATTTATAGATTCACAGAGATTGTCCATAGAGTTAAACACAATCCTTGAAACGAATTATGAAGAAATCACATCACCAAGACATCCTCAATAAAGGCTAGTTTTCTTCATGATCCTTAAGAATTCCTCCTGGCTAATTTCACCATCCCCATCTCTGTCAGCTTCATCAATCATCTCTTGCAACTCATCATCAGTCAAATTCTCACCTAATTCCTTAGCAACACGCTTCAAATTCTTAAAACTGATTTTTCCTGTTTCGTCATCATCGAACAGACGGAAAGCCTTCAAAATCTCTTCCTTGGAGTCCTTCTCTGCCATCTTTACGGACATCAGTTGCAGGAAGTCATCGTATGACACCTTTCCAGTTCCGTCCTTGTCAATTTCCGCAATCATTTTCTTGATTTCCTCTTTCTTCGGTTCAAATCCCAAAGCACGAATTGCAACCTTTAGCTCTTTAGTGTCGATATGACCAGTGTTCTCTGTGTCAAACAGATCAAAAGCCTCTTTAATATCAACCTTCTGTTCTTCGGTGAGCTCGAACTTAGGTAAAGAACCTTTTTTACGAGCACCAATCGCCTTTTTCATTGCTACCTGAGTCGACTGTAAAGTAATTAGTACTAAATTGTAGTATCAAATAAATTGAAGGAACTCAAAATTACAGTTGTTCACTTACCATAGTTGTTTGGTCAATAAGACAGGTGTAGAATATGTAAACCAATGTAAACAAACTAGGGTACCAAGGTGACCATGTTCATAATTTTAAATATTATACACTAGTTGAACTTATAACCGGCACAGGAAATAAAATTATCGCTGTTACGATAACGCATTTGACAGTTTTGAAGAAAGTTAAGGATTATTGACTTTATTTATATACACCAAATGAAAGCGTTTAGTTTGGCGCCATCTATCATTCAGTAGTACTTGTATTGGCAGGGTTTTCCCCTAAGAGTTTCTTCCTGACCTAATGGTTAGCGACATCTTTCGGTGTTCCAATACAACCAGCAAAAACGCGGTAAATTTAAACTGCTGTCATCAGGATTCCGCACACGTATCACTGTAATATTTTTTTGTGGAATTATAGCTTTTCTGGTAAATATTATTCATTTTGAAAGTGTTCTGATTGAATAATACGTAATTTAATTGTAATATAATAATGTAATACTTTATTTTCACGTGTTATTCGTTTTGTTGTAGCTTGTAGAATTTATGTAAATATTCTTAATTAGGTCAACGATACATACGCTCGTTTATAGTGGATAACACTCAAGATAAGATACCATTACAAACAAAGAGCCTACATAGAAGGAATTTTAGGAAACTGACAGGATTTATTGAACCTGATACTTATCTTGAAACAATAAACATGTAAAAGAACAATTTGACCTTCAGAAGAGCACTTTTATGTCTGAGGCTGTCCACCAAATCTATAGCAATGTCTGCATCAAAACTCACGCAGTTTGTGAATTGTCGGATACTTAGAGACCACAAGATTATCCGCGAGGACCTATGGGTTCGTAACGGTAAGATTGTTGATCCAGAGAAGGTGTTTTTCGATGAGAGAATCAAAGCGGATAGGCAAATTGATTGTAACAATTCGATTATATGCGCTGGATTTATTGATCTTCAAATTAATGGTGAGTTGTTTTAAATTAGTTATTCTGTTTAATAAAATTAGTTATGATGCTAATTGTGACTTTGTTTAGGTGGTTTTGGGTATGATTTTTCCAATTTAAATAATACGGAAAAAGCTATTGATACAGTTGCAAAAGAACTGTTAAGTCATGGTGTTACGTCGTTTTGTCCAACTGTGGTTACTTCTCCTAAAGATGTTTATCATACGGTGCTGCCCAAGATAAAGAAGCGTGCTGGAGACAAAAAGGGGTCTACTATTTTAGGTATACATGTTGAGGGGCCGTTTATCAATGTGGAGAAGAAAGGAGCCCACCCACCGGAGTGTATCAGAAGTTTTGAAAAAGTATGGACAAGAATTTAATACAAAAGAAGTTAAATAAAAAACGGTTTTTTTTTTATTTTAAGGGTTTTCAAACTGTTGAAGAGATGTATGGAAAGTTGAATGATGTAAAATTAATAACAATTGCACCAGAATTAGAAAACAGCAAAAGTGTTATTAAAGAATTGGTTTCGAGGGATATAGTGGTTTCTGTTGGTAATTTTTTTTTATTATGCTTCAGGATTATACTTGATTTTTCATATGTCTATTATCATTCGATTATGCCAAATACTACATGAAATACTTGATGAATGGAATATTTTTAGGTCATTCAATGTCTGATTTAAAATGTGGTGAAGAAGCAGTAAAAAATGGAGCGTCTTTTATTACACATCTTTTCAATGCAATGTTACCAGTAGGTAATTTTTTTCTCTCGCAATATTTCCATATCAAAACTATGTTTGTTAATTAATATTTCACTAACAGTTCCATCATCGTGATCCTGGACTTGTCGGGTTATTAACTTCAGATCAAATCCCCAAAGGGCGGACTGTATATTTTGGAATAATTGCTGATGGTACTCATACACATCCAGCTGCTTTAAGAATTGCTCACAGGGCTCATCCAGATGGTATATCTCGATGAATTAAATAAAAAAATCACATTTAGTACTTAAAATTTTGTCTTAGGACTGGTGCTAGTGACTGATGCCATATCAGCTATGGGTCTTGAAGAGGGGAAGCACAAAATCGGACAATTAGAAATGGAAATTCGCGATAATAAAGCATTTATTGCAGGCACAAATACCCTCTGTGGAAGCATAGCTACCATGAATAAATGTGTACAGATTTTCCAAAAATCAATAGGTTGTTCATTTTCTCATTAGTAATATGGTTTAAATTATGAATTATACGTATTTTTTAGGTTGTTGTAAGGAATACGCCTTGGAAGCTGCTACCCTTCATCCCTCTAAAGCTATAGGAATATCCGATAGAAAGGGCACTTTAAATTTTAACTCGGATGCTGATTTTCTGATGCTCAATGATAATTTAGACTTGTTACAAACATGGATAGCAGGAGAATGTGTCTATGAATGTACGTGTCATGGATAATGAAACCTATATTTAAACATAATCATTTTTATACGACAATATATGTATTATACACTATTATCATTATTATATTTTATAATATTATACTTATAATACATTTTTATCCAATAATCTGATTTTTAGTTTTCAATTTGAATCCCACCACCGTTATAGATGAACGCTGGTAGGTACTTTTGTGGAATCACCATAGATGGCGCTTAACATTAGGTAGAATCCATCCAAGGTTAAGTTATGACACTTCCGTTATTCCTCGTTAGATGGCAGATCAATTAATTTTTAAATTTTTTTTATTCATATTCATAAAACGATTAGGCCAGAATAAGGTCACCAAAAAATGCCCCTCTCTGATTTGATAAAACGTTCACTCTATGAATCTCGAATTTAGTTTTCATCATTTAGTTAAAAAAAAACTTGCCAACTTGCCACCACGGAGCAATTTTACCCTTACAACATTCCTGGTCTTGGGGCAGGAATGTATTTTGTGACCAGAAAGAACTTAATTCGTAGAAACCACATTAAATAGAACAGCAGGTAGTTCTAATAATAAATAAATTTGTCGTCGGTCAGGAACGTTCTATTTTATCTCTAGAAAGAAAACGCAAAAAAGCAAATGCAACAAAATAACAGGTAGTCCCGATAATAAATAAACTTATCTTAGGTCAGGAATATTGTGTATTTTATGATTAGAAAGAACCAAAAACCAGATGCAATAAAACAGCAGGTAGTTCCAACAATAAATAAACTTGTCTTAGGTCATGAAAGTTGTATTTTATGGCTAGAAAGAATTTAATTTGCAAAACCCAGATGCTATAAAACAACAGGTAGTCTCAATAATACATAAACTTATTTTAGGTCAGGAATGTTATATTTTATTACTGTAAAAATATGTAATTGAATTCCCTAAAACTAGTGGCAATAAAAACAGCAATAAAATACATATCAAGTAGTCTCCTTTAAAAACTTGTATTAAGAATGTTCTGGTTTATTACTAAAAATAATGTAATTTTCAAAAAAAATGCAATAAAATAGCAGGCACTCTTAATAAATAGTCTTTAGTCTACGATTTTTTTTAATTTTTAGTATTATCTGTGTTTACATTTTCCACATTGATCTTAGTCTGTTTTGGTTTCAAATCATTGGATGTTGTACTGATTTGTCCCAGTGAATTTGTAAGGCCAAAGTGTATTAGAAGTGGATTCCTGAGACAACTTCCCGTCCGATACCGTTCACGAGAATCATCCATCTCGTGGCATACAAGGAACACTGTTTGTTTTGGAAGTACAATATTATAGAAAAATAGCCATTTTGGTATATTTTTCATGTTTGGTTAATAGTTTAATAGAAGCGTGATAACTATATACTTTGAGATAAATTCAAACCTTATTGATCCTCAACGTGCCGAAATTCACGAATACTGCAACAGTTAGCTTACAACTTATGAAAATTTCATTACGTTCCATTCATAAATAACCTCCTACATTTCGGATTCCATAGAATATTAACACGGATTCGGTGCGTTGCGCCACATACTAACACCTAGTACTGAATGTATTGAACATTAATACTGCGTTTTTTTTTGCTAATGTTTGGTGTAGGTATGCGTCCAACTGTTCACAGAACAACAGTAAACCTATATTTTATTCTCTGGTGGATAAAAAAGGAGGAGTGAATTAGCGTTGATCCGATCATTCGATC
This sequence comes from Aphodius granarius, assembly GCA_963971325.1. Classification (NCBI taxonomy): domain Eukaryota; kingdom Metazoa; phylum Arthropoda; class Insecta; order Coleoptera; family Scarabaeidae; genus Aphodius; species Aphodius granarius. The sequence goes on from OZ020226.1 coordinate 14,262,533, forward strand.
GGATTTTGCAGCATGCAAATCCATGGGTCACACACCCACCATCTTTCAGGAGAAATATACTTCACTGTCCTATGTGCCCAAGAATGTATCCGTAGGAACAGTCTTATGCTCGCACACTCACACAGTCAAGCAGTATTGAAAAAATGGGAATATGAAGCAAAGAAAGCTTACTGGGAAATATCCACTGGTATGAGACAAGCAAAGGCACCATTACCCCTTCTCTACCTTTCAGAAGAAATATACTTCACCGTCCTATGTGCCCAAGAATGTATCCGTAGGAACAGTCATATGCTCGCACACTCACACAGTCAAGCAGTATTGAAAAAATGGGAATATGAAGCAAAGAAAGCTTACTGGGAAATATCCACTGGTATGAAACAAGCAAAGACAACCATTACCTCCCCCTTCTCTACCTCTAAAGAGTTACTCCAGCTACAAAGGACTAATCTCAGACTGATCATGGGACTCCTCATAGGACTAAGTTGTAGATTCTACAGTACATATACTATGCGATAATGCGATTGTTTCTCACTATAACGCGCTATAGGCATAGTCAACTTGGAGCAGCCACAATAAACACAGAAGAACTGGCCTACAAAACTCCTCGAACAATAAATGACGGCATGAAAAGGCTGTACATCGATGGACATATAATGTATAAGGGATGGATACAAGGATCTTTCAGGTCGAAGTATCTCAAAACGCTTGTGACCTACGACCCATGCATGCCATACCACCAAAGTATAATGTTTTAACAGTGTCACATAAAGGACATAAGGTTCTCTTAAATTTCTTAGTAATTCATTGATGTAATTTGTCTTGAGGGTAATAATAATAATTTGAACGCATCACATGCTATCGTTTTATGGCATTTCTCAAAAACTTTGGACGCGCGAATAAAAAAGGCAACTATGGTACCAGCAGCAGCGTGAACTGAGTCTGAAATTGGATATTAGAATCATTTCGTAACTGTTCCCCGGCATTATCTCGGAGGCAATAAGAGAACGAAACTTTTTCAATTCGACAATACGCGTTCAGCCGTTGCCGGTTCGCGTGAAAATACGCCGAAAATAATAAAAACTGAATAAATGAATGCTGATTTAAAATTCAAATGTTCTTACATGCCGTTATTGGTGCTTTGCCACCGGTCTTTCACTGTCCATCGCACCTCTCTTTACCTTCTTTACGCTGGATTAATGCAAATTTCGCGTAATTTTTGAATATCTTACTCCCCCACGCCGGCAGTTTTGAAATATTGCCGTGGGCCTGTTTACAAATGCGAAAATTTTAAATAACGAGGTTTATTATTTTCTATATTATACTTTGTTTTGGCCATCTTGAAGTATTAAAATAAAGAATTTGGATCCCAAACTAAGAAGCATTAGAAATAGATAGGAAAATATAATCCGGCCGTGTAAAAATTTGACGAAATTTGATGCCCGATAACTCTTTTTATTTTTGGTGGAGATGAACCTTTCAGCAAATTATAAAAAAACAAATTCTTCAGAACTAATACAACGTTTATTACAATATTATTATTCTCATTAATTAAAAAAAATCCCTATCCCATATTATTTACAGTTTTTTTTTCTTTTTTTTATTAAACGTTCTATATTCTGCAACAGTTCTAGGATTCCCAACTGTGCGAGTGTGTGATTTATTGCTTCGGCAGTATTTTAAAGGTAAATAGTTTTCGCAATACACTGCAGAGATGGGTAGAGTTTTTCATTAAGGAGCATTCGCGCAGTTATTTACCTGAATTAAATTTAATTTGTCTCGCTGGGGAAATTAATCGCGAGTCCGTATCAGGTCTTGTCAACCGTTGCGTTGCTCTATTTCCCTACCGGTAGAATTTCATTTTCGGCTTAAACGCAAGCCGCGGGTACAAGAACGTTTTAATTATTCATTGATCGATTGGTACAGTTACCTACTCCGAAAATTTTATAAGAAAATGTTGTTCGAAACATGACATTAAATGTTATTCAACAACGAACGTTAAGTTGGGGTTTATAGAGGCTGTGGTTCAAATACAATGAGATTTGCATATAAATTATTTCAAAAGATAATATAAGGTTTTTATTACCTATTTAGCTTTGAAGTATTCTTTCCCACAAAGTGCAAGTTTAGTCTTGGAAAACACTGAAGCTCTGTGAATCGGAGGAGATCATAAACCTCATGTGGAAACATGAAGTCAATATTTTCGACCTCCCCTTAAAAATGAAATACGAAAATAATTACTTCAATTGTAAATTTCGAATTCTCTCCATGCCCATCTCAAAAAAAAACCTCCTCAATAAATACCTCGATTAAACACTATCACTCTCACTCATTATCACCACTCTTTAGTCAGCTTTTGTTGACGATATTCTCTCTATACAGAAGTCTGTTTTGAGAGCCGTCACAATAACCGACAACGTCGCGCATATAAAAATTGCTTAGATCCTACCTTATAGTGTCTTTTTTTCCTCCAACGATGGACGTCATCCATAGAACCTACCTTGCACACGATGTCTTCATCCCCGTAAGCTGCCTCTCCATCGGGGTCCTCCTGCATGTTACTGTCCTCCGTCTTCGCACATTCGTTGACCATCTGCAACAACAATACGATTAAACAACGCGAATGCAAAATAGCTGATTCAGATGCACATTGCATAGAAATTTCCTGTATTATTGTTAAATTACTAACATCTTGTAATACATTTTTCTCAGTGGACGAAATTCTTCATAGATATCTGTGATATTTGAATTATTTATTACTTTTATATAGTACACAGCTAATAAGACAAATAAGACAAGAACTTAATGTACGCTATTTCTCAGTCTTTTATTTCACAAAACACAAAACCTTACCTATCTCTATCTAAATACTTTATTCGGAAGTTGTTCGACATAAGCGAGAAGCATTACGAAGCAGCAGGTTAGCTTTAAACGCGTTATAAAAAGGCGAACACGAGATTGCGAATATAGTCCGTACGTTGTACGTATAACCGCGAGATTCAATTGCATATACACGCTGAGATGTGATGTTTACTCGGCACACATAAAACAGTGGCGGTTTAATTAAGGAGTCCGATGTACGGGGTCGGTAATAAAATCATCTTAGAGCGTGTCCAGAGGCCAGTCTAGATCCGGGAATGCGCTTGTGCCGCGTTGCCGTACAAACTTCAAAGTTTTGGGTTCGCGCGCCGTGACATGGCCAGTGCACCGTCAACTTCATCGCTGTGCTCGTCTCGCGTGCGTAGTTCAGTGTGGTAACGTTACGCGGCGCTGGAGACCGAACTACGGATGCTGACTTACCGCCGTACGGGACGGACCGGACCAACTGAATAATGTAAGTTGCGAAGTTGGCAATACCGCAATATGTCACTTGGATGGCCGATAAATCTTAAGCCGCCCTAGGAACTAGAACCAATTAGTAATAATCCCCATGGGGTGACGTCCCTCCAATGCGTGCGGTTAATAATAAAAAAAACTATTCAAAACTTTTGGGGAAATGTTAACTTTAAAATCAGGTTGTTATTAAGTCAAGTTTTACGCATTCTTTATTTTGTTTCTTTTTTAATTTCAATCCTGGCTTTCCAACTAGATAATAATATTAAATTTATTTATTTTTGAATATTAACATAATCCACAGAAGTAAAATTTTAATTTGTAAACTATACCAACAGAGCAGACAATATAATATAATTGAGTAAAAACTAACACGATGCTTATGAATTTGAACATGATATTGTTTTGTTACTTCTTCTAATAATCTTATTGTTACTATAGTGACAGTAGTAACAATCATTTTTACCAATCTGGAATCTGGAAATACACAAAAAATATAATTAAAACTCAATACCAAAGGGGATAAGAAGAAGTATTCATAATTACTTACCACTAATCATACGTACAATAGCATGACTAATTGTCTGGTTATTTGTAATTACATATATCTTGGATTGCGTGTGCTCCACTTTCATGCGATATCAACCTTCCCCTGGATATTACTTATTACTAGAATGAACAATAAGTTATATTAAGTTATTGAGGGCTTGCTTTATACTCCCTTAACCAATTGATTGTTTACGTCACTGTACACGTTACAGTTCAGTTTTCCAAAGTACTAAAAATCTCTTTTATTCAGTAAGTCTTACTGCAACATAGATGTGCAACAACAAATTGTTGAAGAAAACTGAAACTGCAATGAAACTGGGCGGAAACTTGGGTTCCCAAGGGTTTCCGGCGACTCGACTAATAATAATAATAATAAGTTCGGTAATATTGGTAATTCTGGTCCTTAACTTTTGGCCCTTAAAGATTTGCTCGCGTGCAGCACCGTGCAGGGCCGCGGCGCCCATTCATACTAAATCTGCATAATTTTCTTTAAACTTCCCGCTCAACGAACTATTTCAGCATAAAATTAAACTTTACTTATAACTATTAACCGCGTTAGCCTATGCCAACTTTCCTCTTAAGTACCCAAAGTTTAGCTACAAATTGGCCAACTGAGTCATGTGAAGATTTTCGTACAGGAAGAGCTTTATTTAATTCGTTATCTCAACTTGTTTTGTACTTCCTATAAAAAGATAACTTTTATTCTGTCCCTTTTATTCTGTGCAACAGACATTACTGGTAGGTATCGAGAAATGTTATCCTCTGCTAGAATCTGTAGACACCCGATACCGATGTTACGTGAATAACTGAATTATGTACGTTTCTCTAACTAACGTCAGCAGTTCCATCTGGCGGTGATTAGTGGTACTACGTACATGATGAGTCGGTAATGTGAGATCCAAAAGGTAAAAATGTTCATTAACGTCACGCTGAGTATAATAGAGATACTTTATAACGAAGAGGAAGTCTAATTGCGTTTTTGTCTGGTCTGACTCGAAACTTTTTAGATAGCTAGAGCGCTGAGTTTTCACCACTTATACACTTTTAACTTAATTACCCTCGAAAAACTGATTATTACGAATTACCTGGTCCAACCAGGAAACGTCAGACCGGACAGATGTAGTGGTTAATTTTTAATTGTCAGTGACAATAGAAGTGAAGCGTTGGAAATTATAAAATTATTGTTATATTATTAGCATATTGTAGACTACAAAGAATGTTTCCTGGCAGAACATAATTCATCGTTTTTACACAAAATACAATAAAGTGAAACATTTCTAGAAAAATGTGATTTTAATGAAGTGAATACATTTTACTGGTAATGTATCTGACTGTAGTTCTTTTATAGACAAGACCTTACATGTCACATCATGGATATTATATTACACTGGTTAATATTTCATGCACGAATTTATTACCGATAAAATCTATATTGCTTTATAATTGCGATAATGGTTTGTGTTGCATGAAAAGTTATATGTTAACATAGTTCATCTCTCAACTTTTAAAACACAACTTTGCACACTTGCCCGGTTTTTTCATTAATGTTTATTGCTTCTAAGGGACCTAAAGTTTGCCGCTACGGGCGATGAATTTTAAATTTTACGAGGGTGTAATAAGCAGTTTTAACAGGTTTATAGTGGTGAAGTTGAGTGAGTATAAGGGGAAGTTAAATACGGTAAATCAAAATAGCGAGTAAGATTTTAGAAGTTTTATTTGGCTTATTATGCAATAGCATATATCATATAAAATTATTTATTTTAATATCTCTGCAGTTATGAATCTATTTGTGAATTTATGGAGTGATATGTATTTGATAGAAATTGAGTAGGAATCCATGTATTATTTGAATTAAACAATGAAAATAGACAGGCGAGGTCATATGTAACAAACAATAGGAGAGTGAGAGCCTAACATGTCAGATAATATTGTATTTGGCAAGGCAAAAATTGAAAAAGCTATCTATATCATTGTTTTTTTTGTTGTTGGTATGTATTGTAGCATTTTTCTAAAATTTTACAATTAAACCAGAAAATACATACTGTAAATGCTGAAAACGCCAATATCCATGGTTATATTACAAAAATTAACGATTATTCACTACTTTTGGACGCGGTATCTCGCCATTTGGATGACAGCAACATTTCAACAATTAAAATAAATATTTAAAAGTAATATAATATATGAGGTGAACAGAAAAAACAGACTGTTGTCAACCGTAATCTAATTAAAACAAAAGTCAAAAAATCCGGGGTGGCCCTCACCCAACGTTCCCAATAAACTGTTCACACAAGTGTCTAAACACTTTTACTATTATAAAATTTCGTGAAGCCACAACCACTCTGGTCAAAATCTGACAATTCGCAACATAGCCACGAACGCTGTGGATTCTGTCGCACTGCATAATCGCTTATAGCGCCTAAACTGTCCATCTCAATTATCTGTAAATTAGTGTACATCTTTGTCACTGGAGGATAAGCAGGTATTTTTGTATTTCAGTCAATTACATACTTTCTAGGATACTAGTCGGAAAGTAAGGTAATTTACATATAAAACCCTTTAGAATGGCAGTTTTAATGTAACAATAATAAAGGTCATTTATACTTTATACTTAAATTACTCTTTTCTTGACAGAAGCAAAAATATTTCACGTTGGTATGTGCGGCAGCGTTCTGTTTGGAATGTCAATAACCTGGCTTACCTTTATCCTGTTTATTATTTAAAGAAAGAAACCGAATATTTACAGAGGCCTGAAGCTTTCGATATCAACTCGTCCTCCCCGCCCCAAAAAAAAAAAAAAAACAAAGTACAGGGATGAATTAATCATTTCCATCTGAAAACGTAACCTTGATATGTTTTTCCACGTGTCGAACGATGAAGGCTAAAGAAGCCCATAAAGCATGACAAATATCCTGTGTTGGCACATTATTATTTGTATCATACCTCTGATACATGGGTGGAAATGGGATAAAAGTCTGTGAAAGGGAGGAAAGCAAAAGGAACACGAATGTGATTGAATATAGAGCGCGTAACGTTTGTATTTTTCTTTTGTTACGCCAGAGGGACAGGAAATTGGATTTCTATTGCTTTTGTTTTGATTCTCGTATGACGGGGTTGTCTATGGATATATAAAATCTCCTAGGTCCTTCGTCGGCAACGCTTCATGGCCCCTTGTCTCACGATCATATTTTGAGGTTCCGCAGAGCTGCTGACATTTTTCTTCTCATTTTTTTGTGGGCGAATGACAAATGAATAGAATCGAATAAGAAATGAATAAATGAAAAGCTGACACAATGCTTTCGAATAATGATATAATTGATGATGTGTTAATTTAAAATATGTTGAAGTAGTTATAAAAAGCTTTCTTTGATGTTTGCACATTGAAAAATGTAAAACACATTTTCCTTATTTGTTTTTGTCTGGTAAGCACCGAGCGTAATAAAATTACGTTCGGTGGCATTAACATTTAACAGCCCTTTTAGTCGAAATCGTATTTATTTTCTGAATTACTTTGGAGGGCAGCCTCCTGTGACGAAGCTGATGAAGCGTAAGATCTTCAAAAAAACTCAGGGACCCTTCTCTAGCACGTTTACAACCGACGAAAAACATAGCCGTCGGTCGTTGTAATTTTCTATCGTTTGGACACATCGGCGCGTATAATATTAACATGGTAAGTGGATCCTGATTAATTTTGGGCAATTTATGAAAAGGATACTTGTCTAGCGCACAGGAAACAAAGGTTGCTCTATTAATCTTCCGCTCGCAGATAGATGCGGAATAATTACCTGCAAAATTCAAGCTGCTCACTGCTCAGCGCGAACAATACGTTTTGTGTATTTGTAAAGAGCCTCAACGGACGAAATTAAATTTCACGTAAATATTTTTTGGTGTCTCGTCGACCATTGTTGCTATAATTACTGTTTGTTCTGAGGATGTATTATTTACGTCTCGCTCTGTGTACTTTCTCCGAAAAACGTGTTCGCTGGGGGAAACAGGAATGTCATAAGAGCAGAAATACCGCATAAATTTCACAGGCCTAAATTGGTCAAATGCTGCTTAATAGTTACAATGTTGTGGTTTGAAATGTTTGAATCTTCTATATAGGTTTAAAAAACAAGTGACGTACGTTGTGGCATCATAATATTCTTTAGACTGCGCCACCCTGTCACTTTTATCAAAATTAATCCCTTAAGTCACAGCTTTAGGGGGTTGAGCAACGCATAAACAACGTATTAAATTAAAAAAGTACATCATCTGCGCGCGCATTAACATATTTCGTCCGTGGCTTCTTTTTTAATTGTTCGTGTTTTAATAAATTTCAGGAATTAACGCTGCGCCGTCGACCCCGCGACGCCTGTGTTGGGTGCTAGTCCCGCTGCTTTTTTCACGCGCCCCGACGCCCGGTGCGACGGGTTTTATGAACCAATTTCGAGCGCTTTGTTCGAACCGACCGCAGCACATTATAATACCGCTTTTAAATTAAGAATGCCGACCCGAATGCCAACTGATGTCACTTAGAATTACATTTCGGGATCTGGCATTTTTCGACCGAGGAACAACTGGCCACCTTTAATTTGATTAATATCGTATTTACGAGGGCTGTTTTTGTTGATATTTTGACTTGTTAACTAATTGAAACATCTGCTTAGTGTATTTATGTACCCTAATTGTTGCTTTTGGATTTTGATCCGACAATACTGTGTCGAAATCTTACGACATGAAATTACTCACTGCGTAAATAACTGCTAACCACTCTCTTTCGGTTTCCGAATGTTGAAACTTCTGTCCAACCTGAACATTTTTGTTGAAATAAAAGAGAAATATTTATTTTAATAAAAGGAAATGCCTCTTATTTCTACAAATTAAGTAGCACGTTTTCTTCATCCAGATTTTAAACCAATCTACAGTAAAAGTAAATACTACATAGAGTTTATCTTCCAGAAACACGTAGCAAGAAGTTAAATTATCCGTTGAGCCAAATATACGTACAGCTTTTAAAGCTTTTCCTTTAGTTTTAAATCTACTAAGCCGAATGTAGTTCGCATTGCAACCCTTAAATTTGCTCGGGAAAACTTATTTTGGTCTATTGAGAAAGAGAGTACCGCGAAAACAGATTTTCATCCGGTAATATGTTTAACTAATTTGCAATTCAATTGGAAATTATGCATTCTTACTTACTGTGTTTTTCTCTCACTTCGCACCCCACAGGATCGAAGTACGGGGTTAGATTTGCATTTTTAATTCGATACTTCAGTACTTCAGTACCAGCGATGGGACCGAGACCCAGTGCAACCTGTGTCTCGAAATACGTCATAGTGTGGAGAGATTTTAATGAAATATGGGCTTCCCGTTGGTGCCTTTGTCGTAGCAGTATACAAACAAGGCTGGCATTAAAATTATGCTGTCGGGCGAACAAACGACCCGTAGCTAAGTAATCAGAAACGACCTAAGTGAAAGTTTACCTTAGCGGCGAATAGCATTTTGCCCTTGCTTTAGTAACGAAGACCATAACAACATAAAATGTCATTTCATGTTTATTTTCGTTATACTAGAAAATTACAAGCATATTGTTGTATCTGTTCCATAACATTCACGGCTGATTCTTGCTTATGTCTGATGTCTGCAGAAAATACATAAATACGTGACTTAACTGTTTGGGTAAATTTGCATATTTAAAACACTTTGTACATGCACTAGCCCGAGGAGCTATTATAAAGAATTACCGCCATAATCTCGCAATTTGAACAATAGCTGTCGTGTGATACTTTTACATTGGGGGTACTGTAGTACGGCACGCTTTCAGCTGTTTAGTTTCCATATCTCCACAAAAGGGAAATTTATAGGGAATAAAACTCCGCGAAATAAATTTGAATCCTTACAAGATCTACTGTACAAGTATGTAGATATAAACGCAAACATGTGCGGTAGGGGTAAAATCCCCCAATAAATTTTGGTCAAGCGTAAAACTGCTCTTTATCCCCTTTGGTTGGTAGGGGGTGGGCACTTGACCCAAATCTGGCCAAGGTGAATGGTAGCGACTGCGGTAATGCTATTTTTTATGCCATCCGTAAGTTACTCCGTGGATTTCAGATTTTATACCGTCTAACCACCACCCCACTACCCACCCCCTAACTAGAATATACGACTATATTCGAAGACGTGGAGGAAGACCTTCCCCCACATGGACCTAATATTCGCAGAAACGTACAGAGGGCGCGTTTTGTATACGCACGTAAAACCCGAGCACGGAGAAAGTTTATTGTTCTTATTAAATTACCCTAGGTTTTACCCAATCTTACATTCCCTTGAGAAAAGTTTAATTTAAAGAAGGGATGTCGCATTATATTGAATTTGATAAAAACGTACCTAATTTAAATTTCTCACTGTTATTTATTTTCTCTATTTGTAGTGTTAATGTGAGCAAATTTTGCTAGCTAAACATTGAATTTTTTCGACGATTAATATATGATAATGAATAAAATACATCACATTGCAATTAATTTTCTTTTAAAACTGAGTAGGTAGCAAATATTCTTAATTGATTCAGAAGGTGTTCTAAACTATTAGCACAAAACATAATGCCGTTTACACAGATCAAATGAGTTGGAGAAGATGGGATTATTGTGGCGGACATTGAAATTGGATGAACAGAGAGTAGTACATTAATTGAATCGTTTGTGTAATAAAACAACATGATTATCACGCTCCAAATAATAAATTTGGCCCTTCTGTATCAGATCCGATGGAATGTGGAGTAAGCGAATCGATGTGTTTTGTGTGTGCAGTGCAATAAAGTGCAAAGTTTCGGATGGCAGTAACTCTCGAGCAGGTTACACATAAAAATTTACAACGGCATTACGCGAAATTTACAACTGAGTTTTCTTGTTTGCGCAACGGCCCAAGAACTTGGAACGTTTTAATTTGTTGGCGACGATTAATTTAAATTCTCCCGCTCACTTAGCAATAACACGCCCATTATCTTAGCAAAATTGTATCCGCATGCAGGAACGGATTAAAGGGAAGCATGTATACAGTATAATCGATATGGCAGGTCGCCGACTGCAATGCATACGCGAACATTTTGTCGTTGCCGGTCTTGGAACAAACACTTACCGAGAAAAATAAGTTTGAGTTGTTTATATACAAAGCTGTTTATACTACAAGCGCTGGTGTAAAGTATCGATTGCGTGCTTTATACCTTTTTTATAGGTGTACAATAAAAAAATCATGAAATGTGAAAGAAATTGCGAAGGTTAAGGTATATTATAAAGTTAACACATATTGGTGGAGGTGCCGGTAGTTCTTTCTATGAAGTTTTGTACAGAAAAAGCGATAAAAATCCATCTTTTCTACGTACCCCTACGTACAATCACTACAAAGAACCTATAATAACGTTGGACATGTTAATCACAACTAACGAAGCCCTGAACAGTATCGACTGTGGAAAAACTCGGAAGAAGTCGGTCCAACCCGGAAGGAGAAGCGGGCGGCTTAAGATAAATTCGATTTCAGTAGAGTAGTACAGTAGAGTTAAGAGAGTAGAGACCACGAGAAGTTTTCGAACGTACGCGACGTGTGTAGAACGTATTATAATTTTAGTTATTTTCTTATTAAACAAAGCTTTTTTATGAAACGTGGGTTTTAATTGAAGATTTCCTACATTTTGGTGCCGAAACCCGGGAAGCTTTGTAACTTTAACGCGGTAAATAACTAAAAACAACGAACTAAACGTGTAACGAGTAAATAACGAGTGTAATCACGAAACAACGATGGATTCTACATTACGAAAAACGTGTCGAACACAACTAACGAAGCTAATAAATAGTGCCAAAGATTTAATGAAACAACAAACGGTCGCAGATAATATCGTGGATGAAATTGAAGTATTGACTGCGCGTATAAAGGCGGTCCAAGTGAATTTGGATACCATCAACGATAAATTGGCGCCAACCATCAGTGAAGAACATATGGAAGAAGAATGTTTGAAAATCCTGGAATACAACGACCAAGCGGTTGAAGTGATAGCGCGATTGCAGAGGTATCAACGAACAAAGGAAGCAGTACCTGCACCACCTCAACCACCTCAAGCACCTGAGACAACGAGCACCGATCAAACAACGCAACGCAACGATGGAGGATCTCCGCAAGGAATAAACTCAGTGAGATTACCCCAATTAGAATTAATTAAATTTGACGGTGACATCGCGTCTTGGCCAGCGTTTTGGGAACAATATTCTTCAGCGATCCACGAAAACGCGAATTTGAACGAGTGCGCGAAATTCGCGTATCTAAAATCGTATCTTACCGGTCGCGCCGCGGTGACTATATCGGGTTTAACGACGAGTCGATCATCGTACGAAGACGCGATTGATATGTTAAAGGCGGAATATGCTAATCCGGAACGCATAATAGACATTTACGTGCAAAAACTCTTATCAATCGCACCGGTAAAAAGTGAAAGAGACATAAACGGGCTCCGAAGATTATATAACGCGGCTTCAACGTTTGTGCGGTCCTTATCAACGCTCGGTATTTCGAAAGAACAATACGGCCTTTTGGTAAAATCAACTGTATTCAAAGCCTTGCCGTATAAGTTACGCGTGTCGTTCAATAAAGAAAAAATAAATAGTAAGTCGACCGAAGACGAAACACTATCGGTCAGCAATAACTCACAACGCGCCAGCGATAATGTCAACTACGAGAAACAAATTAACGCCTTACTGCAGTTTCTGAAGAACGAAATAGAGTCACTCGATCTAGCCGACTTCGAGGCGGGTACCGGGCTTCATAGGGACGCCGAAAAGAGTGGCAATGCCACATACAAGCCGAGAAACAGAGATGACAAATTTACCGCCGCCGGTTTATTTACTCCTGTAAACGGATGCTTATTTTGCAAGTCGCAATCACATGATGAGGCCTATTGCCGCGGAACATTAACGATTAAAGAAAGAAAGGAGATTTTAAAACAAAATCGACGTTGTTTTCGATGCACTAAGCCAAACCATACATCTAAGTTTTGTAAAATAAATATTCAATGCAACAAATGTAAACGCAGGCACGCAACCTCTTTGTGTGATCCTCGTAGACCGTCATCAAGCGAAAGAAAAACAAATAACAACGCTAACGTCGCCAGCTCGTCTCATGCAAGAACGAACGGTACTTCTACCAATCTTTTGGCTAGCGGACGATTGGATAATGTTTATTTACAAACAGCTTGTGCACATTTGGTAATTAATAACGACGATGCTCTGATTAGACTAGTATTGGATGGTGGCAGTCAACTAACGTTTATAAAAGAAAGCCTATCACGACAATTGGGATTACACGTGATTGGTACACATAGAATTTCCATTCAAGCTTTCGGAAAAGCCACTCGCGCGCCTGCTAGATTATGTAATCGAGTAGAAGTCAATTTAAAGAGCATGTATAACGAACAGATCATAACGATTAATGCTGTCGAGGTACCAGAAATTTGCTTTGACACATTGAAACCGCCTTCATTGCTGGAACCAACGATACGCGAGTTTTCAACGAGTTTCAATCTCGCAGATTATAACGTAGATCAACGAAACATAAACGGCATTTCACTTCTGGTTGGGGCGGACAATTACTGGAAATTGGTAACGGGTGAAACGAAGACACTGACAGAAGATTTAACGGCAGTCAATACCAAATTGGGATGGACACTGCATGGAGCCAGTAGCTCATCGGTAACGCATGATTTTTTGGTCAATTTTAACTTGGCAACGGTGCTAAACGTACAAGCACATTGGGATAACGTGGACTTGAAAGACTTTTGGTCTCTAGAAACGATCGGTATAAACGCGAACGAAAAACAAACAAATGATTTTACTGATAAGTTCATACAAAACAAAGTAACGTGGAACTCTGAACGATATGAGGTGTCATTGCCTTGGAAAAGTAACGAACATTTGCACAATAATTACACGGGAGCATTAGTGCGGGTAAAAAGCTTAAGCTCAAAGTTATTACGAAACAGAAAATTAAGCGAATATGATCGGGTAGTGCGCGAATATTTAAATAACGATTGTGCGGAACGCGTATTGACTGACATTACCGTAAAACAAACTTATTACATGCCACATCGCGCCGTGTATAGGTATGATAAGGACTCAACGAAAATTCGGGTAGTGTTCGACGCGTCTGCCCACGCGCCGGGATTTCCGTCCCTTAACGAACGTTTACATACTGGTGATAATTTGGTCCCTGATTTGTTACGCATTTTATTGAACTTTAGAATAGGATCAGTCGGATTAGTGGCGGACATAGAAAAGGCGTTTCTTCAAATAGCGCTAGCAGAAGAAGACCGTGACGCTCACCGTTTCCTCTGGTATGCAGACCCAGTCCCTGATGATCTGATGTCATCAGCTGACTTGCCAGAGCTTGTCACTTATCGCATGAAACGTGTAACTTTCGGAGTGACAACGAGTCCGTTCCTATTGTCGGCGACCCTACGGAAACATTTAGAAAATCAGCGAGAAAATTATCCAACAACGGCAGAGAAATTACTGAAATCATTCTACGTCGACGATTTGGTTGTAGCGGTCGATGACGTGAACGAAGCCAACGAGCTGTTTGAACAGTCCACGCAGATTCTTCAAGCAGCAAGCATGAACCTGCGAAAATGGTTGTCCAACAACACTACAATGCAACGACGGTTCAAAGAAGAACCTAGAGAAACGAAAGTGCTAGGTATCCTGTGGGACACACTCACTGATGAATTAGGAGTTAATATCAGCTCAGATCTGGAGGATGAAAACGGCGTGCCAGTAACGAAACGCAATATTCTCCAAGCGATAGCGAAGATATTCGATCCATTAGGCATACTTGGACCATTCACCATTAGAGCAAAAATACTTCTACAGTCGATCTGGAAGGAAAAATTCAACTGGGATGACTGCCTAGAGGGACATTTCAAATCTGAGTGGTTAAAATGGTATAACGAAATACAATGGCTAACAGCAATGCGAGTCCCCAGATGCATTCTTAAAAAGAAAGGGGATGAAGTTGAATTACATGTCTTTGCCGACGCCAGTTTGCAGGCATACGGAGCAGTTGCTTATCTTAAATGCCTATCCACCAACGAGTGCCAATACTTAATGTCAAAAAATAGAATTGCGCCAATGGATCGTGGAGGCAACAAAGAATTAAGTTTACCAAGATTGGAACTTACAGCAGCCTTATGCGCAGCAAGGCTTCAAGACTATATTTTACATAATATGACGTTAAAAATCAAAGACGTAATTTTTTGGTCGGATTCCAAAATAACGCTGTATTGGATACGAGGAAGAACAAAGAAATGGAAGCCATACATCCAAAATCGAGTAGATGAAATACACCGATTGAGTCCAGGTACTTGGAGACATTGCCCAGGAAAGCAGAATCCTGCAGATCTGCTCACAAGAGGAATTGCTGCGAAGGTATTGGTTGAATCCGAAGTATGGCAACATGGTCCAAATTGGTTGAATCAGAACAATAACGAATGGCCCGCTGATGAATATTTTGAATGTTCCGATGACGTCACAAGTTTTCTTCTGCAATCCGAAGAAGAATACACAACGCAAAATGAGCCAATTTTTGACATAGGCAAATTTAGTAGATTGGAAAAAATTCTTCGAGTTACAGCATATGTGATGAGATTCATCAACAACGCTAGGAAAGCAAGAGCACGAGTAACAGGAGAATTACAGTCGAATGAATTGGTGAAGGCCGAAGTTTATTGGTTAAAATTTGTACAACGAATAACGTATCCAAACGAGGTGAAAACCCTAAACAAACGAAAACCACTAGATCCGTCATCATCAATTTTGAGACTGAATCCATTCATGGACGACGATGGTGTCATCAGACTTGGACTCAGATTAGACGAAGCTCCATTGCCGTACGAAACCAGACATCCTGTCTTATTACCAAAACGATCAACACTTACCGAAAAGATAATTTGGGACAGTCATGAGAAGATACTTCATTTTGGTGTAAACGCCACACTAGCAGACACTAGAAAAAGATATTGGATCATTCAAGGACGACAACGTATAAAGTCAACACTTAGTCATTGCCTGAAATGTAAGCGACTCAAAGGTAAATCTGGACAGGAAATATTTGCACCGCTACCGAAAGAACGTATGACGATGGCGAACCCATTCAAGGTAACAGGTGTGGATTTTGCTGGTCCTTTATACGTCAATGTTAACAACAAGAGAATAAAATCCTATATAATGTTGTTTACATGTGCTACAATCAGAGCTGTACATTTGGAACTTGTACAGGATTTAACGACTGAAAGTTGTATAAGAGGTCTCCGTAGATTCATTTCCCGAAGAGGAGTACCAAATATCATATACTCAGATAACGCAAAAACTTTTCATCGAACTGCTTATGAATTAAAAGAATTGTCAAAAATGCTGGAGAGCACCCAAGTGCAAGAACTTGCAAGGAAATATCGAATTCAATGGCGCTTCATCATAGAACGAGCAGCATGGTGGGGCGGCTTCTGGGAAAGAATGGTGAAGACAGTAAAAGATGCCTTAAAAATAACACTTGGAAAGACATTCATCGATAGAGAAGAAATGCAAACAATTCTGACAGAGGTTGAAGCAACGGTCAATTCTCGACCTCTAACCTATGTAAGTGACGATACTACCAATCTCCTGAATCTATCACCATCACACTTCCTATTGGGAACTTCAGATACCGGACTCAGTTTCGACATAAGAACGAAAGAAATAAAACGAAATGATGTTGTATTGAAGCAGTGGAGAGATAGAGAAAGAGTAACAAATAAATTTTGGGAGATATGGCGAAGAGACTATCTACAGCAATTACGAACAGCGTATAATAAGAAACAGTCTAAATCACATCAGTTTGAAAAAGGAGAGATAGTCCTGGTATACGATCAAAATTTACCAAGGCTACAATGGAAGCTAGGAAGGATTATGGATTTGTACCGTGGAAGAGACGATAAAGTAAGAGCATACGAAGTCAAAATGCCAAATGGTTCGACATTAAGACGACCGGTGCAACATCTGTATCCCATGGAGATCCATTCTTCTTCGCCGGGGGAGGATGTGGAAAAACTCGGAAGAAGTCGGTCCAACCCGGAAGGAGAAGCGGGCGGCTTAAGATAAATTCGATTTCAGTAGAGTAGTACAGTAGAGTTAAGAGAGTAGAGACCACGAGAAGTTTTCGAACGTACGCGACGTGTGTAGAACGTATTATAATTTTAGTTATTTTCTTATTAAACAAAGCTTTTTTATGAAACGTGGGTTTTAATTGAAGATTTCCTACATCGACTCCTTTACGGGCGAACCTGGGGTTAAGGTTAATGTGCATACTCCGAATATAGAACATTGTGCGTTTGACACATAATTATAGTGCCATTAAAACAGGGCACCGTGTACGTGCCATGCCGAGAACGGCTTCGTTCTGATGCCTTCTGTCTACATTACCACACAATAAAACGCCAATGCTAGAAACGCAAGGCTAGCGATAGTTTGAAGTTATGTTGGGTCATGTCCCCTGCACGAATTACCAGTATTGGTATGCTAATGCTGCTGGCAATAAGAATTATGTAAACAATGGATTTACATTGGAATGGGGTGCGTTCATTGTTGACGAGGTACAATGTTCTACGGATACTGAACATGTGTATGCCATTTTATGGTTATCGATTCGTTTGGAAATGCTGCTGCATTTTTGTAACAGGCGATCATTAATGTTAATAATTCAATTGTATGCATGTGTTAGGTGGAAACGAATTGGTAAATAATGACAAAGAACATTATCGTCAATGGAAATAGGTGTAATTTATATTCGACACAATTGAAGTAATAAATTTATACCTTTATATCTTGATCAGTAGTAAATGAACACTATATAAATTCTATAAAACTGAGAAATGTGGTTTAAAGGAACATATAAATAACACGATATCTACATTCTGGAATACCTGTGTATCAACTTATTGTCGTTCACATTCATTCTACAAGTCATCTGAAATATTATTTTAAAATGTCCGATATAACAGTAAACTATTTACTCAATACATAAGACTTTTATAGGAACCCAAACTTACAACAAACTTTTTGCAAGATGTGCACACATACACATACAATTTTTCATCGTGAAGTTAGGAAGGGTATTCAGTCGAGATAAAGTTGGGTCAGGGAGGGAAACCCATTCGAGAAGGTTGTCTAGGGTGGTAAAATTCAGTTTATACATATAAAGAAAAATACACTTAAAGACTTAACGTCGTTTAGGGTCCTGAAGTGAGTCCTCTAGTGGTAGAGGACCGGCGCGGCGGAGGGCCTCAGTTCATACATGTGTGTGTGTGTGGGGGATAGTGTACGTGTGAAAGAAATGAAATGGCACACAGGAAAGGGCTGAAAGGGCTGACGGAATTACTAAAGTAAGATTGGTGGACTATTCCCGGGGGACACTCAGTTTGAGGTTGTTGAAATATTTCCAGGAATGTACCGGGGGGCCACGTTGCTACTTCTACCTTCGCCAAGCAGCCATAGGAGAGTCTCACTTTGAGAATTTTCAAATGGGGCGGCGCACCACTCTACCACCACACGCCCTCTTACAAGAACTTCGCGACATTACATACATATCTACCTGGCATGCACATTTCCATCCATTATTCAGTAAGGCCCGTCAAGGGGCACGGCCCTCACGACAGCGAACGTCGCCCTTAATACTTCCTCTCAAATATTTAGATACAACTTTTAAACGCACTTAAGCGCTCTCCTGTCTCAGAATTTATGGGAATTACATTCAAGAGTTGTTAAATTCCAACTAAAAGAGGGTTAATTATATCAAATAATAGCAAGCATATTATATACGGAAAAGATTATCAGAATTGAATTAATTGCTCTCAGATTGTCCTAAGTATATAGTGTTTACAACCTCTTAAAGTGCTAAAAATACACTCTTTACGACAATTTATAGAAAAGAATTGAAATAGCGAGAAAATGCCACGAACACAATGTATTTCTTATCATAATTTGAAGTATGTTACTAGTCAAGGAATGAAACGATGCATCGAAATGAGTGTCAAGAAAAAGTTGCGAGATGCCACTATCAAAAATATTGATAAAATACAATAAAATTGTATGAAATCTTTATTTATTGAAGGTTTTTGCACAAATAAATTAAATTTTTAAGTTGGCGATAAGACAACAGAGCGTTGAGGGAGCACGTGCTTACAGCATCGGAACGAATCGATAATTCTTCGATAACTGAGCAATGAGTCTTGAGTGAAAATCAGCGCTCTCGTCGGGAATTATAATAGAAAACCAATGAATAACAAATTCGCGATAATTGGTCCCTATTCAACGTAGAATCCATCAATTTCCCCGGTTAATTCAGCGCGGGTGAACATCTTTTTTCGTTCGTATTTTGCTAAACAGAGCACAATTCGTTAGATTTATTATTCAATTCCTGTGAAAGCACATCGCGGTATAATTTCGACGGATGGACAAAAGCGAGCGGGGCTGAACCGGGTGGCGGGCAGGGTTGAATTGGGGTCGTTGGTGGGGGTAAAACGAGGTGGCCGAAGTCTTTTTAAAGGTTTCCCTCCCGAACGTAATAAGTAACCAAATTCCATTACCATTTTCTTATCTTCCGCCCCTTACTTACCTAAAACTAAGTAGTTAATTAGTAGAATGAAAATCGCCTCTCCCTTAAGGACAAATCCTTCAGTTCGGGACACCCCGCGTCGCACCGCTTTGTGTTTTCATCCGTTGAGTAATCAGCGAACCGCGACGGCCACAGTAAAGGATTATAAGGAATTAAGTACTTGAAGTTTAATAACAGAAATGAGTCAGGAAGAAAATTTCCTTTCACCCAGGATCAGTACAACGTGTACTAATCTATCTAGATCACAGATAGACCGGTTAATTAATCCTGACAATTACAACATTCTTCTTGCTGTTTATGTAGGAGGCATTTTTAATTTTTTGATATAGTTTTTGGATATAGAGAAATAAGCAGAATCAAAATATTAAGATTACACATTTTGTATCGTCGCAAGATAACTGATATATGTATAAGAAATAACATTTATATTATTAATGAATAGTTTCATATCAATCGACAACTAATTTTACTAACTGTAACTAACTCTAACTAACAACTAACTCTACGGCTCTGAAGTCCCACATTAAGCCGTAATTAACGATCGGGTGATCCCGTTTTAAATCTCCAATCATGGACCGATTATAGATACGGGCCTCAGTGTTTTTACCGAAACAATGGAACCAATCGGAAATTCAATTTTTGTCCTAAAAAGTTCATTTAAATGTTTTAAAAGTTTGTAAATATCTCTATTTTTAGCCGAAAATAATGTCATAATGATAAATTCCACTTCTTGTCTATTACACCTACTCCAAAATGAAAAAAGTACAATAGTTATAAAAGTACAACTGTTATCATGCGACGATCTCTACGAAAACGGTCAAGCAGTGTTATAATAATTTAATTCGCTTGCATTTCTTTCACAATTCTTAAAATTCAGCCATCACCAACACCTATTATCTTTGTACTGAGTGAACTGACTGTTTCAACTAATTTGAAACGGGCCTAATTACTTGAATTGATTAATGGGTAAGCGGGTGGCAAACTCGAATCGGATTGAGAGAAATTTGTGTCTCCGACGAAACTTTCAGCTACCTCGAGTCGTTCGATCGTGATTGATAATGGTATATCAATAATTCCGCCTGGGTAGATGTCTCTGTCGCGATATCAATTACCGCGGAACCTTCAATCTTGTCTAATTAGAACCGCAACTTTGTTCCAACTACGGCTTTGGTTAAATGTCTTCAATTACGGATAGAATCTTCCCAACAACAGCCGAACGGCCTATCCATCACGCGGTCCTGCGAAATCACCTAATCTAATCTCAATTCCAGTGTATGCATTTGATAAGATTTTACTTATAATTTGCGTCTTGCCAACTGAACCAATTTAATTACAAAAGTGTAGAAAAAAAACCTGTAACACTGGCGCCTCCATCATTTATGAACAGTGCACAACATAGATCATTATATGTTACACTTGTAATTGTTATGTTGTGTAGTTTGGTCTTGTGGTATGACTGTTGCTCTGTAATCAATAACTGGCCCTTAAATCAATAATTCAATTATCTGCGAATGATATATGCTAATTACTTTAGGCGTCTAACCGGAAATGCAAACGTGATGACGCTTTAGGCGTCAAAATTAAAAATTATTCAGCCGGCGTCCGCGGCTGAAAACGCGGGAAGCCGCGTTGAATTCGGACTAAACGCCGCATAATTTTGAATGAATTTACGTGAATTTGTGATCCTCATATCCGATTGATTTTGTTCGAAAATAATCGCTTATTGTGATTGGTTGATTTTTGTCATGGCAGCGGACAGGGAAAATAGCTTAATGTACATTTGGTGGAGGTGCCGGCAGTATGTGATTTCGTATTGTATATTCAGGTAAAATACAGAACATAGCAAGAGAATCAAAATACATACATATATATATATATATATATATATATATATATATATATATATATATATATATATATATATATATATATATATATATATATATATATATATATATATATATATATATATATATATGCAACTTAAACGCAATCGTGACTCATTCTAATCTAAATTAAATCTACAGTTTTACACTTTTACTTTATATAAATCCAATCAAATATATGGAATTGCACTGAAAACAAACTAATAATAATATTTGATGATGATCTGCCAATTGAAAACGATAAAGCTGCCATGTAATCCTGCAATAGAGTATTTATTAACCACTGTGTTCTACTAATGAACTATCTGCGTTATTGATGGGTCCACTAGTCGATTGGTCGTCTATTAATTAATTTGCCCTGCGGTTTACCGGCTTTTCAATTTCGAAAATCGTACGGCACGACGGTAAATGCTAGCGGCGTGGACCAGCTAAATCATAATGAATGGCTGTTTATGCGAGAGATAAATTATCTATCAATCATGCTGGTTGCCGTGTTCGGCACGCCACTGAACAACCCATCGACGTCTAATGTTTCTGGGCAATATTTCACCAACCAATTACGGCACTCGAATCAACTATAACGGTGCTGCGCACTGTACAGAACAATCTCCCCAACGCATCACTGAACACGCGGTTAAGGTGGAGATTTATTCTACTGTTCGGTAATTGAAACATACTTGAACTTCATAAACTATTAGCCATTATCCGTTACTGTACTGTTTTCGAATAAGTTTCACTTCAATCATAATAGCAGATTTGATATTTCAATTTGCATTTGACAGCTCACCAATCGACATAAGAATACTCCACTTGATGTGATTGACGTCATGGAATACTAGAATGGAGGATTCAACAACACGACAACCGTACCTACCAATTTTAAATTATTAATAACGCTATTGATCACACGGTTTATATGGATGTCACCGGTGTTCCGACCGTTATCCATATATGAATATATCGTCCGCATAGCGCTGTGGTACGTGTGTATGTGTGTGTGAGACGTACGTAAATGATTTACAACCAATACCATTACCGGGTCCTTTGGATAATGCTCGTCACATATGTGAAGTGTGCCGGTAATCGAAAGTCTAACAGCAAACCGTCTAACCGACGAGATCGACTCTCATCTTGCGCCATCTAGCATTTACGAAACGTATGTGTTTGTCACGTACTTGGGAATATCTTCAAGTCGGCGTTTCGGCAGAACTTAATTCGGAGTTTGCAGCAGCGTATGCAGCGGAGAATCAGTACTTGATAAGATGACATATTATGCTGTAAAACGAGTCCTTCTCGTGCCTAATTAAATACATTGTCGTTAAGATGCTTGTAGGTTGAGGCGCTGTTGTTCTTGTCACTTGACACAACGGTTTATCAAAACTGATCCCGGCGCATCAACCACATCTTACATGCTATTCTCAGTAGCTATCTGATATGTATAAACTAAAGATTTATTATTTTATTATAATTACAAGAATATCCATCAAATAAGTGCGTCAGAACTGTTGAATTTCATAATTTTAATGTATTATTTAAGCCGGGGTGATCATTGTACCATGTATAACGTCCACTGGGGTGTACTTCCTTTTCAGATGAGACTGGAAAAGGAGAGCTGAAAATTTATAGCGTAATTTGCTGAGAGTATATTACGTGGTTTATGAAGAAGTGTATAATATTTGGGGGAAGACGCGCTACAAAAAAAAACATATCCTGCTGATTGTAATGCCCTTGATCTTACGGAATAGGTACGCCGTATTCGTATTTTGCAATTCGCGGAGTTTCTTTGAGTTTTGAGACCTAGTTACTTACATTTAAATTAAACAAATCTTTTTATAATATTAATCCCATTTATTAAAAGAACTGTTTTTATCCCGTTTATTCTATGGTTATTTTTGTCCATGTGTTAGTATGAAGGAAACTTCTGTTTACAAAATTGTGGTGGTTTAGGCGACATAATTAATAATCGGTATACGTAACAAAAATCCGAAATCAATTGAGCTATTTTAGGCATAATTGATAGTTGATATTAGTCCTAATTTTAGTTTATGAATTCAACTGTGTTTTTTTGCTAGCTACAGCTACAGAAACGTGTCTTTATTTTAAATCTATCTAATTAACTTTCGGCAAGACTCTACATAGTGCTCTACATGGCAAACGATACACAGCAAGTGCACAACAAAACCGTGTGCATGAGATTTTCAGCAACAATAGATCTCTTGCGCGCAGGGCGCCTTGCATAACATCGAAGCACTGTTTTCAGCGGCAAGCGGTTAATATCTCCTAAGATACCGAAAACATGCCACAACAACCTGCGGCGTATTGTTTAAAATTCAACATAGGGCGAGGATGAGCGTTTGTAAAGCTACGGTTTGTTTGTTTTTAATAGAATCAATTGTGCTTGCGTTCCAGCGTGCGGTACACCGCTCGCTTTGTGTGCTTTTCTTTGGCACTACCATTTTTAAATCGCCACAAACTGGCTGTAATATCGTGTATCTGATTAAACAAATTAAAAACAAAATGATGCCTTTTAAATTTTAATGTTTTTCAACAGGCATCTTTCAACAGGCAGTTTTTTTTTCATTTGCGATACGTTCGAAATACCTTTATATTCTCTTACCAGAATAGCTGAATAACAAATCTGGGAAATGTTCTAAAGCGAATTTAGTAGAACAAATTATTGTCAATGTTTTTTTGCTTCATCTATTCCTCTATAATATATTCGTCGGTAGTAAAATAATTTAATATTGACCATTGAATAGACAAGCGAACAGCGTCGTTCAAAATCTGAAAACCGGGCATTTGGCGGTATATTTCCCTCCCGCAAAGACAGAGCCGATGTAAATCCAATTACCGTTGCATTTATTGAAGAATTTACGGGCGTTTCACCGTTTCATGAAATCGTAACAATTTCAAACCGTAATTGAAATCTTGCCACGACTAGAAAAAGATAGGATTCGTCGCGTCCGCCATGAATTTAAAACGAATTTATTGGTTGCTCTCGCACCTTGTTACGTTCTTCTCCAGGAAGGAACTCGCCCAAAACACGTAACTCGGGGCCGTCGCCGTCGACGCTCGCCTTAACCTAATTATTTGGTGCATTCGCTCGCCACTCGGGTAGGGTTCTCTTCCCCGGCGCCTCTACCCCTTTTGTTATATTCTTCCCAAAGGGCGGAAATTGTCGGCAACGGACCCTCGCCAACCGATACCTTTCAAATATACTTTCTACTAAACAACTCGACCCCAATATATCCTTCCTCGTTGAGATTTTATTCCTAACAACACTATCTCCGTGGACATCCATTTCAGGATATTTTTATTAGCTTTAGTCAATATATTATTTGGGTTATATTTACTGTTTTCAAAATATATTTTATTTTGAAACTTCTTGAAAAGAATTTAAAATTAGTTTAATATGAATCTCCACGTTACGTTTTTTGTTTTTAGAGAACATAGCACATTTCAGTATGGTGTCAAACTTTTTTGTTTGTTATCCGATTAATTACGTGTAATTATTTAGACCCAGCTCATTAAAGTTATTAAATTTCTGAACCAAACATAAAATGATAAACCGATCAAAATATTATGTACCCATAATAACTAAAGTATTAGCGGGAAATTTCATGCTGGCCGGCCGCATAATTTATCGAAACTGCTCGTGCGCATTTTTAAACCGGCATTATTAATTATTGCAGGCAGGCATTTACTGGATATAGAGTGCCGTGTTTATTAGTTTCGCAGTGTCCGGTCGACGAAAAAAAATGTATCCGGATATCTATGGTCGTTTTACATCATGTTACGCGTTATATTTTGCGAGAGCGAAAACGGCTCGGATTGGTCAAACGATTTATGACAGGCGTATAATTGAATTTATCCAGTTCATGGACGGCGGTGATTTAATTGTGTTGCGTCTAAAATTTTCAACATAAAATGTTTAGTGGCAAACGCCAGCGGAGGAAAAGGGGTTCGGGAGAGTTTAGTTCCCGGGTGGTTGCTACCCCTCCGTCGCAATTTCCGCTTTACGAGCCATAAAAACCACTCAATATCGTTTACAGTGCAATTATGTGGTTTTATTTTACATTTCTGTAGGATTAGACAGTCCATTCGCATAGGGCGTTGCATTAAATTTACCTGTTTATGTATCCCACAATTTTATCCTAATTCTAATACATTTGCAAGCTTATTTAATGTGCTATATGCGTGATATCTTTAATATGTAAGAATGACATTAGGTTGGAATCCAAAGATTTTTATTCCATAAACTCTATGATACTGCTATAATGCCAGTTGATAAAACTATTGAAGGAGCAACAATGAAATTGCAGACTGCTGCCAACGAGATTAGTGTTAGGATGTGACAATGGATAATTGCATTGAACGAAAACATAAATTTCGCGAATAAGATAACATGTGAAAAAGAAAGGAATTAGGCATTAAATATAAAAATATGTACTGGCTTATTGGTAGAAATTTTATCAACATACAATAAGCTTCTACTATATAAGCAAATTCTAAACCTTGTGTAGACCTCTGGTATTCAACTGCGGAACTGTGCTAGACCAACAAACATCAGCATTATTCAACGTTTTCAAAATAAGGTGTTGAGAAACACCGTCGCGTCTGTGTGCCGTGGTATATGAGAAATAATAATCTCCATAGCGATCTTAAGGTAGACTTGGTAGCTAGTAAAATTGATATAATAGAAACATCAGAACAGACTCCTCGAGAACACAAATGCCGAGGCAATCCAGTTACTGGACCACAGTGACTTAGTGCGAAGACTTAAAAGAACAAAACCTTTTGAGTTAGTGGAGTGGTGTGACAAAAGCACCAAATATGTGACTAGAGCAGAGCAGAGCAAAGTATGTGTAGTTAAGCATAAACACTCCGACTAAATCTAAGTAAAACCAATGGGAACACTTACCTACTATTTCTTGTTCCATTATTAGCCATTTAGGTTATATTAATATAGCTAGATAGTCGTCACAAACTAGGTGTTATTAGGATGTACACCATAATCAAAAAGCAAGTACCTACTGCGCTTTCGCGGCGCATCCATGCGTATGTCGCGTCGGCGTCGTAGCTTAATTGTGCGCTACATAGAATGCCTGATTGCAATAATAATACTATGAGGTGGTCCTTCTCTCTACGAGTACCTGGTTTGGGGATAATTATGACCCGTTTTATTACCTAGGCAAAGGGGATATTTAAATGTTGGAGGAGTGAGTTGAAAATCTGTTCTTACCAACCGCTATACATTATAAATATGAAATGCACTTAACAAATTACAGCAACTATTAATAGCGTAACAATAAATAATGCATGATAGAGAAATTTTAGATGAAATAATCAACTGATTCAGATAATAGATTGAGTGATATCCTAATTAATATTTGATCAATTTTATTTCGAATGTCACATAAATAATTACCTAGGTATATTATTTGTAGAATCTGGCATATCACTGCTTAACATTACTCTGCGTCTTCCACAAGAATTAAGTATAAATTTAAATAAGTTACTCACTTATGTTAGTACTATTTAGTAATTTTATCGACACCTCAGAGAATTATAGTAACTTAACTTGAATGAATAAATTGCATTGCAAACTGCAAACTGCAAACTACGTTAAAGTACCTATGCAAAACACAAATGAAGCATGAGTTTGTAAGTTGAAAATCAAAAGCGGGTAAAATTCACTATTACTCGTTCGTTTTATACCAGAAAATAATTTTACTACAAACTAATTCAAAGTATATTGTTGACAGAAAGACTGAAAGTAATATTTTGTAAGGTGTCTTAATTTTAGAATCGATAAATTATTGCCTTTTATTGTTTATATTGCGTTTGGCTTATTGTTACTTTTATTTTTGTAATTTGATGAAAAAAAATTACATTAACTTTGTGCAATAAATTGTGTTGTTTTTGTCCTACTTATCATATTTACTGTGATTCGAACTGACATTGAAAATATGAATCATAATCTATACCCTTTCTACACATCATTTCCAGTTATAATACAAACGTTTTTAGTTAATTTGTTAAAATCATTTCTGTTTTCAAATAAAACAACATAATCCTTTCCAAAAATGAGGTAATTTAAAATCGCTATATCAATACATGTTCCAGTACGATCTTGAATTTTGTTGTCGGCGGTTCACGAGTGACTTGTTAGCGTGACAAAAAGTTCGCGGTGCCAGCGGCGGTTTGACGTAACGTAATTAACGCTTGCGCAATTAATATCAGTGGACAAATGGGGTGTGAAGTAGATGCGGTGGTGGTTCAGCGATACAAAGCGACAATTCTAGCGGCGTTGTTCCCCCATACCCCATTCTATAGTTATTATCATTTTCCGCGTGACGTCGCTTACACCGGTATTCAGAGGCGTCGGGACGCCAACCGACATCACACTACATTACCTACGATCTGATTATAACACCGGACTTATTTTCGACTGTTTTGCTGTATTTTCAAAATTTACTTAATCTATGGCTTCTCACGTACATAGTTTACCCTTGTGATAGTTTTTCCACAGTCATGATTATCGATATTTAGTCATTAATGAATCAAATATTTAAAATTATATCTCTGACTCTCCGTATACCAAATTCCAGCCCGATCCGTTGTTCCAGACATACGCACACACATACCTACACACATACCCACACACATACATTTTCCAGAAATCATTGAAATCGATTCAGGGGACCCCAAAACACGTATTTCCGCGGAACTCTTGAAATTTTTTTTTCGTTGATTACAATACTTTCCTTCTAGGGTACTAGTCGGAAAGTAAAAGCCATATTTTTGTGTCAAGAGTAGTTGACTTTTTGGCGACTAGTAGATAGTTTATTCCTAACTTTTGTGCAACACATATAAAGATGGTAACATTTTACAGATAATGATATTGAAACTTAAAGTTAAGGGCATAAACCTTACCTACTAACTTATACTACATGATCTTGTTACCGTTGCCTTCTCACGTTACAAAAGACGGTGGTATTCAACTTGCCCGATATGCATACCTTTACAACACTGCTCGAAATCGATATGAAGCGCATATGCATAGAACCTAGCACAATAGAATTTTTACGAATGGCACAGTACGCTGTGTCCAAAGTATGGAAGACATGAGCTTATATCGATTATGCAGATTTGAGGCGGGCAGCGCATACAGTAGCGTAGCCCACTCTGTTTTGCCTGATCATATCGTGAACTCACTGTGTTGTTATTCGTGTTAAGAAAACATCTCATTTGAGATGGAGCGAGGCTTGGGTTGGGCGAGTCATTTCAACCGGAAGTACGATCCTTCGACATGGTAGCGAAGCGCCAATTCAATAGACACGTTCAGTTAGCGAAATGTACATCGGGTATTGAGCGAGTGGGAGTTTTTCTGCATATTATTACGTTTCCGCTTTCTCGATGATCATAGAGGAAGGGATCGCGGGCGGGGAGGAGGAAGTGCTGGGCACTTTTTCCAATAACACTCTGCTTGGATGGGGTCGTTATATTTCGGATTTCTTTGCCAACGCGGCACGCGATCGCGCGATTAATAGAGCACGATTTCGGGACAATAAAAAAGTGGAGATCGATGGTAATCCCTTGAAATATTCACCGTTTTGTGGGAAATGGTACCATGATTTTTGTAATGAATTCATGACACTTTTAGAACTGTTGACAAATTACAGCGACCCAACTACTGTGATTCAGTCTAGAGAATATTTGGAATTACATATGTAGATACCTCAATCGGTAACTCTAATGCTTACATAGAGGGATAAATTTATTCGATACAGCACGAATATCTTTGAGTTAAGGGTATCGCTTGTTTCTATATCCGCAGAATGATCATTTGGTTGGTTCAAGTAAAATACAACATCCTCAGAGTAACAATATGATTTTAGTGATGTTCCAAGTATTACGTTTTCTTGTTTTAAGTATGAAGGAACTGCTTGAAAGGAATTACGCCTGTTTTAAACGATACGTACGTATACTTTTAGGCCAAGAAACTATTTGTTCGTTAAAGAATGTATATTTTTACTTAACAAAATATAGTTGTTGTCATAAAACGAACGTCTTACTCTTTTTATATGTAGAAGAATAACATTTTCTTCGTCAGAGCAAAATATACTCAATATAAACGTACTAAACTCTTAAACCATTAAAAATTCTTTGATATCATAGAAATAAAAGAAATACAATCATTTAAAACCATTCAAGCGATATCAAATACACGCAGTTGGAACTGCATATTGCGAAAACATCCGGGCTGTGATAATATTTGATGAAAAAGATCTGGCCGATGGTGGTCCTAATCAAATACATTCCAGGTTAAAAGTCAACTTGGCTGTATATTTTGCAGCGCAGCAACCGCACTGAAACCGGGGTTTAACTACAATTCCCCAAGTTCATGCGCTGCAGGCCTTTAAACATGTTATCTGCATAACCTCGAATACTTGCTGCCGCACTTCTTCTATGTACACTTACGTATCTATTAAATGCCTTTCGTAAAATTCTATTTTTCTGATTGTAAAATCAGTCAGTTATTGAGTTTATACCAAAGGGGATTGAAGAAGTTTAAACAGGAATTTAACCATTTTAAATTAAGCTTGCTTATTTATGTACAACTTATATCTTCTAATGAATATATAGGCGAATATATAAATAGTTTAAATATGGTTCTTAAACTAGGGCAATTCAATTCTTGGAACATCCTGATATTAGCCAACAAGTACTCGCAAATGATGGCAGTCGGGCCAGTGAAACTGCCCTAAATTAAATTTTTTAATCAACAATCTGCAGCGCCTCGCCATGAAGATGAAGCTGTACGTTATATCTGCACTTGTTATTAAATACATTTACCGAGTTTAGCGGCCGTACAACTTATTATGCTAACGCAAACTTCAGCTCTAACTCCTAACTATTATTTCCACCAAACTTTCTGCCCTTATTTCTCCTTGCGCCTTGAGAAACTGTGTGGTTGAGGATATGAATTTTCAACCTTTACGTGGCTGCGGCGGCTGCACAATGTTCATGCTCTTTACTGCATGATCTAATTGGAAGTAACAACACTAACGTTAGACGTCTGACGTGATTAATTTATTTCAGTTTCAGTTTCAAATCGTGTAGAATTAGTTGTTGTATATGACGTCAAAAAGCACTGCATTTTTATAGAGCAGGTAACTCATAATCCATATTATTGAACGACATGCCTATATTTTATAATCTATAATGTATATTTTAACCACAAGGCTATAAAATGCTATCAAAATTGATCGGTATTAATTCTCCAGCATAATTACCTCTGTTAGAATCGAAGACTGTATGTCTGATCACATAGTGAGCGTTATTGTGCTATATTTTACAACAAATTTATGTAATAAAATATATAACACAAACATAAAAACGATGCAAATCATCACACAGATCACACTAAACGCCACCTAAAAGCACATGTTGTTTATTGAAACTAGATAAATAAAATTTTAGGAAAACTAGATAAATTTGAATTTGACGGTGTCAACTTTGCGATATGGTATGCGCGTCAGCCGCGTAAGTTTGACTTTTTGATTTATTAGGTTGGCACGACGTTGTATGTGTGTTGTAGGGTGTTCCTAAAATATAAACAGAGGGCGGTAACATCCCCATCGTAGCGTCGCGTCTCCACTGACATTTCAAGCGGCACGTCTTGAGGGCTTTCGCCAGGGCATTTATATTTTGTCCGCATATGTATATGCTTCTCGCGTATACATGTCTTTTTTCAACGTAAAATAACGATGCCCCTTTAGCTTGTCGTACCGGAGCTACTTTCACGCCCACCTCTCAGCGAACTCCCCGAATGGCCTCAGCACTACTCTTACAACTCTTACCCCTTACAACTTTTACAACACTCGTAAAATGCTCAATATAATATTGGCGGAGCGCCTTTTAAGATATTACCGAATAATATTTCCTGAAGAGACGTTTTATTTTGAATTATAAGAACCTTTAATTATAGTAAATTTCGTATTTACTTCTAAATTCTAAAGTATTAGTACGAACAAATATGGTGTATGCGCCGGGTGCTTCTACGTTTTTCGTTCTTTATTTATTGTCGTGCTATGGCGAGACGATACGTTGTGTATATCAAATTCGTGTGAGAACGACTGAGTGGGAAGTAAGAGAATAAAAATTGCCTCGGGTCTGGTATATATCGCCGATTCATCAGTGTGTAAAAATGCGGTTGGTGGATGCGCGATGGAGTTAATAGAATTTCATATAACTAGCCGTATTGTGGCGAGGAACGCCTTGATTTTCTTGATGGAAATCGTGCCCGGCATACTGCAATACCCCAACCAACAATTGCCCACTTATAAATATGACACTCGAGACATTCTATCAAGAGTCATTTCAGCAATATTGCATCTGGAAGAGCGAGTTTAATAAATGCATCACTCAATTTTGATTAGAATTCACACTGTATATTTTTGTATATTTTTTATCTTTATATATTTGGGTGAAATTATGATAAAACCATTGATCATACTACCTAATTTTATTTTTTATTTAACAATGAAAACAAAATATCTGGGGTTGCCCTCATCTTATTTTCCGACTAAACCATTGGCACAATGAAGTGCCTAAACACTTTTGCAATTATTTAATTTAGTAAAGCCAGAGCCATCTCTGGACGCTACCTTACGTCAATTTCAGTGACAGAATTAAATTTGTCATTCTGACATTTAATGTGATGTCAGTGACATTGACGTTTGTCAAAATCTGACAATTTGCAACACGGCGACAAAGGCTGTGGATTCTATCAAACTGCATCTGTAAAAGCTTATAGCGCCTACACCGTTCGTCCCATTGATCTGTAAATTGGTATATATTTAAAGTCACTGGATGGTGAGTTGATATCAGTTTGGCAAAAATCGCATAAATTCCTAAGAAGACGCTTGTAACATCTGCCACTTCCGGCGGTCAGATTGTCACCAAAAACACTCCAGTTCGTCCGCCGGTAATCCTAAATATGCATACCAAATTTCAGCCCGATCCGTTGTTCCGTTTGGGCGCAATCGTGTTCACGGCCATACACACATACATACATACACACATACGTACATACATACACACATACATACATACATACATTTTCCAGAAATCATCGCAATCGATTCAGGGGACCTCAAAACAGCATCCAACCTTTATATTCATCAAAAGCGATGCTGGTTTGGTAATTAGTTGGTCCTATTTCTGCCTGGTTGCAGATAGGTAAAATGTAGGAACGAAATTTTTCAGGTACGGGCTTTGTTTAATAAAACATGTTCACGCTCGAGTGGTAAACGGATGCGGCCTGCATTGATTAAATATTAAACAAAGCACCAGTGTATCCTTATAACAAGCCAGTCCGTTATACATTCAAAGTGGTTGTTAGTGTTTACTGAAGCTATGCAGTACATTCAGGAAAGTCACATACGTTGAACCGGAATTAAAAGTTGATGATTGAAAACAAAGGGCATAAAGTAAAAATATTATTATAGGATGTTTATCGTTCACGCTTAGCATCCAATAAAAAGGACTTTTCTTAATCAACTGGACTGAAAAATAATCTATTGCGTAATAGGTGGATGCGCCGGCTGAATTATGTCGATTAAATAGAGATTAACCGGACGTTTAAATTTTTACTGACCGCATATAAATATTTTAAATACCGTGGCTGTGTATAACACTGATAGTACCACAAACACCCGAATAAATTTAAATTAAACATTGTTATCGAGTTTTGCGATATCCGAGTCGTCGACGCGGTAAAACAATAACTTTTCGGTATTGAATTTTAAAATTTTAAAACGGCGTGGCGCTGCGCTCGCTGCACCCGTTCATAACTGACAATTCCGTGATTGCATTATAATCGTTGCGGATTAAACAACAAGCCGCCATGTGACAATTTACTATAAAACATTCAATGCCCGTGTAATTGACGTTGATCAAAATTGATGATTATTTTTTATATTTAGGACGCTAACTCGATTTTACCCGAATGCAACATTTATAGTGTCTCCTCTCTGTGGTGCTCCATCAGGAATATAGTCGTGTATTTATGTCGGATTTTCAACCGCAAGTCAGACCGCGTAAAACTTTAATCCTCGAGTAAATTGTCAAACAGTGGAGTAACATTTTAATTCCGAAGCCAAGCAGGAAATCGATAATTTAGACAGTCGAAATACAGGGGGTAAATTATACACAAAGGGAGGGAGACATAAAAACGTAGAAATAAAATAAAATTTTCGAAGCTAAACAAACGATTCTTTTTTGTGTCAGTGCCTGCGGTATCAAGGTTTGCTCTCAGTTGACAATATGAATTTAAATGCTGCTTTTGAAATCGTTAAATTAACCGCAAAATTTGCATTTATAAATTGTACCGGTACATTTTTTTCAACGGTGCAGTATTAGTAGATATTCTATTCCCTTTTATAGGGTGTAACAGGTTTGAGTGCGCAACCATTGCGGGAAAATAGATTTTGAGCTACTGAGCATAATATTCATTAGCAACATTGGTCGTGTCACTTCGTGTCATATAAATGAACTGAAGTTTCTTTAATGGAATGGAGGTTAACACTAACTGTTCCAAAAGCATTTAAGATCCATTTTAATCGCTATATCCATTAACCACATTCGGTACTCAAACAATATTGTCCTTAACTTTTATCTTCGATATTTCAGTTATTAAGAAGAATAGAAAATTTTGTGTTATCGGCCAGCTAGAACGTATCATCTGGCTAAATTTGTGCACTCAAACCTGTTACACCCTATATATTTCTTCATATTATACTATTTATTTTATGTTAACTATCGTAGCAATCGTCGTTTAGAAGTAAACATAGTTTAGAACGTAAATTTGTGGTTAGTGATTTTGTAAACTTGTACTTAATACACAATACTTAATACACAGAAATGCCATTGTCAAAATTTGTATTTCAAAAGTTGAATCTGCGTAAAACTCTGATTCCTGTCTTTTGTGGCTTAGCCAGAAAATTCTTAGAAGTCACGAGGAGAAACTTTCTGTAGGCGGTGTACCAGGCTTACCCCAAAACCATTATCTCCCTATTTCTTCTAATTGCCTGAGGTTGTTTGATCAAATACGAACAATTTTGTGACATCTTAAAGTTTATGTATGATTTTCCTCAAGTTTAATTTCAACATTGTCATCTCTAAATTCACAACAGAGAACTCTCTCCGACGTCATATCAAAATCAGTGTAAAATCGCTTGAAGACAAATAACAAATACGAAGTAATTCAAGCGTATTCTATCTAAGAATTCATAATAGTGATGTCAACTGTACTCTTTATAAACGTTAAAATGTTTACAGTTGGCCCCATAATTTACCATAACTTGCACCGTTACAAAATCAGAAGAACGCTAAAACGAGATTCGTGTTTTATGCCGAGCATACAAATTTTACAACTGTCTGCTTTTAGTAGGTACCTTTATCTCTATTAAGAAAAATGTTTTACTGTACATTTACAGATTATATTTCTAATTTAATGTGAAGGAGAATATAAAAACATGATCACATGTTTAAAAGTAGAAACATTTTTGGAATCAAGGACATATGATTCAAAAATTTAGACAGGCATCCATCCAAAGCGTGAACCTAAAAACTTTTTTCATTTTTGTTTCACACCGCATTATGGACTTTGTAATGGGATCACGGTCGACCCTGAATTATGCAAAAAAAGCGATGCTATTAAGTTTTACGGACTTCACCAAGTCCCGATAATTTTATAGTAAAACTTTCGCCATTATCACCTTATTTGAACTGTTTTACACACCGTGTATATTGGAAATTTCAAAATAGGCAATGTGTAGTACAGAACTGATTTATTATGCTAGAGCTACACGTACGTATTGTAAACATACATACATACATACATATATTTTTCAGAAATCATTGCAATAGATACAGATAACTACAAAACGCTTGCTTCCGCTGTCTCAAATTTTCTTTTTTCGCCGATTATAATCTAGGGTACTAGTCGGAAAGTAGGTAAATATACCTAATTCATCGATTTTGAACAGGTTTTTTATATCTACCTAAATGTTTTAAAATAGTGCCTATTTTATCATTATATCACAATATCAAGTTCAATTACCTCTAAAAATGTCAAACCCATTTTTTTTCAAATGAAAAACCTTGTATATCAATTCACCATTGGAAAGAAAATTGATACTGAGTACCCTATGCTTATCTTCTATAGTTTTTGAGATATTACTAAGTTTTTCAGAAATATATTGAAACTTAACTGACGCAACTAACAATATATTGAAACTTAACATTTATAGTCTAACAATATTATTTCTTCACTACAATATTTTTTATATATTTATAGCATTTGTGTGTTAATTTAATGCACAATATGTATTATTTTAATAGTCATATTGTTTTAAATAATGGAGTCCTAAATACAATCATATATGCTAATAATATATTTAATGGAAAACAAAAACAGTAGTTACAAGAATAGCGATTCGCGCTTTTAAAATGCAATAATGGTTAATATCTGTGTGCCGCGCGGATCAGCCATTAACCAATGCACGCATAATGGTCACTGCCGCCCGACCAACCATTTTACGACCCTGCCTACTATTTTAATATTGATTTGTTAAATATTAGACCCATAATGATGGCAGTGAAACGGATCGTTAATTAATATTACAGCGCAGTGGAGTGCCAATTAGTAGGCATCAATTTTTACACCGGCGACATGTGCAGAATAATAAAACATTCAGGTGAATTTTCGGATAAATTTACCCGAATGTTAATTCACGTTGTTAAATTCTCGTTTTACTTAATTGCGAATGATTATATAATTGTGTGCATACAACAATTTCAAAATGATGCAGAAGCCGTCTTTTTGACGGCTCTCTCTCTCCGTGAGTTCATTGCAATAATTTCTGTGTAATTTTATATATAAAATAACACATCAAGTTCGGATTCAGAGGGGTTTTGGCTTAAAAAAATGAAGTATTTCAGAAGGTTTAGGCGCATCAATGTGGTAATCGGACATTTGGGTAGTGGCCACCCCAAATATTTACTCATTAGTTATTACTGCAAAACCCAAGAACATTATTGCTCTTTGAATACATATATATATATATATTTTTTTTTAATTTCAGGTTACGTAGAAAATAATACCATGGAAGTCTGCTATCGCAAGTGGAGGCTTGCAGAATTTTAAACTAATGAGCAAAAAATAATGCTATGAGGTAAGTGCAGGTGCTTAAGATATTATTGTATTTAACTGTAGAAATGTTTTCGTACAAATAAACTCAAATTTAATACACCTGACTGGTTCATTTCGTGATAGAAACTTGACGGGATCAAACTGTTGCCGGAATATTCAAAGTTTGCGCGGTCGGTTTAGGTATTTGCCTGTGGGTCTGTTCGTTGCCCAACTTCAGGGGGGTATACTTTTGGGGTAAATCCGCTCACCGTCATGGCGGCCGCTGATGTGTTTGCGGCCACAGCAATCCGTGCCTTTGATATATGCTCTTACTTTAAACTTCTCGGCACAGCCCAGAATTTCCGGGCTTCCGGGCTTTTTACACATGTAACGCTATCTATTATGTTTTGCGTTCTGCGAACGATCCGGGTTTCCGGCGGCAAACGACAGGGGGCGCCACGCGCGCGCACCCGTTCACAAACACGTGATTAATTAGGCAAACAGCAGCGCGGCCAACTTAATGTCGTAAATCAGCTCAACGATAGATCAACACTAATAATAATTATCCGACCGTCTAAAGGTACTGCCGACGGCGCGCCGCTTGCAGTTTCCCGCAGACATTACAAGTTTTAATTGGCGGTCGTTTGACGTTTTATATTCAAGCGAAATTTACGGCACCTTGACGATGTGATAATGACACTTTGGGAGTAAGTAGGCCAAGAGATTTCCTCGTTGCCGTATGGCGCCACCTATCATAAAACATTAGCACCTGAGGAAAATTTTAATATGAGGATGATACATGCATATAGGACACTGCAGGTGTGTGTTTGCATATCCGCATAAGTGTGTGAATTACTTTAGGCCACAATCTCTCGCTAGTTTAACCCACATTTTAATTCCATTCGAAGCCAGTTTAGATAATAGCGAATGTTACGACGACACTGAATATTACGCGTTTTTCCTCTGTGTTCAGTGTGACAATTTCACAAAAGCCGAATCTTTTCAATAATAATAATAATAATAATAATAATAATGTAACGTGCCATTGTATTTATCCGCTTTGGGGGCAAGGTTAAGCACTCATTATCCTACAAATGAGTTCGAAAACAAACATGGCCGCTATGTAATATACATAAATGTTCTGCCCTTGGGACAATGGAGAAAATAATGAGGAACATTTTGTTACGTTCTGTCCAGTACACTAGAAAAAGTACTGTAATGGACAAAAAAATCTTCAGCGGAAATACGCGTTTTGAGGTCCCCAGTTCGACTGTAATGATTTCTGGAAATTGTATTTGCGCATGTGGGTGTGTATGTATGTATGTATGTATGTAAGTATATATGTATGTACATATTAGTATATGAGCGTATATATGTACGTAAGTATGTATGTATGACGGATGCGTGTAAGTATGTATCGAGTTTTTCAATGGAGACATAAAAAAATGCATTTTAATAGGAATGCACCCTTGAATGTTTTTCGTGATCTGTTAACGTCAAACCGTCAATAAAGAATATTTTTATCATGATGAAGTTCACAAAAAAATACTATCGCAATTCTGAGTCGGCGGTCACAACTTTAAAAGCGCTTACTCCAATTTTCGGTTATAATAATCATCCCACCAGACAGGCTGTGTGCTTTAGTGGACAAATTCGAATGAAAATACCGAATAGAATCAATATGCCGGTCAACGTACCAAAAATTTCTCAGCCGTAACTGCTGCGACTCAAAATTGAAAAATTGAATTCACAGAAATTGGGAATCTGTCAAACCACATTGTGACGAATTTTGCGTAAGATCTTGACTTATACCTTTACAAGATCAAACTAACTCAATAACTGAAGCATCTTGATCATTTGAAGGGCCAAAGCTTCTCAGATTGGGCTCTGCTAAAGTTTGAAGAAAATCCAGAAATGTTGCCAACATAAAAAAATTGTTTTGCAGCCACTTGTTGACAGAAGTAGATATCAAATATCGCTACCTGAGCTCTCTGACTTCTAGAACATATCGGGGGATGTTGGTCGTCCTGCGGATTAAAATCTTTACTTCCTTGTTAAAATCAGTCTAAAATGCTTCTCGAACAGCCGACTGACAGAAGAATCCCTAACTTATGTTTGCTCAAACAACAATTTCAACAAAGCTATAATAACGTTGTAATAACTGTTTTTCTTTCTGTCTATCTAAAACGTTGTTCTCAAACGAATATTGCATTAGCAGGAACTATTGAGCGAAGCACTACGATTCCGGTTTAAATGAGGCGTAAAACGTCCTAAACGTTCAATTGATAAATATCGTTACTAGTCCACTTACCCTTTTGTCCAAATATCTAAAATCTGAAGTAATTGCTTTGCATCCGCTGGCCGTTGCGAACGGGATCGCATCACACAGTTGATTGAAAAGCTTTCAGTACTATTGAAAATACATCTTTTGTGGCAGGCTTTAGTGAATTAGACGCCAGGGAAATATCGATGTTCATATTGATCCCGATGGCAAATATGTCTCACCGACGGTCCCTCGCATAGAATTAAAGTGATTCATGCGATATTTTCTCTAGCAATATCCCCAGACCCGAGAGCACCTAATGCCCTAAATGTTCCACATTTGTTAAGAGGACGCTCCGGGCACTTTTCTATATTTTGTCACCGGTTGGAAAAAGCGGGTTTCCAATCGCCGGTTCGAGGAAAGTGAAACTGAAGTGCCGTAGCTAAGTAAAAGTTTAGCGTAATAAATTGAAATTTCACTCGACGTGAAGCACCCCAAAGTGTAATGTATTAATCTATGCCATCTATGGTATGTATTATTCGGTTTTGGACTATGTTCTTGTTTATTATGGCTACCAAAACAACCAAAATGACGCCTACTTTGTGCCTTTCCGGGGCGTGACGTTTCCGATAGCATGCTCACTTTCAGGTTACTCCCTTGTGAGTGTATGCTATCAAATTACTAAAGTATTACCTAAAGTGGAGTAATTTGTGGAGTATAATTTTTTAAAAAGTTTGGTTATACAGCATTATAACAACTGAGTCAACAAAGCTTATGCTTATCATTTCAGTTGTCAGATTAAAGGTAAGGGATAATTTTCTAATTTGGAAACTGACGCAGGCGCCTTAAGTATTTATGCAGCGTCCCAAATTGAACTCCTAAGAGGGATTATAAGGTGAATTCTGGTACAGATTCCTTAATTATCTCCGGAATAGTGTACCTGGAGAATGGGAGAGAGAGAGGAAGACAATCGATTCGTGACCACGCAGCAGCTAGAAACTCTCTCTTAACCCCAGAATTTCCTTAAATTAAACCCAGTAAAATCAGTGAAAATATCACGTGTTGTATAAATTCCGAAGTAAAATTCAATAAAGCCGCTGCGCCACCGAGCTGGATAGAGAAACTTTGCACTTGCCCAGTTCATAATTTCGATGGGAGTTAATAAACCCTGGCGTCGGCTCGCCGTAGTAAAACGCTGACCGACCCCCGACCACCTACTATAAAGTAGGTATAAAATTCTATCCGACCCCGAATTGGTTAAATCAATGTCTTACCATAATTAATCCAATCTGATGATATCACGTTCAGTTTAGAATTTATTAATTATTTTATTGCTTCAGTTTAGGAGTCAATCAAACATTTTATGGTTTTTTTATATCAACACCAAGTTAAGTAACTGAGAGAATATATTCTTCTTGAGTTCAGTAGTTGACAATTTGCTTCATTTTATGATATTTCAATATTTTAGTTTTAGACATTATTTTAAACTGTTTCAAAAATGGAATTTCATTCAACAGAATTAAAGTATATTTTACAAAATAGAATTTGCCTAATTAAAGATTACTCTCTAATTATGCAAATTCTATTATTGGAGTTTCTTCAAAATGGCGCCAATTAGCAATGTTACCTAATTGGTGTATGCACCGGTATTGGTATTTCTAGCATAATGTATATATTTTATGTAATTTATGACAGTGTTTAATTAATTATACGGTTCTCAGTCGGTGTTGTTCAATTTATCTCGATCGGATATTGTTATTATAATTACATTTTGTGTCCAATTAATTTTGCTGTATCGATCATATCTCTTTACATACATGTATAGTTATTGTGTAGCTATAACCAGCTTTCTATCACATAGTGTATGTTTTTTTGTAATTTTATTGATCAAATCCAGAAGCTGGGTCACCACTAAGTCCAAGAATAATAAAAAAAAAACTATAAACGAATCTGGATATCCCTTCTTGGCCTTAGTATATTCTTTTGTGCAGGTTTTTATTTAGTTATGTATCTATTTATCTATTTATGTAGAAATACAAAGTGTAATATGTAAGAGTGATCGCAGTTATATGTTGTCGGTTGATTTAATTGTCATTTAAGCCTAAATTATAATTTATTTTCAAACTAGTTTGTTGAAAATCACTCACAAAGCAAAACTGAGCATTCTATAATTGAAAAATTACATCTTTTTTGTTGCGTGGAATACCCTGCTATAATAATAATGTCTCTTCTTAAGAGATCTCGAAATCAGTATTCCAAGTGGCTATCAATCGGCAATTTTTCACATTATATCAAGCGTTGGAAAAAGCGACGATATTTACGACACAATAAATACGAAGTAAGCGATCTGAACGTGAGAATCCTTCGTATTGTCGCCGCTCTCCGTTTGATTTATTTATGCAAGGAACACAGGCTTGGCGTCTAGGTGGGGAGGGGGGACGCAGAGCCGTCATAAAAATACTTAAGCGGCACACTTTTCGCTGTATTCGGCAGCGACAAAATAAATTTATCGCGCCTCCGCTCACTAGTATCCGCGGTCTCCGCGCTGCGTTCAGGCGTCACTGGCAGCCCTTGTGCCGCTGAATTATTTGATTATGGCCACAATTCAGCACATCGCACGCCAAACAGTTTCGTTATGTTATTTTTATAAGTGTCTGATCCAGACACCGGGAGATATTTATGTGACGCTTCGATTCTTGTGGCAATAAAACACGTCGTATGACTTTAAGAACGATACTTTACCTATACATCCATTTCTAAGGTATTTTCGGGGAGTTGCTATATGAATCAATGCATGAATGTATCAATGCATGCCCTATCCGATTTGATTTTATCCCCAGTTTTCCCAATTTTCGAAAAAGCAGTGCAATTAAACTCCAAAAACCACCTTTTTGGTATAAATCTTTGCGACTCTTTTCCGTAGAAAAGTTTTGCACGTAGTGCTGACAACAATAAAAATTATGCATTGATCACTAATTTGTTATTATAAGTATTTAGGATTCAAGTTTAAATATTATCTACGCCTCTCTCTTTAGGGCGTCTTATAGTCAACATTATCAATCAAATTAAACTAAAAAGAAAAAAAAAACAAATAATCATTTAATAAAAATGTAACACAACCAATTTAATTTACATAAGCAAGCCAAAATGCTTGCTACTGATGTCTATTACATCTTAAAACCGAATGCCCTATTAAAAATCTTGAATTCCCTTTATATCAACATCTAGGGTGCATTCTAAATGTTGAGGGCCCAAATCAGTAATCCAGCAATAAAAATCTTAGATTTATGACTGCTAGACAAATCTTATGTTTATGCGTAGGAACATGCACTTAAGTTTGTCACAAATTACACTTGTGTGGAGAAAAAACACGTACGAAGAAGCAATGTTGTACATCTTTATGCAATTTTACAGCTCATATCTAACCTTCACGTAGTTGTAAAAGTGTAAAACGACCAGATCAATATTTCTGTGCAAAATTGGTAGACGAGGGTGGGGGTAGGTAGGAGATCCGCACACGCTAAAGCAATTAAAAATCTGTAATTGGTTTGATGCATGAATAGATAAAAACGCGTACGTACGGTACAATCTATGGAAATGTACGGGAGCGGAACGATGGCGCCAGGAGTAGGTACCTGGTCCGCTTTCTCGCTGCAATCCGGCAAGGCAAATATTTGCTTTTCAGATCTGACCAAAAATAATTATTGCTTTTTCGAAAGATTGATGTCCCGAGGCGGGCTCGAGTATAGAGTAGCGATACCGAACAATGTTTTACTTTTATCGCGATCGATAGTCCCTGATTCGAAACTATGGACTTTATTGGTGCTTGTCGATTGAGCTAACATTCACCGTTAGTTAATTGAAACTGTTACGGATGTACAACCCCTAATAAATATGTAATTATAGCCGAAACATTTCACAAACATGTGAAACAATGTCACTGATTATCTGATACTCCCTACATATACAACACAGTGCACATTTTGCTGCCATACCGACATACCAGACAACTGACTATCCAGATGAAATTATTAATAGATTTGGTGTATTTTACATTAACTGAATGCATGCTATAGCTTGCTTATCATGTCGCGATATCGCGCACCAATAACAGTATCTGCTTGGCCAGCACCAGCTTCAACAAAGTATAGTCCAATGACGCCTCCAGCTCAAATCCGCACCAAGCAGTTAAGTGACATGTTATGGGTGCATTTGTTTTTAATCACATGTAAGTTCTCTGAACTCAAAATGCGGCAATTCTGACGATTAACGAAGTCATTAAGGTGAAGATCATCGATGATTTTGCTCTAAAAATCAACATTCACTTGGTGTTCTTCAATAATCCACTCAACAAACTCTCTTCGCTGTCCATGATCATTGGGCTTCAGTTCTTGTATCAGTTGAACATTGTACGCATGGAGACGCAGATCTTTAGTGAGTATGCGCTATAGAGAGCTTCTTGAAATTTGCGATTCTACCTGGACTTTTTTGTTAAAGGAAGGTGGACAGGAATGACTTATAATTGTATAAAAAAGAATCTAAAACAAGAAAATACAGCAAATCTCACAAAATAATATAAATGCCAAGCAATGTTCACCTTAACAACAACAATATTCAGGCACAAAGGGATCGAGAGAGCTAGAAGAATTTAATATTAGAAATTTTGCAGCGGATAGGCAAACTTGAGACACCTAGTTCTGGAGAATTGTCCTGAACGGAGCGCGTCCCGGATTTATTAATCCCATCAGGGGCGTTACCGTGTATTATTAAGCCATCGGAAACGTCATATATACCGGGGATATTTCATCCTTTACGACGTCAGATGCGGATGTTTAAGTGGCAATATCGGCTATTTCTGTTTATATCTAAGTTTGTTTATGGCCACGGTAACGACCGCTTTCTTTCCCCGTTATCTTATTTTCTACCGTTTTTAGTATTACCAGAGAACGACCGGATATCGCCTATACCTCACCGGTGGCGACCTCTTTCCGTAAGAATACTCGAAATGGTCACCAAGGTGCTAAATATTCATTACTGTGAAAGAACGTGATATATAGAACATATACTACACAATACAGGGTGATAGGTTGTCATATTTTAAGGATTGTAATCAGTAAAAATAATAATTAAAGAGCTGAATTTGACTTCAATCACATTGGCGGAGGTGCTGGTTTTTCTCGG
This sequence comes from Aphodius granarius, assembly GCA_963971325.1. Taxonomy (NCBI): domain Eukaryota; kingdom Metazoa; phylum Arthropoda; class Insecta; order Coleoptera; family Scarabaeidae; genus Aphodius; species Aphodius granarius. Next base: position 14,306,604 of record OZ020226.1, read on the forward strand.
TTGTGTCCAGGATTTTCCGGGAAAATTCGTCGAAGCCGTCGCTACGTGCTATGCTGTACATAACATGCAATACAGGGGGATGATTTAAATTCTACTTTATACATGGGAAACGTTACGTCGATACAAGGGACCTTAGAAAACCGCGGGCGAGATAAATCTCTTCATACGGAAAGGCGTATAAGAAGTATCAGATAAGGGCCAACCCTGAGGAGGAAAAACTCGAAACGCATATTTCATGGTAAACTTTTGGCAATTTACGAATGCGTGCTCGGCTGTGGAAACCCGATTACCCACGGCTCGATAAAATTAGTTTGGAAAACTTCAATTTTCGCCGCCCCTTTTTATAAATCGAATGGACATTCGATGAATATATTGTTCCGCGTGTGACGCAATAAATGTCGAGAACGTGAACCATTTTATTACTACCACTTAATGGATTATTGTTTGATTGGTTTATATTAATATCACAAGCTATGAAGAATTATATTGTTAAATTTATATTCTTACGTTATAAATGTATAATGTTCTATAATTCGTGACGTAGATGGACAATAGATTAATTATCCTTTGTCGTGGATAGGACACTGTATGAGAAGACCTGGTTTTTGTTGATATTAGGCTATGAAGAACTAATATTGTTATGCTTATATTCATAAGTTTTCGACATACAATATCTTAGAATTTTGTCATTTATGGTGTAGAATCTCCGAATAATCGATCTAGCAAAAAAAAGAAATCACTTACACATAGGCAACAGTCACGTCTAGGATAGTACATTAGGACGAATTAAAGCCTTCGCTTTTACTGATATTAGGCTATGAAGAATTTATACAGGGTTAGGCAACCAAATGGAATATTCTGTACATGCCGTAAATTATTAGTTCTACAGGAAAATATTGAACATAAATGTTGTTTGACTATATTTTCACAAAATCTAAATTGTCTAAATAGTAAAATGATAGCATTATATATGTTTAAATGGCAACACATGACGCTGTGTTGAGAATATTTAATTTAGATGTACAATCTGTCAAAATTTTGCCATAGAAAACAAGAAATTGCTTATATATAGATATAGACAACAGATTAATTATCCTTTGTCCCGACCGGGATAGTATATTAGCAGCACGTATTAAAGCCTCGCTAACGGCAAAAATAATTGATGTATCTATTCGGCAAAATAAAAGCAGGCACTAGTTCCGAATTACAGAGCGAAATCTCGCGTTTCCCTAAATGATTCAATGCCTGTTGCAATATGGAAGAGAAAGGATGAGTGCCAGTTGTCAGCCTGACACTCCGCATAGCACTGCCCGTCGCCTTTATCACTAACAGTGATTTCATGTAGATTTCTTTTGCCTGCGCTATTTTTACCGCCACTTTCAGCATCTTGATTCCACTAACTGACGGATACTTCTTTTAGTTGCATTTTGATATCACTCAATGTTTATTTTTGCATACGGTACTATTTTCATGACCAAAAATTTCCCATAGATAAATAAAAACCGCACTCCGTCATAAATCAATTTTTCAGTAAGAGTATTTGTAAATCGAATTAGAAATTGACTACTTCTCTGTTACCTCGAATAACAATATAATATGTAGTCGATACTACAAAAATAAACATCTTACGTATGAATAAAATGGAGTTTTCCGGTAACATGGAGCAATGCTTTTCATGGCAGACCCTTGGGAACCCTTCAGACCCTATACAGCTGTAAATGAATGCTATAGTTACCATGAATGAAGAGGCAATATGCACACAATGCCGCAGACTTTGTCTGGAATTCAGGTTATACGTTACCATAAAAGATTTTACGAGAAGATGCGTACATCTTTAAACACGTAAACACGACACAGTTCAGACGATACGGAAATGTTTATATTACATCACTGAATTAACAAATATGGCGGAGGCGCTGACAATGTCGATAGTATTGTATACAGACGTATGTATGCTCAGCCATCCATATCAAGAATAATCGAGATCAGATTTAGGGGCATTTTTCCGGTATGTCATCATTTGATGGGAACATTTCTGATTGTTCTTAAAGTGAAATACGGCTGGGAACAAATCGAACGAGGCACGGAAATTCCCTGGCGTCTGCTTGTGTACGGCATTGCTTTTGTGCTGCTTGCTCCCACCTATCAGAGACGCGAGTCCGTAGTGACAGATGTATATTTGAAACCCTTGGCCGAAGAAATTGCTTCGTAAATGATAAATGGGATCGGAATTCGTATTCTCTTAAGGAGAGGGCATTTTATTAAGGGGATAACTAGAGCGGAATCATCGCGTTTTGACGCCGTGTATGATTCTAGATATGTTCTCCTCCCCCACTACTTGTATTATACAAACTTATATTGATATTTTCTGAATATATGATCTATGTAGTCGTTTTGATTAGACTGCATTGATAACTTATGTATTTGATTTAATCTAATAATTCATTTAAATCAATTACCAACAATGGTGGATACATATTAATAATTTATATATAAATATTCCTCTGTATTTATCGAGGGTATGTTTCGGTTATCTCCGAGAGGATTTGAAAATGCAAATGCAAGCTTTTTTTTTAATTCACCCCTCAGTCTGGGAGTTGCGAGCGTGCTGGCGGGGCGCGTTTCATCGTGTCCGCCATACCGGCGTACGGCGGGTAGCAGCAAGCAGTATTTGCGAAGAGATACCGGATGGCAGCTAATATTAGCTGACAACGCGGTACCGGTGGCGGCACATTTAAAAGTCAAAAGCAATGCAGTATTTGCATATTAACGGAATTATGGAAATGTAATTAGTTTACGGTTGTATCCACTGTTCAAACATTGTATCAATGAACGTAACGGCGTCACGGTATTTGAACTGTCCCGTCCGGGCTAATGAGCTCTAATTCGGTCCATATTATAATTTGCGTTTGATTAATAATATATTTTATTATTTTGTTATATAGGATGTCCCACTTTAGAAGGTTCTGTATTCCGCTTATTCTATGCTAATTCTACCAACTGCTACTTCCATCACCGGTCACCAGTGGAAATCAACTTTGTTATTTTAAATAGAATGATGCATTTTCTACTTCAAATTTATCTTCTCAGTAAGAACACCAATTCTCATCAGGTTTATTCTACCTAAATCTTAACCATTTGAGTTATTTCGACTTTTGTATACCTTTTGTGGGTTTCGGAGTGATTATAATGCTAAATATGTCGGTTACTGTTTATAATAACTCCTTTTTACTTGTTACTTTTTATAATAACTCCCATGCTTGTCACTTCCAATTCCAGTGTTGCCAAAATACAAAATGATTGGTTAGCCCTCCCGGGGGATGTTGGTCGTCGGTCGTGTGGATAAAAACACTTCACTTTCTTGATAAATGCATCGAATTGTGCCTAAACTCCAATCAGTCTAAAGTACTGCTCAAACAGCCGACTGACTGTAACTTATTTCTCACCAATTTTAACCAATTTTATACTGCGCATGCGCAGTAGAATACATGACCTTTTTTAACTGCTACTGAACAAAGCTAGATAATGGTGGTTAGCGAATTTGCAGACGTTCGCGAAGTACAAGTCTCTGTTCCAGGATGTTGCGGTGTTAGGGGCGAGGTATCCGTGTCCAGTCACCCTATTATAATAGATCTAGTAGGTTTACTACACATACCATGGGAAGACTGGACAGCATGAGCGATGGTTTTAGACGGAGGTCCATCACTCGATTTCGGGTCAGCGCATCCGGTCTCTCGGGGGACCAAGCCAATTGCACGGCTGCCGGCACGCGGAAATTCGCCCCCGAATGCCCCAACTAAACTACTGACCCGCCTCCTACGTTATACAGCCGCCGATGTACCACCAGAATCTCTTTACACCAAATAATATTTACGATGCCCGGACAGATTTTCACCTTGTGCGCTTGGCGTTCGTAGCAAATGTTTGGAATGCCATGCATAATTTATCGTATCTCGTTCGGTGGGTGGTATTTGATTTATGTATGAGCTTCCGTGTCATGAGATTCTACTTAGTGGCGGCAGAACTACCACCATTCTAAGAATAAAATAAAATCTTTAAAATCAAAGGTTGATTATTAGAATTTATTCAACTTATTGTAATATCGACGTATACAGCAGGACTGGCTTAGAACTGTGAATTGGCATACGCTATCGGTGCAGCCTCGATTCCAAATGTGACATATCTAAAGCCATTCGGCTCCCAACGTGTGAAATATTGGATTAATTTCGTAGAGATTAATTCTGAATTTCGAGTTCCCTATCCATCCTGATTGGTTTGCTACATTAAATTCATTATCGATTTTATTATTGAATCGAATCATTGTCATGTTCTTAACTTTCAGAGAGGCAATATGTCCGTGCAACGTAGATCTACTTGATTTAGTTACCAACTCCATCTGTCGATATATTGTACAGAGACTCTACAATTTGCTATATTAATATACGACACAAAATGAAAGTAAATTTGGTGATTTTGTTTCCTGATAAGAATATGATGTATATATATATATATATATATATATATATATATATATATATATATATATATATATATATATATATATATATATATATATATATATATATATATATATATATATATATATATATACAGGGGGATAAAGAGTCGTTGTTAGTCATAGACGGGAGCATTGTGACTCAGCCACTGAGTCGATAATGAAAATATGAAATGTAAATCTTGATACTGCCAACAAATCGCCACAAAATGAACCGCATCTGTCAGAATTTTTGGTGCAGCTGTGTTCAATTCGGCACCAGACATCAGACTATAACAAACATTGTATTCTGATTCAAAACTTTTAGCTTTTTTTAGACAATTTTTTAGAAAATAACACTAGAGTGTTATTTTAATATTTTCTCTAAAACATTTTGGGCTGCGTAGTGCGCAGCGACCACCGCGTAATACATTAGCCAGTATCAATATTGTGGCCTTTATGGCAAGCATAAAGCCCGTAATTGATAATTGAAACCTGATACATAATTAAAGCGTTGTGACGTTTAAACGGGCCCGCGCCGCTGCAAATTTAAATTTTAAATCAGCGGAATGGACGCGTAATTAGAATTTATAGTTAAACCATTATGATTTATACTTGCACTTAAAATAAATCCTACCAGCATTAGTGAGTGCCATTGCACGCTGCTCTATCCAAAATGGTTCAAATTATTTATAATATTTTCGTGTTCGAGGTAACCATACGCAACTGCTCAGCGATAGTACATCAGTATAATATAAATGCTTACAGATATAAGTACATATAACGACTAGAATAGTTAATTTTATTAGTCGTCATATGTTATTTAAAACATAGTGACTAAAATATACGGTTGTTTGCACCCCAAGCAAAGAAATCCCACAAAATGGAGACAAAAGTGGTTTCAACATACCTTCAACACCCAGTTCCTGATTCTCCTAATTCTCGAAGTCCTGAGTATTGGCACACGATTTCCGGTAGTAGCTTCATAGTTTCAACTATCAAAATATTTAAAAATTAAAGATTACATTTGGGGCCACAGACAGCGCTTCGATAACCCCAGGAATTTCCCTAACCTGCTATGTAAAGCAGACGAATAATGCCGTTTATACCTCACCCCAATCGTGGTACATGAGATCCCAGAGGTTTGAAGCACTGTCTTGGCCTGCATATTGGGGTGGATACTGTCTCTCCTTGAGAGTACATCGCATATTCATGTGGGAAAAACTCTTCTGCCCGATTTAAATCGAGTACGGAACCAATTTGCAAAGAAAATCCAATATTTTGATAGTTAAAATAGTGAAAAGTACCAACACTCCGCGAACAAGATCACTGAAACAAAAATAATTCCAATAAATACTGATGGCAAAGCAGCAATTGCTTTGAAAAAGAACCTTAACTTGATAATAGGCTAATAGTACAATCAATATCAATCAATATCAATATAGTACTATACCCTACAATTAGATAATACTCTTAGGGCTGGTTTATTACCCTACACGTAAAGTCCTGCATCGCTATGTGCCAGTTAGGTCAAATTTTGTTGGTGTATTACAACTCACTCAAGCAATAGATTAGTAATCATAGTGTACTGAATTCGTCAGTTGATTTTTTTATTCCCGTTCTACACACTGCCACTGACATATTTCTGTGTTAATGGCAAAAATTGGGCAACAAAACCAACATATTTGACACATAGCTATACGGGACTTCACGTGTAGGTGAATAAATTGGACCTCAAACTCATGTTTTTTAGCTGATAGGAGTTTATTTTGCTATTAATATTATAATTTAATTATGCTTGGTATAAGCAGTGATATAAGCTGTTTTGTAAGGCTGGCCATAAAGGAGAATGGACAAGTTAGCTGGTGAAGTAGTCCCTATGTGTTGCTATTAAATATCACGTGAATTATCAATTTTACTCTAAAAAAAATTTAAAAAAACAATTAATTTCTTGTTTGTAAAGTTTTATAAACACAATATAATACCATTTACGTTGTTAGAGATCATAAAAATAGAATATATATATATATATATATATATATATATTGGAGCATTGCTATTCTAAAGTCCAGAAGCACAGTGGTATTACATTGGATACCACTGGGCCTCTGGACTTGAAGAATTAATTTTATTTTAATTTGAAATACAACAAATCCAATAAAACTCGTAACGGATGCCGCAAAGTTCACTGAACGTGAACATTTAAATAGAGAAACTACGCGATTTGCCTGAAAGCGCTATCCGCGCCGAAAGAGGCAACGTACAAAGCACCGTCTATAAAATAATTTTTCAATTTTGCCCGGTAATCGGACGGTGTATTCATACGCCAACGTCCATACTCCCTAACGCAAATATGATCACGTAATGGCAGCGATCCGTAGGAACAAGTATAAGGGAAACGATATGACTTCGAGATGTAACATAAGACGAAATATTTATTCCAATCTATTCGGCGAAGGGGAGCAACATTCCGCGTATCGACTTTGCCGCTTTTCGCCCAGATCCCCTTCCTTCCACAAATTGTATCGTCAAATACGCATTTCATGACCTACGTTTGCCCCTCTGAACTCTAATTTGAGTAAAAGGCAGAAGTAATTGAGGGACTCTTCAATTATACGTCGTCGTCATGACGTTCCTTGTTTGTCTTCTTATCTTGTACGTCGTTATTTGTGGTTGTTACAAGTTACTTTGTAACGGTGTCCCAATTGTTAAAGGCGATATTTTTCATAAATTCTGGGTTAAATAAAGGAGATAAAGAAGAGATAAAATTAAAATTATCGACAAAAGTAGTCACATAATTAGTTCTCTTTCTTGATATAAAACATAATCACATTTAAATCAAGGATTTGTTGCATCAAACACACGAATTATCACGAGATTTTTGGATTCATTATCAGAAACTATTTAAATTTTAAATTATGCAAATTGTAACGTTTGTAGTACCTTTTCTGCATCGTGGTGCATCGCGAATTTGCTTTGCCTTCACGGTGGATGGACGCAACTATCTCGTTCTCTCTCTCTCGCACACCACTGCTCTGACGTTGTTAAAGCTGCGGATCGTAAAATTCGGGAAGTCAGACAGCCTGTCCGCATTAAGATTCGCGTGAATGCCGCTTGTGTTCGGACTTGTGCTGCCTCTTGCACATTAAATCAATCCTTCAACATCTTATTTTGCTCTATTATTCTTCCCCTTACGGGTGAGGATTGAAAGGGCAACTCAGAGAGTTTCTAGAGAGTGAAAATAAAGCACGATAACACAGCTTAACAAGACCGAGAACTAATGCTGAATTTCTATTACTTTACCTCTATATTTACGCAGTACGAATTTACGTAGTAATCAGTTATTCTGTTGTTAATTTTTAAGCTGCATCCCCGTTTCTACTCTGTAACCTACATAGTCAAATATACATATGAAGCTATATGGAAATCGTTTCATGCAACAAAAAAGTCGGAAAAACTCAGCTCACTCTCATTTTTACTTTCCGACTAGTACCCTAGAAGGAAAGTATTGTAATCGACGAGAAAAAAATTTCGAGATTTCCGCAAAATACGCGTTTTGAGGTCCCCTTAATCCATTGCAATCTCTGGAAATGTATGTATGTCTGTGAATACGATAGCATCCAAACGGTACAACAGATCGAGCTGAAATTTTGCATACATATTTAGGATTGCCAGAGGACGTCGTACTAAATACCATATTTGACTATCTACCATATAAATTATATTATTCAATGAAATTTGATGTTTTATCCCTCAGTATTAAGATCGTTGTGGTTAAACATAAATTTCCCTCAGTATAAATGCGAGGTAAAGTCATTTGAGGGGACTAGGGCTTTGAATACGTGATTAATTTTAAGGGTCGCGTTGAGCCGTTTATTTCTCACCCAGTGCTAACGGTAAACGATTGCCGAACCTGCGAAATACAATTTAAAAAAGGTTCTCGAAGACCGAACCCTTTCCATATTTCACACACCTTAACGTGCTATTTACTCGACACTAAAAACGGCCAAATTATCCTCAGCTTTTCGCCTGGCAGTTTATAATTTTGAGGATAAAGTGTCGAGGGAAATGAGATATTTATGTTTGGATTAATACCGGTATGGAAGAAGTGTTCAAAAATATTTTTATTAGTGTGAGCACTGTACTGTATAAAATATTTAATATTCTACTCGCTGTTAAACATAACAGCGAAATGATTCTCGATGAATTTATTCTTCGTACGTTTTACGTAGGGAAATTTGATCTTGTTTGCATAAAGAAGGAAATTATTGTAGCGTGACAGAATCAACTAAATTTACATACCACGGTTTCCGCCGGAATCAATTTCGACAATAAAAATATCCCACAACGCATAAATTGCGTCACAATAAAAACCGCATTTCTCCAAGACGACATATAACATTTTTATAATTTAACAACATTGATTTCTTGGCCATAAGCGCCATATCATGATGGTAAATAAAACTGAAAGTTAAATTACACGAATTTTCGAATAGTCACCAGCCGACCGTGGAATGAATAACAATTTGTCTCTTTCAACCATAGACCAATAGAGAACGAGAGGTACGTGGTTGCATATTCGGATTAATCCGCATATTTTCGGGAATACGAACCTTTCCTCTGGCCGTCTACAATTGCGGTTTGAAATTTAATTAAACCTTCGCCAATAAGTGCAAGAAAAAGGTAACCGGAAACGGGACGGTTCAGGGGCGGCCCATAAATTTGCCTCTCTCCGGAATTACAAGTATTTAAACATGATTCCGGATGGCGGAACACGGCGTAATGGGACACTCGTGTGAAAATGGCCGCCTAGCTGCCTGGTGCCAACCAGCAGACGCTGTTTCTTTCGGCACTTCCTTAACCATCGCGTTTCCGGTACATTGACCGCCTTTTCCGGGCCATATTCTTGTCGCCCTGTCTTCTTATCATTCCGCCCTATCGCTTCCTCTCCGATTATCGCCATACTTTTATGGTAACTTGTGCCAATTCGCTATTCCTTTTTCGGTAGTTTTGTTGCGGTTTACTTCTCGAAAATGCTGTATCTTCAGTGCTGTTAGATGGTATTTTCTTTCGTAAGCTATTACAGCGTGTTATAACATTATTCAATATTATGACGGTACATAAAACAACCCTTATAAATACTGTATTAAAATGAGACGAATTCAGTAGTTAACAAAATAATAAATCTCACAATTTATTTAGTTATGCTCTAAATAATCAAATTATCAAAAATACATATAATAATACTATCCCATAGTTTATACCCAACATATCAGAATATCCTGGCATTATCCTTGATGTAGCTTATATCAATACTTCCTCTTAGGTTACATACATAATGGAGAGTGCACATAATAGAGCTTACAATAAAGCATAGAGGCAATAATATTGTTTTAACATGTCTGTAAATTAGTTTTATTTTCATTGTTAAACAACTGCAAGTAAATGTTAGAGAACTATATCTGTTAATTTTAGATTGTCACAGCTATGACTACGCCAAATGTTACATAGGTGTAATGGAAAATCACAGCAGTCATTTTGGGATTCTCTTCAATTCCCGTAGAGAACCTTTATCTCAATTCAAGAGCATCAAGGGAACATGGTCTACCATAGCTTACTAAGGGCTCTGCGCAATAAAGAATCGCATTACGTAATACGACACGACAAATTTCACATTATACAATACATAATAATTTATTTAAAATTTAAAAGCCTCATATCCAAACGATAATTTAATTTAAAATGACCGTCGGAGACTATAATCTCCTCTCTGTAACTTTTTTGCTCCCTTTATCTCTTTTTTCTCTCGCGCTAATCTAGCTGGTTCAATTTAAATTTTTCCGTAATTAATAAAGCCTTTCTCGGTATCCGTCGAGCACTTATAAAGTGTGATAGCGGCTTTATCGTCTCGTCTACACAGTCATTTGTGGACCCAATTAAAAATATCAAATTGCTAAAAGACGTACCGTAGAGTTCCGTGCTCGCTGACCGCCGAAAGGGGCAAATTATTCACTCACCGAATAAGACGCAAATTAGCAGACTGTAGTCGAGATGGAGAAAATATTATGCGGATAATTTTATCACTAACTAACTTAAGTGTATAACTTAAGTTTAGGAAATTTACTAAGTTATTAGGGAATTCATTTTGCTTTATATTCACTGTTTTCTGAATACATAAGCCTGTTGTGTAAATCTAAATGAACGTTGTATATAATTTATTTCCTTTGTTGCAATTTCCTCCGTAATGCGGACCACGTTGCAAATTATTATACAGGATTGAGTGAATTTCATGTAAATTTAAGAGATTTATTTCTCTAATTTTTCTTCCCGGCTCCAATCTTTCATCCTCATCTAAATAATGTACTCCAAGATAGAGGGCGCCTTTAAATAAAATCCCCGTTACGTCTCGTACTGTTCCGACTTAGTTGTTGTGTTATTATAAGTTGAAAATCGTCGACAAAAAAGAGAAATATACGCTTCAGAGGCTAATTATCATTGATCCTTGGTCGCGATGCTTTTCCTTTTATTTAATATCCGATTTAATCAGAAGATAGGGGCTGCTTGGTACGTGAGTAGGCGCTCACATGTGCGTTAGTTAATTCTGTAGCGAGAAACACAGAGCAGACCAAAATCCAACTTAATTCCCCAGAGTCCTGGCTGCCTTATCCGGCAGGATCCCCAAAGTCCTTTCCAACCAAATCTGCTTTTCGTGAGCGAATAAAATGCGAGCCTAATGTGACATAATTGTTTCAAGTTGAATCAGCAGCGCATAATACAGAAGTCATATACAAATAGCTTTGTTCGAGCAGCATTAAAAAAGTCATGTATAACGGTAGGTACTTTAGACTTTAGACATTTTCACAAACATTTTAATCCAAATGACGACCAACATCCCCCGGCATGTTTCAGAGGTCAGTATTTCAGCGCATGTAGCGATATTTAATGTCTATTTATTTCAAAATAATGGGAACAAAACAATTTTTTATGTTGGAAATATTGGAATTAGAAGTGACATGCATGAGAGTATTATATGATGACGTGAATTGTCATGTTAATTGAAATTGTTGTGTGAAGTCCCACCTGACACTACGGGATGTATCAGGAGCAGTGTTGACATCGCTATAGCAAAACTTTTACTAAATTTGTTTCTCCGAGCGTAATAGCTATTAAATAAATAATCGCTACTGAAAGAAAAAAATGATAAATATTAGATCTTATTATTGAATAATTTGTTAAAAGGTAATAATGTAATAGATTTTGTTTCAGTGTATTAAAACTATTTCATCGGTAGTACGGATGGCAGTGCTAGGCAGGTAGGGAGATTTTTGTATAACTGTATAATTGGCCCGATGATTCGTGAGTACGTACTGTTTGTATTTGCTTGGGAAATGGGGAAATGGGGAAAAGGCAGAATGCCGAGAACGTGCAGCGATCCTCACTTCACGAACGCATCGTTAATTAACACTGTGCATCGGCGAAACAAAAGTCTAATCCGTACAAGCGCCATCGTCGAATATTTTTAACTGGGATTCCTTTTTTTCCACTTCCTGACCTCATTATAAAGTCCGACGAGCTGAATATAAAGTTTTTTCCTACGCGGTTTTAATCAATCATATGATGGAATGCAATTTGCCCACCATAGTTCTATTACATCACTTTTTGACAAACAAATCAATAATAAAACACTCTGTGCTGTATAAAATGACAATGCGGTTGTGTGACGAAGATTAAAATTTTTAGAAGAAGTGGTGAGTGGGCGGCGTGAAATGAAAGCACAACAATAAACTTCGCAGAGAAAAATTAATAAAGGCTTGTTAAAGTAACATTTTGACAGAACGCTTTTGTCCCCCCAGTTTCTTGCGCACCTTTCTTGCTACTAGAAAATAATGGCTAACTTAATTTTTGTCACCGTCGTACTCGCCGTTGTGTCTGCCACACTGAAATATGACAACGTATATTAACTTTTCTGCGGAGAAACGCTCCTCCGAATCATGACGACAATTTGTAGGCAAACTTTTCTCGACGTTGAATACCGTCTTGTTGTTATTTCAAGTACTGTAATTATTCCAGTTCTCCATTGACTAAACATATGCAAAACGAGGCTACTAAAATTGAGTTGAAATGTAGTTTTTTTATTGTCTATTGTTCATGAAGTACTAAATACTACATAGTACAATGTGTAATATATACGCTATTTAAGCTTGAATATTTTCTCATGTTCCTGCAACTTCATGACGGTGTATCTGCACATTTCCTATTACATAGTTTGAATTATCTGTCATCCTCTTTTGAAGTCTTCAACATATTATTATAGAATAGAGGAGGCGAAAAGTTGTCATTGTAACTAAAAGTTAATTAAAATACAATGCAATGTGCAGCATCACTTAGTAGGTGACCGCATCAGACGTCCGAAAATCCGTGGTAATATTCGAAATCTGAAGTTCCCGTGAAATGTCATAATTACCATTAGTTTCCGCCGAGATAGGTTCGTACAATTAGGGCGGATTAAACGTGCCGCGCGGACGCCATCCTAGGTCCGCCTGCACCCGGTGGCCGATATTATAACCGTCGAACACATTCTCCCCGAGAAAACAACGAACGGCGCAGTGAGAACGGGAATAGCGGAGAGGTGGTATGGACGCGTTCAGTCGGATTTGATTGTCACGAAACAATGGCCCTAAGGCTACAATCCGCAGGATTACCGCCCGCTCATGCCTTGATATGATCGGAATTTGCGCAATTTATACCGGATCCACCCCGATTGTCAAAAATCTAGCACGGATATCAACCGCAATCTGCGTTCGGTCGCAGCAAAACTGCCGATTTAAAGTTTGCTTCGGACATGTTTTGGAATATCAGTAGCTATTTGGCTTGGATAGTAATTATTACTATTATTATTCGAGTTATTGCGTCAATATCTCTAGAAAAACAAATGAAAAGTATCCGTAATTGGTTGTGAAATGTTTGTATAAAATTTTCAATAAGAGAAATAAGAGAAAGCGTCTCAATTAGAGGGCGAATTTCATGCAACAAGAACGTATTATTTTATTCACGCAGTCGTCGGTCGACAGCACACTTCCACTGCTGCTGATTCAACGTAATTTCTCGTTCCGGCCTCGCATCCGCACGGGTGGGAGGCCGGTGGCGGCAGTCGGTCGCCTCCCCAAACTGCTTCCCATACATAGTTGATGGCCCCCCGTGCAACAGACATAATATTATTCATTTATTTTCAGATGGTGAGCGTGTGGCGTTCTTCAGCGGCACTCTTTTTGTTGCACGTTGCTGCCTTCAACATGCTGCCGCCACCGGTCTGCCCCCCGGAGTGCATCTGTCTCTCTCAGACGCAGGTACGTTTATATATATCACTACTACTTCTTCTTCGTGGGGTGAGTCCCACCCCGGGGCGAGTCTGCTACTACGATTATTTGGGACAGGTGAAACTACGAAATGGCTGTAATTCTAGCAAAGTATTATATCAACATTTCAGTGTGCCGTCGAGCAGTTACTTTACGGGAATTGCCGAGCACTTTGAACTGGCATCAAACGGATCTCATCACATCCCTCAATAGTATTTACACTGATGTTATTAACTTGTAGTATTCATGAAGAATTTTATTAGTCTGCTAACTACTATACAATTTGGTCGTTCATTGCATTTTCACCTACGTTTATTACATAATACAGGGTTGGACAATTAAATGGAATATTCTCTACAGGTCGTGGATTATTAGTTCTATTAAAATATTTTGAACATAAAAGTTGTTTGGCTATCTTTGCCCAAATTTTGACAATATCTAACAATAGAAACACATTTCCCCATATATTTATTATTAGAAAATAGCAACAAAAAAGTAAATATGTTTTTATTACTTTCCGGTTAGTGCCCTAAAAGGAAAGTATTGTAATGTAATTACGCGTATGAATCCATTGCAATGATTTCTGGGAAATGTATTTGTGTGTGTATGTCTCTGGACAGGATAGCGCCCAAACGGAGCAACGGATTGGACTGAAATTTGGTATATTTATTTAGAATTACCAGGGGACAAACTGAATTGTTTTTGGTGACAATCTAACAACTGGAAGTGGCAAATGTTACATGCACTTTTTTGTGGATTTAATTTTGACCCAACAAGTATCAGCTCATTCTCCACTAACTTTAAACATGTATGTACCTATGTCAATTTTCATGTTATGAATGGCATTGGCGCGATGAACGTTTATATAGACTGTTCACAACATTGAAATATTGAAGAAGGTGTCTACGCTTGTATCAACGAGGAGTCGGAATTTGGGCGGGAGACCCTACATATTTTTCACACAATTTCGTCTCTGGACAAAATGTATAGTTCAAATTGGCCAGCAGGTGAACGAAATTGGTCGATATAATAACTCGAGCGCGAATTCTGGCCGTATCGCCGAAACAAATAAAAGCTCTCCAATGCTTTACGGCCACGTCGATCGCCAGGGACAAAAATTTAATAACGATTACTTCTGGCTCTGAAGTTCCCCCGATACAATTTTTGCTACTGAACAAAGCAATTAAAAACAATCGCGGTACTACAATAGCGTCAGCAAAATTGAATATAAAAGTGATTACGGTCGATTAATTTTCGTTTCTTGATTGTTATTACACAGTAATTTTTTAATATTATGGTTTATATTAGACAGAATAATAATTTCAGTTGCGACAAACTGTACTTATACGTACGCTAAACTATAGAATAATTTCAGTCATTTTACTGCAGCATAGGCCATAAGCGGTATGGATTACATCGCTTTTGCGTTTTACATAATGGTTTTGACACACGAAATCCCGATTTAGATCAAGATGAACTCTGAGTCATGCAAACCTGACATTTGATGAACACTCTCTAGACTTACGAACACTGCATTTGTAATCATTATTCATTAACGACTACGTACCCCTTACTTGTATTTGAATTATTAGGCCAACAAAACACAGAACAGGACCAATTCACAATTTCTATCTTCAGATTTGTAGTTATATAGTCTAATTTTCTAGCATACGTTGTAGGCCTATTTTTAATTATTATTATTATCATATATATGATAAAATATAGACACATTAACGCGGTATTATTAAATTAATAATATTTTTTAATTAAATTACAACCATCCAAGTACGCAATTTATTCATATAAATTATTATTGTTGTGGTTCCGATACACATATCATCATATACGTTCGGTCATTTGAAAATAATGCGATAATACATGGGGCGGCGTATATTGAAAACCGTTGATATATATGCGGCGGAACAAAGGTTAATTAATGAGAGCACATATCGGAAATTAGACGAAACATATTTATACATAAATCGCCTTATTTTCGCGTGGCAAAATTCGGATGGCGTCCGTTTTGGTCGTAGAAAATGTAAACTTCGCAGTGCCGTAATGTATTCGAATGATGTTGGGATTCACCTGCTGAATAATGTATATCTTTTGGAGTGGAGTTATAGTAGTACATGTAGGTTAGGTAGTACTGATTGTGTATTTGATTTTATAATATTAGGATTGCCGCCCCACCCGGTCCGACAATTGAAATTCCAGACAATATCCGAAATTGTAATGCCCATATTTAAATTGAGTTATAGCATGCAAAATATGTACTGGGATAGACGCATTTAGCGCATCAACGAGCTAGTCTGAAACCCAAATATTATGAAAAAAATCTCAGTTTGTGGATCGTAAACAAATAGCGTACATAATTGGGCAACTGCCATACATTAGATTAGAGATGAGGGTGTGCTGAGACAACACCGATTAGGGACGGTGGCGCAAAATACCCTCGGGTGGTACTAATTAAGGTATCAATACGTCTCGACGGCTGAAAACAAGATCTCTCTTCGCGCCGGTATGGGAATAAAGTTTTTGCGCGCCCCCGGGATCCGCTTTAATTACGTCCGAGGCCGTAGCGGCGCGAACAAGAGAAACGCGAACGATTGAAAATCGATAATCCGTATTTACAGCTGTTGTACGAGTGGCCTAATTAAATTACAAGAGCCGTCCCGGCCCGTGATATTTCTCACCTGCACTGGATGCTCATCTCTCACGAAATTCCACGCCCTAGTCGCCACTTAGCACTTGTAAAGTTGGCTATAGTGCATTCCTATTAACACTGTGCTACGTTTGGATTTGAAGAGATGACTTTAATAGTAATTTACAGAATAGTTTGGGACAAAATGTAACAGTAATATTTTATGTCACTCCATAAAGATGGTATATTTAATCTATACCTTTTACAGTATGGTTTCATACTTTTGAAATATTATTTTGCATTAAGAAAAACTAATTTTTCACAAATGAAAACTATGAAATCTGATTTCACACAAATAAAGCTGACTTTACACAAATGAAAGTAGAATTCTCAATTCTGAAAATAAATTTCAGGTAAGAGCAATTATTTTTCATAGTATCCTTAACTCGAATAGAAAATAAATCAATATTGTATTGACTGAAATTGCGTCAGGATGACGTCGTTGACATTTATTAAAACTTGTAAATTACACTGATGTTGAATCCCAATATTGGCATATATTCTAAAATAGTAACTCAGTAATCGAATATTGTTGGTTTATGATTATAAGCATTATTGGCGGTTATTATATAGTATATTATTGATTCTATTTTATATATATATATAGGGTTCTAAATGGGAATGTTCACTACACGGCGTAAATTTATTAGCTCTATCGTGTAACACATTCCCCCATACTCACATTAATCAAATGTAAATTAATAAAAAATGCAAAAAACGCGTTTAATTTTTATTAGAAAAGAACAACAAAGCAGGACGCTACAGGCTGCTAACTTAAATTAAGCAAAGTAAACTTTATAAAATAGCCAGATTAACGGAAGACGATAAAATAGAAATTTTAATGATGGTAGACAATGGAGACCGTAAACGAAAGCAACAAGAGGTTTGTGATTTATTGAATGATGTCAATTCCGACAGAAATAGAAGAGGGACAATCGAGTTGCTCCCACGTTCACCGGACTTAAGCTCTTTGGATGTTTATTTATGGGTGTAATTTAAAAAATAGGGTTTACAAAGAAAGTAGAGACCGGAAAGTAGAAAACTTGAAAGAACAATGAACTAATCTGACGTGAGTTAGTGCTTTCAGTTTACTATTTAGATATCATTAGATTTTGTGAAAATTTGGGAAAAAAGATAGTGAAACGACTTTTATGTTCAACGTTTTTTGATAGAACTAATAATTTACGTCCTGTAGAGAATTTCCATTTAGTTTCCAAACCCTGTATATGTAATTATGTAACTCACGTTACTTTTAATTATAGTTATTGCGTTTGAATAGAATGTTAAAAAAAGTAAAATAAGTAATAGAGTCAGTTTTCGTTAGTGTGATTGTGTTCACTTTTTTTGTGAAATCAATTTTCATTAACGTAAATTCTGTTTTCATTTGTGAGAAATCAATTTTAGTTAAATTAAAATTATATTTCAAAAGTGTGAAGTCATACTGTAAAAGGTACAGATATAAAACAACATTCCTGACCTAAGGCAGGTTTATTGTTGAAACTACTTGTTGTATGTTTTGTAGGTATGATATGTATAGCATGATAAGTATTAACGACGAAAAAAATCAGTATATTCACCAATGCTACACTTAAATTGCAACCACTGATGAGAATGTACATTTTATTACACTCAGAAATCCATTCTACATTGGCCAAAACGTCATAAGAATACCGCAAGAGACTCACCTGAACCTTCAAACAAGCATTGTATACTGGCATTTTGTCCAAAATCGCTCAAATCCGCACAACCCATGACACATGACATAATACAAAGTTTTAAAGACATTACGGAAGATAATTCACCTTTTTTCAGTTACAAATATACTCTGTGCCTGAAAGTTTGAATGCTACAATACATGGGATATTAAAGATTAGCCTTCGTAGTGCTAAACTCTCCGTTAAGAATACATACGTAACAATGAAGAAGTTGACAAAGCATCTCTTCAGTGCCTATAATGGATGATGCATAAGTCAGTACATTTGCTGAACATCTTCGTTTGTGGAAAGCCATCTGTACACGTACAACATTCCTACATACACAGCTGCCTGCGACGTTGCATGCTAACACAAGCTGTCAGTCGGCGTGAGGATTGGCCTGTTGAAGTTTTAGCCGTTCGCGTTCGCGTTTGTGGAGCGAGAAGTTTGGAGTAAAGTAGAAATCCAACTCTCGCGCGCGGCGCTTTTTATTTCTCACATTGAGCGCCACCGCTCGCTGCCCCGAACGTGCTTATAATTTTTATAGTCGCCATTTTATGGATCCATATTTCGCTCGACGATTTCTCCGCCGCCACTACCGCTGCCGCCGCCGCTAGCAAGATATATTCATTCCGGGCGGTTGTTTTTAACGGATTTATGAGCCGGTTATAAATAATGCCGCCCGCTCGCAATCACGGCCGCAAATTTATAGAAACGGCGGAATATCGGCGATTTTCTTAATCGGGGTTACGACCTGACATTTGCCACCCACGTCACGTTCACCCAAAGTGCAATATTTATGCGAGCTGTTCGCTTTGTTCCAACAGTAATCACAAACTAGCTGACGTGCTTTATTTAACTTAGATGTCGATACATTGAAGCGTCCTAATATAATCAAAACTCGCCCAATAGACTGTAAAAATATGAAGTCTATATGTGACCTCGGATGCGAAAAGAGACCTATCGTGACGTTATCTTGCACGCTATTTTCGCACGTAAGGTCTCTTCCGATAGGTACCGTTATGGCGCACGCTATTTTCGCGCGATAGGTCCCTTTTCGCATCCAAGGTTACATATAAAGAAATCGTGTTTATATGCATAATTTCTTTCATTACAATGACCATAATTATTATCTTCTCAAGAATCTATAATATAAAATCGTATGTATGTTTTTCCGCATTATACATAATATATATATATATATATATATATATATATATATATATATATATATATATATATATATATATATATATATATATATATATATATATATATATATATATATATATATATATATATATATATATATATATATATATATATATATGGCGGAAGTTCTAATCTAGGGCTTTTGAAACGTTTTAGGGATTTAAATTTTAAATTTTGCGGCATTGCGGAAAGGTTATGGTATGCACGCGTCGGCTAATATTACAAAGTATCGACCAAACGGCATACCGACACACATAAAATATCTGTATTGTGTTCACGCCACCACGAACTAGACACTTTCTCCCCCATGCAATCTGCATAATACACCGACTAAATAAATTGCTCTGCGGCGCAACTACATCGATTATTAATTTTTTAAAAAAATATTGATAACTCCCCACTTATTTCTAACACGTACACTATTCTTTTTCGCGGACATTCTTAAACAACCGTCGCTGCCACCAATTGTATCATAACTTGTTGTATTATAACTTTCCTTACCCATATCTCCAGTAATATAACCAATTCTTTCGTAAATCATCGTGTTATCAGTGTATTGTTATACACACCGATTGACTACCATTTGCATTAACAAACTTGTGCAATTAAGCTAGCCTGTCATATATAGAATGCACCTTAACACTGAGTAATAGCAGAGCTTCATATACATCAATACATTAACGGGTATGGAGTGAGAACTCTCTCGCACCAGGTAGTGATAAAGATTAATATGGAATTATAGCCTAGCCTTGTGCAGTAATTATTGTAAAGTGCAGCCGCTTGATTCGACAATTGTGCTGAGAGCGTTCCTATATATACCGTCCGCTTCCGCGTGCGTACGTATATGGCGTGCAGATAATGGAATTGGGTCACTCTACCTGCCTATCGCCGTCGATGACTTGGTATATTTATGTTCTAAGTAATATCTGGTATAAGAGTTGAATCAAAACCATTCGATTGCCTATATTACAAATGTGTTTTGTCTTCAGTTTTTATTTTTTCAATAAAATTTAGTTCATGCTGACTTTAGACTTCACGTTACATAAAAACATCTTACTTTACGTAAAAAAATATAAGAAAACAATTTGTGGCAATTGAAAATGGTGGTAGATGTGATAGATTTTTTTTGGTCGAATACAAATGCGAACTAAAAACATTTCCATATTTGGAGACTTCCGCGGTCCGAATCACCAAGTTCTAGATTTCCGGGACCGCGTCAACGACGATAAAGTAGTCAACGTTTCTCTTCGTAGCCTTCTTAGGTTACGTCCTGAAGATGCCTCTTGCAACAGAGTGCGAAACGTTGACTACTTTATCGTCGTTGACGCGGTCTTCTCCCGGATATCTAGAACTTCGTAAAAACATTTCCATTGTAAATTCCGGGAAATGGTTTGCGGAAAGGGTAAAGATTTTGATTCATATTTTCAATGTCAGTTCGAATCCCAGTAAGTAAGCTAATAAAAGAAATAGAATAATATGTGCGCCATATCGGTACCTATCGGAAGAGACCTTACGTGTGAAAATAGCGTGCAAGATAACGTCACGATAGGTCCCTTTTCGCATTCGAGGTCACATAATTATATTGTATTGTATGATTTAGGATGCATTGTCCATAAATGGATTTAAAAAATCTCTGGGGATTGACACAAAAATACCGAGCAATTTGAAATTAGAAATAAGATGTCGTTGGCAAAAATGCAAAATTATTATCAAATATACATCAAAACATCGGAGTGTAAATAATAGAGTTACAGATTGGGGCGGTTCTTTTTTTGTGTGACACCCTGGAGAAACATATAAATCCGCATCAGAATAGGAGACGTTAGAGTGACAGGATGCGAGAGTTTTTAGTTGCCAGGGGTCCCGATCCTGGCTCTCTCCATTTTCCGGAAATACAAATCTGCTGTTTTCTCTGGCTATACACCACAATACAATATCTAGCGAACAACAAATCCATATCCTTAGGCGTCGCATTGCATTGAGCCATTCCACACATACACACCACCATATATCCGCAGACTGGCACTAATCCCTTAACTTGTTGGCAGGTGCTCTGTAACTCAGGAGGATTGACGGAAATACCAGTAAAGCTACTGCCGGCGACGGTGGAACACTTGTCGCTAACCAGGAACCACTTCCCGGTGATCCGCAGTGACGCGTTCGCGGGCCTACGTCAACTGAAGAAACTCTCCCTGGACGGGAACAACATATCAATCATCAAACCGTTCGCTTTTCGAGGATTACCCAAGTTAAGAGAGATCTCTATCCAGCAAACTCCACTGGCAACCGTAGCGCAGTTTTCCTTCGCCGGGTTGCAGAACATAACCTCGATATACCTAAGCCACAACAAGATTAAACGTGTAGAAGGTTACGCCTTTGCTGGCACGACGAACCTAAAACTGTTGGTTTTATCGAATAATCCGATAATCAAACTAGATTCTAACGCATTTTCCGGACTGACCAATGTAGAAAGACTGACATTCCCTTCTGGGATTCGTGTGATAGAACCAGACGCTTTCAACGGTTTGGAATCAGTAGGCTTCCTAAAATTAGCCTTTATGGACCTTCCCTTCATCAAAGAAGGAACATTCCGAGGCTTAGTGTCAATTGGAGTATTGTCTATACAGGAATCCGACCTTGGTATCATCCAGATAGGAGCTTTTGATGGTCTAACATATATTCAAAACCTAAACTTCTTAAACAACAAGATCGACGCGATTCTAGAGATGAACTTCTTGCCGGAACACCACATAAAAAGTATTAAATTCCAAGGGAATCACATCCTGGATGTGCCCAAGTCTGATTCGGTCACGTTTGCAGTTGAGAAGCTCACTGTGATTGGAAATCATTTCCCATGTGATTGTCATATACATTCGCTAGTTTTGGGACCCTTTGCTAATGGTTCAGGGTTCGATTTTCTCACCAGAAACTATTGCATTTCCCCGTTGGAATATAATGGAAGACCTATGAGCGATTTGGATCTAGAGGCCATCGGGAGATGCCAAGAAGAAGTGACCAGAGGCAATTTGGAGGCCTCAAAGGATTCAACGAGTTCTACAAGGAAGGCTAACAAAGAAGCCAGCTGGTTGGTGTACTTTCTAATCGCAGTGTCGACTGTTTTCAGGTGAAAGTTACTTTAAATGATACTGATTGTTTTTATCGTTAGGCCTAATTATTCGTTCGTTTCGTCCTAAGACAAAAAATATCATACATAGTTAATAATGGAACAATTTAATAAAAAACCAAGTGTAAACGAAACAGTGCAGTGACTCTTTTACCACAAACCTAATGCTTTCAATGTTTAAAACTGAGTGTTCAGAGTGTGTAGGAAATACAATTTAAGAAAAATCTACCAGCGAGTCTAAGTAGTCAATAATTATAAATACGCTGTGGAGTCATAATTAATACCGTAGGTGTAGGTTTTTTTGGCGAACGAATATATCTATAGTAAATAATAGGAATAGGATCGAAAAAACGCAACGTATATGAGCAAATTGTAAATTATAATAAACGAAAATATGAGGGTGCTAAGTTTTAGTTTCTACTGGTAGATGTCACTGTCCTACGTCGCAAATAAACTGCCAATCTAATGTATGTTGTATATACTATCGTCTGTAAATAGTCACAATTTAAGAAAACTGTCTCCTATATGATATTCATAATACGTCCATGTATACACGTCGTTGTTTCAGTTTCAAACTGTAAAATTTCTTATATCAAGTCAATATCTTGGCATTAATTTTGTCTGTAATGAATTGTCAATATCATATCTGTTTACGCAATGTTCAATATTGTAATCGTATACGATGAAGAAAATTAAGGCAAGAGAATTATGGAAACTGCGAGTGCCTAAGTGATATTTATTCCTGTACATAATTATGTAAATACATATCGGGTATTAGAAACGATTATGAATGTGTTCTGTTGTATACTGTCCTAATAAATGAAATTTTTAATTATCTTTATTGCTTTACTTATTATTTACAATTTACAGAATCTATAGTAATTGGTAAGTACAGCAAAATTTACGTTTTGGAGTTTGGAAAGCTTATTCAAAGGGTTATTGATTGGTGAACTTTTGCCTATTGATTTATAGTCATTTGAGACTCTAGTTTAATAGACCTGTCATTTACATGTACTCACTAGTTATCCGAACTATACAAATACACCATCAATACATATTGTTTAGTAACATTATTATGCAAAATTATCGTATGCTAGGGTAACACTGGGAGGTATTTTGCTGAAAATATTTTAAATATAAAGAAAGTTCTATTACCCTAGTCATTTGAAAGTAGTTATTGGAAACTACTTTTGGTAGTACTAAATAAACCTTGAAAAATTATTAAATAGAACTTACTAACAACAAATTTGACTAGTTTTATAGATAATATTAAGTAATTTAGATAGATTGGTCATTAAACAGGTCAATAAAGGATCTTCTTTCATTAAATTAATATGCAAGTGCTATTCAGAAGAAGAGCATACTGTCAAACACAGAGTGACTAAATTCAGAGTTAGGGTACGAACAGAGAAGACGTATTTCCATTACCAACCCAGCTCGCTCGGGATCTCACTTTATTAACTGCAAGAACTATTAATTGTATGCTTGGCAAAAAAATAACTGCAAACGCAATGAACATTCACTTCCATCAGAGCTACCAAATGATATATCTCGTACAACCACGGCATGCTGAGCCCTATGCATTGTGCAATATCCAATAATATTATGAGGTTATATTTAATCTGAAACCATGGTAATAAAGATGACATTTTTGGCGTCACGACTGTCGAATCACAAACGTCGCTCTTCTGGACGTTTCCTTACCCTACACTGAAAAGCTCTTATCGTTCGTATAATTTTACCGATGAGTGTATATTTACATCATCGGATTCATATCGTACCAATATGTCAATATTTCTCCATTTTACGTATAAAAAGTTCAAACGCGAACCACCACAGACGCGATTTTGCAATTTCCGAAATCCCAGTTTCGGGACACGAAGGCAAACGAAGTATCCGAAAAATATCTTAGCGGATGTCTTTTTAACGCGCCCCCCGATGATGAAGAAAAATTGCCGACGTATTTGAAGTATAGGAAATATCTAGAAATGAGGTATATATACGGCGAAAAAGAGGGAAACAGAGACACGAGCTGTCGAAGTTTTCGCCTGATGTCAGCTACTCTCCCACCCGTGTTGTCTTTCCGTGTATGTGTGTCGCTCCACCGGAAAATACTGTAGTTTATTTTGTGGTCGTGCCACGGCAAACTTCTCTCCAATACCAGGTCCAAAATTCAATTTGCCCGCTGTTTCGTAGAAATCAGCACAGAAGGGCGTCCGACGTAATTTAATTTATAATTTCTCGCCCTCGCCATCCGGACACCTAATAATATCGATAAGTGGGCGAAATTAAGGTGATGATCAAACTCAAACTTCGGAACGCGAAGAGGAAAAACCTGGCGACGCATTAAGCTTTAGAGAGCTTTATGGAGTATCTGACTAAGATCTTTACGACTTAAGATGTCTTTTTTGTGTTTTATTCAAATTTTATTCAATTAAAAAACATAACAACCCTAAAAGATGTTATCCATGTCTCACTCTATATAAACCACTCTGTAAAAGAAAGCACTAAGGGTGAAGATTAAAGTCACTCGACTAATGACGCGTCCCTTCAGCGTAAAAATTAAAAGTCCCGTGTCGCCAACATTGGGGTGACAGCCTTTCTACTCAAGAGTCACCCCCATTTCACACAACAGACCACCACCGCAACGTCCCAAACCCTTGCACAAAAGAGCATGAGAACAAGATTTTACGTGCTGAGTTGAAACTGGGTCAAAAAGTACATTACAGTAATTTACCCTCATCAGTCGAAATATTCGCTTTCATTTGTTGCGCTCGGTATGGTGGGGTGTGGGGATCGCTGTAGACACCACGGTGGAGCAGCCTCGTGCTGGGAAATGCGATACACTGTATGTCATATGACCATAACAAAAGCAATGATAATTTGTGCATGTAGGCACGAGCTGTGTCGTGTCCTTTTCGCGTTTTCCTGTATCCATTGTGAACGCCACTGCGGACAATGTTAAATAAAATGTCCTTGTAACAACGCTATAGGAAAGTAGTTTTTTAGCAGTTTCTTATAAATTTGATGGGAGGTATTGGTGTTTATTAACATTAGTTAAAGCTGTAAAATAACTCACAGTTAAGTTACTCATTAGTCTTTGATGACTTCCATTTACCCCAAGCTTTCTCCCTTGAAAATAAATAAAATTAGCAACGACGCCGACGGTTCTAGAAATAGGGTGGGGAATTATTTATGTGGGTGTTTGGGTCAACCGCCTTTACGGTTGACACCGATGTCGTAAACTTAGCCCCTGCAGAAAATCAGTGCTGGTCTTCGATTGTTCCAGCTACTCTGACCTTATCCCCACAATCAATCCTTTATACATTTCATCACGTTATTATGGAAAATTTTAATATAAGCAATATTCGGTTGTTGCGCTGTGAGATTATTTTATTTAAAATATCTTCAACATTGCCCATAGAGGTCTTTTAAAATAAAGCAGGCGGTATGCTAATTTCTGTAAGGGAGGGGATCATGATAAAAAAGAAAAGTAATTTTTAGATCCCCCCCGTCGTATTTCACCCGAATCACGTGTGCTCGGCAACTTTCCGTAACGGAAACAACAAGAACAAGGGACGTGGGTCCGACCCGACCGACCGACGCTCCCAGGAAATGCGATGGGAAAAACTGATACATAAAAATATATGTTTATCCGTATGGAACCTGTTCTGGTGGAGGCGCTGGGTCGAGAATTTAGGATGCTCAGTACCGGACTGGTTTGAATATATTTGTTTTGACGAGGACAAAACATATTCACAACCATCGTTAACCGATACCAGCTCCATTAAGTTTAAATATGTATACCAATTTATACATCAATGGGATTAATGGATTAGAGTTTTAGACGCTATAAACGTTCATACAACAGTCTGATAGTAGCCGCAGTCTTAGTCGCTATGGTTGCGAATTGGAAAATCTTGATAAACGTCAGTGGCCACTGGCCTTAGGATAAAATCCAATGTGTGGCTTCATGAAATTGAAGGTTTTGACCAGAATTTTATTGGAACAATTCGGGTCAAAATTCAAGGATTTGAAGTCAAAACAGATTAAGATCAATGTGAAAAAATTGTAAACGCAGAAAATGCTAAATAGCTAAATATTTTTAAAAAATGTACACTAAGGACTACATTTTTTTCTTGCTATTAAGAGTATCTGCTATATTACTGCAATTGCTTTTTGGAATTATATTCTTTTTAATAATAAACTACAACATTCCAGAGCTAAGACAAGTTTATAAATCAGACTATTTGTTATTTTATTGCCCCTGGTTATAGGAAATTCAATTAGGTTTACTAATAAAATGCAAATTACCTTACCTAGGACAAGTTTATTTATTATTAGGGCCCCATGTTATTTTATTGCATCTGGTTTTTATAAATTAAATTTGTTCTAGTCATAAAATACAACATTCCTGACCGTAAATAAGTTTATTTATTATTAGTACTACCTGCTGTGTGATTATATCTGGTTTTTGTAAACTAAATTCTTTGTTGTCATAGAACACCATTCCTAACCTAAGACAACTGTTATTATTGACACACTTGTGTGTTTATTGAATTTTTAATAAGAAAAATGTATTGAATTAAATTCTTTCTAGTTATAAAATTCAACATTCGGGACTTAACACAATTTTATTTAGTTAAAAATGTGTCGCTCTTTTTAATAGTGATACTAAGTTTTTGTAACTAAGTGATGAAAACTAACTTTTAAATTCATCCAGTGAACGTTTTATCAGATATTTGGACAGTTTTCAACGGGTTTTCAGCGGGAGATGGTCTGAAAAATCGCGACTATCCTGCCACAATCGGGAGGTCTGGTCACCTTAGTTTAGACTCTTCTTTTTAGTTATGGGTCCCTTTGCTAATGGTTTAGGGTTCAATTTTCTCACCAATAACTTTTATATTTCCCCGCTGGAATATAATGGAAAGCCTATGAGCGATTTGGATATAGAGGCCATCGTCAGATGCCAAGAAGTTCCACAAGGAAGGCTAACAAAGAAGTCAGTTGGTTGATCTATTTTTTAATCGCAGTATCGACTGTTTTCAGGTGAACAAATTGTTCTCCACCAACTATTTGGTACTGACCGATACTAAGTAGTTTTTGTGGTTCAATAATATTTTTTTTCAAGTAAATGTGCTATTTCTTTTTTATAGAACCTTCGTAAGGTACCAATTTTTTTACATCATCATTGAAGTGCTAAGATGTTCTATGAAAAGAACAGCAAAAAATAGGGTTGTCATTTAAAAAATTAAGGATGACATCGCTCCGAAATAGGTGATAAAACTTTTATGACATAAGTTGGCTTTTTAAAAGTTAAAAGTGTATACTTTTTTTGTAATATCCTTTAACACAAAATTCTTTTAACATGAAAAATTATTTCAGTCCTCCCAATTACGTGTTAAACGATTCACTGTACTTCCTTTCTCGAGTGCTAGTGGGAAAGTAAATATTAGTTCTTTTTTTCAATGAGTCAAAAAATATCAGTTTCCAAGGTGATATTCCCTAGTCCAATACTGCAACCCTCAAATATACTGTAACCACCAGAATGGTTACGCTGTATAACGCGTGGCAAACGGTGTCGGCGAACAGCCGAAGTTATCGGACGGCTTGTACGTACATGCCGTGCGGTTTGGGGCCGCATATCATCGCCCGGGCATAACAATGAATAACTACGCGAATACCCGCGCGAATATCACCAGGACGTGACCCAGATGCTGTTGACCCTCATCCGGTTCCGGAATACTATCATCGGAGCGCCGCCGGTGCTCGTTACCGAATGGTCGCACATACATCGTCACCGAATACTCTTGGCCAATGCCAGACGAAGGACCGGTCGCGCGCCGGGACAAAAGATATCACCCCGCTTAACCATGCATAAAACCGATCCGTTAAGGGAACTCGTCCGTCAACTGCTTTTTGTTCGGATTCGGCTAAGTGTCCCTATCTGTTTGTTTATAATGATCCGCACTTTATGTAAAATGGGTGGTACTTTATGATTCTAATAGAAAGGGGCATTGCTCTAGGCTCCCTACGAAGCTCTCCTGCCAGAAAGTCCCCAGAAAGTGAAGAAACCCTGATAGTTTCAGCAAATTACAAGTCCCCACTTTCTTGTGTGGCCTCGTCGCTATCGCGCCAATGCAACACTGAATTCAGATGCACAGAATCCGTGTACTGAAAGATTCACGGGCAATTTGAATAATTCATTCGGATGTGAATTTATTATGCCGCGTTAACACCATCCTGGAAAGTCTACGGTAGTAGAGACCGGAAGGCAGTAATCGACTTTGTTTTAATAAATTTTGAATTGATTACAGCTGTGCCACTTCCCTCGACTAACAACCACGTAGTGAGAGTCTCCGCTAGGTGGGCTACTTGTTGCTACCACGATGACAGCTCGCGTGTGCTCCAGGATTAAAGGATTAACCTGTCGAGTTGATAATTAGACTTTCAGGACGCCCGAGAGCGAATTATTCAGACCGTGGTCTTCTTGTTCACGGGAGAATGTTTAAAATATTCCCAAATTAAATAAGTTATTATATTATCCAGGTTGTCCACCAAGAAGCCAGCAAGTGTTAATTGGTGGCGACAGCGAGAGGTACTTTACAAGCCGGCATTGTTTAAATTATTCACAACAAGAGGTTTATTGATCAACTGGAAATGCAGTAAAGTTCTGGTGATTCAAGATTTAGTTGTTGCGCAAGCATTCATTCTGTTTACTTATTAATGTATTAAATTACTGTTAATGCATTATAATTGTGTATTATTCATGGAATAAATTAATGACAACATACCTACTCAGCTAATTTTGGAGTTTAACGCCCTAAGAACCAAGGGGGCGAGTGGTTCTAGCAGTAAAGCGCTGTTCATCCCATTGCTCTGTAATTTGGTATACATATTTAAGTCAGTGAAGAAATCAACTGCTGTCAGTTTGGTCGCACATGCAGTGGCTGTAAGATTGTTACCAAAAAAATAGTTTTTCGGATTTGTAGGACCTCCAAACGCGTATTTTCTCTGAAATCCTGATTTTTTTCCTTTTAGGGGACCTAGTGTTGTTTTATATCATAAAGTATTGTAGATAGTTTATATTATTGTTGCGCAAATGGGTAAATAAATACTGCAAACAAACTTGTGTCATATTTTTACTTTTCGGCTAGTACCCTAGAAGGAAAGTATTGTAATCGACGGAAAGAAAAATTCGCGATTTCCGCGGAAATACGAGTTTTGCCCCCCCCCTGAACCGATTGCAATGATATCTGGAAAATGTATGTGTGTGTGTATGTCTGTGAACACGATAGCGTCCAAACGGTACAACGGATCGTGCTGAAATTTGGTATACGTATTTTGAATGGCAAGGAGACGAAATGGATTGTTTTTACCACAATTTGACAACCGGAAGTGGCAAATGTTACATACATTTTCTGAGGGGCTCATCCTCCAGTGAATCCTTCAGTGAATTCAAATATGTATATAAATTTGGAGATCAGTGGGATTAACGAATAAGAGTTTATAATAATTACTAAAAAATATTATTATCAGCATTACAATCACCAAAAAAAAGGTACCTACATCACACAAATCAACAAGATAATAACCGCATTTTACATACAAGCCTCAACATTCCACAACATAACGCGAAACGTCAGTTTCAATATGACGAACGTGCAAATTTTGTATCTACAATAATCATGGCGATTATCCGCAAAAATAAACTTACCTATGATCGATCGGCTATGCAGATTGTTCCACATTCCCACTTTTACACTGGTAATACTAATAACATGATTCGGTGCGAAATTTAGCCAACATTTTGAAATTATCAAGGACGCGACGCGCACGACTTGCTGGCGTAGCATACTAGCAGCGGTTTTAACCTGCGCGGACCGCTCTCGTTTTTGTTTGTATTGTAGCACATGTGGTTGTTACGATATGTGTGTGTCGTCCAAAAAATTGACTGCGGGTGTCAATATTGTGTCATATTAAATGTACAACTGGTGTCATATTAAATGTTTGTGGTTTACATTGACGTTTTAATTTCTTAATTATTACAACTATATCATTATTGTTAATGAATGTTATTATTAAGAGATGTTATTAATACATTTTGGAATGAGGGCCGATGGTTATATTGACTGTTAGTGACCAATGATCATATGCAACTTCAAAATACGTGTTTTGGGTTGCCTGAATTGATTGCAATGATTTCCGGAAAATGCATGTGGGTATGTATGTGTGTATGTATGTACATACGTATGTATGTATGCCTGTGAACACGATAGCGCCCAAATGGAACAACGGATCACGCTGATCTGGATTGTTTTTGGTAACAATTTGCCTACTGTTACTGACAACTGTTACATGCATCTTCTTAGTGATTAATCCGATTTTGGTCAAAGTGATATAAGCTCACAATCCAGTGACTTTAAATATGTATAACACCTTACACATCAATGGGGGTGAAGAATACACGGCCTTCGTAGCTGTGGTTGCAAATTGTCAGATTTTGACAAACGTCGGTGCCACTGACATGACATGACCTTAAGTATGACAAAAATCATTATGTCATAGAAACTGACGTTAGGTGACTCTGGTTGCACAAAATTGAATAATTGCAAAAGTGTTCAGACACTTCATTGTGGCAACGGTGTAGTCGGAAAGTTGGGTGAGGGCCATCCCAACTATTTATTATTAAACTTCGTGAACTTATCTGCAAAAAACTGACAATTTTCAAGGTAGGATTAGGAAAAAATATGTAATGTGTTTTACGAAAGAAATTTTAACCCTCAAAACTTGAATTGACCATTAATTCAATTATATAGTTCCATTGCCAATTTCTCATTAGTGCACAATAACCCTGAAAATAATGACTCCCGAACTCCGCTGATCATTTTCTACCGGGTAATTCGAGCCAACCCTCCTAGGAACACAGGACGACCTAGGAATTGAACTTTCATTGTGGTCCATTTTTGCAATTTAAGGGTAGTATCCCAGTGTACCCGTAGACGAGGTCGTTACTTATTGATCCCGATTAATTCGTCGGTCACTGCTGGGGATTAACGGATAGTAAGGATCCTTCGTCGGAATGAAGCAACCCTCCCCTCCTTGTGTACAGTCTACTCACGAACTACACGGACCACCATCCGGATGCAAACTAATATCGGTAACATTGAAGTAGCCAGAGAACTATTAGACTACGGTCGAATAACCCGGAATGTTTACTTGTGTATTTCTAAATTGTACTGTAGGAGCGTTTAATGTAACGAAAGCGATAGTTCAGTTCAAATATTTGCACCCTTTACACGGCGAAACTATTTAAAGCTCCCTTTTACAGGCCAGAACCCAGCTGTAGAATTGTATTATCCAATAACATTATTGGACCATATCCAAGTTGAAACCTTAGCAAAAAATAAACTATTAATTATAGATTCAGCAGAGCTAGAATAATGGTACACTGTGCAGTCCTAGTCTACGCAAACATATTGCTATAGCGGGCGACAATCACCCAACCACAAAAATCGCTGCCGACGCCGACGGTCGCGACAGAGAAAAGCGTCTGTGCTATTGCATCTAAAACTGTTATTTTTATTTGTGGCGTCACGACTGTCGAACCAAAAACTCGCTCGCCTGGTCGTGCCCTAAGGGTGAGGAAAGATCTGGGTTGCATGATCGCGGTTGACAAATACATTCAATGGCCCGCCTCTGTAATATAACATTACGTCAATAATTGAATAATTGTGAGCAAATCGTTATCCATTATTCAGTCGCATATCGTTCGGTTACAGCCGAGGGCACTAAATTACCACGGTTTCAATAGGATCGCGACAGTTGGGTGCACTGGGTGTATGCTGCCAACTGGCAGCCAAGCCACCAAAACGTTGCCGACGCGAGATGAAATGTTTTGCATCATTGGCGAGAGTAGCGGCGCATCTTGCCTCCGGCGACAATTAGGGACAAATTCGATTTGTTTACTATAAATTGGATCTGTCAGTGCGCCGTGCGGCGGCCGCTTTGTTCGTGGTCAAAAGGGGCCGCTTCCGACGCCTCATTCAAATTGCATAGCGTGCATCAGACATTATTTTGGATATTAGTTACCATTTGCTTTTGCATAATGTAATCATAAAATTACTGCTATTTATATGCTGATATTCTAGTTACTTAATTGTGTCTTAATTGTAACTTAATGTCTGTCTGACTTCAGTTTTTAATGGTTATTGATGTATATCACGATTGTCTAGAAAAGTAAGTGTTAAAAAGTTTTTAGTCGCCGGAAGGCATTAAATATCGATTTATGTCATTGGTACACACTAACTTTTATGTCTTACCCCATAATGACGGAAGTGACGTTTCGGAGCCAATTGACTTTTCCAGTTGTCGCATTTTTTTAACCACATTACAAAGTTAATAGGAAATATCCCACAATTTACAAATTATTCGTTAAACATTTGTTCTGGCTATTTCTCATTTCCTTTTTAAGCGGTTTGAAACATACGAAAAACTTGAAAAGTCGATGCCAGATGACTAATGCGTTTCTGTCTTATTTTGTCATAAAAGGTCTCTGACACTGATTTCACATTTGACGCAGAAGACATAAAATTGTTTACAACAGTTGTGTGTTGTCAAGATAACTACTAATGAAATTAGTTATGAAATTGGAAACCCCAATTTTAACTGAAACTTCAATCAAAATCAGTTGGATAAACTCTTTAATGTGGCATAGTAGCAAAAGTAAATAAAATATTTAGAAGTTGTTTATTGGAATCAGTAGAGCGCACTAACATAGAGAGCAAGAGTAAATACTATCTGATTAATTGGTCAGATGCGAAAGTTGTGCTGCACCGGCAGCTAGGAGTGAGACCCCAGTTTGGAGTCTGTCGTAGATTTACTTAAACAATTTGGCGAAATAAACTAGTGCATTTCGTCCAAACGAGCCGTCAAGAAAAGGGAAGATGGAGCGGAGAAGTTAACCAACTCATCTTGAGAGGACCGAGCGAGAGGGAGTTTGCGGAGAAGAAGTTGGTGAGATTCGTAGGTTTTGCCGCGTCGGCGGCAGTAGTGGCGCCCTCCAACGGACGACCCGACGGAATAAGTTAACAACACCACATTCATTATCTCACTTACGCCGTTTGTTTCGTTCGCGGATGATTAAACCGTTTCATGCCCATTTGCACCTTTGGGAATAATTGCAAGAGCCCCCGGACCGACCCTGCCAAAAAAACTTTTTCTTTCCTTGACTTTTCCACCACTTCCGCTCTTTCGCCGCTTGCTTTTTGACGGGTGCTGCGTGACTTTCATCCACCAGAATCACCACAAGTCAGCGAATTATAATAATCATTTCCTCTACCTTTACTGTATTCCCGTGTTATTAAGTTTGCCAAAAATACACTGTTAGACAACAGTTTAGTAAAAATCGGCTGAAAATGTGTCTGGATACAAGCCTAAAGTTAAAAGTTAAAAGGAAATATCACAGTTTGTGTCGTTTTTCAAATCGAAACAATCGAGAAATGAATCTAAATGTGTAGGTACTGTCTCACTAAAGTTTGTCTAAACAATACACAACTAGTATTAGTATAAACTCATCAATACCACAAGTCAAGTGCAAAAGTTTGAAACAGTCTGCTAAGTTGGCAGGAAAGCCATATACATTCCCACAACACGATCATAATTTATACTATTGGCGTGAACGTAGTTACGCCGTAATAATGGATATTAATGAAGAGGAGCCTAATTTAATTATGTAATAAATCGGGAGAGTAAGGTTTCCCGGAACCGCAAAACCACTGTTACCGGTCTCCAGGGGGACTGCATCCATAGTGGCGTGCCCGAAATCCAGACACCGCAGCGGACTCCTTAGATAAACGGTGTTAGCGGACACACCCCAAGCGCCAGGAAACCCATTTCTCGCTGATGAAAAATCCCAAGGAACTTTCTTACCGATATCGCTCCCTCAGCTACCCCTTGAACGCATTTATCCAATTAAAAATCATGTCAAAAAGTCGATTCGATCGGTGGAAATCCGAACGGAACAAATAATGTGCGCGAGAGAACAGATTTTTACCCCATTTTACCCCAGATCGACGTCCGACAAGAGGAACAAGGTTTATAAACAGTGGGTTTTCCCAGAACGTTTTTTTCTTGTTCCGCTTTATGTCCTGCGGAGACCATTTAGCCAATCTGACAGATTTTTTTATATCTCTCAAGATATGGAATTATTTTGTTAGAAAAAATAATAAAAGGAAAAAATGACACTTTGGTGCTAATTGAAATAAGAATTAAGCATTGGTCTATATTGAGAAATCCATCAAAACGAGTAGGTACATATTCGTGGCAGCTGCGTTCACCATATTCACGATATTACATCGCAACTTGCTGAAGCTGAACGGATACTAACAGCTAGAGCGTCTCTGCGCTGCATGCTGCAAGAGAACGAAGTAACGAACTACTAGACGTCTCGGGGCGGCCGAAATTCGCAAACAGCGGGTAATCTAACCGGAATGACACCCAGAAATTGCCGCCCGACACTCATAAAATCATTTAACATTAGCGTCGAGACTTTCTCAAGAAAGCCGACGCTTCCGCGACTTCATATATCATCCGTAATCCCCAACAGGATATTAGTGTAACAGTAAGCTGTGCCGCAAATGGGACGTCTGTATACATAAGCCGCAAATGTGGATTCATGCAGATTGAGAATCGAGACCGTCTAGGATGCTACCAACGTGTACACATACATTGGGATTCTCGAATGTTGTTGCACTATCGGACATAACCCGACAGGGATAACTCTACAAATTCATGAATATAATTGTCTTAGGGCTATCGAGAAGTTTAATCAATTTCAGTTAATATTTAATGGCAATTTTATTATTCTCTGTTAAAATATTAAATGTTGGATTATATAATAAAGTTCAATCGTTTGCCAGGACATTCTTCTCAAAAAGAAAACCTATAACAAGTTTTACCTACAGAAGAAAACTAAATGGTCCAGCAGAATAATGGCAATTTTCAGTTGCCTATTGAGACGTGGTGTGGATGGGGATTTTCCTGCGTGCTAAATTCAATTTGAGAAGTTTTTCCGTGTACGATTTACGTTGGTCCTTTTCTAGTCCTTTTCCAGCAGATCCGGATAGAGTGGAGGTCCGGAAAAATAGTTACAGCTTAATAAAAGCGGTCAGAGCCAGTGACCAGTTTTTTTCACGGATTCCAATTTATTTCTATTGAAAGTTCGTAATTCTACACGACATAGTTATTATATAGAGTAAAATCACTTTAGAAAAACCTAACAAAATGAACGCACTCTAGAATGAAAATAGGAATTATCAAAATTTGTTTCACAGTACGGACTTGTTATCAGCTAGTAAGAATCAATTAATTCCTGATTTCAGGGAGGAATTAATGTTATTATTTTATTGTACAATATAGCTTTATACATTGAAAAGCTTTTCTCAATTTCAACTGAAGTAATATCTACCTGCAAAAATCGTCCCTGAAGACAGACGCAATTTTGCATAACGTAGGTTAGCCGATATTCTTTGATAAAACTTCCTCCATTTTTTTTCTGACTGATTGACCAGCAATCCTAACTCACCGCTAGTTTTTACACTCGACCGATAAACAGGCACCAGCCCAAACCTGCCCCTAAACGTTTAAAGAAACATTAAAATTCGCAAATATGCCCCATAAAAACCATAAAGGCTGTATTTTATGTTGATTCTAATAGAATTTGTCCAATCAAAATGCTTAGAATCCGCACTATACTCATGATCAATCAACTTAAATATAGAATCATTCTTATTATATCTTATATTCAACAAAAATTATTGTATATCAATGCATATAACAGTATCAATTAATTTTTATAATGTCCGGTCTGTATATATGGCCTGCCGTAGCAAACAGCAATTAATCGCACAGATAATCTCCAGTCTCGAGCACAAGTAGAATTTGCATGGGAAAAATATTAGCCTCACTATCTCCCGGTCGGGTCTCAATCCAGCAGCAGCGTCGAGTTTTTTTCGGGTGAAGCGTTCGGGGACGACAGAAATACGCGACCCGTCACTGTAAACTCGCTCCGGGCTCCGTTCTTTTTTGTTAATCTGCCGCGAGTACCTCGGGGAACTGTACCTTTCCTGAACCCTCTCCTGAAACCAGACTACTAACGGATACGATCACCCACGAAACAAAACCACCAGTATAAGTATGTGTCTATTATATAAAATTGTGTGGCTGCATATGAAATTGAACCATGGAAGAAAATTAGTTATTAATATAGAAGAAGTCATGCTTAGGATGCCTAAGGTTCAGTCTTACAATATATTTTATCCCATTGTTCACACTCAGGATAATAGAATATCGGTAAGTAAAATAAATAAACTGCTCATTCAATAGACATTAGATCAATGTATAGAACAAGTCAAAAAAATATATATGCAAATAGATCATTAGGTATAACTATAATTGTGGAAATGATGACGTTTCAGCTTCGATAACTTTTCAGTTTGTGATCTTCTTCAAACCGTATTACAAAGGGAATACAAAATATCTCATTCTTTAAAAGTTAGTTCTTGCATTTTTCATTTAATTTTAAAAGCGCCTTGAAAAATACGACAGCTTGAAATGTCAATTGACTCTAAACCGTCATCATTCTTTCTTTATGCCGTGGTTACACCTAATGATTTTTTGCCATGAATTATATAATTCGCCTCTAATAAATGAGTGCATCGCGTCATGAGTGCATCACGTATACAATTTCGTCCTGCTGTATTGGTAGGTACAGTACTGGACTGGACTGGAGGGGAGTCGCAGGATGCAGAAGGGTCGTCGGCAATACGTATTGCGCCCAGGTTTATCGTTCGCATTGAATTATTGCCGGTGCGAGCGTAATTTGTATGAGTTGTTCGTCGTTGTCAAAAATAAACTTATTATTTATTTCCCCTGGTACGTCATCGTCGCGTTATTTATCGATTCCGGCGGGACGTGCCGCCGCTGGCTGCTACCCTCACCCGTTAAGGCAAATTATTTCCATGATTCCACTGGGCTCATTCTGCGAATCATCGAAACTCTGATCACTACAGATATGATTGCAACTTTTATTATTATCGGTGAAGCCTAGTTTCTGAGTTTGTGAGTGGTTCCAGATAGATAAGATATTCTTGGGCAGTGATTAAAAGTCATCGAAACAGAATGAAATTGAGGCCGGCAGACAGCTGTGCTGAGTTGGGACATTCCAGCCTTGAGTGCGTACCTGAAGACGTCGCCGCTGCACTTACAAAACTGTGTTACTAGGATGCCGACATAGTGTAAAAAGTGGAAGTACACTTGAACTGCATGACAACACACGGCCAAAAATCCAAGCATAAAAAGCCACATATGGGTGTAGCAATAAATTCAGCAAGCAGTAGTTACTGGAGATAGACTCTTGTTATTGTTTTGTAACACTCGAGACGGGAGGCCTTGGCTTTCCGTGTCCAGCATTAGAGATTTACCACATCTCGAACACCAGTGGCATTGTGTACGCACTCTGATCTGGATCCAGCCCGACGTCAGCTACGCTGATACATTGAAGCATCTAAACTTTCGGTAATTCATTAATTAAATGCGTAAAGCCACAGTATAGTAAAATGTCACTTTTTTGTGAAAATCTCTCTTTGGCTAGTGTAGTTGAGTAATCAGTGCTATCAAGTGAGATCGACGGTCCACTAAAAGCAGAGTTAAAAGGGGGAGGAGGCCTGAGCGATTAATTTGCCGGACCGAAAAAGAAATGTGGGTTCAGTGACGTCGCGAAATTTATTGGACACGGTCCCGATGGCTAATTGATATTCGCGGGATAAACTACCGAAATTAGAGGGAGACCGGGCGGAACGACGTGGCAGGGTGGTGGAACCCGGTCCCGGTGCTGCCCTCTGCCTCCAGTCTCCGCGCACCACTATAATTTAAGCTTAACGCGAGTTAAGCCCGAACGGCCAGCTAGGCTTCTTCTTTATTGTGGAGTTTGACCTCCGACCGCAACTGCTGAGCTCGGCTCTAGCAGAGAGACGTCCGGCGCGAGAGGCTACAGGACCCCGCAACGATTCGCAAAACGCCGGATTACAAACGCCCTCGCTAACTGTTATTCCTGAAATATGGCTTAATAGATTTACCTGACTGTATACCAGACCGGGAGCCAACGTTAGATCCTGTCCGGTAGTGGCGATATTGGGGCTTTTGGGCGTTTGCCCCGACTAAAAGCGTCGTCGAAATTGCTAATTCCATACTTTATTAACTTGTTGATAGTGCACTAGCAGGTTTCTGTTCATATACTACTAGGTTGTTAGCAACTTGTAGTCGATTATAACTTCTACCATACAGGTTATAGAGTCCCTGGTCAAATTATTAGATGCATAATGGATTTAGTAGAAAAACTTCAGCGATTTTCAAGCGAAGTGTCGAGGCATTCAAGGGTGGCTAGAGACATCTGCAGGGGTGCCTCGAGAAAAACATAATATGTGAAAAATAGCCGTATGTGTTATGAGAACTTCGCATTTCGCAGGTTGATAGCCAGTGTCAAAGATCGGCCGAATGGCGTACCCCTAAACAAATGCTGGTGCAATTGACGAACTATGACCGTATTTTCAGTTGCACATTGCATTATTTTAATATTTTTTGAAAATTATGCCTGCACTACGAATTTTTAAATATGTATATTTTTATTGCATAATGAATATCGGATTGTTTATTGATGAACCCATTTTGTCGCATTTTTATTGGTTCCTAAACTAAAGAAAACCATGTCTTGGGGTGCCGCTGCATGTAAACAATACTGCAAGGGTATAGCAGAGGTAAAATTTTTTATAAACGCCGAAATTATAGTGCGTCTAATAATATGGCGAGGGACTGTATATTAATTCAATACATTTGATGAATTTAGGTACCATTGTTGCTTTCCGACTAGTACCTATCCTAGAAGGATAGTATTGTAATCGACTGAAAAATGATTTTGGAATTTCTGCGAAATAGGCGTAATGTTATTTTGTTCGAGAAGAAAAAACTCACAGAAAATACATCCCATGAAATGAAATGGCACTTTTCTCATAAATATTTGTTCTCCTTCTGTTTTCGTTTCATGTAATTCATATCCAGAGAGTGAAGTGCTCCAAGCTGCAGACCTCGCAGGAAAACACATATATAATTATGGTGTTGCACGTTTATGGGACAGCCTGTATGCAGGGTATGCTGCAAAATGTCAAACATGTAACTAATAATTGAGTTGCAGAAGGTGGGAACGTGAGTTGCTGGATATTATAATTTTGTATTGTACTAAATGTTTTTATTGTGTAGTTCCTCAAGACGTCGCGTCGCAAAGGCCAACCATAGACGTATTACTACTTTCTAAAACTTTTCGCGGGTTTTCAATCTTAACAAAACTCACGTTAGGTTAGTATACTTCACGATATTGAAAAATTACAGATGGTTAAAATCCTTCAACGTGTCATTAAGGAAATCGGAAAGTTGGTCTCTGAAATCTCTTGTTTCCACACCGCAAATCATGGATTTCCAGTTGGCTCACTGGGTATACCAATTTGTACAGATCTCGGCGTCCGGAATTGTAGCGAGAAGTGTTTTGGTAGGTCTCGGTAGGTTGGGAAAGGGCATTAATTTATTTCGGGCAGTCGGACAGAGAGAGAAACACGAGGGTTGTTGCGGGGTTGGAGGAAGGAAGACCGTGGGCCACCGAGGCACACGGTTTCGGTCGCGAGATCTTAACGCAGGACAACCACTCCTTTGTCTGAAATACGAAGATTAAACACAGGTCTACCTAAATTATGAGAGTACCAGGATTAGCGGGATCCCAGGATACTTTCTCACATAAACAACGTTGGCCCGACGGAGGTGTACGGCGGGGGTGGCGCAGAATTCTCCGACGCCGCGTAACTGGCCTAACGGCGCCATCACCACCATCAAATCCCGGATTTGCATCTGACCGACCTAATGCCCGAAATACTACACAGCCACATTCAACAGAGCTCTTAATTAAAATATTGAAATTGCAGATTAGGTACGTCTTTGATATACAAGTTATTGATATGATATTTAATTAATTAATTTTGATGTTCACTTTCTTCATAGTTAATTTTTGAGGAACATTAATGTGATACTTACTGATACAAACTTACTATCACTTCTGAAAAAGAGCGACTTCCACACATTTTTAACTAAATAAAATTGGGTTTGTAATGCAAAGGATTTAAATTTTACTAATTCTGTTATCTCTATACAATTGTCGTTAAAACGTGGTAAGACGGTGGTAACAAAAAACTCTGATTGACTGAAGGTATATCAAGACTTGTCCTCATCTTATTAAAATTAGATAGTCGCACTCGCATCACGGTTCCCAATTTAAGAAAATTAAACGTATTAAGCAATTTGTATTCCACGGTAGGTCACGGGGCCTCCTCAACGTAGTCGTAGTAAAAAGTAATGGCTCGCGGTGTAACTAGTTAGGGGTGGTAGTAGGAATAAGGGAAATAAGGTTATTGCGGATGTTCGCCGGCGTTAACAGTGGCGTATACGTGGAGGGGACGTGGGGACGGCCCGGGCTGCTCCGGGTCGAGCGTTTGGGTCCTTAGCGCATATTGATGTTGATTAGCGGAGGGTATCACGGGAGCGCTACAAACAAGCCTTTGTCGCCGGGATTAGAGAGTGTAAAGGAACTTATTGCTTATTCTGGTCGGGCAGGGCCTTCTTCGACTGAAGCCAAAGCAGTAATGAACTCGACGGGTTCGGACGTAGAGTGTCAGATGCGACGCTGCCCTGCGACTCTGACGCCCAGCGAAATGGCCAGGGGGCGGTCTAATCTATGCTAATCAGACGCCCCGGTACACTTTAATTGCACCTTTTCGGGATTTAAATTAGACCACTCCCGCCATTAGAGTTCGGTACGGACGAAGGACCAAACTCCGCATGCTAAACACTTTGATTCCTCGAAACATTTTCAATTTAAAAACTCATTAAACATTCATGGCGGCGTACGATTTTTAGACCGACGCCACCGCGAGGCGAGAATACAACAGCGCCACCAACAGTGTCGCCATCAGCGCGCCCTCTTTGATTTGGATCTCGTGACGATGAGGAGGCCCAGCCTCCTGAACCGAAATTGACCACTTTAAGTTTTTGACTAATCAAGAAGTTTAATTAAAGTGAGCTGTTGTAGCGAGCGCCTCGCTATCCAACCCGTTTACCCTTAACTTAAACTTAAACATGCCCTTACATGCATATTGCATACCTAACACGAAACTGAAGCACCCATCATCATTTACTAAACAGAGTAAAGATTGGCCTGAATATAACATTGACAAATTTTTGTTTTTGCAAATATTAGAAATAAATCGAATCTCCAAATGTTAAGAGAGATTTTACTCGCATTGTCTGCATGTATACAGTCTAAAGCCTAAAACATTTTCAAAAGGTTATTTCTGACAACACTTGAAGGGGTCATAAGGTATTCTAATTTGGCTACTAATTTCTTTTTTCACAACTTTTAAATGGTAATTCCTATTTTTTATTTGAAAATATGGAATAAATTAAATAAATAAATAAAAATTTATTCTTCTATATTATCGAACAAAAAATAGGGATTGTGTTATTTTATGACTGACATTAGGTTGGGAATAGCTTCACGAAATCGAATAATGTGTAGTAAAAGTATCAGAATTGTAAATTTGTTTTTCATGTACAATTTATTAATTATTCAAAGAGTGACCGGTTTTGCTTGAAGCATCCTCAGACCTACTGCAATTTACAAAAGATGATTACAATAATATTTATTATACCTAATGACCTAAAGACTCATTCATTCTTCAGAAATCATTGCAATATCAAAAATCTCTCTCATCAATTAAAATAATTTCCTTCTAGAATACTGTTCGGGAAGTAATAATCTTAAGGTAATCTGTGAATATCTAGAATGTCCCACACCACTCTACCTCACTGGCACATTGAAGCGTCAAAACTGCGTCCTCCTTTTCTGTTATTAATTAACAATTATTAATATTGTAATAAATTCATTAGATGAATTTGTGTTCGTGTTGAGCCGTTCGGCCTATGGAATATGAGTCGAATATTAATTAAAATTTAATAACTAACCCCTAAAATAGAATTGCCCCGACTGAATTAATTAGTTTATGTAACGGGAAAATAATACGTATCACTAATAACAACATACGTGGTACCGCCAGAACAAACAGGTAAATAGAATTTAACAGTTTAACATTTAAACAGTTCCCTACTGTTTTTGTTTAATTATACATCTGGAACTGTAGTTAATTGCTTAATATGAAATTTCAAGCGTGGAAGAAAATCAGTTTCTTTTCGTTTATTTTTTATGATTATTATTGATTGTGTAGTAAACACTTTATTTGATTTTTTCGATTAATTTTCTTGTAATTTTATGCTACATTGAAGTGTGTAATGAGCAACCAAAAAGTCATTCATTGATTCCACCTCCGATTTTGTATTGGCAAGACAGTCAAACGAGTGAGGTGAGTCTTTTATTTTGATCTAATCAATTAATTTGGATTTTTTAAATTATTTGTATTTGTAATTTTATACTATGTGACCTCGGATGCGAAAAGGGACCTATCGTG
This sequence comes from Aphodius granarius, assembly GCA_963971325.1. Classification (NCBI taxonomy): domain Eukaryota; kingdom Metazoa; phylum Arthropoda; class Insecta; order Coleoptera; family Scarabaeidae; genus Aphodius; species Aphodius granarius. Next base: position 14,349,804 of record OZ020226.1, read on the forward strand.
CGAAAATAACGTGCGCCATAACGGTACCTATCGGATGAGACCTTACGTGCGAAAATAGCGTTCACGATAACGTCACGATAGGTCCCTTTTCGCATCCGAGGTCACCTATATTGAAGTAAATAACTCAACGAGCAGATTGTGTTATAATGAAAAAAAAAACATTCAACAAAATTGGTATTACTTTTTTGTCACAGTTAATGGACTTAATGGCAATTCTTTCACAAAATGGACCCGCAGTGTAACGCGATAGAGTACAAACTGTAATTTATGAAGCGACAACTTAATTAAGGTTAAATTTCTTTCTACACTTGCTCTGACCCACTTTCAAAAGCTACATTTAACGGCACACTGCTCGACTGCAGCCAGTCCAAACAGATTCCAAATAAAATATTGAATTTGGACTATACAAGCGTATCAACCTTTTATAACTAACTTTAAAATCAACATGAATAAATAATGGAAAGTAAAATTAAAAGTACAACTTAACTCAACGTCAAGTTCGCTGAAACAAGGCAAACATTTATAATTAAGTACAAAGAAATAAACTGAAAAACGGGAGAAATGAATACATCTGATATCCATCTCATTATCACTGTTCAAATATTTAAAATAAAAAAAAATCTCGAAGTTGTGCTGCCACCTCGGAACATTCATTCTAAATCATTATTTCCAGCACCTAACAGAAAACTACTACGACTAAACAAGCTGTTCTTTTCGTCACCAATAGATGTCGGTAGTAACATATACTATTTCTTGTAGGCATACCTTTCCATATTATTGCGGTATATCTCCTTCCTCTTTTTGTTGTTAATTTGCATTTGATAGACGTCGCAGAACTTATTGGCAGGTAGACGACAAATAGTTTTATTATTTTCGTTTGCCGGGAAGCCATTACCTGCCGTATCTGGACTCACACCATTCTACGTGTTTTGCTAATGCATTTTTCTAGGCTCTGGCCGTGCATGCATTATCGCTTTAAGTGTTAAATTGTCCTTCTATAATAACTTTAGAGGAAAACAAACCAAACATAGTGTGTTATTCTAAGTAAATATATTGATAGATTTTCAGAAGTGTATTTAATTTTACGCGTAATCTATTGATAGACTTTTCCTTATAGAAAATTTATTAACTTTGTATGAGTTTTCCTTAGGCATACGCTTTTCATTTCTGACGTAATTCGGGGCTATTTTTTGATCTATTTTCGGGTGTCTGCTTTAATTGTCTTATTAATTTATTATGGGGAAATATTCCGGGGTAGTTGCCACATTTCACTGCTTTTTCATTGGGTTAAAAAGTGTGAAACAGAACTGTCGTATAATTATAAAGCGACCCGGAAAATATTGCATCCAAAAACAAGGGTGAGAAGCAAATAATTTGTATTTTAATCATATATGATTACATATGTGATCAGTTATTCCATGCAACTAGTTTTTTTTTTTTTTAATTCTAGTACATACTTCAACATCTTTGAAATTGACTGTCGAGATTGTTCATACTTCTGGTGTACTAGACTACAGCTTTGTTATTTTAAAGGAAAGGTATATTTTATTACATATTTTAATCCACCATACAAACATATGATAAAAATACTTTTCAAGACTGTCGGTAACTGGTGCTTTTAACTAGTCTCTCAGTACCGAGTTATTTTCGTTTTAAAGTATTCTATCAATCAATTTTCACTATGTCCCCTAAAACCGCATTTCACAACCACCGTTAAAAATTGCTAGAAAGTTCAAACTTGGTATGGTACAGTTAGTCCTCAGATATTATCCAATGAAACGTCGGCGTCGTTAGTTTTATTGGTGTACCGCATACAAGGTTTTTAAAAATTGAACTACCGTATTGCCATATTTATTCGCAAAAAAAACTTGAAAATTTTATATGAAACACCCCATATTTGATAATTCAGTTCTATCTTACCAAACATCAGGACATATTTATTTAAAATAATCAAAGTCCAACTAAAAAAGTTAATAATTCTCACAAATGTAACATTATACAATAATTATTTACTGGAAAATATCATTATCTACATCGCAAATCGCCTAAATTACCGGAAGACATTAAAAAATATATCGCAGATAACAAACCAAAATCCCATAACACCCGGAAACAAATGACTCCGTTGTCATTCATCGATTGTCTATCTCTGATTTTCTATCAAATATCCAGTTAGGTAAGTAGCTTGTTTTATTCTAAGCGATAACAGCTTAACGATATATTATTTAACTGCAATCATTGCATTCAACACTGTTCTGCCCACCACCAAGATCATAGCACCTTTCCTTCTTTGCACTGTTACCGAGATTATCAAATAGACGGCAAATATCCGTTCAGTGCGTGCTTGAGTCTCTTTCACTCTGCCACTTTCCAAAGGAGGTGCTACTACTTACTCCTTGGCCTTACTTCAACCGTCCTTTAGCTTTCTGTGCAGTTGAACACGATTTGCAGTTGCCACAATTTATCTACCAGTAGAAAAAGCTATGTGATGGTTTATGCAGTGCTCAATAAATACGGTTTCGCATGCTTCAAGTATCTTCACTCATAACAAATCAGTGCTACAGATATGGGTGCTGAAGACAGTTTATAAATCTTATAAGTGATACATCTTTTTTCTTTTGAAAGGAGTTTTACTCCGAAGTGGTTGTTTTCTTTTTTGTTTTCGTTGGATATTAAAGGACACCCTTAGAAATCGGTATGTGAATATTTAAATATAGAGTTTAGTGAAATAGTCTTTAGCTTTTTTATGTAAAACTTGCAACAGATAATAAGCTTTCTCTATAATTTGTGGCTTATTGAATTCCTACGTTCAGGAAACTTCATGTGTTACATGCTGTCAATTAAGATTGAAATCTGGTTTCCTGGAAGTATTATTTGTTGCTACGAAATTGACTTTTTGCTGATTTTAAGTAATAGTTTACCTTGAAAGACCAATGCAATATTGGTGGTCACTTGCGCAGAAGGTCTTTTGAAATTTGATCACAATATACATAATTAATGCGCTACGTTTATTAAACTATATAAAAAAATAGTACACTTGGTTTACTAGAAGAAAAACTTTAACTGTACATGCACATAAGAAATTCTACAAAATTACTTCAATGTGTTCTTTATTCAATTCGAGATTCTAATTAGAAGAAAACAACAGTTTTTAGTAGGAATATTACCTATTGTATTTCAAGACATTGCTACTTTAATCATTTAACTGTTCTGGTCTGAGAGATACGAATAATGCACCAAAACGCTTTTTTCTTAACCACATTTAACTAGAAACTGACCGCTTACAGTACAATAAACAACTGAAGATCAATTCTTAATATACCTAAGCTTTCGTAACAAACTTTTTGTACTCGTAAACAGAATAGTACTCGTAAACGACCCAAATTATTAAAGGAGGACAAATACCATAAAGCCTAACATATCGAAATTGAAGATTTCAGCACAAGGTTAGAGACTTTTCTGCTGAATGCACTGTTATAAGATTGTCTACTAAAAGAACATTTCATCACAAACGAATAGAACAAAAAGCAATCCATAAACTGGGAAATATAAAAAACTAAAGAAACCAACAAAACAGTGCACTTGACGGCAAGAAAGGCCCCTTCTAATAGTATCTCTGTTAGTTAAGGTCAGAAGAAATGCACCAATACATTAAGAACTCTTGTGACCGTGATAGTGCTTTTTTGTTTTATGACAATGATTAATTACCCTGACTTTTTTTGAACGGGGCTAAAGATTTTTTTCTTTTGCGTGTTCAGTTAACATTATTTATTATGTACTTATGAATAAAATAGCTACAACAATAACAGGGAATATAATGCACACAAAACGGATAGTAATAAAATTTGCAAGATTTCTGCATCATAATTTTATGTTGGTTTATGAAAATTTATGAGATATGTCTTTAAACATTAACAGTTATTTACAGCCATTTGCCGGCACTATATAGTTTTCCTATGTACTTTGTCCCTCTATTCTCAAAAATCACATTTAAAAAATTTGCATAGACACGTTTTTGAGATAAGACATTTTCATTATGTGTTATTTTGTTATCATTTTGTTATAATTCCTGCAGTAGTCGAAATGTTTTTTTTTTTTACTTTATCTTTATAGGCTAGTTTAATTATAATTAATAATTATTAAACAGTTATTTACTTATACTGAAAATTTTATAATTAGAAAATACGGTAAACATATGTAGGTAAAGAGGATACAAGTTGTTACTACATATTTCTAAATTAGACTGCTTCTCAGTGTTTTATTATTTGATTTGAACAGTAACTGAAAGAATCAAATTCAAGTATCGATTCGGTACTTGAATATTCGATAGAATTATGTCAACCTTATGTAAGTGATCGAAAGTTCGCGATTTCGTGTGAATTTCACATGTTTAATATACCCGATCACTGCGTTTAGCACATTTCGACCAAATTAATAAACGACGTAGCTGGGTAGACTAAAATTGCGATTACACAACGCGTATGACCAATAGTACTTTCAATTCGTAACTGCATATTACTCTAAACAATAACAATTAGCGAATTTACCGATAATATAAAATTTCCCGAAACAACAGAGAATTTCCTTTTAAGAAATAGTAAACACGACTCAATCACTGAAAGTAATTAAGTACAGCAAAATTATCTGTTACATGGCGGTAATTGTAATGCTTACAGTTAAAGTGTTTTCAACAATTCGATATAAATTACATTTCCTAATACATTATATGATATCAATAGAGCGATAGATACAAAGGTGGTATACATGTGCATTCCCCGTAGTGTGGTAAATAAGGAAGTGGTCAGCAAAAGCGCCAGAAGATCGTAATGGCCTGTTGGTTCAAACGTCAGTTTCACTTTTCTGGTCTTGTCTTTGTGGTGTAGAAAGTGACCTTGATCGGATACTGTTTTCATCTCGCCTTAAAAATTACGAAATTTTTAAACGAATTTCTTCGCACTGTCACTTTTTAATGGGGTATCTCGACCAACCAAAATCAATCTAGATTTCTCTCATTTTCTGTTTCCGATTCACATATTATTTATTGTTTAAGTATCTAAAATCATGTTGAGTGAATAAATGCAAAGCATAAAAAACTGTGTGGTTTTTCTTCTATCGTATTAATAAAAAATAAATTCTATTTTCTAACATCATTTTCGTTATTGGCATGAGTTAATAACGACACAAATAACATTGATATTTTTAGACAGTGACTTGTAACATGTGTATCGATTGACAGAACAATGGGATGAGCGGTTTAGACACTATAAGCATTTTTAGAAGCAGTTTGATTTTGATAAACGTCAGTGTTCATTGATATGACATTAAATGTTATTATATGACTGACATTAGGTTGGGGTCTAGAGTGACTGTGGCTTCACGACATTATATAATTGCAAATTTGCTTAGGCACTTCAATGTGTCAACGGATACTTTAACTTCAAAACCTGGGCTTTCCAAAAATTATGTTTTTATCTCCTTATGTAAATCACTGTAGTACGTCATTTCCTTATACAATTAACAGATTTTCTCCTATATTTTGGAAGCAGTTATTTGCGTATTTATTTGTTACATAATTTTACGCATCACATGACGAACGATTATCTAAAAAAAAATAATAATACGGCTCACAACTCTATGGTAACTACTTTCACTGAGGTTATGCAGGGACATTTTTAGCATGACTTGCGCCAGGCAAACAGACGCTTGCTCCTATCCATACACGGCTTTAATCAAAAGAAATTCCTTTCTTACGCAACCAATTCGTCCTTTTTTATGTACATTACAGCACACCTGTATAGGTTATTGCCACTCCGATTGTGGTATGAATTCATATTCGCAAAAAAAAATAATATTGGAATTGTATAACAATTATTAAATAGAATAAATATTTTATTTAGGTATCCTATAAAGTTCGAAAATTAAGGTAAAAAATCTAGGTTAATTTGCAACTGTATCTTGCAGTTTTGCCGGTAGCAGTGACTTTCCCTAAGAGTCAAGGCTGGTCAATTCCTGATGTTTAACAATTACTTAACATCTCGGATCGAAAAGCAAAACAAATTTGAAGAGAACCAAAAAGAAGAAGCGTACATAACCACTTGTGCAAACAATTTTTCGATATTATATTGATCTTTCTTTGGTCATTTTATCCGGGAGTATTGTAAATATAAAGAACAAATAAAAATCGTGTATGTACCATTAATTTAATGGATGTGGCTGAAACAAAATTTAGTACAATATCGGTATTGTGATAGAGCGTTGCTTTCACAAAAGATTAACACAAAGCAAAAATAAATAAAAAGTGATATATTATCCAATTAAATTCGCAATTTCTCTTATTCCGCCTTATTTCAAAATGAATTCGTACCAACCTTACCATTGTTGTTTTCCTTGAGTTACGAATGATATTAGAATTAGAAAGTCATTTGATACAGTTTACCATTATTTTGCTTTTTTTACGGTGCTAGCTTTGCAGCACTATTAGTCATCGTACTATTATACAAACACTCAGTATAACATTTTATGTGTTATTGCATAAAACAATACTAAGTAGCTATCTTAAGTATAAAATAAAGAAAATCTAATACAACATCTTAACGCAATATTTTTTTATGACTCATTTAATCTTTAGGATTCTAGAACCATCCAGTAAGTTACATGTAACGTATGTATGTACCTCAGATGTGTTCTTATGCAATGTTCTCGATCTCTAATGACGTAATACACAAAACGCAAATATTAAAATCGTCTTATCGTAACTGCACATATCGTAAATAAGCAAATAAAACTGACCAACATAACAAAGCAAGTGAATTAGCATGCATGACATGAATACCCTTTATATAACACTCAAAATGTGCTCCGTGCTTACGCATTTTAAACTAAGCTGTGCAGCGAATTTCTAATGGATTCAAACTTACCTCTCCATGCTATAACTTTGCATCAACAAGAGATTTATTTATTTTTAATAGGCTATTAAATTATTGTTTATCTGTTATGAGGTTATTGACAATTTGCATGAGGTTTTGGGTTCGAATCTTGAATTTTACAAGGTGCCGATTATAATATTAATGATATTATATTATAAAACGGTATAATAGTGTATAGCATAATGATATTACGCCATAAAGTAGTCCGTATAGTTATTACAAGTTTGCAGCTGGCTATGTGTATGTATACACTCAACATTTGCTAAATGAAAATTGTTTCTAAGGATTGTGTATATAGGTTTATAACAATAACTACCATAAAATATACTCGTTTATTAATCTAGATGCTTTTGCTACTACGTCTTCAGCAGCAGCCACACATCGCAATTTAACATGATGTATTTATAAATCCAATTTATTGATTAAGAAATTTTGCATTTTTCAAAATCAATTGTTATTTTCAGCACGATGGGAAAGAAACAGATGTTCATCTTAGGCATATTAGTAATTGTAACCGTATGCAATTGCTCGAATATCCTAATGATCACAATGGGTGGCACAAAATCCCATAAAATTCCATTTTGGGAGCTAGCAAGAGGACTGATTCCAAGAGGCCACAACATCACATTTATCAGTGCCTTTCCACCAGACTTCCATTTAGAAGGCTTGGAAGAAATTACACCAGCCAGCTTGGTTTTCTATGTGAAAAACTTCACCAACTGGGATCTTGTTGGAGCAAGAATTCGTGGTGAAGAACCAGTCCATCCCATCGATATGATGCGATATCCCTATGAGGTAATTTCGCTATGGACATTTTCAGTTCGAAGAAGTTACACATAACATTGAATTAAGTCGGTGGAAGTCTCCAATCTTGACATTTGTAAATTCTAGCAATCCTAACACAAATCAATAATTATATTTTGCAATGTTTTTTAGGTAATAGGAACAAAAAATAAAATCATAAATCATCCTTAGGCAGGTCATCTGTCGATATTGTGCAATTGTCCTGAAAATAAAAGTTGTTTACAGACGCTGGCTGTATTGCATAATAGTTCTAAAACAGCTCGACATATTGACTGGTTAGTCAAGTAATTCCACAAGTAGAAATTCCTATCTACAGTTGACACTGAAGCCAGTGAGTTCTACTAATTCTAATTTAACCTAAATCTTAACGACTCACACTCTTAAAAAAAAGAGAAATTTACCGCATTGCCACTACTTTTCAACGGTATAGTTTCTAGGTTGCGCAATACATGATATTTTCATCGGTGTTTGATTCAGTTATGACCACATTTACATATTGTGTATATAAAACGTTCCATTCTGCACAAGTACATTTACACATGTTGCTTGCATTCATACGTAAGAAGGACCAATAAAAGGCATCAGGAATACTTCGAAATAGAAATTCGAAAGATACACCAATTATCTAAAGTTCGTTGGTGAATAAGACCCAGGGACCCTTACCCAACTTTTCCACTACCTCGTTGACAAATTGAAGCGTCAAAACCTTTTAGAACACTTTAAACAAAAGATACAGCCACTTTGGTCCCCAACCTGATGTCAGTCATAGAATAAAATTAAACGTCATGCTATGTCAGTGCATCCTGACGTTTATCAATACATATTTTCTAATTCGTAACCACAGTCTAAAGCTATGGATTCTATCAGACGGCCTCTATAACGGGTTATAGCACCCAAAGAGTTCATCCCATTGATCTGAAAACTGGCATGCAAATCACTGGAGGATGAGCTGGTATCAGTTTGGCCAAAATCGGTTCAATTTCAAAGAGAATGCCTATAAATTTTCCACTTCCAGTTATCTGATTGTCACAAAAAACAATTCATTTTGTGCCCTGGTAATTCTAAATACTTATATCAAATTTTAGCCCGATCCGTTGCACCGTTTGGTCGCTATTTCCGTTGAAACCTTCTAGGGTACTAGTCGGAAACTAAAAATGACATTATGTAACAATATGTACTTTTTTCAGACTTGCAAACTCCTTCTATCCGATCGAGAAACCAAGGATTTCCTAAGATCTGGAATAAACTTCGACCTGGTTATAATGGATGGAGCGTTTCCAGAATGTTCCCTAGGCCTCACATACTTCATGAAGACGCCCTTCATGTATATCAACACGGTCGGCTTCTACACAGGCTCTCTATCAACCGCGGGAAATCCAATAATTCCGTCGTTCACGCCGTTCTTCGGAAGAGACTTCACAGATAATATGAATCTCATCGATAGAACGCTGAACACCCTGTGGTTTGCAGCGGCAAATCTGATGCATACCTTTGTCATGAAGGTATTCGTTCACGACGTCCTTAAAAGGAATTTTGGGAACGACATCCCAAGCCCTTACGAGTTATCAAAGAATGTTAGCTTCATCTTACAAAATGCTGATGCCACACTGACGTACCCAAGGCCTTACTTGCCAAACGTAGCTGAGGTTGCTTGTATCCATTGCAAACCAGCTAAGAAATTACCATCTGTGAGTTGCTTCTTCATTGCTAGTTGAATAGATGTCATAAGTTTAATTTTCAGGAACTGGAGGAATTCATAAGTGGTAGTGGAGAAGCTGGTTTCATATACTTCAGCATGGGGTCATCAGTTCGAGCAGCAAATATGCCTGAATACCTTCGACGGATGTTGCTCTACGTCTTCAAGCAGTTACCACAGCGAGTGCTATGGAAGTTCGAAGACGATATGCCAAACCTCCCATCAAACGTCAAATTAAGTAGATGGTTACCTCAACAAGACATCTTAGGTACTTTCTACGAGCCTTCTTCATTTAAACTCAAATAATCCTCATTTTTCTTACAGGACACCCAAAGCTTCGTGCGTTTGTAACTCACGGTGGTCTCTTAAGTATGTTTGAAACTGTGTACCATGGTGTACCAATAGTGACCCTCCCAGTGTTTTGTGATCACGATTCTAACGCAGCTAAAGCTGAATTGGACGGTTACGCCATTAAGCTAGATCTTGCCACTCTAACAGCGGAAACACTGTTAAATTCAGTGAAAAACGTCATCCACGACCCGAAATACAAGAGGAGAGTGAAGAGCATGCAGAAGTTGTTTAATGATCAGAAGGAAAGTCCGCTGGAAAGAGCTGTTTATTGGACTGAATACGTCATCAGGCATAATGGAGCCGAACATCTTCAATCGCCTGCGCGAAACTTTAATTTCCTTCAGTATTATCTAGTCGATGTTATGGTGGTTATTGCTGCTGGATTGGTACTGATGTACATGGCCACTAAATTGTTAGTTAAGCTAATTTACAAGTATTTAACTGGTAGTTTTAGCTTTAGATTGTTACGGAAGAGTAAGATCGATTAAGTTGATTGTAAATATTAGTTTTGTACAAAGATGTGTGATCTGTTGGTTATTTTTTGCCGTATTTATAATATAAAATAAAATGAATGAGCGTGTACTTCTATTTTTCTTTCTGCCTACAATATCATAAAGAAGTTTTTTTTCAAATAATTATACTTGCATATTAAGTAGCCTACATCACGCGGATGTTTATCCCCACTCCAGATGTTTACGAGCATACGTTCCTCTTTCCTCCATGGTTCGAGGATAGCATAATAGTTAATAAAATAGAGACGATACAGCTACCTCACAAAAGATGTCGCCATAATAACAAACAATATCAATTTTTTCAACAGCAATATTTAACATTGGAATAAAACAAACTTGTATTTCACTAATTTATTGTTAACCACTTCTTTCACAAACTTAACAACTTCCATGTCCTTAAATGAACCAAACCACGACATTTCATTCAAACTAAATCTAGAATTAAACCGTTATCGTCAATTATTTACAACTAATAGTTTCAGAGACTATACATTTTATGGAAACTTACTGCGCTAGGTACACCTGAATGAATATTTTAATAAGCTGCAATAATCGATAAAACGTCATACCTATGCGAGCTAATCAAATGGAGAAAACTCAATACATCAGAACAGGTGTTTTCACATGTAGAAAATTGCTTACATATGCATATAATAGTTCTTAACCTTGAGGGAAACAATAGGTAATTGCATGTTGTTTGGCGAGATTCTTATTTTCAAACTGTATCGTGTTGTATCGTCTTTTTTAATAATAGAGAAAAGAGAATTAGTGCGCATTGTGTTTCTTTTTTTTTTTTTAATTTAATAAAACTAATATTTATGTATTTCGTTATCTGACATTGCTGGATTTACCACTCCAGCTTTCTCATTATTTCCTTGAAGAACCATACTGATACTGCTCTGCTTCTTTTGCTGGTTGTTTTTCACAGGCGTTATTTGGATTTCTCTTTTACTCGTGTAGTATGCGAATCCAGAGTAAGCAAAAGCGCCTAAACTGCCTATTACGAGCACCCAAGTTAATCCTTTAACCACTTTCTTAGCTATAAAGAGCATCTTCAGAGGTTTTGTCACATCACTCTTCAAGTCGATGCTCTAAAATATACAAAACAGAATTTTGTCTTCCACTGTTAATAGTATAATACTTCTTCCACCCAGAATAAGGGCACTAACACCTCTGGAACATCCTTCATCATGGGTAACTTTGGTATTTGCACAAACGGGAGGTTAAATTGTAACCTATTTCTTGCTACCAGAGGAGTTCCAGACGTCTGAAATAAAATAAGAAATAATCATCGAACTTATGGTGAAAATAAAATCACTAACCAATTCAAATAGGATGTATAACTCATGTTTCTCCTTATCAGGACTAAGTCCTCTAACACCGGCTAAATAATAAGGATCGGTGTTGTAAAAATGAGGTAAAGTCGCTACCACTGGCCCAGCACACTTTCTTAAGTCCAGAGCACCTTTTCTTAAGCACTCGTCTGGAGATGGACAATAGCATTTGTCTTCAGGGATAGTGTCTGGATCGCCAAAGGTTGCAGTGTATTTACTACATGGAATACCGTCGTATTTTGCAGCACTATCAAATTTAGCTGCTATAACTCTAAAAGTTGAAATCTATTAATGTTGATTTCTTTGGCTGTATTAGTTAGTAGTATTAGTTAGTCAGATAGTTAGTTAGTTGCCTTACCGACAGAGAGCTGGCGCGAAAGAAAGGACATCAGCCTTTGGAGTTAGCAATGCTGGAAATATGGTGCCATCGGTACCTCTGAATTGGTTGCATTCTTTGCTGCTCCAAGTGCTTACTTCACGTTTGTCCATCCACTCTATGACTTTTCCCGTTGATTTGTAGTCTTTTACTCCACGCATTACTTTAAACTTATTTGCTGCGGTACCATTTTTCTATGCATAGTTAAAAATTGAATTTTGTACAGGTACGTAACACGAAATTTACTCACAGCTCCCATCAAAGAGAATTTGAATACATTCTCAGCGACAACTTGAAGTTCTTTCGCTTCTGTCTTCAGTTGAGTACATAACGCCTTCCCAGCAAAGTCTTTCACAGTGCAGTTAATAATAACTCCATCGAAGAATATCTGGTTGAAGGTTGCTGTTAAAAATGGCGTTTCTGGTTTTTGAAATATGCTATTTAGGGCTTTTGTAACCAGAGTTAACATCGCAGGCTTCTCTCTAACAACTGTTAATGCAATAGACTAGAGAGGAACATTCATTAATTTAATTAATACTGGAAAAAGTTAAGTAAACATGGCAACAAAGTAGCCAATTTTACTTACAACAATTAGAGGATGAGGTATTGTGATCATTTCATTTCCTGTTAACCCATTCGATAAATCTGGACGAAAAATAAAAGTTTCTTTGCCAAGATACACAATCGTGTCCGATACTTCATCTTCTGATAGTAATTCTTTCTCTCGCCATTCCCTGAAAAGATTACTCGATCTCAGTCAGTTATTTGGTAATAAGATCTCAACAGCAACGTGTATATTACTATAATATACGTTAAAATGGGTACATACTCAAAAACGTATGGTCCAACTTCTTGTAAAATTGGTGTAGCACCTTTGGCTACCTGTTCAGGATTAGTCACATTAAATGGATTAATCTTGAATGTCAAAGGGAAGGGAAGCTTCATGTACATATCTCTAATGTCATTGCCTGGTTTGAGGTTTACCATCTGAAAGTGAAAATATAACCATCTTTATAAATTTTTATTAAAAATCGTTTTTGGCAAAAAAATTGAAAAATTACCCTAATTCATAATATTCATCAAACATTTGATACTTAGTAGGTACATGAAAATCAGACTGTAAATAATACTGTTACAAGGTCCTTTTGTTTTACAACCTGTATACAAACTCGATTTTCAAATAAATATTATAGTACAGGTATAACTAAGGAAACAACACAAAGTACAAAAATACTAGAAAGAAAATGACGTTTTTTTATAGGTTCTACATTTCCGGAAGAAAACCGCGTCAACGTCGATAAAGTAGTCAACGTTGTCAATGTTTTTTAAATTAAACAAGTGCAGTATTTTATAATAATGTTTTTCTTCGACGTATAACAAATATACACATACTGCTTTTTTGAAGCAAAGTCCATACACCATTAATAAGTGAAAAGATTCTTACCTAGAATCGATATGCTACGTGTACGAATGCGAATGTCACATCGCTGATTACAGGACATATGGATGCTCGTGGTTACTAAATATCGCTAAACATAGAGGATACGGTTCGAAATGACAGATTTTTACTCATTCATTACTTGCCCGACGTTTCTTTTCATGCTGCGAACGTAATCGTGATATAATTATAGAGCTTACAATCGGAGAGTTCAACGATGGCGCAAGACAGGTCAATCGAAACATGATTTTGATCGAAAATATCGACAGTTTTTGTTTACGTTTGTTTATAAATATAAATAGATCTAAAGGAGTTTGTATTGAAATTGTATATCATACTGATTCTTAATTAAAATTTTGATCTAGATGGATATAAAGAGATATAAATGGTATTAAAATATTTAGGTAAATAAGAAAATTTGATTAATTAAACATTTTGATTGCTAAATATTAAATGAAATTCAGTGTGTAGAGTCAATAACTGAGTAAAGTGTTTTCTTTGTAGGTATAAGCAGTACTAAGCTAAGACATTTATTTTGTTATTTTTTCAATATTTTTTTTGCAGTAATATATTCCTTAATTTTTATTTCTTTCACAAAAATATTCACAAATAATGTATAGGTATTTCTTTACTAAGCATGACTGCATATGCGAATTAAAACACCTGTGCTGTGGGAATAAACATTAGATAAGGCTGTAAACAGCTGGTAATATTCCTTGATATTGCCCTTTTTAAATTTTAACGTACTGCATATTAAAATCGATTGTAGAATGCATTAATACATTAATTCCTTGCAAACGTGAAATAATAATTAAATACTCATCAAGAACTAATAAGAATGTTGTAGGTATGAATATATGAAATGTTCCACTATAACTTACGGATTTCAATTTCCCTTTAAGTAAATTCGGAAAAGCAACGAAACCAAAAATCGATCCACATGTCAGCACAAGAAGTGAAGCCAAAGCGATACGACCAGCAAGTTTGGTGTTCATGTTACTCTTGGTATTTGTACCGAATCTCTTTTTATAGTGTTCGTAGAGTTTTAACAATAACGAAAGTCTTGGGCAACATAAACAGACAACTAAGTTTCTGATACGTTCCCTTTTCATAAAACACTTTTTATGTTCTAGTTGTTCTAGGCAGTTTGTATGTTAAGCAGTTCTTAGCTTCGCGATTCGCCGATGTACTGAGACCGTTCTCATCGCATCCACCTTGATATTGTCTCTCTATACCGGGTAATCAAAAAGATATGCATTACTAATGAGGTATACGCGCTGTCGATGGATGTATAGAGGTGGAGGGGTTGCTTCACCACGGGTATTTCTGTGTATTTCTCTGTCATCCCACCCGTTCCGTGAAGGTGCCATCCCATTTTCCGCCCGTGTACTTATTGTTCACTTGCAAAATTTATGATAATTTGATTTCAACGCTGAGTATAGCTCAGACCACGTAACCGATTTCTATTGCTAAGAACGCTTTTATTTATTAATACCAAAGCGAATTATCCACGTTTTTTCTTATTTTATTTCGATAATTATTTCTTGTATATATGAGTGATTATTATGAGACATATCAATAGGTAAATAATCTACAAACATAATCTGCAAAAACATAATAGGCCATTGTTATAATATAAGTCGGTTAAGTTTACAGAAACTGTAAATGAAATCAGTTTCTACTCTTAATTTTCCTACTTTCTTTGAATCGATAAAATTTATAATATACAAAGTTAGTATAAATTTCCAATAAATGAAGGTAAATGAAAATATGGAAATTGGGGAACTAAATATTGAACGTTAAGCCTTTATCTACGACCGACATTTCAGAAAATTTGAAATGTGTTAATTACTTAATTACTGCAATTTAGTAATACTGAAAAAATTACAAAATCTAATAAAATTAAATAAATAATCAACCTATTTGTGGTTTGTTTATAATTTTTCTATGCCAGTTGTTGTATTGGCGGTCTACATTTTGCAAAATTGGGTCTAACTCAGGGGAAATTTTTAGATAGATATGTATGTATATTGACGTACCTCTTAACAATTTTAAATTTGCACCCATTACGTCAGGTGACATAAGTTTACAATTTATAAAATTACATTAGCAAAAAAGACATAATTTTAAATTAAACGGTTTAGAGGAATCTTTTACATTCTGATAAAGAATGTTGTGTTCTTCTTATTACGATAATTCTTCTCTTCATAAAGTTTAAACAGAAAATAGTTTCTTGTATTTTTGTTAAAGTATGCTTCTTTTTCAAAGTAAGTATTATATAGAATGTTACCATCAGTGTTGTCAGGGCTGCAGCTTTTCTCGAAAGAGAAGAACCTAATTACTAATAATCCAAAGACAATTAGTTAACCATTACCATAAGTCTAGTTCAAGTTTGTTTGTTGTGAGTGTATTTTCCCTTATAAATTTTTAAACGTTTAGCTTCATGTAATTACACGTGGGCATGCCTAACCACGGCGAAATTCTCATATGGAATATTTAGACACGACCTACATAAATTGTTAAGGGCAGTTCGAAGATACAATATTCTGTCAGCCATTATCAAATTTCCCAGACTAGGCTTACTAATAGGCCTGGCTAAAGTTAACCAACGTAATTCCTTGTCAATTACGCTTGGATCGATTTTGGTTGAAAGTCAGCCTTGAAGAGGACGACAAAAACAGTAATTTTCTCACCAAACGTCAAAATAAGAATTACAGCGCATGAAGCAGTAATTAATGTAGTATTAAGAGAAGATGATACTGTATGGTAGATAGAAATTGGATGATTTAGCATTTGCTGTTTCCTATTTTAATTCCATTGTACATTATACACGTAATTTCCCGCGGTTGATGCACGATATTTTATTTTATTAAAATATAACCCTTAAATGAGTCATCGTCCACGCGAAAAGATAATCAAGGGTACGTCACTGTGACCAAGTGACCAACTGTAATATTAAACGCAAGCTATTACCGGTAGTCACAAGTAGCATTAATGTTGCAAATTTGCCAATAATTTAAGACCGTCAGACCCTGCCTTGATAATATCAAATATTCTTAAGAAAATTGCAGGAAGGAAAATCAATAAAGTGCCACAGAAGCAGATGGTACTTATGTCTTAAAATCGCACCGCTGTGTACCGCGTTTGATATTAAAATTTAACGAAGTACCTACGTATGGAATTTTTAAATTTTAATAAGTGAGGAATAAGTAATTGAAATAAAAGTGAAGAAAAAAAAATTGTTGATTTATTTGCTTCCTTAGTAAATTATAGTAAAAAATAAGTAAATTATTTCTTAAACAGCTATTAAACATTAGAAACAATAAATAACATTTTACATAAGAATACAATAAGCATCCCAACGAGTTTGTCGTTGAATAAACTTTCCAAGGTTCCGTTCTATGGTTTGCTGCTGGTACTGCTGGTGCTGCCGGATCACGTCAACCATGAAACGCTAAAACCAGTCGACTTTAGAGCACGGCAAACTTTCGAAAGGCCTCCCACCGCGGCCGCTATACCAAATTCACACGCTATTGATGACTCAGGACATACTTCTTCGTAACTAACACACCAACACTTGAATACGTGCAACAATAATACAGTGAGTTCGAGCAGTTTTTCCGCATTTTCCAAGAAGTGTAACATTCTGTGACACCAGTGCCAGTGCAACAAACTAAAAAGTACGTGATTGCGTCGAGTTTTATTACCGAGTAAGGTAAATTGTGAAGATTATGGTCGATTTTACTACACATTGTGTCCGATGAAAGTCAGTCACCGTTTGAAAATTAATAGAGCCATAACTGTTTTTATTATACCTTTCAAATATTCTACATACGTGTAAAAACTTTATGCAAAAAAATGAGTTTTCTTACTTTTAATGATATCAAGGCTTACTTTTGTAAGATAATATAATAAGAGTTATTAACTGATTACGTAAAATAAATGCATAATTTGAATAGGTACGTCCTGTGTACATAGCAAATGCTGTATTGTTTAGATAGTTATAGTCTAACACAAAACTATTAAACAAAGACAGTAATGTCAACAATTTGCTGACATAATTGTTTATTATGGCACCTGGACATTGATGCTATCACAGTTGCCTATATACATATACCATGCATAATGACCGTGAAATATATGCTCGTTAAGAATATACAGTTATATACCGTGTGTTCTATATTGGTTCAACAGTGGTCTTTATAGACCCTAGCATTCAATTTTCCTGACGGTATTGTTCTTGTTTATATTGACAATTATGATTATTTAAACTAAATAATGTTATAAAGTCATGTCTTTTTATTAGACTTCAATACATTAAATAAAGTATATCATGTCAATTATGACGAATACTATTTTTATCAAAATGAAAGTGGTGGCAATAGAAACAGAAAATTAGTCCACATAATTGTCATGGCACAAATCCAACTTTCCGACTAGCACTTTGGCACATTAAACCGTCTAAAGCTGCAGTTTCTTCGTTCAAAATCTGTACTTCTTCACTTTGATGAAGCCACAGCTACGCTGCACCCAACTAGGGATTGTATTAACGATAACCCGTTAGCTGGTTAATCGATTTCACCAGTTATTATGACTCTCAAATTTACCGGTAAATTCCTACGTAAACTTTTGGTAATTTCGATAATTTTTAAATTATTTTATTATTATTTCACAGGAGAAATAATTTATTTTAATTTAAAACGGGAGTTCATTAATATAGCTGATTATTTAGTTTTCAGGGGACTTCAATAGCTGTATTTCTGATGATTTTTTTGTTGATTACAATAGGTGTTCAAGATTTAATTATAGAATGAAATGAATGTTTCTTTTATTTAGGATGAAGATGATAGAAGTAAAATCATTCATGTGCGGTCTGAGCTTGAAACATGGTACCATCATCATAGGGGTGGTTCAAAGCGTAGCGGCTTTCATGTTCTTGGCCCTGAGCGCGGCATACGCAGAAAATCCACACGAATTGGTTGACATGTCCGATCCATCCCTTGTCCCAGATCTCAACGGTAATTCGATTAACCTAAATTTATAAGAAACGTGGAGCATCCTAAAATATTCAAGCCTACCATTATCTCCAATTATTTATATAGCGATTAAATATTGATTGGATAATTTGATTTGATTGTTTCTGTTATAGTTTTGAGGGCGGTTTTAATATTTATTGCCACTGGGAGTGCCCTTCAATGCGTCTTCTCAATTATGTTAATTTTCGGAGCTGAAACAGTAAGTATTTTGTATCTTTAAATGATATGCGTATATTATTCAGATTAATCAATTTTTGTGATATAATTATTTGTATTATTTTTTTTTTTCAGAATAGGCCAGCGCTATTGGTTCCTTGGTTGGTAATTAATCCATTTTCCATTGCAACTTATATAATTTGCGCCTTCCTGGCTGTTCTGCACTACGCTGGTCCAAACCAGATTATATTTTTCTTCGCACACCTTATCATCGCCTTATTATTATTAAGTAAGTACCTAAATTAAACAATTAAGATGTCAATCGTTGTAATCACATTTATTTCGATCTTTATCGCTCAGCTGAGATTGAAAATTTTCCATTTATAGTCATCGCAAATAATATCTAGCTGAGATTTGATAAAAAATCCAATAGCAACTCTAGAAGCGTAGTGTTTTTTTTTGTACAATACGTACAATACGTAAAAATGATGTATTGTTTTATTATGAACCATCACCGTATTTGTATAATACAAGGGGTCACTTGTTTGTCACTCGATAATTTTTGTTCTGGATTCTGTTATCTCAATTGTTTTGTTTATTTTGAAAGGATCACAATTAAATTTTTAACATCAATAATGAAAAAGTGCATTTTGTTGTAGATTAGTTATGGTACAATTGCTTAATTTTTTAAGCTTAAAATTTAAAATGCCAAACAAAAGATGGTTCAGTAGTACACAAGTATACATATTGCTTTAATTTTCGATCTGAATTAAAATTTGTATCCGCATTTTTTTTGCTTATGTCTGAAGATGAAAGTAATCTATCACATCTTGACTTGATCGATAATGACATCTTTTTAATCTGATATTCAACCAGCAATTATTTTTTCTCATTGTGTTGATGTTTTGTTTATCCACATGGGCAAATATTGTTTTTATTGTTATAATACGTCAGGGAAGATTGATGTAAGACTCAACAATAAATATGCATATAATTGTGTCAAAAAGCAAATGTACAACTTGATCATGTAAATACTTATTTTAGTCAATACTACTAACAAAAAAATACTTTTTATTGATCCTAAAATTTTAAATGATTTAAAATTTAGTAAGTAGACTATATAGCTCAACTTAATTTACAGTATTTCTCCGAATCGAGTTAGAAAGAGGAAACGAGTATTAAACAATAAGCTTTATACAAACACATGCGAAAATACTCACATGAAATGTCATTCTGTCATATGCTACTATGTATGTAACTGTTTGGATGGTACCGCTTCCATAACATATAAATAGAAGAATAAAACAAATTGCATATAATATTTTACTACTTTTTAGAAAAATAATCTTCATTAAGAGTTTGTTATTCCTTATATTGGGCAAACCTATTTCAAAACACCGTATATGACACCGCTTCTTTTAAACTTACTTTTTTTTAAATTTTGATAAGAATTGTAAATAATCACATAAGTAATGATTTTTTTATCAATTTGTCATAGAAGATAATAAGTATCGTTAAATTCTTGTGAATATGCAATGATTCAACAATAACATATCGACTAACGTACCTTTAGTTGTTTTATGGGAAATTCTGAAGCATCAAGAAAATTATACCTAAATTTGCGACAGTTTTGAACAAAGCTTTGCAATCATATCAAAATGATTGAAATCATACAAAAAGCTTTTTACAGGTACCCGAAACTAGTCCTAACTCATATTCCAAGAATTATCTCCTAGTTTCTAAGAATTATCTTGCCTTTTCAGTGAAAACAGAGGCGCTAAGTAACCAGTTTTTGTTTGTTTTTTATCAGTATTGACCGTGACTACGGTCATGCATTCACCCTGAAGGTGCATAGTATTATTATTTCGTATTCGTATTCCCATTCGTCAATGTCTAATGTGAGTTTTTCGCTTTCGTTTCAGTTACTTTGGGATACGAAATCCTGGTTGTGCAAAACTTCTACAAGTTTTTGAAGAGCTTGAACTTCTAAGCGTGGTAAAAAGGATATTGTAAGCTCTCTTTTTTGTTTAGGGTTTAATTCACCTATGTATGTTGTTAGAAATTAATCTACCCAAAAAAATCTACCTTATTAATGGAGTTTGCACTATTTTTTTTATTAAATAACAAACCACTCTAAACAAAAATTTAGAAGCATTGTAATAGTACCAGTATTTTTATAAGATTATTACTTAGTTTAAACTACTTGTTAGTAAATGTGAGAGATATAATAAAACCGTTGTAAATATTTAACATGTTTTATTTAAAAACGTACATTGAATATAAAAATATATTACATAAAACACTACTCCTTGTTGGAAAAAATAACATTATAACAAAGGAATATCTACATTGTCTTTTCAGATCGAACGTAACACAAAAATCGAAAAACGCACTTCACACCAATAAATCTAGAGATCGATCTAGATATAGGTTACTTATAACAATCATTGACACCAGTCACATTGAACACAAACACTCCGCACATTGTTGTTAATTAAATAAATAACTATCCTTATGGCATACAATCACACAGATGAGATAAGGCTTTCTACTAAAGCTGAGACAGATCTCTATCTCTAAATTTCCTCCTGTATCGTTGGCATGGTCGCGGTCGCTTCAGGATTTTTGAAAGGATTCTTCGCTTGCATGCCGACCTTGTGTGTGTAGAATACGTTGACCACAACCACACATTCCAACATCCAAACTGAAATTTAAAAATAAAGACTCATTATAGATTTTTGTTTTGATATTTTTTATGAATTTACTTACTTCCAATAATCACAGGAAATGCGCATAGAAGGATAGCGAAGTAAATTTGTACTTTTAGGGCGTAGTATATAGCAAAAGCCAGCAGTACCAAAGTGTTGATTATTGTCTCAAATATCTTCGCGAATATGTATATCCTGAGGTAGTGGAATTTTTTCTGTAAGAGGAATAGCAAGTTATAGATATCAGTTAAAAAGTAATAAAGAAAAGTCACACAAACCCATTTTATTTGATACCTGGGTAATGAAAATCAGAACGTAAACAACAGAGTTACAGCTTGGGGTGTTGTATAGATGTTGTTATATACGTTATATAAACATGCATAAAATTTAATATGTCACAATAACTTTGAGTGTCAAGTGTTGAATTGCTTAGCAATCAATATTTTTCGAGCACCTTCAATTTAAGCATGTTGCCATGTGTCGATACTTGTAGAATACAAGTACTATTGTATTGCTAAAAGATTATCAATTAGATTGATAATCAATTATTATTGTACAGTATTTTTACTTTTCGACTAGTACCCTATTAGGACAGTATTGTAATCAACTGTGTGTATGAATGTATGTCTGTAAACACGATTGCGCCCAACCGAAACAACGACTCGAAATTTAGACACAACCGGAAGTGGCAAATGTTACATGCGGTTTCTTAGGGATTCATCCAATTTTCACCAAATTGATATCAGTTTACCCTCCCTGACTCTAAATATGTATACAAATTTGCAGATCAGTGGGGTGAACTGTTTAGGCGCTATAAGCGTTTATAGAAGCAATTTGACAGAATCCACTGCCTTCGTCGCTGTGTTGCAAATTGTTAGATTTTGACGAACGTCAGTGCCACTGACAAAACATGACATTAAATGTCATCATAACAAATGTCATAGAAAGTAACATTAAGTAGAGCCCAGAGTGGCTGTAGTTTCACAAAATTGAATTGCAAAAGTTTTCAGACACTTCATTGTGCCGGATATTTATTTCTGTACAAGAGAGCTACGTGAGAAGCGGGTCTCAAAGTTTAGATTTTATTTATTCAAAATTAATAAATTGCTAAAATTGATATATGTACTCACTGTAACTAGTCCTGCGTATAGCAATGCAGCTAATATCAATGGTATGGCATTCAAAACGGCGGCGATAATAAAAACTCTATCCGCAACTGTAATTTAAAGAGAAAAATGTTTTAAAATATATTCAATGTATCTTATTTCTTGACTTACTCATTGGTTCATCGTCATCATCATCATCATCTGGTTCGTCATCAATAAAAACTGCCCCACAGATGTATAAAGTAATAAAGATACTATAAAGTACCTTAAAAATAAATTATTATTAAATTATGTTAATATAGATAAACTGGTTAATATTAAATTACCAATTGGGATATGGAGATTCTGTAGACTGTTGATGTTTTGGTGTCACCGCAGCACAGTACGCGAAACATTTTGATACCAGCACGTAAACTTTTATTGTAAAATCATTTACGACAGCGGAATTTGTTTTTAAACTAGTCGACAGGTAATCGAAACCCTAATCTAATTGACGCAAATGTAAATTGCCATAACGTTGATCAGCATTGTTTAATCTTATCTCATCTTACATCTATTACATTACATACCTAGTGAACTGATCACTTTGCGTCAAAGTACCTTATGTTGACGTTTCCACAAGTATGAAAACGTGTGCTTTCCGTTGCACATTTTTGTGCAAAAGAAACATTTGAGTTTATCTATAGACAAGATTAGTAGTTCTTCCTGCATACGCACCGAGTTCAAGTGCTTTACATACATACGTTGGTTAAGATTGTTTATTATCACTCCCAAAAATGATTTAGACAAGATATCACAAGAATGTTTTTATTAATCATTTCCAACTTACGCACCATGTTCAATAAAAACTTTCCATTGCTGATTATCAATTTGTTGTTGAAAGTCATGTACGTCTAGAAAGACGTCATTGTAATAAAATGTCATAAAACTTAGTCTGAATTTCGACAGATAAAATACATATTAATGTCGAATTGATCATAAATATCTGGGGTGGCCCTAACCCAACTTTCCGACTACATCGTTTCCACAATGAAGTGTCTAAACAATTTTGCTATTATTCAATTTTGTGAAGCCATAGGCACAGTACCCCTACCCTAACGTCAGTTTCTATGACATAATGACATTTGTCATACTGACATATAGGGCTAGTTTTTCAATACTAGTTTAAACTACGAGGAAGTTCAGCACTGCTAACAGTGACGTTTTGATAACCAGTATCCAATCAGCTTTGGCGAATCTGACAGAAATCAATAATAGAATGAAGTTCAGCAGAAATTAGAAATAAACCAGTATTGAAAATCTAGCCCCTAATATCACGTCATGGCAGTGGCACTGACGTTTATAAAAATCTGACAATTCGCAACACAGCGACGAATGCTGTGAATTCTGTGAAACTGCTTCTATAAATTCTTATAGCGCCTAAACCGTTTATACCACTGATCTGCAAATTTTTATACATGTTAAAGTCACTGGACGATGAGTCGGTATGACTGATCTCAATCGGATGAATCCCTCAGAAGACGTTTGTAGCATTTGCCACTTCCGGTTGTCAGATTGTCACCAAAAACAATCCAGTTCCTCTAGTCCCTCGGGAATTATAAATATGTATACCAAATTTCAGCCCGAGCTGATGTGTGTCGCTCCAAAATAAGGAAGAGGCACAATAATAAAAACTTGCCTCTATGCTTGCATCTTAAGTTTGCACGCGATCCAATAAATTGCACTGGAAATCAGACATTTTCTATAAATCTATTGTCTGTTATATATGACCTGGATCTCGGGTTACCTAGATATATTTGGTTTAACACAAATTTTGTTTTTTCTTGTTACATCTTATCCGTCCTGATATTTGTTCTATTGTGTTAACTGATTTTGTGTTACATTGTTTTGGAATTTAAGTTTTTGCAACCCGTAACGGTAACGGACACAAATGACCCATTTGATTTTTCTAAAGCACACATTTTAACATGTATTATAGGAGTGATAAATGTGACACTCTTTTCCAAGCTCCGGTCCGCGGGCCTATCTCAGGGGGTCCGCGGATAAAACGCAACAGAGGTAATAGACCTACGTGAGTATTGCCAATTATAAGAGTTTTTTGGAGGTTCGTGGACCATGGTAAAGTGCCGCTAGGGGTCCGCTCTTGAAAAGGGATGGGAAAGGCTGAATATGACAGTCCTAACAAATCCAATAACAAACCGGTATTACAGACAAAGCATAATTGACATAACGCTGGTAAACCATAGTTTCAATCCTATATGTAATACATACTTCTATATGAAGTATTACCATGTTTATTGTGGAGTTAAGCAAGTATATTTTTTGTTACTGAACCAGTAAGACTAGCCAATAATAAAATATCTGGTGTGGCCGCAAGATTGTTTACAATAGCTCTGCTTTAAAAATAGTTACAACAACTGAATTGGCATCATATATATTGGTATTTATGTTGATTATCCATCCTATTTTCTTCCAAAAGCCAGGGGATGCAATACTTGATAAATCTAATACGTTCGGGTGAAAAACTAGTTATTTTCTTGTTCTTAATTAGATGCATAACAAGCATTACTACCAAATAATTTATCAGCAATACTGATTTTTACTTTCCGACTAGTCCCTAGAAGGAAAGTATTGTAATCAACGGAAAAAAAAATCGGGATTTCAGCGGAAATACGCGTTTTGAGGTCCCCTGAATCGATTGCGATGATTTCTGGAAAATGTATGTATGTATGTGTGTGTGTGCGTATGTATATGTCTGTGAACACGATAGCGTCTAAACGGTACAACGGATCGGGCTGAAATTTTGCATACTTATTTAGAATTGTCGGGGGACGAACTGGATTGTTTTTGGTCACAATATGACAACCGGAAGTGGCTAAAGTTACATGCGTTTCTTGTGAATTCATCCTATTGCGATCAAACTAATACCAATTCATCCTTCAGCGACTTTAAATATGTATATAAATTGGCAGATCAGTGGGGTGAACGGTTTAGGCGCTATAAGGGATTCTAGAAGCAGTTTGACAGAATCCACAGCCTTCGTGGTTGTATTGCAAATTGTCAGATTTTGACAAACGTCAGTGCCACTTACATTACATGACAGTCGGAAAGTAGGGTGAGGGCCACCTCAGATATTTATATTTGCTGTACTCATTCATTATATTCTAGTCTAGATTCCTCACACACATTGAAAAACGTATTAAAACACATATTTTAAAACAGGTTTAAAACAGTGTTTTAAAACAATTGTTTTTAAACATAACAACCCTGTAGGTATAAATCTAATACGTTCTCAGAATGGACTGGAAATAAAATAAAAACAAGTCGTGTAAAGTAGATAATTACTTTATTAAAAATTTTGCCATAGAATTTTAGTGATAAAATAAACAAAAATTACTGATATAAAACTGAATAAACATCATATATAAAAGGCAATATTTCGTTTCAATTACTCGATTACCATTAAAAACCTAAGAGGAATCAAATGTTGCACAGCCTAACAAGTAAAACTAGACATTGTTACACAATATATTAATTAAGGCACATCCATTATCGTTCACCAGAAGAAGAAACATAAGTAACCATCAAGAATAATCGTAATTTGTGCAGTGAATTGGTCGGTCATAGTTCAAAATTCATTGTTTAGTTTTCAGTTACAACCTTTTCTCAGTTTAGTATATGATAGGCTGCACCCAAGGCCCAACTAATTTCATGTCCGTTTATCTTCTTATATAACTAAAATATAAAAAAATTAAGTTAATAAGTAAGGTCATAAATAAAAAAAAAATAAATAAAAAACGTACAAATATTTCAGAGTTTGGGTGGAGCCCAAATCCTTTCTCCAGCAACGCCCAAATAAAAGTCAAGTCGAGACACATGAATGGTTGTTCAGCATTCGCCACACTACAAACTGCAATAATAAAAATATTTATTTCCGGTTCATTAAAAATTAATTAGTAGAAGTCACTTTTTCCCCCTCACTTACCATTCTGGGCATACTTCAAGAATCGACCTACGGTGACCTTGCCACCTTTAGTCTCGTCAATCAGTCCAACCTCCGAGGCCCTATCAAAGTAATAACTGAAAGCAAACGTCTTAATCGAGGGCAGTTCGGCCAAAGGCTTGGCAATACTAGTGACGTATTTGACCACGTCATCCGAGCATTTAGTAAAATTAACGATCGGATGCTCAAAATCCAAAAAGTTTCCACCATCTTTGTCCACCTTGGTGGGAAAGTCCTCCTGAGGTCCGCTGACGTCATAATCGACACCCGAATAGTGGAATTTGCGATGTTTGACCACGTTGTTCACGCATTCGCTCTCCACTTCGGTCAGACCTTCCTGACCCAAGGTCAGGATGTGTTTCCTGGCGGCCATCAGGCCCAAACCGAGGTAACTATGCGTGTATACGGGTAATATCCCGGCTGGAGTTAGGGCATCGTGGATGTACTCTTTAGCAGCTAAACTTGAAGGGGTTGCTGGATAAAATGTCACCTGGGTTGAGCCACCACCCAAGTCGAGGGCAGCCACTGTTGTTCTTGGGGCGTAGTTGAAGCGCTCTAGGGAAATAGAAAAGTGCCATCGCAAAAATATATAAATAAAGTGTCATAAAACTGTTAATTGTCATTTAAAAAATTAAATCTGAACTAGTTCTTGTGTAATGTATTTATTTATTTTATTCCTACATATCTCTGAAATCTATTAGAAAAAACACTCTGCTAATAGTTTTTACTATTATTATCATAAACTGAAATAATAATGGGCTATATTTTGTGTGCTATATCAGGGGATAAAGTTCTACCTCCAAAAAAAAAACTTTTTTTTGCTAGAATCTGAAATAGTTTTCCAAACATGTGTAAAATCTGCATAAACCCAATATGGTCAATTTTTATTGTATAATTAAAATTTAACATAGAAAATACCTTTTGTCCAACATTGTTATTACTAATTAAATAAATAATGACCTTGACAACTTCTATATGTACATAATTTTCTAGTTAGTAGGAAAAAGCCATGATAAGGAATCCCAGAAAAAATATAACTGCTATGTAAAAACATATACATACTGCTATTTATATGAATTTCTTTGGTGTTTTTTTTTACTATGAACAGTAAAATTACCAGTTTTTTTTTTTTTAGCTAGAAAATAACTTTATAAACAATACTCAAAAATAGTCCTTGTTTTTACCTTGTTAAATAACCTTTAAATGTAAAAAAGAAGATTGCATGAAAGATTACGGTTATTTTGTTCCACTCTATTAAGAATCTGGTTTATATCATGGTCTATAATGATTGTTTAAAGCACAGAGAAATGTTAGTAAAAAAACCTTGGTATAGAAAAAGGGTTCATATAAAAAACGTTTCTTTTCTTTTATACTAAACATGTTTGTTTAAATAAATATGTTTTTTAAAGAAAACAATATTATTTTAATTTGATAATCTTTTTTTATATAACACTGTTATTTGACAACATATGTGCACACATGAACACAAATGCAAAATTTTATAATCAGGAAAACTTACAATAAAAATTGGTCACTTGGATTTGGGTGAAAAACTAGTTATTTTCTTGTTCTTAATTAGATGCATAACAAGCATTACTACCAAATAATTTATCAGCAATACTGATTTTTACATTTGCTGTACTCATTCATTATATTCTAGTCTAGAATCCAAACTGTCTCGATTCCTCACACACATTGAAAAACGTATTAAAACACATATTTTAAAACAGGTTTAAAACAGTGTTTTAAAACAACTGTTTTTAAACATAACAACCTTGTAGGTATAGACGAGAGTGAGGAAGTAAAAAGAAAAACTACCCACAAAACAAGCAGAATGTAAAAAATACTTTTTTAACTTAAAGAAATACCAACTTACCTAATAAAAAGTTAACAGTAAACCAAGAGAAAATTCCCTCGTCAGTGCCATCCATAATAGCAACAGATTCCTCATTGGTTATAAACGGAGTCTTCTTAAACATTTTCTTAACAGCGTTAAGAAGCGCATCGGCCTTTTCTTCTGGCAGCAACCTCAATCCAGCAGTTGCTTTTAGGATTAACGGTGTTTTCGACCAGTACTCCTTTGGGATCTCATTTTTTGCTTTCTCAATTAAATTTGCTATAGTTGCAGCACCCTCTTCTGGCTTATCAGCAAAGTACGATAATCCTGGCTTGGTATATACGAATAATTCTTTATCTAACACTAAATGACTGTCTACAACAAAAAATATTTTTATTACGGTTTTGTGAACCATGTTTTTTTGCCTGGCTAATGGTAAAATCTACCCTCAAAGACAGTACAAACCAATTTTGATATTTTAAACTATTTATTGATCCTAGTTTACTTATGACAAAATAATGACCATAGTATTGTTAACGTGTGTTTCAGATTAGTATTTAATACATTCAAAGACAAAATAATCAATGATTTTCTTATATATTTAGGAAATTTTATCTTCATGTTATATATTACCAAAAAAATATGTATTACAAAAATATAGATGTGCAAAATTTCCGAAATATTGTCAATGTTTAACGTATTTATTTATAGAAAAAACCCAAATTTGTTACTTCAAAACAACTTCCCTCCCTTCCTACACATCTCTGAAATGCATTAGCAAAAACGCTGTGCCAAAACATGACCTACTCTTCTCATAAATTGAAATAATAATGTTTTTGTGCCTTATATCAGGGGGTAGACTTCTACCTTAAGAATTGGTTTATTTGATCATAGGACATAATAATATAGTTGAATTTCATCATGACTTATTAACTTATATCATACAAAAGATCAAAAAGTCATTTCATTTAATCAGACAAGTACTGTGCTCTTATCTATATGTGACAGAACATACTATGAATCAAATAAAGTTTTACTGACTCATGGTAAATTTTTAATTTACAAGATCAAAAAAATGCATTACCTAAATATGCTTTATGGAATGTAAAAGCTAATACTCTGGAGCCGGTGCTTCCAGCGTCTATGACAACTGCGTGGACTGGCTCGTGGTGCCCCAACATGTGCGCTAATTTGTCGGCAGCGTTGTGTCTTAGATGCCATGGAATGTAGTCCATATAAGCAACTAAAATCGATGAAATGGATAACAAATATTCTCCAAGCCATACACAATAAATACTCACTTGTAAAAATAATTAAAATAGTTGCACTGAGTATTAGACATATTAATGAACGTTGTAACGAAGCATCATTAGTCTTTCTTAGCTTTTTTGGCCTTGGGGGGCGGCCTTCGTGTTCCTTACTCTTAAAAATATAAACGAGAAATATTAAATTACTTGTTTTAATACAGTTTTTGCGAAAACAACACCATAAAAGCGTTAGGAAAAATATTTTTGGTTAGGTTATGACAACACATCACAAATTTGTCACTTAGAACTTACATACGTAGCTAAAAGCATGGATTTGCCTAGAAAGATGTGAAACTTGATTGTAACAACCGGTGGGAGTTTAACTAATCGGCTAATTCTAATCCCAAAACATAATTGATAAACAAAAGAGAATACTGGAAAAAAATAAATTTGTGATGATTACCTCCTTACGTCTCCTAAGTCTGGCGTTATTATTCATCGTAATTTGTGTGGTCTTAAAGCCGTCGGATACACACTGTGCCGGAATATCGATTATATTTTAGATAATAATCATTTAATTCTTAATTGTGCACTTTCATGATGATAGTGACCGAGAAATTGTTATGAAATAATTTAGCTTATCTAGTCTGACATGTCCGTCCTTCACATAAAACATGAAACCGTTGGATACCGTTTTTTTTTTAGATTATTTCACTATCGCTTTTGCAAACAATACTTTGCATACCGAATAAATAACCGAAGAAATTCAACAGTTTTTTTTACAGTGACGATTTCAATGCGCAAGGCACATAACGATTATTTCTTTTCAAGGATAATTTCATGTTATAATTGATGATTTCTTATCAGTAAGCTTAAAAGTTAGCATTTTTATCCCGTAAATAAGCATATGCTCAGCTCTGTAATATTTATAGAATTGCATGTTTTAGATCAATTAAAATTAGTAAATAAAAAAGTCATGTGACAAACGTCAAATTTGACAGCCGCGCGAGATGATCCTCGCTAACAAGTGCTTCAGATTACAGAAGCTATAACAACAAATTAATCTATTGTACGATAAGGCAACGAAACAACAATGAGTACTGTTGACCCCTTTCTTCTCGATATCCTCTAGTATGTATTGAATTTTTAAAGTTAACTTAATGTTTTAAAGTTAAAACAATGTTTGAAGGTTAACATGTTTTAAAAGCCTCTGGCTTAGTGTAAACAAAGATGCATTGGAAAACAATCTTGCTAGCACTAGGTGTAGCCTACTTTGCTCTGTTACTCTATTCAACCACATGCTTTTGGATAACATGGTTTGCTGTGCTAACAGCTTGTGTCACAATATTTGGTGTAATTGCGACTGTAGAGGTTCACGTTTTGCTATCTTCTCGCCACAAGACCGGTGTCGGTTTAGAATATGTGCAACGGGAGCTAGAGGTGTTCCGGAATAAGCTTATGGTAACAAGTAATTATTTGAACAGCGTTTATATTGATTTGTTTTGCTTTTAGCATAATTATGACATCAAGGATAAAACGCCACAGGGTCACTTGCCGGTGGTCTTTGGACGAACATTGGACAGCTTATTGCAGCAACTATTGGATTATATGATTAGAGATTATATATTTTATTATGTGAATAAGTATGCATACCAAGCTGAGTTTTTAAAAGATAATATTAAGTAAGTTATTTTATACTGCTATACTTTGCAAAGTTTCTAATTGCATTTATTAATTTTTAAGGGAAGATATGTGGGGGGCAATTCAAGTTTTGCACGAACGTTTCTCTAGAATCGACCACGCTAAATTGTTAGCTGGTGATATGGTGACAAAGATTTGTAATCATTTTGAAAAAATCAGAGAGGCAAAAACATTGGTGTAAGTAATTTATGAAATGTTAAATATTTCCATTTAATTTTTGTGGTAATTTCAGTGCTGACAGCAATCACTGCCCACTGTTTAAATTGTCACCGCATCTCATGACAAAAGAAAGGGAATTAGAATATTTGAGATCGGTCAGCGAAGTACTCATGATGTTTTTGTTGCCTAGAGGTTATTTATTGTCACCTGCAAAGTATTTTTTACGTGAAGTTATAGCTTGTAAAGGTATGTGTATCAAATTATTGCTGTTTTTAGCATTTTACTCGCAAGCCATACATCTTAGATCAACACGCTTAAAAGAAATGAATTCCTGGGATAATTTCCCATAAGGTACCTTTGCAATCATCCAAATCGCGCTATTAAATCGGACACAATTTGCTCCCAAAGGAGAAAATGTCGTAAAATACCTATTTTGACACAATTTTCAAACTTTGGCATGTCATAATACCCAAACTGGTTAAGATAGGGAAAATCCAATAGCATTCTGCATTTATCCAATACTTTTGTCGTGTTTTCAGTGTTATATCCGGCAATCGATAATATAACAGATCCGGATTACTTTAACCAAAATGTGATTGTCTACATCGAAGCACAGAGAGTGACTGCCGCAATGCACCGCAGAACGTTTGAATATGCAAACAGTTTTGAGGATTTTCTTAAGATGATACAGAAATCCGAGGATGTTGAATTATTAAAGAGATTCCGGTAATATTTCAATTATTTATAATTTTTTTTCATTTTTACGATAAATGTACTAATTGCTGTTTAGATATGATATTGTAACAAAAATAATGCAAGCAACCACTCTTCAAAATTTAAAACGCGCCAAAGGTGTCGACCCGGACATCGAAAAAGTCACGGGAACCACCGGAATAAACAAATCTGAGATAAACGCAGCCAAAAAATTGAAACGCTACATCAACCAGCTAACATCGGCTAAAAAAGAATGCGAGAAGCGGTTAGCCATACTAGGGTGGGACGTCGGGTTCCAATACATGGAAGAAAAAGTAATTTTCTATCCTCAAAATATCACCTCAAAAAAAATTTAACTCAAATATTTTAGGTACTTCCTTTATCATCAATCCTTAGTAGTGTCTTAGGACGCCGTTACCTAACACTGTTTCTTGAAACGGTCGCAAGTCAAGGCCTAGTAGGATATTACATAACAGTTGAGGAATTAAAAAGCGCCCAACGCAAGAATTGGCACCAAATCGGTGCCGAAATCTTTTATACCTTCATAAGGAACCCTACCGCGGAAATCAAAGTCGATAAATCGACAAAGAAAAGAATGGAGGCCTTCCTTTTGGGCGACAAAGGCCCAGAAGTATTCTACGAGGTTCAACAACAAGTCGTCCAAATACTAGAAGAGAAGTACTATCAACCGTTCATAAATAGTGAATTTTACAAGCAGATGTTGGCAGCTATGGAAAATGAAGACGTCACGGAAGTAGACAGAGGGTATAGCGACGAAAAACCTGGATCTGGGGACTCGGTGGGGAGCCATGATAATAGTCTGCATGTTGGGGATCACTCAAATTACGCTAGAAAGAAATTGAGTCAATTGCAAGAGAAGTTAAACACAAAAATGCAGGTATAGATGTTTCAAACCAAGGAGAGCACAGTTGTGTATGCAACCAAATATACGCGGGTTAATTATAAACCATACACTGGGTATAATTGGTTGCATATGTCACTGTGCTCTACTAAGTTTAAAACTAAAATATATTAAAAGTTTTTATAAAACTCAGGCATACCAAGCATTAAAAGCGTCGTTAAAGCCTGAAGCGCGAGTTTTGACAATCTTGGAAAGTGAGGTTCAGTGGTTGCAAGGTGAAAAACGTCAGTTGGAGGCGCATTTAGCGAGAACGGAGATCTGGGGTGAGAATTTGGGGAAATGGAGGGCTGTGGTTCAGACCGCAGAGGTAAGAAAACAATTACGGATTGCGTACGCGGTTTGTATATTTAGCTCTTGTCTTGTAGGTGTTGCCAGAAAAGGAGTCAATATTATTTGTGATTGTGGTTGACATGATTGAACAAGGCACCACTGAAGGTGAAGAAGAGATTAGTTCTGGGTGGGTCGTCTCGCGAACTTTGGCGCAGTTTCAAGAACTACACAAGAAGTTGCGCCCTCTATGTGCCGATGTCAAGAATTTGGAACTGCCGTCCCAAGCGTTCAAATTTCTGTTCGGGAAAAGCGATAAGAATTCTTTGGATAAGGCCAAAGGACAAATACAAAAATACTTGCAGGTATGTACATATTTAATTTGTCTGTGTTCAGTTTGAATTAAGAAATGCGACTAAATTATTGTTATATCTTCTGCGTATGGTGGAACTTCTAGTTTGTTCTGGAAGATGATAGACTTAACCAAAGTGAAGCAATTTACTCATTTCTGAGTCCCAGTTCGGAGCATCTAAAACATACTACAACGTCGCCGAAAAAATCGAAATTCTCCTTCTCAACTTTATTCAAAAGGTAAATCCACCATACACCACATTTAAACACATTTAAAACATTGAAACGATTATGTCAGTAGTCATTATTATGGTTTTATTCAGACTTTTATTGAAGTTTTATTGAAGTGCTGAAGTTTCCCTCTATCCAGAGCCTTTTCTCTGACTGGTGACCAATCATTATTATGGTTTTATTCAGACTTTTATTGAAGTTTTATTGAAGTGCTGAAGTTTCCCTCTATCCAGAGCCTTTTCTCTGACTGGTGACCAATCATTATTATGGTTTTATTCAGACTTTTATTGAAGTTTTATTGAAGTGCTGAAGTTTCCCTCTATCCAGAGCCTTTTCTCTGACTCGTGACCAATCATTATTATGGTTTTATTCAGACTTTTATTGAAGTTTTATTGAAGTGCTTAAGTTTCCCTCTATCCAGAGCCTTTTCTCTGACTGGTGACCAATCATTATTATGGTTTTATTCAGACTTTTATTGAAGTTTTATTGAAGTGCTGAAGTTTCCCTCTATCCAGAGCCTTTTCTCTGACTCGTGACCAATCATTATTATGGTTTTATTCAGACTTTTATTGAAGTTTTATTGAAATGCTGAAGTTTCCCTCTATCCAGAGCCTTTTCTCTGACTGGTGACCAATCATTATTATGGTTTTATTCAGACTTTTATTGAAGTTTTATTGAAGTGCTGAAGTTTCCCTCTATCCAGAGCCTTTTCTCTGACTCGTGACCAATCATTATTATGGTTTTATTCAGACTTTTATTGAAGTTTTATTGAAGTGCTGAAGTTTCCCTCTATCCAGAGCCTTTTCTCTGACTCGTGACCAATCATTATTATGGTTTTATTCAGACTTTTATTGAAGTTTTATTGAAGTGCTGAAGTTTCCCTCTATCCAGAGCCTTTTCTCTGACTGGTGACCAATCATTATTATGGTTTTATTCAGACTTTTATTGAAGTTTTATTGAAGTGCTGAAGTTTCCCTCTATCCAGAGCCTTTTCTCTGACTCGTGACCAATCATTATTATGGTTTTATTCAGACTTTTATTGAAGTTTTATTGAAGTGCTGAAGTTTCCCTCTATCCAGAGCTTTTTCTCTGACTGGTGACCAATCATTATTATGGTTTTATTCAGACTTTTATTGAAGTTTTATTGAAGTGCTGAAGTTTCCCTCTATCCAGAGCCTTTTCTCTGACTCGTGACCAATCATTATTATGGTTTTATTCAGACTTTTATTGAAGTTTTATTGAAGTGCTGAAGTTTCCCTCTATCCAGAGCTTTTTCTCTGACTGGTGACCAATCATTATTATGGTTTTATTCAGACTTTTATTGAAGTTTTATTGAAGTGCTGAAGTTTCCCTCTATCCAGAGCCTTTTCTCTGACTGGTGACCAATCATTATTATGGTTTTATTCAGACTTTTATTGAAGTTTTATTGAAGTGCTGAAGTTTCCCTCTATCCAGAGCCTTTTCTCTGACTGGTGACCAATCATTATTATGGTTTTATTCAGACTTTTATTGAAGTTTTATTGAAGTGCTGAAGTTTCCCTCTATCCAGAGCCTTTTCTCTGACTCGTGACCAATCATTATTATGGTTTTATTCAGACTTTTATTGAAGTTTTATTGAAGTGCTGAAGTTTCCCTCTATCCAGAGCCTTTTCTCTGACTGGTGACCAATCATTATTATGGTTTTATTCAGACATTTATTGAAGTTTTATTGAAGTGCTGAAGTTTCCCTCTATCCAGAGCCTTTTCTCTGACTTTGGAAACAAATTTGGTACTTTGAAATCTCATTTGGTACCCTGGTACTCCTTTGATCAAACTGATGTTTTGTTTTTCGAAGGGTGGCCCCTACTGTGGACCAACATTATGTAATGTACTAAATCCGTTTTTTTCTCTCCCCCCTTTTGCCCTTTTGTAAAATACATATTATATATTATTAAATGTCGGTCCACCCCTCCCTCCCCACACCCGCGCGACACGTGAGCAACAAAACTGTTTGGTACTGAACGTTCCAATTCGATACTCAACCACTACCAACTTGGTACTCTCAAAGTCACAGCCAGGAACAATCCTGTATCGAGCGACTTTGGCTGCGTGCAGCAGCAGAGCAAAGAGTAGAGGAGAGTGACGCGTCTAACTATAATGTAGATGAGCTTCAAACTTAGAAAAATCAGCATTTACTTGTTGTTCAACAATCCATGATCATTAGGCTTCAATTCTTATTTCAATTGAACTTTGTTTTAATGTAAAGTACCCAAAATAACAAGTCCAATCATTTCATTATAAGCACGAGCAACGAACAAGGCTGGCGAGAACCGGCTTATATGCTGCGAGAGAGCGAAGACGAGGACATATCCCAATGCCTAGATGGCCTAAATTCCGCAGATGCCGTCGATTCCCGCACCAACGGCACTTCGAACAAGATCCTCGATGACGGTAAAGACTCGATTGCTGAGCCTCTGTATTCCCTGATGAGCGAAATCTTCGATATGCGCGGTCTCTTCAAGTATCTCAGAAAGACGCTGATCGCGTTCGTGCAGATAACGTACGGGAGGACCATAAATAGGCAAATATACGAGACGATCTCGTGGTGCTTCTCCGAACAAATGTTGCACTATTACATCACGTTGGTGATCAAGTCTTGGTGGCCGGCGGGGGCCCTGGCTGAGCAGAGGCCGCCGCGATCACCGGAGATTCGACGGCAAACCGCGGCCGACGCTAGAGAACAATTTATCTCGAATGTACCTGAGGTCCTGATCACTTTGGTCGGCGCGGGGGCCGCTAAAAATGGCGCGAGGAAGATTTTTGATACTTTGCAGAATAAGGCGATGAATAAGCAACTGTTTTATGTAAGTATATGTCATAAAAACGTACATTCAGGGTTGCTATTCTTGACCATTTGCTAAATTCTTTTGTTGTTTTGTTTACCAGCTGAATGTTATGGGTTTCTTTTTCAGGATTTATTTGAAACTGTACTTCTTGAGGCATTCCCAGAATTACATTCGCACTCAGTTCCCTAACGTTTCCGTTGTCTAGACTAATTTAGTTTTATTTATTTACAATTATAAAAATATTATTTTTCTACTCTGACATACAAATATATTTTTGTTACTCTTGTTACTCTTAACACCTCCGAACATTTCTATAAAACGAACAAAATGTACTACTCACTGTCAGTATTATTTACACAATTTAAAATAAACTTTAAAATATAAGCATATTAGTCAATCGATAGATATAATAAATAGAACGATGTGCCGTATTTAGAAAACCAAAGCATTAGATTGTTAGTATTTTATTTTTGATTTATTTTTATTGAGCCTGTGTGTCAACGAATATTATATATGTTTGTATATAAATGTATTAATATGTGTCTAAATACATATCTAACATTAATGTGTCGTTTTTTACTGATTTCTGATCTCTATATGAGCCACAGCAACTTTGGATTCAAAATTTGTTTCAATCCCTGAAACAATGCCTGTAAAGTTTAACATTTTTGGTGGTCAGATTGTCACAAAAACAATCCAGTTTAATCCACATAACAATATAAATCATGACACATTGAACATACTACACTCTCAAAGATTGCAGTTGAGTCATAAAGCTGAGATCTTTTTTTTAACATCATAAAAAGATAATGGCAAAAATCTACCTGCGATAGTTTTGGATGTTCATCATATTCCAACATTTCTATAGGAATCCCATAGTTCATGATTGCACATTTGTTATTCCTATAACCATTCTATAACTTTGTGAAATACCGTTCTTGAAATAAATTTTCACATAACACACTCATAGAACCGACCAGTGAATAATGAACCCACCTACATAATTGTGATAAAATAATGAATAATGAGCACAATGCGATAATGATAAAAACCTGCGCATAACAATAAACAACTTTAGGGAAAAAGAAAGTTGTTTGAAGAATCCTTTACATTACAATTAAAATGAATTAAATTGAAATCTGTGCAGCCATTGTTGGTAAAGAAGTTATCAATGTTATCTCTCGAGATAGCAAGAAGATAAAAATGCGGTAAACGCTCCTAACCTATAAATTCGTGCAGGAAACCGTATTTTATTTAGGTTATAAAACTTATTTATTAACAATGTTAAGCAAAAAGGTGAGTATCCATGGAAAACATACATAATATAGTCCTAACTAACGCATTATTAACCAGGTTATCGGTTTGTTAGCAAACAATAGCGCAAATATCCAAAAATGCACTTTACTTGGATCAATTCGATCAAACAAGACTACAGCTTCGACACAAGAGCCATCACGAGTTGAGAAAAGTAAGTAACAAATTCCATATGTAACTAAACATTTATTAAACGAAAACATTTTCAGCTATCAATAGTGTTCAACTTCTTGGCCGGGTGGGTGGAGAACCCCAGCTTAAAGGGTCACAGGAACACCCAATGGTTGTGTTTTCGTTAGCCACTCACACTAATTATAGATATGATTCAGGCGAATTCCTCCAAAGAACTGAATGGCATCGTGTCATTTGTTTCAAACCTGGCCTTCGTGATGCTATTTTGAATTATATGAAGAAGGGCCAACGGGTTCACGTAACTGGTAAAATTACATATGGTGAGATGAAGGATGAAGAAGGCAAAAGCAGGACCACTACAGCCATTCAAGCAGATGATGTCATTTTCTTTCAATTCCCTAATCAGGATGTTTAAATATTCTATAGTAGGTTTTGTGTTAACATTAGAAGTAGATTTTGTACTAAGTATTTTTTGTTGAATAAAGAATCTCTTGAGTAAAATACATTGATTTTCAATCGCTGAAAACAGGGTATATAATGTTTTTTAAATATTCGCGCCACAACTTGCAGACGATAGGTGTCGCTACC
This sequence comes from Aphodius granarius, assembly GCA_963971325.1. Taxonomy (NCBI): domain Eukaryota; kingdom Metazoa; phylum Arthropoda; class Insecta; order Coleoptera; family Scarabaeidae; genus Aphodius; species Aphodius granarius. The sequence continues at coordinate 14,388,538 of OZ020226.1, forward strand.
GCTGTTGTGATAGCAACCTGAATAGGCATTTTTATGGTTATAAGTAAGGATATTGCTTATAAATTATTGGTTAAATAAGTACTTTTGTTCCGGGTAACAAAATACCATATAAAATAACTACATACTTATTTATAAATTAATCTAAAACCTCCGACGAATATTGCAAGTCATTGCGAAACTGGCCAACAGATGTCTCCAGCGTAGTTGCTTTTTAGTAAACGTCAGTTCGCGTTTGTGTTTGTAAGTTTGTAATAAATTGTTTTAAACGTAGTGATTTATTTATTGTGTGCTGGAGAACGATGGAAATGATATTAGTGCATGATGAGGTAAGATCTTAAACTGTTCATTATTTTATTACATATTATAGTTATTGGTAAAGTTATAATTACCCATGTTATAAGGCAACCAGAGAATGGTGAAAACAAATCGGGAGAACATCCCAGAAATAAAAGTTTATTTACTGTAGTAAAGGTTCATATAGCTGATATAGCTACTTATTATTTAATGTCTACCTATTGGTGACTACTGAAAAGGTGTATACTGAAAACACTATCCGAGATAATTGTTTAAATATATGTATTTCAAACATTATGTTAACAATAAACTCATCTTCCATATAAAACATTTTCGTTTACGCTGCCATATTAGAATATAAAGCAGACGTAAAGTACATCTTACGCGATAATTATACAATAGAAATTAAATATTTACAAATATCAAACTAAAAAGTAATTGGAACAAGAACCAATGTCACAAAAGAAAATTCGATTCATATTAAAGCTACGCAACTGGAGCCTGTCGCCCCCTATGATTGCTATTGCTACATTGTTATAATTATTCTCCGAGAACTAAAACTAATCATTATAGATATGTTTTGCTATGTACAAATTCACAACTATGTACACCGTGAAATATATATATTTTTACTTTACTTTTAAAACATCACACAGTTTGAGTCAATTATTTCAAGAGATCACAGAATCAGAGCTGGATGTAGCTCTCATTTAATATTTTTTTAAAAACTTTTATGGCTTTCAAAATATATATATGATATATCATCAAAATAAACATAATAGAAATGACACAATTGCTGGATTGTGTCATCTCATTATGGTATGATTGTATACGTTTTCAACATATTATATATACATATTCCAAAACGAATGCGGAATGTTCATTTTTAATGTACAATTTTGCGGTTTCGAAAAATATACTTTTGATTGCAAAGTGGCCCCAAAAAGTTTTTTTATTGTTCCAAAAATAAAACTCCAGTCCATCTCTTAGTGATTGACTTTTTTTATTGTCCTTAAAGCTGCCAGTAAACGAAGACGGCAACAGGTTTCCTACTGCCCATGATTAATGTCCACGATTGACCAACTTCGGCCTTTCGGCAAAATTCTTAGCAGTAACAATCGCAATATGCCGAAAATCTTGGTATTCTTACACCACTTGGCAGGCAGTCTTTCTGTTAATCTTTCTGTGTCCAAACTCGCACATGAATAAATATCTTTTGGCACGTCTGATCAGATTTTTAAAATAATGTGAGGTGCTAGTAAAAAGTAATATAAACGAAAAAAGAATCCACAAGGCAAAAAAAAAAAACAAAATGCATCACATTATTCTAAAAACGCCCTAAAAGTAAATTTGCACAACATTCGACTACCCTACTAAAATTGGCACCGTAGTCACAAAAAAAAAATTAGGAAAACATACAAGTCTTTTCTTCATTAATATATATGCACAAATTATCACTTGTCTTCTTCCTTAAAATACCCTGCGTCCCGTATTGTCGGCGTATCCGGCGAGCAGATTATATTAACGTGTCTACTACTATTACTACTTAGATCAGTCGGAACATCCATACTCAAATCTGTTGGTTTATCTTCATAATCTTGCGTTCTTCTCTCTTGCTCGTTATCCACGGGTTCCGCCTTAATAGTGACGTGATTCGCCAAGTGTTGGGGCGGGTTTGTCCTCGTGGGCGACATCTGTTGACGAAGCAAGGAAATATTCTTGATGTTCTTTAGTTCCGTCGGGTTCCTCAAGAATCTACGCAAAAAAAAAAACAGTTGATTAGTTAAGGTGCAAAGTTATCGAAACAATGATCAACCTAACAGATCAAACAATGTCAAACTCATAGTCAGATACTTACTGGTAACAATGCCTTTCTCCTTGCACCTTCTTCAAAATATTAACTCTGTAATAATATCTCAAAGCCCGCGACATCTTGTCGTAATTCATGCTGAGGTGGTTCTTCTGGATTCCCCACAGCTTTGCCAAACCAGCAGGGTCAACAATTTTGAAGACACCTGTATCTCTATTCTTCCAGGCGATGTAATTGGTATATCTTTGCGCGGGATCGTTCAATAATTGTTGCAAGAAGTCCCACAAGAGTCTACCATCTGTAATCAAGAAATTTTGTTAGAAACCTTATTCCAAATTCTCCAAGATCTTAGAGCTCTTATCGAGAGATACTTACTCGTGTTGGGTTCTGGTGATTCATTAGGGAAAAACTCCCTGCCCATACTCTTAAAGACAGGGCTGGAGACAGCCTCCTTTGGACTCCTTGGAGCAATATTAGGCAGTGGTGGTGGTAATGAATAAGCGCTCGGCGTATTCGGAGGACTTGATCCTGTTTTGTCATTATAACTATCCTCGTCGGAGTCTGATTGATTGCTTCCACTGCCGTTGCTTCCGCTGCTGCCGAAGATTGAGTGTCCAAAATTGCTGATTGCGCTTTCCGCGTGTTGTGGACTTCCTGATTGGCTATCGACGGAAGGAGCAGGACTAAGCGTGACGGAGTTATTCTGATTTTGAACCATAAGATGGGCTAGGTGATGCGGGTGGAAGTTGTCCGAGTTCGTTTGTGTGAGCAATGACCAGTTGGGGGTCGGTGGTTGTGAATGGGGTGATAGAGGGTATGGGTGTCTTGATGTTGGGGTAATGGGTGATGATGGTAAGCAACGTTGTAAGCTGGTAGCGTCGCGGATAAGGATTTGGAGGACATTGTAAATGAGATCTCCAGCGCCTGGAGCCCTATCAGCTAAGTCTGTACGGGTTAGGAGACACATAGCTTTGCCGTTCATCTGGAATTTTTCCATGTCGATTGGTTGCAAGTCGTATTCCCGTTCTGCCCAACGAAGGAAGATGACAACATCATCTCTGGCCCATACTCTGGGATCGGTTGCGATGGTTGTGGGTAGTTGGCTTTTGTAGTCCATCAAGGGTGATGATGGAGGTTGTTGCGGTGGCAGGAGAGGGTACCTCCAGAAGAGGTCTGCAGCACCGAACGGTAGAGGTAATGGTAATCTATCCATAGAACCTCCCGTGGGGATTGGCGGCAGTGGACCTGGTACCAATTTCATAATGTCTACTGCAAAGAAAGAAACAGATACGTCAGATTTGATTCATCGGACGATTTTGGAAGGCATTCGTAATGCTTTTGTTATTGACGGTGCAGCGCGATGCATAAAAGTGGTCGAGGAAGTGACAGAGCCAAGGTTGAATATAAATCTATCGCGCTTTTGTTTCCTGTAAACTCCTTGCTGCCGCGTTTAACCACCTCTGACGCAAACCGAGTAGGATGTTGCGGATTTTTTTGTTGTATGTAATACCATCGCGAAAGCCCGAAGGACGCGAACGCACGTCGCGCTCCCAGAATAGATTATTGTTTCCTCTCCCAAATTCCATTGTACTATTTCCGCGGCTCCGCCGAAAATATGCGAATACCGCCAGGAATAGCCTCGCAGCAGGAGAAAGGATTGCTGCGGCGGCGAAAAGGCAAGTAAAAAATTATCGAGGAAGAAAATCGTGCCAATGTCACTTTTGAAATGCTTATAAGGCGACTGCGACTCGCTTCCGCGTGCGGCCGTTTTTCCCGTACGTGAAATAATAAGTAATTGCCTGTTATTGGACCGGTTTGTTTTGTTATCTTATCGTCAACTTCCTTTTTTCTAGCGGGCTCGTCAACAAGTGCAACTTTGGTGCAGGTATTTCCCGCGATAACAAAAGATTGGAAACAAGAAAAAAATAAAGGAGAGACAAAAAAAGAGAACAAATTCAAACCGGTAACGCAGCCGTCTCATCTCAATAGGTGCCCGTGCTTTAGAGACGTGGGTGACTGCCCGCTTCAAGGTTAATAATTATCAAGAACAAGATCCTGTTTCCTCCCATACTGAGATGCTGTATTATTTCCTATACCCAAAGCTATTATACCTGCACCACTCTTGCCTCTCGACTTAACAAAAGGACACCAATGAAAAGAGAACCATTTCCGTTTCCTACAAGCTTCTTTCAAGTGTCTCAGATACTTGTATCAAAGTTTATTTGATTAATTTTGTTGTTTGATTACACTTTCTGGTTCTGCTCTTATGTAATTTATCAATGTTTGCTTGGCGTGTTATGGTCATCGTTCTGTGTAATCTTTGTGGTCATAACAGAATTTATGACTAAAGGAAACTATTAAGAAAAACCCAATAATTAAACATCCGTTGGTTTTCTCGAGGTTTTTAAACACGTGCAATGTGTTGTTTTTTCCGTGATACTTCCTGCGTTGGAAAATATCGATGACGCAACTGTATGTGTGTAAGTATAAGTGTATCTATTACCGAGAAGTTTTTCTAGGAAAGTACGGTTGGACAGGCAAGGCTATCGCGAGTACATAATACAAAAGCAACAGGTTGGCCGGAATTTACAAAGACCGGATACGTAACACCCGTTCGGTATTGTTTGTTTCCTTTCCCGCGGCAGCGGCTAAGAACCTAAATAGACAACTTCCGGATGTGAGAACAAGGAAAAGCATTCACCTTTTGGAGTATCCCTCGATCGTGCGTATCCACAATTGGAATCACAAACTTTAAAATTCACTTCTCGCGTGTCACTTAGCTTCACAAAAGAAAATAAACACCGGAGGACAAGACTTTTATTCCACGGTGTATAAGTCACTAATAAAGATTTCGGATCGTGATCACCAGCAGTAACTGTGACTTGTCTCGTGGACGGTCACCTTACCACTAACTACTGTTTGGTAGGATCTGCTTCCCAGTTGCCTGAGACGTGCCCGGCGTGTGTGCGGGAGTGTGGAAGAGGAAGAGGACTCTAGGTGGGGGAACCCGGACTATTGGAGGCGCGACGTTGCCAACTCCTCAACGCACCGGATCTACACTACACTTGCGGAGTATCGTTGCGGTGGTGGGGGCAGGCACTCTCTACTTGTCACTAGACTTCCTTCTGCTAAATCTGAAATCCGATGTCGTAAAACACTACTCCGGACGCATATCGCGCCTTCCTAATAAATTAGTACTGAGGTGAGGCGCAGGTGGTTAGATCAGCGTTTATCTGGATTTGCTCTTTTTCCTTATTCGCTATTTGAGGGTTATGAGTATTATTATTATCTATCTATCTACCTATACTAATTACGAACTTTCAAGTGTAGGGCGCGTTCAGCGGAATCGCCCATTTTCGCCGACATTTGCGATCGAGTAGCTGCAAAATTGGGCTTTTCGATATTACTTTTGACGCTCGAATTGAAAAAAGGACACAATTCCGCGTGGACTGCGCGATATTTTGTAAATTAAATGCGTCAATTTTGAAAAAAAAAATCACGTTTTTGCACCTCTTCGGGTGAAGGCGAACCTCGAGAAAATGTCACGTGACGTCTAGAAATTCCGACAAGCGGATCGATGAACGTCAAAAATTTACATTTTTTATCCGTTCCTGCCGACCTTATAAAAGCCGCTCGCTCTCATGTCTTACGATAAGATCCCTCTAAATACCCTTCGCAAAGAGTTTTGAGCAAAAAACGGCCTTAAAAACAATTTTCGATCCAAAAATCGATTTTTGTCGATCCGTGTTTTGCTGCTATTACCACAGTAACGTCAAACCCGAAACGCCCCCTGCCGGACATTCGTAACAACAGTAACAGATAGCAGATAACCTAAAATGTATCCTAAAATGTCCATATTGCGAATGTGGACAGGTGGGAAGCCTTAACCACATATTTCTAGAATGCTCAATAACTAAAGTCGAAAATTTTGACATATACACAGAGCTAGTTATGAATACTATTATGAATCGGTGTATGATTTGCTAACCAGGAACCGTAACCATAACTAACGTAATCGGTGTTACCGAAATGTTTCGTAATAATCGTTATTTATCCTATTGGTTTTTTAAACAATGTTGAATAACTATTGACTGTATTGAACTGAAAACCAGATTTTTGTCGGGGTTATATAAGATTGAATAATGTAAAAATTCGAAGGGGTTCAGTTGAACATGTACGGACTTGCTCTAGAGCAGATGTCATAAGATACAAAACTGGAAGAACTATGATATATTGATGGTGTGCCTTAGATACAGTCTGTGGTATAAACTGAGTTCTTCGTGAGATTCTTAATTACTTTCATAGAAAGCTACTTAAATTACCAACATTGGTTCTTTGAGACACTTTATTTTTGGTAGTAAAATTGATGAGAGTTAGAATTTTTTTCTTGATTTTATTGACCTCCTTGGTTTTGTACAAATAGGGCAGCTATTCTATATTCACATAATCTTTTTCTTTATTTTTGTTTTTTTCATAATCAGTTTAGTATTGATTGTGTAGCACTAATAAAATATTTAGTTTAGATAATTATTTTGTATTTTCTTTGGTGTATTTTTGATTCTATGCAATCCCTAATTTCTCTTGTCTAATGTACATTTGCCTTGAGTACTTTGCCTTGAGTGCAGTTGTCATTCATTTTGATATTTGCGAGTTTGGCAAAACCATACTGACAAAAAATATATATTTAAACAAACGTGTTAAAACTAGATCTTTAAATGCTGTTTGGCATGCATTAGAAGTGTTACTTTATGACATTCAGTGTAAAAATACGTTAATCCATTTTTACTTTCCGACTTGTATCCTAAAAGGAAAGTATTGCAATCGATGGGAAAAAGTCGAGATTTCAGTGGAAGTACGCGTTTTGGGGTCCCTAAATCGATTGCAATGATTTCTGGAAAATGTTACGCTCAAACGGTACAACGGATCGGGCTGAAAATTGGTACCCTATACTCGTACTTATTTAGAATTACCAGGGGACGACCTGGATCATTTTCGGTCACAATCTGACGATCGGAAATAATGTTAACGTTTTCTTAGGGATTCATCCGATTTTGACCAAACTGATACCAGCACATCCTTCAGTGACTTTAAATAGTTGTACCAATTTACTGATCAATGGGATGAGCGGTTTAGGCGGTACAAGCATTTTTTAAAATAGTCTGAAAGAGTCCAGATTTTGAAAAACTTCAGTGTCTACTGACAGGGCATTATGTATATGAAATATCCTTCTATGACTGACGTTAGGATGGGGTTCAGAGTGGATGTGTCTTTACGAACTTGAATAATTGCAAATGTGTTTAGACACTTCAATGTGTCAAAAATGTAGTTGAAAAGTTGGGTGAGCTATCGAGTAAAAATCGCACAGAAAATATTGCTTTGCAACTTAATAATATACTCTACGATTGTACGCTTATTTTCCTAGGTTATTTCGTGTTTAGTTTTGATATTTTACTGCTCTTTAGGTATATTTGAATGCGCTTATAGAAAACATATTGTATGTTCTTAATGCGAAAAGTTATTTTGCTTCTTGGAAATAAAATCACTCTTTTCGTACTGGTGTTATTAGTTATTATAGACAGCTGCTTAATTGCCACTAAAAACATTTCCCAACCACGAAACACGTAGGTAGATTCGTTCGTCTTAAGGTTTATGTTTTAAACGCTTGGTACAAATTGCGGTTATTTATACGCTTGATACAATGATGCTATCAAGGAAAACTAACAATTTTAGAGGTGCCCGTTCGTCTAGCTACATTAACTTCAGACAATACAAATTTGATAAACATTAATAATGCTTTAACTAAAGACAGCTCAGATGTTGACAAAATTACTAACCAATTCAAATAGGATGTATAACTCGTGTTTCTCCTTATCAGGACTAAGTCCTCTAACACCGGCTAAATAATAAGGATCGGTGTTGTAAAAATGAGGTAAAGTCGCTACAACTGGCCCAGCACACTTTCTTAAGTCCAGGGCACCTTTTCTCAAGCACTCGTCTGGAGATGGACAATAGCATTTGTCTTCAGGAATAGTGTCTGGATCGCCAAAGGTTGCAGTGTATTTACTACATGGAATACCATCGTATTTTGCAGCACTATCAAATTTAGCTGCTATAACTCTAAAAGTTGAAATCTATTAATGTTGATTTCTTTGGCTGTATTAGTTAGTAGTATTAGTTAGTCAGATAGTTAGTTAGTTGCCTTACCGACAGAGAGCTGGCGCGAAAGAAAGGACATCAGCCTTTGGAGTTAGCAATGCTGGAAATATGGTGCCATCGGTACCTCTGAATTGGTTGCATTCTTTGCTGCTCCAAGTGCTTAGTTCACGTTTGTCCATCCACTCTATGACTTTTCCCGTTGATTTGTAGTCTTTTACTCCACGCATTACTTAAACTTATTTGCTGCGGTACCATTTTTCTATCCATAGTTGAAAATTGAATTTTGTACAGGTACGTAACACGAAATTTACTCACTGCTCCCATCAAAGAGAATTTGAATACATTCTCAGCGACAACTTGAAGTTCTTTCGCTTCTATCTTCAGTTGAGTACATAACGCCTTCCCAGCAAAGTCTTTCACAGTGCAGTTAATAATAACTCCATCGAAGAATATCTGGTTGAAGGTTGCTGTTAAAAATGGCGTTTCTGGTTTTTGAAATATGCTATTTAGGGCTTTTGTAACCAGAGTTAACATCGCAGGCTTTTCTTAGTTAGTTGTCTTACCGACTCTCTGTCGGTAAGCTGGCGCGAAAGAAAGGATATCAGTTTTTGGAGTTAGCAATGACGGAAATATGGTACCATCGGTACCTCTGAATTGGTTGCATTCTTTGCTGCTCCAAGTGCTTACTTCACGTTAGAATAAATATTTGAACAACACAAGAATTACTATAATCCGTATTTAATTCTTTAAAAAGCAAATCTGTTGTCACAGGCGTTGGTACCTCAATAATTAGTTTGCATGCGACCAGGAACCGGAAACAAATCAACATTTTAATTTTCTATATCGCTGCTTTAATCACAAAGGAAGTGTGGTCACCACTTCGTTGCAATTAAGAACGATCATAGGACTTTCTAACCGTCGCGATGACATTATATAGGTTGTGCGCCAAATATTAACATCGATCGGTGACACATAACCACGGATTACAAATTTCTCACAAATCGCTACCTAGCTACCGATCGAAATGAATCACGAGTACATTGTCGGATTACATATTTTCTCGGCGGGCAGAGAGGAAGTGTGACTAATTACTAAAAAAGGCCAACGGTTCGGGCGTCCGAGACGTCTGACGTCAATTTTGATCGCGATCGCGGTGGAATGCAAAGACCGAGAGCCGGACATGCCGCTCTCCGGGTTCCGAAGCTAAAGTTGGCTCGCGTTGCTCGCGGAGATTTTAGGGAACACGGAATGCTGTGTGTCGCGTTGGCAAGCTCCGTTATTACTTCCTTCCTCTTACGCACTTAGAGCCCAGCCGACTGCCGCTCTTATTCTCTGCGGTCCACGAAAAGCAAGCTGGCTGTGATTCAAAGTTATTTCCGTGCATGATCTTTTACAGACGGCATTTGTTATGCCGCTCTTTTTTCTTAGTCCACTGCCTAGTGACGGCAGCAAATGTTATTTACTGCGCTCTCTCTCCTGTTATCGACTTCGTATTGGGTTTGTAATTGTACGACGTTTAATTATATTCTCTAGATAAATATAAGCTTTCCGGATTATTGAAACATTCAAATTATGGCCAAATTATATGAAAAAAAAAATCTACAATCTACAGATCAGTGGGATTTAAGAGCTATGAGCGGTTCTCGGGTTGCAAATTTTGATAAACGTTAGTGGCCACTGACATTAAGTTGGAATGCAAAGTGGCAATGCCTTCATGAGATTGAAGAATTGCTGATATTTTGTTGTTTAGATGTCATTTAACTAGACGTTTAGAATGATTAAAATCCACACATCTGTAGAACATTGTTAAGTAGTTACCCAATAGCAAAAATACTGTTAAATAGTTTGCGGTTACATGTAACACTTTCTGGGTGGCGTAAACTCTAACAGCTCAGCTATTGTGGTGATTCGATACGCCTTTATATTTTCTACCTGACATCAGAGAGACCCATTAGTGCACATATACCATATATTATTCAGAAATTATTAATATAAATTATTAAAGAACTTCTTCAACCTTGAAGAACTTGTGTGCAAATAGTTAGATACTTTTAAATCCCATATTGTATTTATTCCTGTCTTTTATCCTATAAGCATGATAACATGGGTGGATAAGGTTTATAAATACTACGGATATTTTAAAATGATGAAAAAAATACAGTACTCAATAATTTAATTATTTTAATCCTTTGAAGGGCAAGTTTAACAGAAATTATTTTAAGAATATCTGTACTTTTTAGCGACTTAACTTACTAATCCTGTCAAGGTTTTATGATTAATCAAAACGTCGCGTCGTTACTGATAAATTCCTGGTTCCTGTCATCGTTAATCTACAAATTCTACTAATCATGCTATCACCTATTGTCCATCCATTATTAACAACAATGCAGTATATATATATATATATATATATATATATTTTAATAACTCAATTTGTGAGTATTCCATTGATTTTATTTATATTTTGATTGTAATCTGGTGTTTGTTGTTGTAGAAATTGCCTGTAGAAGAAACGAATTATAGTTTCGAAATATTGCAAATTTAAGAACAGAGTTTTCTTTCGTGATCGTATACCCGACTAATATTCTAATTGTTTAATTCATCGATAGAAAAATTTTCCGCAACTTCATATATATATATATATATATATATATATATATATATATATATATATATATATATATATATATACAGGGTGTCCCACCTAAGCTGCCTCGGTCCATAGCCAACTTATTATTGATTTTTTATAAAAATGTTTCAGATAAAAGTTTCATTGAATCATATTCTACACATTTTAAAATTAGTGCCAGTAATGGTTGACTTCCGCTTATACCAGAAATAGGTATCAACTTTGTTATTTTAAATGGAACATCCTGTATATTATTGCACTTTTGGATTCTTTGTTAAATTTCAATGGTACTTTGATAAGGATACATTATGTCTAAGTGGCATCGTTTTTGAACTACATGACAATTTTTGAAAAAAATGGCATTTGCAGAGTCTTTTAAATTTGGAAATATTTCCGAAACTGTAAAAGATAGAAAGATGCGGTTTTCAGTTTTGGATTAAGCATAAAAGAGCGCACGTCCTCTATTAGAAAATTATCGCATTTAAATTACGGAGGTCTTGAGTAGGGATCTGTAAACTTCGAAGATTTCAATCGTGGATAACTTGATTTTTTTAAATGGAACGATATACGAATTTTAGCATAACCGGATGTAAAATTTAATTTCCTTTCAATTTTATACAGGCATTATGGCGTCTATATTTTACGGTTTTGGAGATATTCCCAATTTTTCACTTTTTCACGATAGAAACGTAATAATATACAGGTTGTTCCATTTAAAATAACAAAGTTGATACCTATTTCCGGTATAAGCGGAAGTCCGCAATTACTGAAACTAATTTTAAAATGTGTAGAATATGATTCGATGCAACTTTTATCTGAAACATTTTTATAAAAAATCGATAATAAGTCAACTATGGACCGAGGCAGCTTAGGTGGTGAGGCCTGTATATATATATATATATTTATAAAATAAAGCGATTTATTATGCTTTATATTAAAATTTTAAATATAAAAATTGACAACATGTGTTCTAATAATATGTTTCCTGTTTTTATTTAATTTTTTCCATACGTTTTATTTATCACTTTGTCAGTAACTAATGATAACAATAATTTATTAATACATTGTATTAATAAGTATTTGTTTTATAATCGACTAAGAGCCTAAATTATATCAACACTATGATTCACTCTATTTGTTTATTTTTTCGGAAAAATAATTTATATGGAATTAGATAACTTTAAATGTCGTTTATCTATTTTTTTGAGGTATATATTTCTTGAGTCATGTGACGTCAACATTGCATAACTTGATTTGCTTAATATAGGTACATGTATCTAGTTTTTAGCAAATCAATTCGATCAGTCATTTTAATCTACGAGAACCTAATGCATCAAACACTAATCCATTTGACAAAATATAAAAATAAAAAATAATAGTATGGAATTGTATAAGTGGCAATTTCATTGTTTCCATACTATTACGAAACATTGTTGTATAGTAGGTATTAAATACGAGTTGTATTTGATTGTGAATTTAATAATAACTTGACTTTTTCATATGCCCAGACATTTATATTTGGGGAAACAAAATATGGAAACTAAATATGCATAACATCTTTTATGCAATCGGTACTTACATTGTGAAGTAGCTTATTTCCTTTTCCAGACATTTGGCTGGGATTAATGCATGATAACAATTGCCATTGAGTGTTTAATTCCGTCCTTCGAATGAAGTATCAACTCTTCCGTACTTTTATTATATTTAGTAAATTTAATAGTCATTGAACTATAGTAACGAAGGCTACGTAGTGAAAAATAATGCTTGTAGCTTTGTTTCAAAGTATCACTTGACATATTGAAATCCAGTATAATAGTTACATATTTTAGAATCATAACAACATTCTCCTAACCTAGACACGTGTCGACAATTTCGCCCAGTGATGGCATATAAAAACAGCAATTATTAAATAATGTGGGAAGTGAATTGAACAAGTGGCGGCGGTACTCTCAAGGAAACGGATATGCTAGCATTATAAACCTACAACCAGGGTCCGGTAGTTGCAACATTTCCTACGTGTGGTACGAACAACGCCTCTAACTATACCTAACTTCATGTTACATTTACGTAATTGAGCGATTATTATCGGTGACTTATTGTCGACTTGCAACACAGCCGTACGCGAGATGCAACGCATCACTTCCAACACTTCGTTTCTTGCAGTTTATATAACGACTATCAATTACAACATTGCTTGGGATGAACGCAATAGACCGATAATCCACAGTTATATTTTCATTGCTTTTTGTGTTATAATTAGTGTTAATTAACATTATTGACCCCCCACACAACTTTCCTATTACTCGTTGACACATTGAAGCGTCTACACATTCTACAATTCTTCAATTTTGTAAAACAAAAACCAATCTGGATTACCTCTTCATTCCACACTGGAGAATTTCCAGTTCTTACCTTTAAATATATCGAGTTTCAATTTAATAACATGAATAAAACAAGAGTCTATTATGCCCAACTCAATAGTTTCGTCGTTGTAATCACATAAAGCAACAGCTTTACTTCCAAGCTATACACGTGATGTTCAATAGTACATACAATGTTTAGTTAATTTAGAAAATGGCCAGAAAATAGTCATTGCACTTGTTATTTAATTTTGTTTAACCGTTCGGAAGCTTGGTGGCAGATACTTTTACTGCTATAGAACTCTTTATGTTAGTAGAATAATAGGGGAAGTACCATTCACAAAAAATCTCTGCAACGCCTCTTAAAAGTTGTGATTCTTAGAAGGGAGATCACCCAGCCCATTCAGTGACCATCTTATGTCCATAATTCATCCCGTTGGACTTCTTTCTTTAGAATTACAAAGTGCCAGAACCACCGCAACCATACAACGACTTTGTTAGAATAAAGATTCTGTGGATTGAAGTTTGTTGTTTACAATGTACGATAAGTTGCCGGTCCACGTGAAAATCTTTATACAGCCTTTGTGCGAAATAGTATTGGTCATTTATGCTGTACGGAAGTCTACTAAAAACACATGAGTCGGTCAAACCGAGCAAACTTCCTGCGAATAAATTGCCGAAAAATGCGCATTATTTATAACCGCTATTACTAAACCCGTGACTAACGTCGGCCTATTAATAATGGCAATAAGAAGTCGCGATTTCACGTACTGTATCGACCGATTTAGCGCTGAATTTCCTGTACAACTACTGCTACCGGAAATAGGTATGTGTAGTAGTTACCGATATCGCCCAAAAATATTCCGCCCGACAGAAATGCCTTCGGAAAATTTCTCATCGGTGAATGTGTTTTGTTATCAAGGAATGACACAAGGCGCGTGCTCATATCAATGCAGGAATTTGAAAATCTTGCGAACAATTTGGTGTGTATTTTGCTAACGTGAAGAGCCCTGAATTGATAGTTATCACCATAAGGTTACTGGTTATATAAATATCTGTTGATCTACCTATTATATTATCATAACAAAACAGCAAAAATCTACATAAAAACTTGCCATTTTTTCTACAAATGTTTTAACTAAATTTTATACATATTTATATGAAATAACTGAAAAAAAATATATATTGAAATAATAACTTCAAATATGTAAAAATCCTTCTTTCCTGACATCAACAAACCATGATTCTTAAATATTTTTGTTGAGTAATGTTTGTGCAATATTAATAAATAACTGAATGGGCAGCTAATGGCATCAATAATACCCCGAAATAAAAGTTTTATGGTTGGAGATGCTGTAAAGATAAAGCTTGGGTATCAAGTGCAATGTACAACAGCAGTTTCGTGCCCATATATTTTTCTGGTCGAAAGTATTCGTAGTCGGCGATGAAAACATAATTAACCACTGATAGGGCCTTATCTATAATAAAATAATGAGTGGGATATTGAATTCATTAAAGGCATGTCGGTGTGCGCGACAACGCAATTGTTATTTTTTCAATATCGCCACTTTGTTATCGCCACATATATGACAATGATGACAATAAACTTATTGATGAAGCTACTTCCACGTTAGCCCATAAAAAATAATTATTTTTTCCCATATCAGCAGAGAGGAGAGCTGTTACTGATAAGGAGTTACAGAATCTGTCAATATTTTTTATTAGAGTTCAATCAACTTCAGCATAGTTTTATAGCAAACTGTTATATAGAAACTTGACTCAGATAAAATTCGGTAATTACTTCTAGTTCTTTGGCAAAATGATTATTTTAATTAAGATTTTAATAACTCCTTTATAGATCATCAACGTAATGTTGAAAAGTTGTTTGTTTATTGCAGACATTTCTTGGAAATATTCAATATGATTGAAAAACAATTAATAATAATACTTACCGGAAATGTGATAACAAATTAATTTTTATAATCAATTATGATAGTACTGACGTTAATATTGTATGAAATTAAAAAATAAGGTTGACAATATGATACATATCATGGGATTTATATTTATGATTGTGAATAGATTGCTTGAGTGTCGTTAAAACTGAGCATCACTATTATTACAATCGATTATTTATTTTGATTATACTTTGTAGCAGGGATAGATAAACTAAAATTGTGTCAAATTTATCAATTGTCTATAATAATTATTTATGTACAAAGGACATAGATAAAGTAGATGTTTATGCCCTCGACAGCGATTTGTTAAAAAGCTTATTAGTGGCCCAACATCGATTATGCACGTGGAATACAAGATTTTATGTCTTATCCATGTTTTGTTCCTTAAAAATTATAAAATATCTGACACTGACATTTCTCATTTAACATAACATGAAAATACATGTCGTGCTTGTTGCATGTTAGTTACCTCGACAACCCTTAATGCCCTAGGCTCTAAAAGACCATAGTTAGAATTTTTAATTGACCAATAGGAAAGTAAAAGATTTAACTGAGTCTGATTCTTTCTTTAGAAGAAAGTCGTTTATGTAGGTACTGTGAAGAATAGAAAGTGAATATCAATGTGATATTGCAGCACAATCAATGTAATATTAATTAATTATACGTACCAAATGTGGGGATTTAATGCAAAATCCATGGAACATCACTGTTGTCACAATTTTGCACAGCACACGTTTGTATTTTAGTCTTTAAAGTTATATTTTCAACACTACAACACTCTCCATCGGAATATTGTTTATAATCTTGACGCCAAGAACAGTCTGGAGTTGTCCGTTTTTTTTGATTTTCTGTCGTCAGTGACCATGTGACAACTTGTTTTCCCATTCCTAACCAGTTTTATTTTCAGCTTTTTCTTAGATGTTTCGATTTTCATTCTGTTGTATAGGAAATCTATGGAATTGAATTTTTTAAAGTTGCAATCTTTGATAAATTTTTCAAAATCATTACATTTAAAACTTTTAAAGTTGAAAAGTTGCAGTTATATATGTGACCTTTGATGCGAAAAGGAACCTATCGTGACGTTATCTTGCACGCTATTTTCGCACGTAAGGTCTCTTCCGATAGGTACCGTTATGGCGCACGTTATTTTCGCACGTCAGGTCCCTTTTCGCATCAGAGACCTAATCTAGCGAGTAATAAATCACTTCTAATATTGCTGTTTCTCGTATATTTTGATATAATACTTGAATTTTACAACTGATACCTACACCTACAGCAAAATAAACGCCACAAATATCATGTTGGTATAAGGATGATAAAAATGCCAATTCTCTAGCATGCAAAAAATATAGGCCAGAAAACCAAATAAAGCACGCGAGATTTCCAAACTACGATCCACGCAGTGATTCAAGTGTGTGGTGTCTGATTGATTTTTTTTTCGTACAGTGGGTGTGCGTGAAATTTAACTGCGATAACTTTCTCCGATTTGGTTTGCTCAACAGCTTATACAACAGAACGTGACATCTAGTCATGTCGTACCTAATACTCTCTTGGGAAGCTTTATAACATTTTGTAACGTAGCACAAGAAATGGTTGTTGGTCGATTTGGTGGGACAAGTCGAAAATGCCAATTTTGATTCGGTTTTTTGGACCGATATCGCATAACCGAGCCGTAACTGTGTCATTATCAGACCAGACGCTGTTACATAACCAACCTGTCGCACGCCTATGCACTGGACGTGTTTTCTGTTACGCGTGACCGAGATTTTGCCCCGTGTTTATGTAATTCTCTGTCTGTGTTTGAGATATTAATAAATTGTGTTTGGCCGATTAAATATATGTTATTATATTGTTTGCGATAAAGAAAAAGTGATATTTTTGTCATTCCCAATGTCTCAAAATCTAATTTTCACTCCAAATATGCATTATTTTTTGTAGATACATACGTTTTTATGTAACAGTTTGCAACTTCTTCTTTAAGAGGTTATAGCGTCTAAGCCGTTCAACCCTTAGATCTGTAAATTGGTATACATATTTGAAGTGATTGGAAGCTGGCATAAATTTAGCAAGGGTTAAATCCCTAAGAAAATGCATGTAACATTTAGGACTTCCGGTTGCCAGATTGTCATGTCACCTAAAACAATCCAGTTAGTCCCCTGGCCATCCTAAATACGACATTTCAGCCTAAATACAAATATTGTTAAGAAGTTTAATTTTGCATGAATTTTTATCTTGTTCTCTTCGTAGAAGTACAGTAAGATTTTGTTGCAGACACTCCCCAGCGTTTGAGTGAATTTATTATTATCATTTTGGCTAAAAGCTTTTTTTTTGGTATTGTGGGAAACTACTGAAGAGATTGAAAAGTGTAGTATTTATTTGTTTGTGGTGCATTATCTTTGGATATGCTGCAAATAGTCTTTTTTATTATTTGAGTGCTGTAATTTTACAGATCGAAGTTGCATTAGGCAAATAAAAAGAAAATTTAAGTCCATAAGGTCATTTTTAAATACAATTTATCTAATTAATTAATTAATAACATAGCACATCGAGGCGATTATCATGTCAGCAAAACACCGATCTCCCAAACAAGCAAAAAAATTAATCCGCAAAATTTTGATAACTTTGTTTTCGAATTTTGACGGGCGTGAACTTCGTCCCGAACATCGCGTTGCATTTTGGGTTATCGAAAACCGGATATCCTAGCCGGCTGTGTACTTGAGGTTATCAGCGTACGAGGTTATCAACAAACCGCGTCGCACCTCAGCAAAAATCACATATTTTCACTTATTTCATTCGGTTGACTATCCTGTGTCACCACCTCTTCCACCACCACCAATTTCCGGTTAAAGTCGTGGAGAGCCGGAACTGGGAACGCCACGGATGTTACTTCTTTAACTCCGCGTCCGCACTTGTTGGAAGTTTGTTTTGGCCAATCGATAAGCGGCGCGGATCTTGAAATGACTTAACATTATTTTGCAACGGTCCATCGATTAGGATAGGTTAGGTTCCGCTTAATGTCCACAAAAAGGCTTCATTAGCTAGTTCGATGTTGTTTGTTGAATAATTTGATCTTTAAATGTAATGGTGTTTCTTTTATTTGTCCTTTAATATGTAACATGTCGAAATATGTTATTGATTCGTTATAATCTTGTTATTTAATATTATATTAGTGTTGAGTGTAGTAGAGGATTCTTTGTGATTTATATGGTCGCCTTAAAGTGCCAGTATACAGTAATATTACTGCGAACGCAGCCTTTTTGCTAAGTGCACGCGTTTTAAGACGTGTAACAGGACACTTCCTGACAACAGCTGCGTTTGGTCGTTGTCATTTTGTTTCTTGTAAGATTTCCTCGGATGCATACCAGAGTGCCGGAGGTTATTGAATTGCCTCGAGGATTTCTTGCAAAAATTCCCCCAAGACGCTCACAACCAACGGTCGGTCTACGGCTTCTTTGTAATTTTATCTAATACCATTTTACGACGTTATAAATCAAGAATGCGAACATTTTTTTTTTTTTGAGTTTATAGTCAACCGAACGTTATTAACGTTTCCAAAAAGTAGAAAGTACTGATGTAATAGTTTATTGTCGTAAACAGATTTGAGAGCAAATCATTTGGATCACTTTGCTAAATCGTGTGATTAATCAATTTTGTGCTCTATTACGCGTAAACATTCCTTATTTTACGCTTCCATTGCATCACGCAATCAATTACTTGATTTATTAATTAATAATGTACCTATAAACAATAAGTTACCAACTAAAATTTGTGCCTGATAACTAATTGCAACTTCAAAACATATTGAAATATTACTAGTACATTCCTTTTCATACTTTTTATTTTTCAACATTTTATTGTAGTTGTTGCAGTTTTAGTTTAAACCAGGATTGTTATAAGAACCCGTTTTTTTTTTCATTTTATACAAAACAAACGTTTTTGTTTACAAAAAATGTTTTTTTTTTAACGAAACAATGTTCTTTTTATGAATCCATTGCAATGATTTTTGAAAAATGTTTGTATGTGGTTATTTATAAAGTTTTTTCCACAATCTGACAACCGAAAGTGGCAAATAGTATATGCGTTTTCTTAGCTTGATACCTGCTCAACCTCCAGTAACTTTAAATATGTATACTCATTTACAGTTCAATGTGATAAGCGGTTTAGGCGGTAAAAGGGTTTATAGAAGCAGTTTGACAGAATCCTCAGCCTTCGTCGCTGTAGCTGCGAATTGTCAGATTTTGATAAACGTCAGTGGCCACTGACATGGCATGACTTTGTGTTATTATATGACTGACGTTAAGTTTGTGTCCAGAGTGGTTGTGGCTACACGAAATTGAATGCAAGTATAATTATTTCGGAAAGTTAGTTATTTGAGAACGCTAATTGCAAAATTTGATTATTATGTATTAAAGTCGGTCACCTATATTCTAATAAGATGCAGAACTAGTCATTCATACATTCTACTAAATAATTTTTTAGGAAAAACCGAAAAAACGTATTAATGAAACGTGTTAATGTGTGCTTTATACATAAATTAAACATAAAAACCCTGGTCTGAACTGTATTATATGCCGATTTTCGAAAAAGAAAGATTTTTTCATGCGTCTCGATATATTTTTTTTATTACTGATTTTTTTCAAACAGAGCTGAATCTTTTCTAAACTGGTTTATTACACAACATAAAGCAAAAGTAGGATATAGAGGTCACCCAGTTAGATCCGGTAAAATCGGCAACACTGCTAAGGGACCCTAGTTCCGACTTGACAGGGGTAGTTACCCCTACTCTAACCTCACGCTGTTACCTATTATCCACCCTCTTCATCGCGTGAGATGCAATCTCCTCTCCTATCCGGAATAAAGCATTCGGCAAATCAGTTTTTTACGCACAGTAAAGTACCTACGTGCGCAAGAAATTAGTCATAACAAGTAGTAAAAACAATCGACCAAAAAAATTACGCAATTCTGAATTCAACGCAGTCTCAGGTCTAACAAATAAATCGCTTATCGTAATTCGACTTACGTACCTAATTGGTAATCAGCCCATAATAAAAACTCGACTTACAATAGAACTTAGCAAATTCTGCAATTTGTTGGGTGACTCATATGTCACACAAATAGGACAGAAGTTAAACAAAGCATTTTATAACGCGGTAATCCGGTGTCGGTAAGACGGGGGTGCAACATCCCCTTTGAGGTTTCGCCCCTAGAGGCGAACGAGAGGGACATTCGGATCTGGGTGCGGCGGCAGAAAAAAAGTAAAAACTCGCCCCCTATTTTCGGTCCAGACCACTATTTGTCAATGTGTCATTAGTGGACTCGCCCCAAGCCACCCTCCTTCGGGGTACAGGTTACTTCTCCGGTTACGTTCAAGGTTAGGTCGTATCCAGCGACGCATAAACTTGTTGATTCGTGACGTTTTATTTAAAACGTCCTTTATCCAATGAACGAAATATGAGATATTTTTGTATGACCTGTCACATAATGATGTAGGTGCTATTCTCAGATTCAATTGTCATTATTCATTCATATCGATACTACAACAAAACAATAAAATAATGTGTAAGTGCGGCCTTATGATTAGTTTCTTGACTATATTTTTTTAAATGCAGCAACCATAATGGGCTGAAGAATTAGCAGTAATATCTAGAGATTTAAGATCTTTTTAATGGGCGGTTTTAGATTGCCCAAGAAACGCAGATGATGTGCACATTTATGCCTGTTGATGGTCAATAAACTACAAATGGTTCTAAAAGCGTCTTAACGAATCGTCAGACTACCGGTTAACAGATACGCTTAAATATGCAAGTAAAATTTAACGAGGAATTCTTTTAACATGACTAGCCCAGTGGCCAAAATTACAAGAAAATTGTGTTGTATATTTGGTATATAAAAGGATTTCAATTTCAATTCAATTTTTAAAAAGAAAAATTCTATCATAAATCATAACACATTGTAAAATAAAAATATGTATTTATTTGTTCAAATATTTTCTAAATCCAATGTTTTCTGTAATTCTATAAAAAAAATTGTTTTACTCTTAATAAGTGAATGACATTAACAACAAAATTAATTTATGCAGCATAAATCAGTGTATTTTTTATAGGTTTTCTTATTAAACAGAACATTTATCATTACATTAATGACTTAATGAGAAGCAGGTAAATCTATAAAATAAAATTATAACCGATTGCAATAATTTTGTCACTTATCGTATAAAATAATAATTTTATTCTAGCAACTGCGTCTATTAAATCGTATTTATCAGTGTCTGGCTGGTACATAAAACTGATTGAAGCATTTCGGCAATTTTGTGTCCCTTAAAAGGTCTGTTCGCCGTTTTAGTTTAAAAGTATGCTTTGATATTTATTACACCTTTTTTAATTCTTCCTTAATTTCTTCTACCTATAATCTTATAATCACATAATATGATACACGTTGTCCAAGGGAAAGAAAGAAAAGTTACCACACTGAACATCTGATTATTATATACCTCCTGGCAATTATAAATAATAAAAAGTATTTGGTTACTATTTTCAAATCAATATCGAGCATGTGGATTGCAGTCGATTAGTCTTTTAAAACAATGTTACGTAAGTTGCTTCTTGAATTACCTACCAAGCATTAGTTAAAGCTGTCATTAACTAGTTACTTCGGCTATTCCCTAGTTAGTATCCGAAGGACGATTTTAATATCAACACTAATTAACAGACTAGGTAAGTTTGAGTTTAACTAAGCAATAGAATCGTGTTTTCGTATTTTCAGGTATTAGCGGTAACATAATATGGGTGTATGTTGTGTATGTATGTGAACGCGATAGCGCCTAAACGGTACGACGTATCGTGCTGAAATTTTGTATACAATTTCGAATTGCCAGGATACGAACTGAATGGTTTTAAATAATAATAACACTAATTATTTGCTTCTATGTAGGCCACAAAAACAAAATAATTAATTTAATTTTCCCAAATTTTACCCAGAGAAAAAATCCCAGATAAACTAAAAAGTTCATTGCTGCGCAAATTACTAATTATGTTTGTAACACTCATTAATGCATTAATTTCTGAGTTATATCTCAATGATAAACGTTTGAATTGGAATATTGTGTAACATAGTAATCTAAAGTCGCTCAAAACATTTCATTGAAAACAAAAAAAATGTTGCAAAAATTGCGAGATTGCCGTATCGGGTATTTGAGGATTTTAAAATCGAGTGTTTTCGAATTTATACACGATCATTATACAATTTATCAGCCATTAAACACTCATGTTTGAACTATTTTTCATGTTGTTTCTTCGTGATTCTCAGATAATAATTAATAGCTATTTTTGGATGAGTGAACAAAGATTCTCCAGAATATTTTAAATGTTGTTGGACCTAATGTAGCGTATATGGAACAAATGAGTGACAAAGTAATTCTTAGCAATTGAGAAATAAAACATAGATCAGAGTTCGGAAAAACAGTTCATCATTGTTATTGCTCTCGTATTTTGTGGTATATTTTATGGTGAACATGCGGTAAACCGAACTATTATCTATTGTCTGGAATGATGCAAAGCTCCAGCTTATAAATCTAAATCAGTATATTAAAGCCTGTAATAAATTACCTAGACCTTGATATTTCGATAAAGATCTCGAAGTAAATTTTTATTTGCCAACCGATAAATAAATAAATTGATAACAGGTGCAAATAATTTTAATCAAATCCATAAAAAACTAGGTTATTTATAGATTTCTATTTAAATAATAAATGATAAAATTAATAGAAACTATACACGGTCATCATTCGGAGTATTCGTCGACTTCCTAGTAAAAATGGGAGCTGTGGCCAGAAAACAAACGCGGTTTGTGATAAAACACATTATCTTATCCTTTCAACCGCAAAAATTTCCGGATAAATATCAAGAAAATTTAGTACAAAAAAAAATCAGATTGTAATAGGTATATTTAGCAGTGACATCAATCACATCTGAGTGAAGTTTTGGTCCGAGATCAGCTTAGTGATATTGTAACTAGCACTTAGTGATATTGTAACTAGCACTTAGTGATATTGTCACTGGCACTTCTCAATATACAATTTAGTAGCAAGGCAAGACTTTCAGCATCTGCTATCAAGAAAAAAGTGAACGATCATGTTGACGTCCGATCATGAAATTTCAACTCAAATATGTACACAAGATCCGTCTAAACTTTTTCTGGAGAGCACCAAAAACATGTTACAAAACCGCAACTTACGAGAGAGCGAGATATGAATCGTAAAACTTTCGAGTATACATAATATGGAGTAGAATATACGAAATGAGGAAAAAATGGTAACTTGTTTGCGACGTGATAAGATAGGCGAGAACTGGTACAACCCGGATATGGGATATTATAGAAGAGTACGGATCACCATCTTCATTGTTTTCCGACAACGACGACGTTCCGTGTCTATTTTAAGAGAAATCATCCGAAGCGAGGCGCGCAAACATTTGCACGATTTTACAGGAGACTCGACAATAAACTGACGCTAGTGGTGGTATTTATCAAGATCTGTGTGTTGATGAATTGCCTTCAAGCTTTCAGAACGTCAATTTTACAACGGGTATCAATTTGCCAATGCGCTCTCTAACAAAGTGTATCGATAGTTTTGTTGATTAAATTTTAACGAGGTATATTGCTAAAATGATGATAGCAAGCTAAATTAATGAGGAAGGTTTAGAGTCAACGAACGAGCTGTTCTATCATTTAATCATAGTTCAGCTCTGCTATGGTGTGTGTATCTACTAAGTATAAGAATTCATTGAACATTCACAGGAAAGACTTAAACCTTTCAAATCTCAAGCACCACAATGATTTGCAGTACTAAATTTTAAGGCAACAAAAGCCCGAGACCCGAAATGAAGTTGCGCTTTTAGTTATATCTGGTGGACAAGGAACTCGAGGGCGGTTCCTTGGAAGCTGATATCCATAATGTATACCCTCTCGAAGGCAGTAAAACACTCCGAAAGAATAATATGCAGTTGATGGGCGGACGCACTTCGCACAATATCGGTCAGGTCCGCAGGTACTCCAGAAATCTTCCACAAAAAGCCCTTCACAATGCAGTTACTCCATTTCCTGGTGATAAACGACGAAGGGAAGTAAATATCGTAGTTTTGTGCGCGATGGTCAGGCGCTTAGCTGTCTGACTTGTCCGTTCTTCTTGCATCTCTCGCCGCTATGTCTACCTGTTCTTCACCTGGTTGCTCTACCTGGTCTCTTTAATTCTCGAGAGTGGCCCCCCTTTGTGTTAGAGTCTTTGAAAGCGTTACGGGAGATCAAGTCCCAGGGATAAATTAAAGTGACACATTTGGCATCGTTAACCGAACACTCCCAGTTCTTCGGACTTTTATTCAAGAGCTAGGAGCTACTAGCATAATAAAGGATGTATGTCGCGGTCGTCCATTGGTTTTGGCGCTATCAGACCTTTTTCCTAACTTCTCGTGTTTCTTCTAAACGCATTGTCCAAGCTTACTGTCAACATCCCAAAAGCGATATCTCAGAAAAAGGAAATATATCAAAGGACTTCGTTGAATTTAAGAATTTTGATCTTCAATAACTTTTTTAATTTTTTGTGGATTTTTATGATTTTTGCACCAAATTATAGACAATTTTTTTGAAATTGTTTATAGCTGAGACAATTTTTAAAATCTAGAGGTAAAGAAAAAATGAATATGTCATTCTAGGGTACTTATAGTCGGAAAGTAAAAATGACAAACTGTGAAAATTTTCAAAGCAATATACTAATGAAATTGCTCTGAAATTGTAAGCCCTAGCTGTGGTACACATCAATTTACAAGCGGAACATAGACCTAAATAAAGCTACCGCACATATCGTTGATGGCACTGTACCTCTCGAATAAAACCGACGAGGAACCTTTGATGGAAGAGAGAGATAGCTAACGTTAGTGTCCCGATTTCTATGCGTGGGGTTAAGCATCAAGTGCCTCGGTATCATCCACAGGTTGCGATCCTCACATCTGTCCACATACGATCTCACCAGGGGACAAACAGTGTACAGTTTCGCCCCATGGAATGGAAAGGCAGTATAGAGTTACTGAAAGCCTTACAAAAACCAAAAGCCCACTTGATACGAGAAGACTTATAGTTTTACGGCCATCCACTCGATTAAGAGTCATATAATCTCCATTATTTTACGGGATCAGGGAAATCGTTTATTAGAATAATTAGAAGACACAAATCAAAATGTTTGGGGTTATATTTGGAACGGTGCGGTGGCTCGAAACTTTCTTCCGCACGTTGCATGGCATATGACGGGTAATCCTAGTAGACGCTTTGATGCAACTCGAAAAAAGGATTATCTTATAAAAACATTCGAAATAGATCTCGGGTACGACCATGTGTGCGCGGTTTCGTCTTCACTGTTTATGTTTATTTTTTTTGTTGCCGTTGTCGGATGTGCCCCGTAAGAGATCCGATGTTTTCACCGAGGCAGAGTGTGAGAAACGTAAATGTTTATCTCCGGACAATAAATTTCTCTAATTTATCGCTAGATCTGACACGTTCGGTCCGGGAGATGTGGACCGCGTTGCCAATATCGATTCGCTTCCGTTTATTGAAATTTGAATGAACTTTGATGCGTTTTGTTTATCGGAACGTGATTTATCATCGACGCATCATGAACACTTACCATCATGAAAAATACATTGTAGACAAATTTAATTTGACTAGTTTTCCGGGAGAAAACCGCGTCAACATCGATAAAGTAGTCAACGTTTCACACTCTGTTGCAAGAGGCATCTACAGGACGTAACAGTAAGACAGCTACTAAGAGAATGATTTCTCCCGGAAATCTAGATCTTAGTGATTCGCACCGCGGATCCAATCTTAATATGACTTTGATTTTGATCATGGTACTTTAGAATCATGCTTGATGAGAGCAACTAGCTGAATACGGTGATAAAGACTATAAAATCATCATCTCTACATTCAAAAGAGAAGTCGACATTTATATTTAATATAGATAAAGATGAACCTCGTTTTTACTTTATCATAAGTAGTATGACAAAGTATTGTAATCGTGTCGAAAAAAAAAAAAATTTTGATTTTAGCGGAAATAAGTCTTTTTGGGCCCCCTGAACATTTTTGACCAAGGTACAAAAAAATGTCTGTGTGTGTGTACCCGTTTTTTGTGGCGACGATTCCGGAGAAACTACTGAAGGTATCGAGACGAAACTTCATATTTAGAAGTTTCGTGATTAAACTTAGAGCTGAAAGAAGTTTTGTCCAAAAGGGCCCAAAGAAACTCGAGGTTTACTCTTATCATTTTTCAACGATTTTGCAAATTAGCCGCCATTTCTGTAATTTCGTCAAAATAGTTAAATAATAAACTATAGTAGAGAAAATTTTGTATAATTTATGTCCATTCCATTTTTTGGAAAAAAAAATTAAATCATAGTAAGCGGATGCCCCTTGAACTTCCAAATTGCCCCCCTGAACACGGCTGTATCGTATGATAAAGTCATGTGCCTGGCCACATCAGATTTTTTCATTACGTACACCAACGGGAAAAAATCATATTTAATTTATATGCTCCTACGCACACGGGTTTTAGTTCGTATCGTGTAAAAGCGTGCAATGTTTAATGGGCTAATGAGCAATGTTTAAGTTAAAATACTGTATCGTCTTTGACAGTTAACATATCGAAATGAATCAAACGGCATTACATTGCAAATTTATTTAAAAGTGAGTAGACAAAAACTTGACCAAGGTCCCTAATTGTTCGACAATGTGTTTCCTAATTGTTCCCAAACTGAGACCACAAGAAATTTAGTTAGAAAATGTGGCATATGTAGGTATGTGTAGACAGAGAATATTTGTGACGTCATAATTTATCTTTACCACAAATAACAAAAACCTAGGCGAAACGACAATAACTTTTGTGGGACATAATACAAGAGTTCTTCTGGCTACATAGCTACGGAATTTGGATTCCTGTCTTACGTAAAACCCTATTTATTTTTTTTACACTTTTTATACCACCGATATCCACGTTTCCAGTTATAAATCTTCCCGTGTAGGACGTGAAATACAGCTACGGCGTAATCAGGATGACGTTTCTCGAAAGCTTGTGCAAACTACACGCCGGACAAACAGCACCAACATGCGACAGCATTTGCTATCTGGCATTGTGTTACGAATTTTTTTACCAGAAATCTACATGTATCCGGTTCTGGTCGGATATCAGAGTAAATTCTACATAATTGTCACGCAGCCGGCGACAATTATGCGCGACTTTCGTAATCCTTTTATCATTATGAAGCATACAAGACTTCACAAATTGTAGAGTTATATATAAGTTTTGAATAAAAAAAAAACTTCCTTCACTATAATCCGTACAAAAAATATGTCAAAAAAACATAGTTCCCATATTTTTTGGGGTTTAGGAAATTTACAGGTCAACCTCCTGTCCCGCCTGATGACTCTAAATCCCATATTAAAGAACCCCCTAGTAAGGGTTGTGCGATGATATATGGGGATACAGTCTACACATGTGTCGCTCAGTAAAAAGAATGGACAAAAAAATAACGAAGGGGAAAACTACGTGGGGTGAACCGTTTTGAATAAACTAGGACACCTGTTAGTTCCTAAACAGATTTTCAACTACTACGCGAGTGTTTAAATCTTAACATCAGTGAGAATTTTGTTTTCTCGATCTTGTAGGTTGATCATAATAGCTTCGTTATGCGCGTATGTAATTACCTACGTGCTCATCTTAGTAGTAAGTATATTATACAGGTAGCAGTTAAACAATACAGAGAATTTGTCAGATTTATTCATGTTGTGTGAGCGTTGTGTGTCAGGTTTGATGAATATTTATAACGACCTTGCCAGCATACCAAGAAGTTTTATAAACAAAACAAATTCTCTGTTTTGTTGCGCAAGGGATTTACCGAGTCTCTGACCAATTGTTAAACTAACCGCAAGCCGTTGACATATTATACAGTGCGTATGCCATGCCAATGTTTAGAATCGTTACACAATCATATTCGTGGATAATTAATAAGACTTTCGAAGAATTTTTCTTTTACGTCTGAATTGAGGAATGGTAGTGTATGAATTTGATTATTTTATTATTATTATTATTATTATTATTATTATTATTATTATTATTATTATTATTATTATTATTATTATTATAATAACTGCGCATGTTAACAAGAAAGTCAAGTATTTTAATTCACACGTCGACCAATTATCTCCAAAAAAATGCGACAAACCAATCTTTTTGTATGTTCGCACCATTGGAATTAGAAGCGGCTTGTAAGTCGGGTATTGATGGGTATTGTGGTGACATGAATCACAACATGTTCGTTGAAATTGTTGTGTGACGTCCAAACAGAGACTACGGGCTGTTGATTATCATTTATGGAAATATTCAGGCGCAGTGTTGGCACCGCTATATCAACACTTTTACTAGATTTGTTTTTCCCAGCGTAATAGCTATATAAAATAGTCGCATCTGAAAGAAAAAATGATAAACATTAAATCTCATTATTGAATAATTCGGTAGAAGATAATAAAGTAATTGATTTTGTTTCATTGTGTTAAATCTATTACAACCGCAGTACAGATAGCAATATTGTCAAACGTACAGTTGGTGATGATTAAAAGAGTTCGAGCAGTCACAAATACCAGAACAGGGTTTGAATTAGTCTTTACTTGCGCATGCGCCTTGTAGAATTTGCAATTAATTCGATATGAAAAACTTACTGATGCTCGAACACAGCTAATAAGAACTTCTATAAATGTTTTGTTATGAGACAGACTGATGACAAGCCACTATAAAATGTGTCTAATAAAATCAGAAGCGCGTTTCCCACACATTTGCGTCATATGACATTTTTAAGGCGTGGCTACACGGGCAGTTTCTGAAAATTTGTAAACATCGTCAACAATTGGCATTTATCCAGCTTAGATCCACAACGGTTCGTATCTGGAAAGCATAATATTACATGGGTATGATTAACGTACTATCTGTTTGATCTTCTTATTTTACAGTAATCGCAGATGTACTATTTTCCAACAACAGTTTATTCTGGGGATGAAAATTTGGTAAGGTTGTTTTGTCCAAATATTCTTTCAAATTCCTTATTGTATTTTCGTATTTCTTTTCTTTACTGTGCAAGTTGTTGGTTATTTTTTAATCAACCAAGTACTGTTTCAATAAGTTGTCTTTCTGATCTATTAATTATCTGATCCTTCAATAACATCCTTGTAGTAATGCAGATATGGTATGGTATGGCATGCGTGGGTCACAGGCCTTTCGAGATACTTCAACCTGGAAGATTTTTTGTATACACCCCTTATAAATTATAGTCCATCAATGTTCAGCCTTTTCGTCAGTCATTTATTGTTCGTGGAGTTATTTGTGCCAATTCTTCTGGCTTAACTGTGGCGGCTCCAAGATGACTAACGCATTATAGTGCGAAACATTCGCATAGTATTTGTTTCGCTGTTTCTGGTGCTGCATTGCAGAATTTACAGCTTGCATTATTTACACGTCCAATTATTGTGAGAAGGTATCCCAGTGGACATTATCTCGTGAGGAGTGCCGTCATCAGTCTGAGATCACGCTTTGTAGCTGGAAAAACTCTTTGTGTTTAGAGGCAGAGAAGGTAATGGTTGTCTTTGTGGATGTTTCCCAGTAAGCTTTCTTTGTTTTATTTACCTATTTTTGTACCATCCACCTAATGTGGAGCCTTGGAGCATTTTCGAGCTAAGCTATCGGCTTGCTCGTTTCCTTTGATTAAGTGTCCTGGTATCCACGTAATGTAAATAATGCTCACAAAATCAATTTATGTGCACCCTCTTGAATGTAAAGTCTAATTTTTCCTAACTTTGCTTTACATTTCTCTAATTGTATCCAGATGCTAAGCATTTAATGTTCTATTTCAGATAAACACGGAAACATGGCGTCTATTAGATCAAGAAACCAGGAAGAGGTTAAGAATGGAGATAAGGTGAGCGTCTGGCATCCTATTTACGATAACTTGTCGATAATATTATTCAACATGGTTTTCAATGTTCGCGGCGGTCATTATGGTATGCTATGGCGGCTTTATCGCATTAAAAAGGCGTTACGTCAAAATAGCCGTATGCCAGTAGTGAAAACAAAACATAATCGTAGATATACTCTGTTTATTTTTCACATTGCTATCGCGGCGATTGTAGTTTACATTTTTCCCCGCCGAGGTTGTTGTATGTTTATAATGTGTAATGGAATACAATAACATAGCAGTCCGAGACGATGTTTTCTGACTTGTAGACACAAACAGGGACGCGTATCCCAGCGGATCGTCTTTCTTGCTTTATTTTTCAAATCCGATTTTAGATCAGTGTTATTAACATTTCTACGAGATTCGGTTATGTAACGGACGACTTCCGGGGTTCGTATTTGTTATGCTAATATAGACTCTGTCAATAGAGCTATTTGAAGATTGATAGATCACGGTAAAAGAGACCAGTCAATATTTACAATCATCTTAAACTAATACATATATCAACTGGGAGGTAGATATTTTTTATTTTTGGAAACGATACTTATCTCCGTATGTGTGTTTACATACAATATTTTTATACGATTATGTCATTTTTAGGACTAGCGATAAAAATGTTCTTTCCTTAAATTATCATTAACAAGCAAAACCCCGATAATTCCGGACAATAAATGTTGACCCAGCTATATTAAAGTTGGTCGAATGCGACGGTGGCGGTGTCTGGCGTAACTCGACGTCAAATTTTCGCCAAAAATAGATGGCGGTACAATGAACTTGTTGGAATCTGCGTTTTACGGATAATCGCCGCGATCTATCAGCTAGAAATTCGTAGCATTTGTCGAAATTAATCCGTCTAGATATATCACGTCACTGTTCATCAGAACTCCGCTGCCTTGCCATCATCTTGGGGTTCCTTGATCACCGGCATAAGTCATCCTGACCGACAAATATTCTGCCACGTAATCGAGTATACAAAAGATTAATTTGACAAACCTAATTAGTAAAATTAAATCAATGTGATTTCATGATGCTCTTTGTTACAATCCGAAGAGTCTTGGTTCGAATCCCTGTTGTGGTTATATTTATGATTAGTACGTATTATTTAATGCATTTTTATCGTATTAAGGAAAAGACACCAATAGCTAACACCTTAAGAAACACCTTTTGCTGTATAGTTAGTGTCACGTAGTTGTATCAAATTTTATACCATAAAACTGACAAAGACTGAAATACGTCTCAGAATTTTTACGCAAATTTTATGCTCTTGTCTCTCATAAGTTACAAGTTTCTTTATAGCTACTATGATTGTGATATTGGCAAGAAAAATCACTAATACTGTAATAAATATTTACACAGTGACATAGGTACTATGTGTCTCCTAACAAAATTTATTTTTATGGAAGTGATGTCATAATATGTCTTTATGATATAATAACGGTTTTTATGTGTAATGCTTGAAATATGTCAATCAACCTTGTTCAATGCATTCTCTAACGAAACAAATTAAACATAGTAAGTACACAATAAATTTATAGATAGTGTGCCAGTGCACAATAATGCTAGACGATTTACAAAACATGAACGCATACACACTCGCCTCGATATATCGCACACAATACGACGTCTTGTATAGAAATAACAATGGTAAACTTAACTAGTACGACCTTTAACCTATATGTCGTGCGCAACTTCGACTTCCGCAATCATAAGGCGCATTGTGTAACGTCCGGTACCAACCTAGAAAATCACACATCCTTTCATTATTCTATAACCGTACGTCTTCTTCTGTTTCTTTTTTCTTCACATTGCTTAATTTCCCAATGGGCCAGTGAGGCTCCGATTTCCAAAACAAATGCCGAACCGGAAGTGTCGGTAATTAGAAACGGACGGGGTTTAAAAAAAAAAGCGACGATGAAAACATTCTTATTGGGACTTTTTAATGAAGCATGATTACTGAAATGCGATATTTTTACGCAGCTAATTCCGAGAGGGTTTTAATTATGGCTATTATTAAAGAGGGTTTGTTTTGAAACGCCAGATTTGTCATCGTGAGTGCTCCCGTAAAAATGTCTTTGGTCTCGATGCATTTAGAGCGCTTGAAATTGCTGTTATTAGTTATTCTGGCGTGATTATTTTTATACACTGAGTGGCTGGAGTGGCATATATCTTTATAAATAACGCAACCAAAATATTTTGATTATGAAATTCCTTTTTATCGTGTTAAATTTGAAGGAAAGTGAAACATGACTTCACACATAATTGCACTGATTGCTAGACCGCAGGTTTTTAAGCATTTATTTAATTTTAACCCGACCCGTTGTACCGTTTAGGCGCTATCGTGCTCACAAACAGACATACATGCCCTCATACATACATACCCAGATATATTTGGCACAAATTATCGCAATATTCAGGGGATCCAGACCGCGCATTTCCGCTAAAATTTCAAAAAAAAAAAAAAAACGTCGATTACAATACTTTCCTTCTAGGGTACTAGTCTAAATCTTTTGCCCTAATTGTGGAGATCGTTTGGAATAAGCTACTTACAATAAAACTACCCAAGCAAAATGCTTAGCACTTCGCACTCTACTGAGTACGAATGTTAAGAATATAATTTGCATGGGGCTAACAGGATAATTTTAGTTGTTTACTATAACATTCAATAATCAACAATTCATGAAAAATGCTGTAAAGAATAATACTAGATGACGAGAGACTTTATATTTCTTCATTCCGAAGAAAAATCCGACATAGGAGTGGCTGTTGCTTCATTTGAAACCCATTCCATCGCCGGTAACATCGCGATGGAACGTTATTCATCGGAAACTCCAATGAGCAAGATTAAAATTCAGCGCGGCACCTGAGAAATATGTGTTTCCTGTTTGCCGGGACACTGATTGACATGTGTAATGATTGTCTTCATTATTTAACAGGTAGCGCGGTCCAATATACCGCTAACTTGACCGTGCACGCTTGTATCGGCGCACAACGCAACGTGCCGGTGGCGACGCGTTCTTCTTCTTCTTCTGCGTGTCGTGTTGATTTCGCGGGACCACGGTAACCTTTATTTCGTTCGTGGAAACGCTCACGAAGCCCCGACGTCGACTTTAACGGTTCACATGTTTGCTCGCTGTTAAAGGCGTTAACGGGCACCACAATCAACTAGACAAGTTTACCTAATCGGCACAGATTGTAAAGGCAGGAGGTACCCAAGCATCAGGATTGTTGACTCAAGGGATTATTTTGGTGTGTTTTCATTTTTTATGGATTCGTTCTATGGGCTTTACTTCAATTACTTTTAAATTAATGGATATATATTAACTACTTATTGCGGGCGATTTCCATAAATTAAAAGTTATTTGTGGACATTTAATAACAAAAATACGCTAGAGAATTCTCAAAATAACTTTTAATTTATGGAAATCGCCCATTAAATTTAAAGTAATTGAAGTCATGTTCATGTCGCACTATTTTTATTACTCGAAATAGTGTCAATAAAACACCAAACTGGTCTAACCATTTCCAGATAATTGTTGATGAATATATCATTTACTGAGCTGAAGATTTTCTATCTTATGGATGGCAAACGTCTAAGAATTCGGTTATTAATGTTGACTGTCGAATGGAAATGAAATTAAAAATAGCCGTGGATGGTATAGGAAAGAATTATCCCGATGGCACTAAAGACATCTCGGATAGACTGATGCCATCGCGGTTTACATGTGTCTACACGCGGCGTAACAAAATAAAGCGTAACTCATTTAAAAATAGTGCTAACGAAAAGTAAGCACATTAGTTTTCCGACGAGAGAAAGAGACGATCTCGATTTGTACGCTTATACCGGAAACGCAACGCATTCCGCGGATAGCTAGATACCGATCTACTTGATCTGACGTATATATGGCCGGTTTGTAAATAGACCCGCAAAGAGCCTTCAAGATTTTAGGATTTTCGATTCCAGTATTTTAGTTTTACGGCTCTATACTGGCGTTATTATGTCACCTTTTATCGCCGATTTTATCCGTTATATTTACTCTGGAACTGTTTGCTTCACGTTTCGGATAAAGGCCCAACCCTTCCCGTTCGGTTGCCAGTAAAAAAAAAATAATCGACAGTTTGTTTGTGTTTAGATAAGTGAAAATGCGGCGAGGATTGATACTGTACAGGTGTGTCGCGTCTTACAGGTGTCCCCATGAAAACTTCCGTTGTTGGTCTATTTATTTTTCGAGCGGTTTTAATAGAAACAATCTCCGTGGTTGAGGCCATCGCTAATGGAAACCATCTTGAACGGCGCTATATCACAATAAACAATCCATAAAAGTAAACAACACTTCACATCACATACTATTAGTACTACATTTTCTTATTTAAAAGTTAGACACACCAAAACAGTTATTCTAAATTAACATCTAATATTTATAACAAAGTTAGTGGATTAAATCGTTTATTATTCCAACAGGACATTGCAGACATATTTGTTTAATTTAAATTTGCCTCTGAAGATGGAAGTATTTGTACATAGTGTATGCTCAAGTCCATATGTTATTAAAAGAAAAATCATATTTTTCCCATGAGTTTCTAAAAAATTTGAACTGTAAAGCTAAACTGAGTCTCTTGAATCGATTGCAATGATTTCTGGAAAATCTGTGAATACGATAGCGCCTAAATGGTACAACGAGTCAGACTGAAATTTGGTACATCTATTATCAATTGCCAAGGAACGAACTGGATTGTTTTTGTCCACAATCTGACAGCCAGAAGTTGAAAATTGAAAACTTACCAAGTTGATACTTCATCCTTCAGTCTAAATATGTATACATAATATGTAAATATTAAATATGTATACTAATTTACAGATCAATACGATGAGGGATTTAGGGTTGAACAGAAATAGATTGAATAATAGTAGAGATTTGTTTTCAGAAAGTTGGGTGGAGGCGCCCCTTTAATTTTCATATTTTGAACTCTTAGCTCTGATATGTTGCATGATATTTTCTTTATAAAACCGTTCAAAACTATTAATATTCTAGATATTAAATACAATATTAATACAATACAATACAAATATCTATATTTTATATATTGAATGTTTTGTCTTGATGAAATGTTTTATAGAATTCATGGCATTATTAAAAAATATATGCATGAGATATAATGTTAGTAGGTCTAGTTGTACATTAATAAAACCAACCAATAGAATTAGATTCGGAAAAATTATTTATTAAATTAGTGCGACAAAAGTGTATAATCCAATACACAAAAGTATACGGTGGTAGAAATTGTTTCCTGGTCTTACACACTTGACATCTATAATATCGGTTTCCTACAGTTTGTTTATCTAAAACCATTTCACTACACCCGCACCCTCTGGCAGGAGAAAACCGTTAGAGAAACAAGGAAGGTTCCCACACTATAATATGCCACCTACACAATTTCTCCTCATTTCAGAAATATTTCAAAAGCGAAGAAAAAAAAGGGCATCCACCCATGTTTACATTAGTGGCAGTATTCGATGGCATGGTCCATTAGAAACATTTGTGGAATGCTTCTAGCGAGTCCGTGTACGAAATATAATACCTTTTCGTCTCGACGACGTGACTTACTGTTATTAAAACCATATGTGTGAGCCTCTTTCAGGCGGACAAATGAAAAGCCTTCATCAGGCTAAGTGACTCCAGCCAGCGCAGCTCGGGCTCTGATCTCGGATAAAGAATTTGCCCTCCAGAGGTCGTGATTAACCCGATGCATGTGTCAACATGTCACCAACACGTACAATAGCGATTTTTCCGAACAATTACTCGTGGAAAAGCGAAGGCGGTTTTTGTTAGGCCGTGATAAAAGACTGTAGACATGTTAAAAAAATGTGTGGCGTCATTTGTTAATTAGCGGTTAGATTTTGTATTCGCGATTAAATCGGTATATTGAAGTTTTTAAAGTAATCTGCGGGATATATCCACTCGAAATTGACAGGTTCTCTTTAGTTCTGTTTACTAATAATAGGTGTATCGCTAAGAACGATCATTGTTAAGCGGACTTTAATCGCCTTTTTACATAGATGATTGCTTTTTTCGATAATATACATTGCTTTATCTGAAGAGCATGCCAGTTTATAATATTCTTATCAATACCAGGCCAAATGTTAATAATACTTAATTTTGTGCATACCTTTAGAGTTTAGACTAGGTATACCTGTTTCTCTACTGATTGTTTTTTGACATACACCCTTATTTCTGTTTCGTTTTTAAACAATGAGTCACACTCACTGTTGATAACGGATACGGAAATTCACCCATACAATTTGAAAATTACGGCACACTACGAAATCATTTTTGCTTGGCAATTTTCAGTATAACTGTTGCTGTTTTGCTTTTGATTTTTTGTGTGTTTAATGTCTTTCTGTTATTGTTGCTATTTTCAGTAAGTTTGATTTCAGTCAAAATTATCGTATTTGGAATGAAATGTTGTGGCATGAGTAGTCCCTTGGTATGAGTTGTCCCGTGTTATGAGTTATTCCTTGATATGAGTTGTCCCTTGGTATGAGTTGGTCTGGTATGAGGTGTCTTGGGATGAGTTGTCCCTTGGTATGAGTTGTCCCTTGGTAATCTTGGTATGTTCCTTGGTAGTCTTGGTATGAGTTGTTCCGGTATCAGTTATGCTGGTATGGGCTGTACCCGATCCCTTTTTATAAGTACATATTGAGATTTTCTGAGAAACAGATAATAAAAATATCTTCACATGCGTCAGACATTTAGGCGCACCATTTTTGCATTATGTAACATAACATTATATTATTTACATTGTTTGCATAATGCAAGACAAATACTCAGCGTTCTTTGTCATTTTAAGAATAGAACAGACTGTTTACCAGCTAAGCATATCGATTCTCAACATGACAGCACATTTCATACAAAAACAAAGGTTGCATTCTACAGAAATTACCGGTACCTACCGATCTATGATACCGGTACGTAACAATTACGTATCTGCTCGCACTACCAGGTCTGGTCCAATATAAATCTGACTCCCAACTGTTGGAAACTGTTACCGCAAACAAAGCTAATAATACAAAAAATGACGTCTGATTCACCGTATGTTCGTACCTACCAGTCACTAAAACTGACATTCAGCAGACTTTTACTAACCTGTTGCCCAACAGTTACTAACCGGACTGATTTGCAGAATGCAACCAATCTTAAATGTAGTAGAAAATATAGAACTACAATGTATTCTTCAGCATTATATTATATCCTAGTTTTATTTTAACTTGTTGTTGTTTAGAACTATGTTTAGTTGATATTTAGAACTTTAACTAAAGAACGACTTGTATATTTGTGTATTGAGTGAGCAAGTATTTTTATAAAGAACCAGGTGCTATTTTAACCAACCAGGGAAGAAATGAATTTTTTTGACATTTCTACAGCTAAATCATCAACAGCTCTTGTGCCCATTACAGATTTCCCCACCTCGTCTACACTTCTTGCATTTCATAAACATTCGCTTTGTAATCCTACTGTAGAAACTGGCTTTGGTATGAGCGAGCAGTTTGATTTTAATCTAAAAATCTAATCCTTCTCGCACGTTTAAACTGCTGCGATCAGCACAACAGGAAACGGTGTAGGATGCATTTCTAGCAGGTCAGCGCAGCAGGAGAGCGCGTGACGTCACATACTGCAGGCAGCAGTGCTGGATACTGGATACCATGCTGTCTGTCTAACTACACAGACGTCTTGTACACCGATTATGAGGATTCCGACTATATTTATTTGGTTGCGTTTTGTTGGCGACAATCTGAGAAATGTCTGTATGCGCTGGAATGTCGTTTATATCCCGAGAAATTAACGGTGAGGAAGTTTGTAGGGAATGCATAAGTATGAATAGACAATTAAATTTTATATATACGGAGAATTCAATTTCGGAAAGTTTTCTCAAATATTTTAATATATACATACAATAATATTAGTAATATATAAGTACAAAGGCTTTCACAGGTACCGTGCACTAATAGCAAATATATTAATGTAACCATTTATTTTTTTTAAAACAGAATCTCAAATAGCAAACATTACATAACATACAATTAAAATGGAATTAAACGAAAAAAATCTCAAATTACCTTACAACGAAAACTTCCGTATGAACACCAGAAGAGTGTCGAATTAATTACGGTAATGTAAATGAGATACGAACATAAAAAAAACGAAACGGTAAGAATGACTCCAGCGTTTTTTTTTTCTCCGTTAGAGCACAAGGTCGCCAATTTTTTACGTAAGGTGAAACCAATTTCGTTCAGTTAGTGGCTGCTTCCTGCTCTCGGGTTTTATAAACGGATGGAGGGATCGAAGAGACCGGATATCCGGCTGCGGAGGAAGCGGGTACGCGGAAGCAGGAGCCCGCAGCAGTACCCTACGATCCACTTCTTCCTACTCCTGCCGTGTTGAGAGGTTAAAGACCCATCGGTTTATGACAATTGCTAGATTGCATGCGTGGACCACTTTAAGTGTCAAGTGGTCGGCAAATAGTACGCTCTATTGGCGCATACATCCCATCGCTCTATTAGGAAAACTACGCCGATAAACTTGATTAAATAATATCTTGTGGATATTTATGTGTATAAGTATGTATGTATCTGAGTAGGTATGTTGCAAATGCAACTAGCCTCATATGTAAACAAGATTATAGTTTTTCCTCTCGTCTGTAGAGTTTACTTATCTGTTTGTAGATGAGGAAAGTTGACGTTTGAGGAAACTTGTGTGTGCGTGATATTCTAGTAGTCTTGTGCAATGTTGTATCTAGTATGTTTGCCATGGGAGCCTGTTTTTGAGCAATTTGTGTCGCGGTTATTTGGAAAACAATGTCGCAAGTGTCAGGTGGCGGGCCTTATCGATCGGGTGGTCCATGAATGAATTGTATCGATATGGATATATATTTGGATCTTTTTAGAACAACTGTTAGATTCCACAACTACAAATTAATTAATCATCAATGATCAGGATAGAATCAAATAAATACATTTCGCTGGTGTCTACTCATCTCATTTTATATTATCAAACATTGTATCATTATTTGAATCTGATCTTCGTTGCTATTTCAACCAGTGCAGTGGAATAAAAAACAGATAACACCACAAGGAAAAGGAAGGCAATCCTATGGAAATTTATATTATAGCATTATGCAGGTTTTTAAATCTACTTACTTTACGAATAAAAATGTCAACCTGTAATAATATTTAGTCGAGCTCATAATGTACCTAATAAAGCCCATATTCTGATAAAGGTGTGATATAGGTCATCTTACATAATATCGCTGCTAAGTGTTAAATTTTATTTGCCTTCGAGTTACGCAATATTGGATCAAATATTAAATATGACCTCGATATGCATTCCATAACATTTAGGAACATCTCTGCCAGAATTTGAGACAAATTCCCAAGATCTCCACTATTGCGAGTCTTGTTTTGTTTAGATGTTTCTACTTGGGTTCATTAAAAGTCATTGATCTCAGCGGTAGCTTCCGATCGATTTGAAAGTAAAATCTAATACGTTATTCAGAGGACAATTGGTGACAAGGACGAATTATTATTAAAAAATGCGCGCAGACGATGTGGGTGCCCACAGCACTAGCCAAAGTTCCAAATAAAATCCGTAATGTATTCGTTCCACTTAACTCGTCCCGATTGTGTCAATCTGGATGAACCATTTAAAAAATTGACGATTGCTATGAAAGAGGACCAATAATCAAAACGAAATTGTTTAAGGTCTAATGAAAGTTAATTGGTGTTGGTTGCATTGGTTTCCATAGATCAAGATACTGCTTGTAGACCTCAAACAATCAAAAAGTGCTATGCAGAAATGCCATTTTATAAGTAAAATGATTGATTCTGATATCTGTTTGATTGATATCCAGTCCTTAAAGACTATCCTGTACGTTATCAGTATTTATAAGTAGGGTGGAGCACCTAAAGTCTGACGAAACTCACCTGGCGCCGTTCATGAGTAAACATAATCTAGAGAGATTCGAGTAAGGTGTTTTCGCGTTTGTTGATCGATTAAAACAACATGAGATAACCGAAGCGGTGAGCGGAGACAGAATAGGATAAGTGAGAGGAAATTGATAATAAAACGCACACATAAATACAAGTAATCTCTCACCGGTTGATGTACATAGGGATTTGTGACTGGTTCGATAAAACAGGTATATATAATTAATGCCATCATCCCGAATAATGCCGATAAACAAATCAAGATAACGGAGACGCCTAATCGGAAAAAAATCTGAACGGTCACAATTTTGGCGAGGCGCGATTTCATCGCTAGAAAATAATTGAAAGCTGTCGCTTTTGTTTCAAGCGCGGGCACAGTAAATATACCTAGATAGAATATTGCTAATCGGTCGATCTAAAACGCCTTCAATTGATTAGCGATTATTTTTGGAATTGTTATCTCATTTCCTGCTCTTGATATTGATAATAAATCTACGTATCTTATTACACGTTGTACCTATCTTTAAGAGGAAATGTCAATGCTAAGGCTAAAATCTACCGATTGTCAGACTAGATTATGCAATGAATTTTGTCTTGTCACCTCAACCTATCATTGTTGCAGGTGATGCTGCATACGTTTCCCGTAAATTTCATATACTTTCGACCCTCGGATATCGAGTTCAGGTCACGCTACATCTTTACCATTAAAGCCAGTGCTATTAACGTAGGAATAAATATTCCCAAAGGAGATCTAAATCTGTTATTACTGTGTTATCATAGTCAATCCCAGATTGACATAACTATATGTTACAATGGATCTGCACTTTGATTATTCTACACAGAGAGAACTCTATTCTTGGATATGTAGCATGAAGAGGATATTTTTGCTATCCAAATAATATTTTATTGTAATAAGCATTTCAATATATGTAGTTATTTCAACGGCTAGTTATTCTTCTGGTTTAAGAGTTTAATATGTTTATGTTGAGTATATTTTGCTCTGACGAAGAAAATGTTATACTTTTACATATAAAGAGTAAGACGTTCGTTTTACATCAACAACAATATTTTGTAGGGTGAAAAATATACATGCTTCAACGAACAAACAGTTTCTTGACCCAAAAGTATTGCTTAAAATTGACGTAAGACCTTTCAAGCAGTTCCTTCATACTTAAAACAAGAAAACGTAATAGTTGGAACATTCTCTCATTCTTACTCTGAGAATTTTGCATTTTACTTGAAGCAAATAAATGATCTTTCTGCGAATATAGAAAGAAGTGATATTCTTCAAACAAAGATATTCGTGTTGTATCGAATAAATGTTTCCCTCTGTGTAGAAAAATAGAAATGGCAAATCAGAGTAAAGGAGACTGTGAGTGCAATTCTGTCTCAAATCGTAACCGAAAATACCAAGAAAGTTCACACACTTATCATGGCTGGTCCGCCGATTGACGTCAATAGAAAGTAAGGGCAAATCAAAACACGATACCGAACGGTCCCAGATTCACAAGAAAACTTAAAATATCAATGCAACACAATACAGAATGTGTAGCGGGTGAAAAGACGATCAGAAAAGGAGGGAGAACTGGTTCTTAAGACGTGGAATAAGGAACAGCTTGCCCACCCGTGCGTGTGTGCGTCTATCTTGAAGACGTTCGGGCCAGACCTATAAGGCCCTTTGTGCGTGGAGCGTGGGAACGCACCTTCCGTCTTGAGGAGCACCAACGAACTTCCTTAAGGAAGAAATCCACCCCAGCAGCCGTCCCTTTTGCCTGAGGGAGATTACGATACCTGTCAGTTTAGGTACATACCGTAGAGATAGGTCGCAGGCAGAACGTAGGAAAATAAATTAGCGCCCTAGGATGATGTCGTGTTAAACACAGTCAAATATCGACTTTTAAATTCTTTGAAGTCGATGACATGCACAACGGATTCTATCACGTCCAAAGGAAAAGACATAAAAGAGAGGCTATATAACTTTTTTATTTCTATGGAACTTGAAACTATTGCTTTATGACCAGCTAAAATGTGGCTACAGGAAGAACGATATTTGCTTAATGTATCTACATGTACAATGACCTATCATATAAATATTTACCTCATGATACATTATAATCGTAGTTTTTGATATCATATAGATTACAGCGATTTCTTGTATGCTTACAAGCGAAATGTCTGAATCATAACATACACGTATGTACATATTAATGTTAGACATATTTCTGTATAGTTTCTACATACCAAGCATATTAATTTGAAGACAGTTATTCGAAACTATATACCTATTTAATATTCAACATTATAAATGTGCAGACAGTGTCAGAGGAATCAAATCATATCATTCCTACCTAAATCGTTTTCAGTGCATAACTTTTTGTATGTTAGGAATTTGGATTGATAAAAATATGTACCGGTTCCAATTTAAAATAAACAGAATAACTTGCTTTAAAGTTTAACAACTTTGACACTAGATACTGATCACCCAGTATAATTTGGATCAATGAATCTTGGTCAAAGTGACCTCTAGACTTTACTTAATGAGCACGTCATAAAATTTTATTAACTACACGCTATTTGTGGTTTTCATTAATTTTTTTAATGTAGTGATGCAAAGGCGATTTTTTTTTTGGTTTAATATTTTTGCGCTGCTATTACTTTACCGATTTCAATAAAGTTTTAGGTGTATGTAGGCTTCCATAAAAGCAACCCAAATGTGTAAAAAAGATATATCATGCAAGCGCAGAGTTTATATTGTAAGCTATGATAAGGTCGAGACTTTTTACTGTCACGTTTTGAAACGTAAAACGATAAAATTGTGATAAAATTATCACAAGAATTTCTATTGTCTGGAATAATTAGAGAAAAGATGGATGTATCGATAGTACTCAACATTCGTCTTTCAGATGTGATCATTACAAATTGTCTGCTATGTTTATCCTCGCATGCTATAAAAACAATAATTAAATTCCCTCCAAGATCTCCTCTGACGGATTACGTCGTTTCATGTCAACTTGTAAACAAGCGTCCGGATCAGAATTCACTGCGCGTCGCAGTGTGAACGTCCTAGATTATAAATAATAATAACCTTAAGGTACACAGCGAGCAAGAGTGTAATCACCTCGAACAATGGGCATTCCTGTCCGTCGCCAGATTCTCGAAATTAATCAACTTTAGTTCCGTTCGCGACAAATTTAAAATTCACAACGGCTCAACTGAAAAACCGCCTTGCTAACAACGAACTTGACGCATGACTTGAATCAATCGCCTCTTTTAAATTTCGATGATGAGTTCAAGAAGCTACTGAACGCGCGGGTACTATTTGTGTATTGGAATAGCGAGTCGCGAGAGTGTTTTATTAGCTTATGAAACTTAATTCGAATATTAATAGACTGAGGAACGGTATTCCCACGGTTCCGTTCCTGGAACTCTGCAGGAGATGGACATGAGTGTGCGCTACGGACATGCTTCCGAGCTTGAAAACCTGAAACAGTGGCAGCATTGAAGACGCTTAATTGATTTGCCGCTAAGGTTTCTTGGAAAGTATTTGCTTAAATAT
Source organism: Aphodius granarius (assembly GCA_963971325.1). Taxonomy (NCBI): domain Eukaryota; kingdom Metazoa; phylum Arthropoda; class Insecta; order Coleoptera; family Scarabaeidae; genus Aphodius; species Aphodius granarius. The sequence goes on from OZ020226.1 coordinate 14,432,318, forward strand.
CTCTGTGATGGTGGAAATGTCGACCAACATGTCTTCGATTTAATTTTAAATGAACCTCTATCTATACTGGGTATTAACATCGGTTTGCCATCTGGAATCGTTCTATAAATTTCCACACCTGGGACCTGTAATACAAAGTGTTTTTTTTTGCTAGTTCCAATTTTCTGGCTTTGTTATTCACATTAGTCCACATTCCACATGTGTTGTAAGTGTAGAATTTATGTTTCAGGCTCCAAGTCCACACCATATACCTAGAATGTATTTTAAATATCTGTCTCCATTGTCACTGCATTAATCACAATTATGTTGAAATGTGTACAAACGTATACATTAAAGATTAGGCATCTTTGATTTGTTTGTACAGTGTAGAAATGTCCACTGAATCATGATAAGTATAATAACCTTACTAACTAACTTGTTTTTTGTTCAAATCTAAAACAATGATATTTTTTGTACAGACGTTTTGTACATTATCTATTACATGAAGATATCAGTGAACTTGTACCTCCAATTTTATGGCGTAAATACACGTTTTGGGTTGTGTCTCTGGGCACGTATTTCTTACAAAAAACGCTGCACCTAATGATGAAATCGTTATTTGATCAATTTGGCTCTGAAGTAAACCAAACAAATAAATTCTGCAAATAAAACTCTTCAATGAATTAGATAATGCCTGTGCGTAGGTATTAACTCACGTCGGATTTGTTCTTTCGAGTTTTGTAAACTCTCTGGTCTATCTTTGCAAACTCTGTTTTTTAAATCACACACATAAATAACAATCCAAAGGGCTCCAAAGTCCGGTAAACATGTTTTTGCACAAAGCATTTTTAAATTGATAACCTAGTCTAGAACAATTTTTGGTGAAGAATTCCCTATTTTATCCTTTATAACCAGAGCGCGGTTAGACAAGGTCGAAGTAGGGAAAATTCGAACAACTGTTTATAGCAGACAACTATTTTAACTTATAAACGTTAACGATCACCCAAAATCATTTGTCACACATGCTGAACATAACAGTGATATTTGAACGCAAAACAGTAAATAAATGAAATAGAAAATATTATGTACGTGTAAGTCCTTTAATTTTTTTGCGTTGGTTATTCTGGCAATTCTGGCAAAAAGATTACTTAGGTTACTTGTCAAGCATCGCTAACGAAATGTATGTCAACCTACTAAAAACAAGCGATAATCTTTCTCGGAAATTGCAAACTTCTTAACAGCTTCCTTTAGTTGTCACAATAGCACCTCTCCCAAAACAATTTCAAGAGCTTATCTTCTTACCTCAGCGTTCCTAGAAATGATCACAGAACGCCGAAGGAGCAAAACGTATTTATAGGTGTTTCCTGTCAGTCGAAGCCATTATCCAGTAATAACAACAATACTTAACAGTCTAAAAAATAGCAGAAAGGAAGGCAGATGAAAAAGATGTATCTAATCGCCTGTATAAACGGACGTCGAAACAACCGGATGCTGGGGCAAATTTTCTCCGCGAAATCAATTTCTTGTTTCCGGTCAGCTGCGTACTCGATCTAAAAATCGAGAGACGAGATGCCCCGTCGCGTCGGTTAACCAACAGGTTCTACGCGAGGTCAGCAATTACTGGCTTACGGACAACTTCGTTCGTACAGGACAGCTAATCAACGGACAGGATATCCTAAAAACCACGGTATTTCAGATCATTAATTCCAATTTAACAACCTAATAGCGAGTGTATGCGAATCATTTATGGATACTTCTATCCCCTCCATGTATCTCTTGGTATGTGGTTGGTCTTCTCGATACCCACGTTGAAATTAAGATAATTATTTAATTAATTAACGGGAAAAAACTTGTCGTGGAGAGAATGATCCTTGAAATTGTCTAATTGTGCAGAAAAATTTAGCTTTCAGGACGTCCTTGCTTATTGACGCCAAGAAAAAGAACTATTCCTCACTAGAGAGAACTAAGTTTGTGAGTTTCATAGTTATTTATGTACCAATAGCATAAAGTAGATGTTTATGCCTTCGACGGCGACGTGTTAAATAACGTTAGACATAGATTTATGCCAGTGGTACATTTTATGTCTTACCATTTTGTCCCTCACAAATGATAAAATGTTTCTGACACTGACATTTCACATTTTGTGCCGTGAAGAAATAACTACCCTAAACATTGTTTTTCCACATTCGTTTGGATTATCATGAACCTAACATAATATTGTGTTCTGTCAAATACAACATAACAAATAAACAACAATAACAACATAACAAAGGCGTAAACGCAGTGACAAATTATTGAATCCTCGATAACATGAATGACATGAATTATGGACAATTTTGTCGTGACATATGAATATGGATTTCTTTTCCTTGAGTAAAATTTTGCTCACCAACAGTTGAGGAAAATTAAGTTAAAAGTTAATTAACGATTGTGGAAAAACCTTTATTGAGAAGTCGTGGGTTGACTAGAAAAAATCTATAATCTCCACATGGGTTGGTACATATACACGTCAACTAAATACATATCATAATAATTAAATAATTTTACAACACTGTCTCCGTGTCTGCTTTTATCCTTAGCGGCATACGGAAAATAGTCAATCCGTTATTAACTATAACTATGTTTATTAACAGAAACATATTAAAATTATTATGAATTATATATTAAACAATATTTTCTGAATTTTCTACTTTAATATCTCATGTTTACCAACAAAATTATTTGCTATAGATAAATAATGTTAAAGATTTCTGAGAAGAACGAATCATGCCATCTCAAACTTTAATGTGTTTAATAATTAAGGTATGGTTATATGTACATTGTATAAATAATCCTGTTGGTCTGATATTTTTTATTTTCCTGTTTTTATTGATTTATAATTTTGATGCATTTTGTAGACAGCAATTTGATGGTTCACAGTACTCTGTAACTTGTTACGCTAATTTAGCCTTACATTGCATTCGATAATAAGAACTACTGGTTATTCCTATTAGATTTAGATTTTTACCATAGAAAATATGCATACTTGTTATTAAATCGAATTGTCTTAAAGCCAGTATGATGCAATCTAATACAAACCCAACCATAACGTCGTTGATTTCAATTATGTACTGATACAAAACGGGTTATTGTTTATATAATAGTAATAATAATAATAACACAATAAACAGCGTTTGGCAAAAAAAGATCTAACCGGTGCAACTAATGTTAGAATCAAGTAACTGTACACCGCATTGTATAAATATTTACATATTTATTTACCGGTCTCTGTGCATTTATTGCCTCTTACATACTTTTAACGAGTCACTTGGAATTGTACACTAACATGAAGGATCAATAATTATTGCGTCTACAACGTATCTACGAGCACTGCTACTGATGCGGTCTGTTACACTATTCGCAACTATAAATTATGCATTAAACCGATTGCGCATTCCGCATCCTGTTTCACGATTATCTCATATCTAATTAGAGGCGGTGCTGATCGAAAGGATATCTAAATTGATATGATTCTAAAGCATACAGACTTACGAACAGACAATTTATTAGCTGGAATTGTCAAGAAGGCAATAACAAATGCGAGAATATTATTCATGTGTATACAGGGTATTAGCTATATAGGAAGAATTCTGAATGTAATTTACTGAAAGAAAAAGAATCATCAAAATTCTCCTTAGACCTGTACTTATATGTGTTTATTCTAAAGGATTTTCAAACTTTTGCGTATTTACTGTTCGTCCGTCCTCCTTTTCTGACTGTAAACCCCATTCTGAAAAACATTCGGTGAATAATTACTTCTTGAAACAGTCGTAAAGTAGTCGTTAAGCACCTAGGTACATTTCAACACGGTGCGGATCGCTATTCCACGAATAATCGTTTAGTATGCCTGTCGAACAGTTTATAGATATTAAATCATAATATTTAATGGCGTGCACGTCCTTGCGCACGGTGCGAGCAATGTCCTTTTTCGTTACGTGCTGAAATGCGTTTACGCGCACACACACGCATACACTCGCAAGAAAGACATAGAAAAACAGAATGCGTTCCCAGCCACTTCCCGACACACCTATTCGCCATCTATTTACCATAAGCCATCGAGAGCTTAAGCAGTATATTGGCCCGTAACAGTACTTACCCGCTGATATAACAAACAAACAAAAAATCGAGGCTGTTACAGTTACGCCATATGTGATCTCGCGATATCATAACGATCGGATTTGATATGAGTGGACAAAAAAGGAGACAGTGTATGGTCAATGGTGTGACGTAGGAGGAAGCAAAGAGAATGAATGCAGAGTTGAAGGTGGCCAGGAAACGTGTCTACAAACGTTTTGGCCACCTAATTTAGTTTACTGTAAATAGCAGCCTCAATTATACCAGCGCAAAGTACCTAGTTAATGGTGGAAGTTTGATAATGTGGGTTCAAGACGTTCAAGTACGTACGTTCAGTAATATTGATCCAATACAAGCCCAATAACTGAGTGATACACAGAAAGTTTTGCAAGTAATCTACAGATGGCGCTTACAGTATCTCATCGTCAATTGCCCATGTATTGACAGTATATCAGTTTGACAATATTGTGTGGTCGTATATTTTTTGTTAACGTCTATGCATAAATGCTTTAATTTATGGGTGTCTAAAGTTACGAGGATTATGAGCAAACCAGAAAACCTAACCAGGCGATTGTTGTAGAACAGCCCGAATAGCGTTGAACATTAAAGGCGCATTTTGATCACGCTTTAGAATATGTATCTGAAGATTGGTAATATTGATATAGAGAGCAGCTTCACAATATCATGTCTGTATACGTTGCTCGCGTATATATCAATCTTAAAAGAGGAACACAAAAGAAACATTGCAACGAAATATCGGTACAATAATCAACAATAATTTAGATATCTTATAGATAATTTATAATTAATTGCCATTATTTCTTTATATTACCAATATCATCTTTATTTAAGCGTTCTGTGCTAGGAAAATTCTATATTCCGTAGAATTTCTGAAGTAACTTTTAAAGTAATTAGAATTGATGTTGTGGTAGAAGAAATACTTGTTTTGGTTAATTGGCATTTCTGGCGTTTGCAAAACCATCTCCGATCTCTCGAGGCAAGATGCTTCTTTCTCTGCGTTGCGTCTTCTCTTGCAGATTGGGGATAAAAATTGCACACTCAGTCGCCGTTATATAATTGTCATGAGCTGCTTAAAAGGTCGTAGGTGTTGCCACATACACTCACAGAGTACAGCACTGTATAGCGGGGCCGAAGGGGGCCATCGCAATTCATGAGCCCAATTACACACGCTATTAAATAACACCGGGTCGTCTTCTTAGATGGGAATGGAGACCATCTTCAGTGTGTGTATATGCTTTCGGATGACGCAACCAATTCCGAAACCAGGTTACGTATAGTTGCGAAGAGGATTCGATTTTTGCCGATTATGACGAGGTATGCAGGCAACTAGCTGATGTTGTCTAACGCAACGCCGGAATATTGCAACAGAACGCCATAGGCCGCTCGTAAGAAGACGAAGAAATTGGGATGGCTCAGGTGATGGAGATTATGATGCTATGACTGCGTGTTGCCCAATTCGCGGTTTATGGCTTTTCGCCGTCAATCAAATTAATTCTGTGTAAAAGATAATGTTGATGTGGAAATACAACTCAAAAGTATTGCACAATTTTGTGAAGTTCTCTGGTTTGGTTTTTATCTCGTTTGAAACTGAAAGTATTCATTCAATGCTCACATTAAATCCTTTGTGTGACATTTATACTGTGTGTTCAGAAGTCCACACTAAATGGAAACATATTTTATTATTCATTTCGCAGAAAATGTTATTCTATATAAGTTTACTATAAAAAATTTTATTCTACAAAAATTTATTCATCATTAGATCTTAAAAATGTTGCACCAAATACCACCCAGGATTCAAAATGTTTTTTCCGGTAAATATCAAAATAAATATCAACATAATACATTCCCGTTAAAACGCGAAAAAAAAATGTATGTTAATACATTGTTCCGCGCTCTAACTAATTAATGACAACATTAACAGGTAAAGCATATTTTATCTCCGGAATATCCTGTCTCTATTGCTCTAAAAAACAGAACAATACAGCCCATTAATAATCCAGTTTTCCCTCAAATATCCCTCAAAATGAGCTTGGTTCTGTTAAAAAATCATTTACTATATTTGACACAAGCAATAGTGTTGTTTCTTTAACCAGTTCGTAACTAAGGTGAAACAACGGGACAAACCATAAAAGAGATTGTCTGTGACAGTAGCAACAGTTATTTAATCGTCGACAATTTCCACCGTATCAATTAGATTATTCCACTTTTGGCTCTTTTTTCCCTCCGTCGCGTCGCTTTTTCGCTTGGGTGAAAAATTGCAGTGGGTTGCCGCTGCCCGGTGTCCCGGAAGAAACGCCAGGCCACGATCTGGTAAAGATCCCGAATGCGGGTCGCGCTCTACTTTCCCTTTCTTTTACGTAATGTTACGTAACTCGCCAGCATTCCGTCAGGCGGCGTTCTGTTCCGATAGAGTCGGCTCGTTACATTACGTCACGATCGTGATGGCTCTCCTTCTTGGTGTCTTATAAACCGTTGTCGTTACTCGCCGCCATCCAGGACGCCGTGCTCGTCCCTGTCAGTTAGATTCCCTGGAGGCATCCAAATTTGGACATCTAACCTAAAATCCATTCCAGCATGTCTCCACGTACACGAAGATTGCTTTATTAGAACGATTCTTGATCAACCAACGGTTGACTTCTTTTTGCTATGTTGCGACATTAACTGGTCGTCATTTGTCTCGATTTAGAGAAGGATTACATTTCTCTTCTTCACTTGCCGAAGCCTTTTTTGCAAATATGGATGAGTACTTATTGACCCCGATTTTGTGGAAACGACTACTGTTTCCCTCTCCATGGTGGTTTTATTGGTAATATCCACAGCGCATATCTATGGGATCTTCGTTTGAAACCTAACTGTGGTATATTTTTATATTTTACAATACATCTAATTTAATTCATAATTTGGTAGTAAAAAAAATTAACACATGTTGCAAATGGTTATATGTATGTCGTTTTCTATCACCATAAACAAGGTAATAATATAAATACCGCTCAACTCAAGTGAGCAGGTGGTATGTGATCTACTTAATCCCCCCTCTTCCCAAAAAAAGACATTCTTGTCCAATATTTTCTGGTCTTTACATTAGGGGAAAGCTATTAAACTTCAAGGTCGGTCCAACCCCTGAAAACCTCGCAAGATTAAATCTCGGTGGTCGTGCAAGGCACAGAAAGTAATTTCTTCCCACAGGGGTGCAACTTGGGGCCACGGGTGGTATAAATCACCTAGGCAACGAATAATAACAGTAATAACAATAATGGTGAGGCATCGGTCATCCTCATCTCCGATTATAATCCCTCCATGGTCTTCCATCTTTGTCTAACGTGCGTACCTGTTGCTCGAAAGCGGAAGTCCAACAACAAGTCGATCGGCGTGACTGTTCAACCTTGAAGGACTGCCTGCCCTGGGGGAAACGCACAGATTGGAGGAGATATAGAAGAAGAGATAAAAAAGAGACATCGTTTCGTTCCGTTGGTACCAGGTTCATTAGCTCTGAGTATCGGTGTCTCGCAGCGGATGTTGCTTTTGCCTTAACAACTCCTTCTGGAACAATTTACTTCTCTGCAACTGCTTTTTTTTCTCTCTGTTTTTCTCTTGCATCTCTTCCTGTTGACCAACCATTCGATTTACGTCAGTTGCCTTTACATTTCATCTAAAGTGAGGATTTTACTAGACACTGCCGTTGAAGTACGTCCAATTTTAGTGTCTTTAGCATTCTGATACCATCTGGATCCTCTTCAGATCCATCTAGTTCTCGTCGTTAGAGGCGATCCCTAAACCAAAACATCAACACCCGAATAAGATTCGTTGGAAGTGTCGCAGGAAATACCCACTTTGGATGAGGGATTTAAGACAATCTAGAACCGCATTAAGGATGTATGTTCTTAACTGTAACGTTATAATAGGCGAACCGTTCTCGAGTTTGCCAGATATTTTTAATATGTGATTAGTAGAATCCTTGTTGTTATTATTTTTTTCATATTTTCAAGCTATGAAGCCAAATAACAATGCATATTAATAAGCTCTTCACTGATGAACGGTATGCTATTTATTACAATAATGACATAATGAGCAATACTTATATAAGCAATAACATGCAACTTCCGTTTGCATTCAGCGGTTCGATTGTTTGATAATTTCAGTCGAGAAAACTTAAATGTTAATTGTATAGTCTTACCTTGACCAACAGTTCTTGAACCGCGTTGAGATGATGACGTGGCACAAGAAATTCCATCCGTCGAAAGATGCCGTGAGGATGTTGTTGAAGGAAAGTTAGCGCAGGTAAAATTGGGCCTCTAGTGAATGTCGGGGTGTGCTCCACCCACCAAACGAAATAAAAAGAAAGAAAATAAAGCCGACGGACCCAGCGGATCAGAAATTCCTTTGCTTCAATCCATTACTGGTGATGAACGATGCGAAATTGATGTGTGTCCCGGATTCACACATGGATGAATTGGGTCTGAAAAGGTGGAGGTATGTCGAAGGTAAAAAGGTACGAAAATATTGACCTAAGCCGGAGTTATTTACAAGAATTCGGGGGTGTACGGTTTTGTGTATTCGTGTACGGTAGTTCTGGCGAAAACGTAAACCCACTTCAATTATAGTCAGTCAGTGGCTACACAATATAGGAAGTGGATGCTTTCATAGAAAAATACCTTCAACAGGAATTATTCTATTTAAACGATTTTACATTTACGCAAGGCATAGCAAGTTTTCGTACAAAAAAGGACCACACTAGAAGAGGTTCATAAAGATTGAGAACCAAGTCATATCAAGAAGGATTAGATGGGAAGTTAAAATATCAAATTAAATAACGTTTTTATTGCATAACCGAAACCATAAGTACCGCCATTATACCATCCTACACTTCCTGACATCAAAAAGGTGACGTAATTCGCGGAGAAGCATAAACCAGACAACGTAACATTTAAGAACAAGGAAGTGCGTGTCTCATACAGAGACAATTGCTAGGCAAACAGCTCGGCGGGGGTCCTAAATTGACAAATAGATTGGAATTAACGAACGTAAGGAGTACGGACGCCGTAGGTAGCTGCAATATAGCCTTTCTGATTTAATTGACATTGAGCAGGTCGATAGTTACGCTGAACACGGAAGTGCGATTTTCAATTACATGTACCTTTAGGGATCGGGTCCGAAACAAGAAAACTGGTGAAAACATTATTTTTTTTATCCTGGAACTTCACGTGATGGCATGTTGCTTTCATATCATGGGCCAGCTTATCCTTTTTCTCTCCTTAGACTTCTCTTAACGTTTTCTTCCATTTTAGGTATGCAATTATTGGTCAAACATCTTTATGTTTGAATATATTTTATGTATTGCATACCCCACGTAGCATAACAATATTGGGGCCAATGTTGTTTAAAAAACTATTTTATATATTGGCTCTATATTAGATTGTCAACAATGTGAATTAATGTCCCAATATAAAAGACATTATTTACCCAATATTATAGCTGATATTGACAGCATATTGCCATAAACATGTTACCAATATTCGGCACATTTTGAAACTGGAAATGCGCCTTTAATGTGTGTCGGTACTCATAGGCTCTTCCACGACAATCCTGGTTTAGAATTCCTCATAAGCTTCGCACTTCACCCATAAACTAAGGAACTGATGCATAGACGTTAGCCAAGAGACCACACAATTTCGTCAAACTTATAATATATCGTCAATATGTGACTATAGACTATGAAAATCTGTAAGCGACATAGAGCAATTGCAAAACTTCCTATGTATCACTCAGTTATTGGAGTTGTATTGGTCCAACATTGGCAAAATGTCACAATTTTAATATGCTTGTCAACTTAAAAGGTAAATTTTTTAACTTAAAAAGTACCAATATTGGCCAATATTGGTAGACTATCACAATTTCAATATTTTTCTTTGTAAATTCAAAAGCATAATTGGGCTATTAAATATTGATTGATTATCACAATTTCAATATTATTTGTCAACTGAAATGCACGATTGGAACTATATTGGCTTATTATACCTCTCTGCCATTTTGAAATTACAATTGTGCCAATTTAGCAATAACATTTTGTTAAACTGGTAATAATAAAGTTCAGTTCTAAGTTTGAATCCTCAAATAACACCTCCAAGATATTCTGCCATCCTTTGTTAATTAGTACCGATAACCTGCCATATCGGAGTGGATTTGTTTTACACCTAGATGGCTGTGTAACGGACGGTCTGAAGAAGAAGAAGATTAAAAACAAGCGAGCGGAGGCATGTGTCGACGACGCGGGAGACGGGGTTCCTTCGTGGTCTTATTGCCTTGGTACATCCGGTTAGGCGTAGCATTGCTGGCTGCTGCGGGCCGCGGTCTTCCACGGTCGCCTCTCGGAGAGTTCTTCTCCTTGCAAGGTCAGCGACTGATCCAACAACAGCGCCCCCTCTTACTTCTTCCTTCCTTCCTCGAGTCGCATTCCTAACACGTTCCGACGTTGCCATATCTCCAATGAGGATGTGTGTGTGACGGTGTGTGGATGGTATTCAAGATGCCAAATGCGTTTGAAGAGATCATCAATGATGCTGGATTACACTTTTTGGAATTTGATGAATATGTATATACAGAGTCATGCAGTACACATCCCGTCTTCTGCAGCTCAGATACTGATTAAGTTAAGAATTTAATATTTTGCAGGCATACCTTGCATATCAATAACGTGCAACGCCATGATAATATTTTTTTTTTTAAATTGCATGATATATCTTTTTGCACGTTTGTTTGCCTGTTACACACCCCTAAAATTTTATTGAAATCGGTTGAGTTATAACAGCGCAAGAAAAACAAAATGAAATATTTTAAATTGGAAACTGTTTTTCATTTCATTAATTTCGTTTTAATTGTAACACTCAATTCCGAACATTTATTTATGCTCTGAAAACTCATATTTCCTCATAAATTCTTATTCCCGCGTCAATAGTAATTAATAGAAATCGAATTATAAATACACGATTATTTTTCATTATTCACATTGATTATTTCAAGGAACATTTATCATGAATATTGTTCAAGTATGTTATCAAATGCATACTATTAACGGACATTTTATATTATCTACTGAATAAGTGTTTGCTTTTACTTCAATTAAACAACAGTTAAATATTTAAAACTGCCGAATCAAATTGCACAAAAATTGATGTGTTATTGTGTGTTCAAATTGTTTTTTGGTTTTTGTAAAACAGGAAAAGGTAAAAGATCCCGGTAAGTTTTTATAAAATACTATAATTGGTTAAATGATTCCTTGTAAATGCATATAAACGATTATACAACTAGTATTTCAACACGTGAAGTCCATTAATCAGAAGCAATCTAGAGCCAGAAATTACGCAAAATATATTATTATTACAATATTATTATGTGTGTATATTGCGGGCAAAAAAACCGTAAACTAAACTTTTTACAAAAGCACACTAAACTCTAAAGATAGGATAATGCTTATTTCCGTGCCTAATATTTAATTATTTAAAACGTGAGATCGCAGGATATTTGGTTTTTATTAAATTTTGCGTTCTCCGGTGTTTTCAGCGGAAATTTTAGACTTTTAGTGTTCCTTACAGGAAATCCATATCCTTTCAATCAAGAGCCATGGTATTACAGGAAGATGCTTAGAGAAATAACTACATACAGCAAAGCAAAAGGCACTTTTACCTTTGAATATGAAAGGGGGGAAGTATTCTGTATGCCCTTCATTACATTTTGGAATCGCCCTTCAATTGTTAAGTCAGTTTTTTTTAAATGAATATAGTTATTTTTTTGATAAGTGTGCTGTTCTCCATGACAATAAATCACTTTTATTTAGTGATAATATACACAAAAATTCAAATAGTAACCAGGGAAAAATATATGTATTCATTTGAAAAACTTACTTAACTATTGAAAGACATTGATGGCGCTTCTAAGATGCAATAAAGACCATACAGAATACTTCAAATGATGAACAAATTATCTGAACCTTAGTTTTATTATTAAGGGATCAAATAACCCAACCACGCTGACCTTACACTATAATACTTTATTTAAAAACATTAGTGTTTGGGACAGGTATTTCACTTCTTGGGTCGAAAAACGCCATTCAATTCTACTGTTTTCGTGACAAGTGTTCCGAAAAGAATAACGATGTGGGTCCTTTTCAAATCACAAAGGTAAAATATTATAAAAGTTTTGTCGGTCCCGCACAAAAACCATCAGAGTTTCAACCTCGTTATCTGTAAATTGGAGTAAAAGAATGCGGTCTGGAATTAATAATAACACTAGTAATTAGTGAGTTTTATTCGGTATTATTGTTTCGTCACTTAAAACTACACGTCATTAATTCGAGCACACAATAGGAAGTGTGTCAAGGATGCTGAGGTTATTTACTTCAATCAAAATAATAATAATAAGATGCTATGGCGCGTCTCTGGCGGCTGAAATTCTTTGTTTCGTGTCACCCGACGATGAGAGTCAATCGTGGTGAATGTAAATTATTTCAGCCTATTAGGGCCTGTGGTCGTATTCATTTGATAAAACAGTGACCGGGATGATGATTAAATATGTCGCCAGTGCAACGCCGCGCCGGCAGCAGCTGAACTTCTCGTAACCTCCCTGATCTTAACAATTGGCTTGATTGGGCTGATTATTCTTAATGGTGTAATTCGGTGCGGAAAGGTGCCAGTTTTAGACGGAATTATGTAATAATTGCCGCTATTTATAGATAGCAATTCTGCAATTAAAACTTATCAACGTTTTAATTGCTTATTTTAAGCATCCAAGAACCATCCAACTTTAGCACAATGCAGTTGCAATGTAGTCCAAAATTTATCCAACTGGTTCATTGGAACTTTTTTTACTTCTTACGTCTCTGAAAATATTCGAAAATATTCTACTACTTTGTTCTTTTAATTGGAATGGTATATTTTTTATTACATATTGTAGTTTTCCATACAAAAATATGTTGACTTTGAGTAGGATGGATGTAAGACTAAACTATTTTGCACGACTTCCACACCAATGTGTGTGTTTCAGCTTTACTTTCCCAACCTTAACCATTTGAAAATATTAAATAGAATTAATTTTAAATGAAAATCCTCTAGATATCGCATCATCATCATCATCGTACCTAATACGGTGGGGCGTCATCACTTGCACAGAACCTGTTTCGGTTTTAATCGGAAATGGATTAGTGTCGGTGTTTTTGTGGTGTGGTCTTCGCGCCCAAAGGCAGTTCTTTCACCTTCTCAGCGTGTTCGTTCTCTCGAGGCGAACAGGAACAAAAAGAGACAATACCAGTCTGTGTATGTGTGTGTCGTGGATGCTTTGAGTTTGGAAGCTAATGGTTTATAGTCCATTACTTACACTTACTACCCGCAGGGAGTTCGGAGATCCTTATCGACAACTTTGAGGATGCTGTCCTGGACGAGGACAATAGATGAGCCTGTTTGCGCTCTCGTTACATTACAGACGCGTCTAGTCTTATTTGTAATTCATACGTTGAATTTATCCACGTGTGCATTTTATTAACACATCCGTTAATTCTACCATTTTCAGGTCCAACGTTATTAAGGACCAATAACTGATGCTTAAGGTATTTAAGCAGCCACTAAGAGAGAGGTGGCATTTCTGCAATTCGCCCTTAGTACTTCTGGGCCTTTGGGCGATAGACTGTGATTTTACCTCCGCATATTGGCGTATGCGGTGTAAAATAAAATACACTGTGCTTTCACTAACAAAATCTAGTAGGACGATATATTTCGAAGAGTAAATTAACAATTCCAGGCAATAAGTCTTAGAAGGCGCACTTTTCGAGTGTTAATTTTACGTCAAACTTTTTAATAGTGTCATGTGTGAAATTGATAACAGTTCCCATAGAAAAATCTCGCTTTGACGTAATCCTAAATGGCAACGATTTATCTGTGCACTAAAATACGTTTACGTGTAATCATCCAACAATAGCTGAAACTCGCGCGCTTTGATCATCGTATATGGCTGACAAGGACCACTCTACGTGGGCAGCGTGGACTCAACATCCGGATTCCGGCACTGTCGCTCAGCTCCTTCGCACCGCTGCCTGCTACAGCATCGCCACATTTGCTACCTACAGCATCGCCATCAGGCGGTGGTTTCGACCAATTAATGGAATGATATAACGGTCCCATTACTACCTATACGCTGAATTATATATTCTCCATTACATCGCGTAATCCGTATATATAAATTCCTTTTGTATACGCGTTATCATTATATGGTACCGTGAGGTATGTCATAATATTATCACGTCGTTTTTCATCCACCCATTAGTGAAATACATTAGTCGTAATCGTCTTGTAGGAATCTCGCCGTAATTAATGATAGTAACAAGATTAATAATAATAATAGTAATAATAATAGCAATAGTAGTACTGATTGTAAATCAAATTTGATGCCAGCATGGTGTTAAAACAGGATTGCGTTTAGAAGTGACACTGCTTTATTGTAATGTAAAAGCTAATCAAATTATAGACTACTAATTGCTCGACAGGATGTTTCAAACTTCTGCTGAAATATTTTTTCGTATTTTCAACAGTTGCATGGCAATTCTGGCTATTTTCTTTATATCGAGTTGAAAGATTTGTCAAGATCGGTAAAAAATATCCAAGATATGGAAAGATACATAATAAATTTATGGGGTTTCATTTACAACCTTTTGGGCGAGTTGCAGAAACATCAGCTATCTCTTAGTCGCTGTTTAAATACCTTGAGCATCCGTTAAGTATTGTGTTAAATGCACAACATTTTCCAAACAAAAACTCCGTAAGAATACTGAGATCAAAATTACTGTTATATTTTTGATTCGTCGTTTATGTTCGTTAGAAATGTATGATTATTGTGGACCTCCGAGGCGATATCTGTCGAATTGAAGGCGATGATGTGCAAACGTCAAGGTAACGGGAACCAGGCCTTGAGGCGCAGAAGAATCGCTTCCTGTTGTGGCAAACTATATCCACATAAGACGCTAGCTATACCATTCTCGAAGACGACGATCAGTAAGTGCCGGCGTCTTTTTTATTTCTCTCGTAGCGGCAACAGCAGCAGCGGCAACAGGCTGAGAGACTGTGAGAGATCGTCGTGTAACGGGACGGGCCGGGAACGGGATATCCGTCGTGATGCTGGAAATTATGAGATTAATAAAGTTCTCACGGGTTCGCGAAGGCATCGGACGCTCAAATTTCCGCGTGCTTCTCGTCTCGCTCGCATATATACGAAGACCGCGGGCAAAACACTTATTAGCATATTCGATCGCCAATTATATTAGAGACCTGGCAGAGGAAGTCCAAAAGGTAAAGAAGTTGTGCGAGTTCAGCTGACGTCGTCGTCCAATTAAAATCATTCGATAAATAAATCTGAGAAGGGAATGTTTGTAACTGTATACGCTGTGTGTAATGATGATAAAGTAGATTCATATGCCACAAGGTCCACAATCTGTAATGAGTAATTTCATAGGCGCTAAATAAGTTAAAGTAGGGAACATTTTGAAGAATTTTCTAGTTGGACTTGTTAATGGGAGTGTGGAACGAAAATAACCACACCTGGAGAAAAACGCTGCTACCTGTGGCAAGAGTAGTGTCACATACGCTCTCTTTAATTCAAAAAATTCTTTAGGCAGGCGCACTTGTTAATGGACACTGAAAACCCGGTTCTCTTTTGTTGTGATTACATCCTAATAGGTCCTAGATTTTCGGGAAGAAACCGTGTCAATAACGATAAAGTTGTCAACATTTCGCGCTCTGTAGCAAGAGGTATCTTCAGGACGTAGCAGTAAGGGAGCTACAGTAATGCCACGGTTACACTAGGCTCTCTTATTAGCCGCTAGTTGCTGGTGCTTCTAGCAACCAGCATAATATTTGCATTGTATGCATAAAATGCATAGTGGTGCTGCTCAGTGGTCACACTATGCTGGTTAACAGCGGCTAATAATCTACAGCAAGAGACAAATACTAAAACAGCGTAGTGTGACCACCCCATGTTTTGCACTCCAATGAACGTTCAGCATAACCTTTCGGCCGGCGACTCTTCATTATGTGGTCATATTTATAGAAGACATTTAAAAAATACATAATTTCCTAAGTTAACATTCATGCTGGTTGTTGTAAAACTTAAACAAGCGGTGGTAGGCTGACCGCTACTAAACTCACTCGCAAACTGGTAAAACAGCGCTGCTGAGTGGTCACAGTATGCTGTTAACAGCCAGTAGCAAATAGCACGCTAGTAAAATAGCCTAGTGTGCCCAGGGCATAAAATTGCAAACGAATACGATGCCATGCCCGAAGAAGGGCATTAATGAATCTGGTTTTACTAGTGTCAAATATAATTTCAGTGTTAGTCATGTTCGCATAGACAGTAATGATTTTTAAAACTCGCTTTCCAAAAAAATGACAAACTAAACATTCAGATCAGTTTGGTAAATTATTTGCTGTAAAATTAGATTGTCGAACTACGTGGAATTTTGCTGTTTATATTAGAAACATTTATAGAAACAAAATTTTCAATTGGCAATCAATAATTTAGCCAATTTCTCTTAAATGTAAACATTCAATTGAAAAATACTTGAGTTAACTACAATAGACTGAAATCTGCAATTCTCCGAATCAATTAAGTAATCTATGAGTGAACCAAAGCACATAAATAACATTTATTCCATCTACTTTCGTTGATATGGTACAGCTAAACCACTGTAAAGAAGACCTGCTCGCAAGTGTAAATAACCGGTTTTCTTATGGGAGAATTGGTCGTCTTTAAAATGGTTAGACCGTACAAGAAGTGCTGTTAGCGGTATAGAACAAAAGATTGTTAATTATACAAAGATACGACCATGTTTTGTCAAACCTGTATTATCATCTCGATTTTAAGTTGGAATTTTGCCTGAGAAAGTTTACTTAACACCGGTCCCGTCTTCTGATAGAATCCGATACTCTATTATGGTTGGTAAGTCGCATTCTTTACAATCTAGCAGACGTTAAGGCGCAATCCGCACTGGTGTAGAATTTCGGCCATGCGAAACCAGTTGGAGATCACATAATACATACTACATTATTGTTTGGAAAACCTACGGATGACTTCCTACGTGAATCATTGACCTTCTACAGACTTTGGATCCATGAGATATGACACCTTTATACCCAGCATATGTATATAATTTCGATTAATTCATTTATTGAATCATTACACATGATACAATTACACCTTAAGAGCTAGATTGTCTTGAGCGCCTTTCTAAACCTATCCAAAAATACCTCCATATGCTTTTCTTGGAACATCAGCGATGGTCGGAAGAGAATACCAGTACTACCACCGTCACCAACCAAAATTCCCATTCGCTTGAACGCAGATATAAGTTTTGATCTAATTTCAGGAGCTTTTGCGTTACATGCCAATATGAAGCCTCTACCACGAGCGTTGTCAATTGCATAGGGAAACTCGTACGATAGGGCTATTATATGCTTTAAACAAGCATCTCCAACAACTCTGACGTTGGCCATTAGATTTTTCTCTTTGATTATCCTAATAGTTTCCTTCGTAAGGCAAATCCTTGCTGCGTCACCACCCCAATCAGTTAAAATTCTGTATGGTGCGTCTGGGAGCATGTGATGGATATGGTAATAACCTCCGAATTGCATACGCTTGCTGAATGTCATGACTGATGGAGGTTTTGGCAGATTTAGCCATTCGTGACACCACCATTTTCCAGTGACGCCCATACCAGTATGGGACTCGTCTAGGATTAAGTAAGCACTGTGGTGGTGAGCGACTGCTTGTAGAGCGGCTAGGAAGCTTGCGGAAGCATGATTGTCCCCACCATCGAATTGTATGGGTTCTATTATCACACAAGCAATGGGCGGCCCTTTCTCGCTGTGATGTTTGAACACTTGATCAACTTCTGCCAAACAGGCGTTTTCTTCGTTCTGATTATCTAGGGCATGCTGCTCTAATGGGTACTTGTAGTTTGGAAATGGCGCTACAGGCCAGTTTTCGAAGAGGGGATATCCATATTTAAAACTCGCCTTTGATCGGTTGCAACTTAAAGCGCCTGCGGTTACACCATGAGAAGCACCCCAAAATGATAAAACAGCATAGTTTGGTGAGCCGGGTGGGGAGTTGAGTAGCGCTGATTTTTCTTCCTTCGGAGTTCTAGGGCCCATAACTCTTCCCTTGGCTTCGAATTTCATGAAGCAATGCTTCATGGCTAGTTCGTTTGCGGTACTCCGGCAGGTAGTTGTGTTGACGTAACTCATGCCAGGTGGATTAATGGATAAGAGGGTAGTCTTCAGGGTTTTGGCCCAATTGGCAGGAGGATATTTGGTTATAGAAGTTCGATTCACCAAGTGCTGGGCTATATCATGACTCTTGCATACACTTATCAGATCAGGGTTGTTGTAGCCCAGGGGTAAAGATCCTAACTGCATGACAAGGTCGAGGAAGGCGTTACCATCGACATCGAAGAAGTAATTACCGATTGACTTTTCGAGATCGATAAATCTATCGATATGCTTTGAGAATTGGATCTTTATTAGTTCGGCTGTCATGTCCTTGTTTTGCTGTCCATAGAGATCACCAATTTTTGGGCCGATAGGCTCTGTGGGGTAGTAAAGGTTGTAGTTGTGACTCCACTGAGAGCTTGTCACTGCTATTTTCGTCGATAACCCACATTTCTTCACGTATTGGACGATATTTAATACCCCTAACATTTATTGTGGCTTGACAGATTTAAAATGTAATTCTGAAAGTTATATTTTAATGACAACTTGATGTCATTTTGATATTTACGTAAGGAAAAGTTCTCAAAATTAGGGAACAAGTTTTACGACAGTTCTCGAAAATCTATCATCGCGTCGTTGCCTACTACACGGAAAAGATACATCCAATAAAACATAAATAAATTATCTTGCCTACGCACGTATATATTTTCCATTAGTTTGAATCAATCATAAAAAGTCAACAAATTTCTTTTAATTACAAGCAGGTAGACGAGACGTTTTAATTTTGTTTACACACCCAAACACCTCGTCACAGGAGGAACACGTTTAGGTTGTTTGACGTCACAAGCTTCACTATTAACGATTGTATAACGTACAACTAACAGAAACAAATAATTATAGGAAGAAAGATACCAACATGTTTTTTCTTCGCGCGTCTCTCTTAAAATCTGTTCTTATAGCGGAAGTTCTCTATTACTTTTACGTATATAGGCGACCTTGGCATTTGTTTTTCGCTCATCGGCTGTTCGTGACAACGCGAAGATTCCGTGAGGATCCAGGATATCCTGATTGTTACCCAATCGTTCAACGATTCAACCGTTGCGATTCTGTTTTTCGCAGAAAACAGTTGCATTGTCCATACTGGAGTGCCAACCTTGATTTTATTTATTTCACGTTCTACAGATAATTAACGGATCAGTTCTAATCGCTCGAGAGTTCCTTTGTGAGACAAACCAGCATTCCTTATAAGATATTTTTAACTAACACTTTTAATTACAGATGTTGTAGATATCTGTAAATGCCAGGATTAACAGCAGCTATACAATGTATATTATTATTGTATGTATCGTGGTATAATGACGACATAATCCCTCGTGACAGTAGCGCGAAACATTTCATCAAAACCATATACATATAGGCAAATACAGCCAGGAGAGCAACTGTTAAGTACTATGACAACAGAACATTAGATCTCCACAGATCGGAGGCGAGTTATTTCTTATAACGTGTGAATAGCCGCTACTGTGTCACAACGATCAAATAAAAGGAAGCACCATATAATATAGTGTAGTTCGTAAAGACAGGAAGTCCACCTCCTAGTGGAACACCGGAAGGAGTCGGAGTCATCAGATTGTGGAGAAAGATTCGTTATGCTTAACTTAAAACGATTATTACATGCTTTGTTCGTTGCACAATGTCGCAGGTCCGTACTAGAAAATTAAACATTATCAAACGAACCATCTTAATTATTTTTCGTGAACCCAGATTCGTTGTTAACATGATTTGACAGTTCTAAATTAAATTATAGCGATCCGCGAGATTAATCTGAAACTATAAAGCTATGAATGCAAACTAAGTTTATGTAAGATTTATGAGCGCTAATAAATTATTGCATGCGAGGTGTTAGGTATTTCTCAGCGTGTCTAGTGTGTTAGATCAGTTAACCGCATTTTTTGTGGTTAGATAATAATGGTGATCTTTCGTTTTTAGGTCAACATTAGTGGTACATATGACTACATATTTAAAATATCAAAGTTTTCTAGAATCTTGGACCTCCATCCAATATCTGTCCATCATCCATCCAACCTGATTATTATTTTTATGTCTATCGCCGGCAATATCTTGTGTTAAGCATTTTATTACCAATTAGGTATTATCCTCCAATACTATAATAAACTACCAATATATTCTCTCCTGTTCTGCCTCTGTCTTCTTCTCTTTATTTCTTTATTTCAAGCCTTTTATTGACAGTTTCTAATCTGCCATCAGCAATCTATAAACATCCTCTAGTTCTATCTCCCTCTTTGTCAGTGCTGCACCTATTCATCAAAATCCAAGTCAGCAGCTTATTTTCACCGGATCACGTAATTGTTCCGCGAAGCATATGAGTCCTCGATTGATCAATTGCTACGGAGACAAGGAAAAATTAACAAACAATAGAGTTGCGGACGAATTGGGAGCGGAAAAGTCGTTCTGGTAAGCCCACGCACCAGTGCGGGAGCCTGCTAGGAAAAAATGTACGTTACGTAATCGCGAACAATATCGACCGCCGTGACATAATATTATAAAAGCAATTGAGCAAACAGGGTTCCATTAGTACATCGTAATCACTTTTGCGAAAGCACCTTTTACTTCCGTACTTTGCGGCGAACCGAGACAGACTCAGACACCTTATTTCTTTCAAACAGTTGTAGGTATCGATAAAATCGTTTCGAACGACTGAATAGTTATGCAAAGAAGACACTAGACGTGGTAAGGCAACTTGTAATAATCTATTGTTGGAGAATCATGATGTTTTATTATGACTAAGGAAATCTACTATTTGATTTATCTAGATTGCAGCTCGAATGTACCTAGAAGAATCTAGAAAGAAAACAACTAGCATTTAGAATGTAATTTTGTATGCTTTTCTTGATTCTCGTCAAGACAGTCATCAGTGTGTAGTGTATAGACCAAGCATTGAATATATTATCTGGAGGAGATCGTTGAAATTTTTCTTTCATCTCGAGATGAGAGGTGGCACCGCGTCGGTCAGCTCTTCCGGAAACTGAGTCCAAGGTCACATACCGCGCCTTGCGTACACTCGGGTCATAGCTGTAGTTTCACGCAGGTGAGAGGACCGCGATTGGCACACACGTGTATATCTTTAAACTTCTCCCGACGACGTTAATTGGTCGCGATGTCCATCGTCGTTAATACTTGCCTCCACTTGTCTCTCTCGTACTGCCGAAGATGGGGCATTGCGAACGCTGACGCTGCTGATGTTTGCCATTTGCAAATATGCAAACAAATTAATTAAGTACAGTTAAAGGCTCAGTAGAATTAACGTATTGGTGTGGTAAATACGTGAGATGTACGCAGAATTGTACAAGAAATCTTAAAACCCCATTTCAAAAATATATGACCGGAAGTAAAATATATATTGAAAATTATTGACTAAGTACGTCAATTTGTACTAAATGATTCTAAAAATGAGATTGTTTTTGTCATATCAATAATTTTTGAGCAAAACAGTTTAAGATTTACTATTATTATTCCTATTAATTTCAAATTCATATTGAGGAATACTTATATTTCTTGATCATTTTGTAGGAGTGGATAAAAACTTTGTATCTATCATAGGAAACCAATACGACCGCAAAGTTTCCACGCATAAATACCTGACCTTCCACCACTGAATTTTCCTATTTGCGGCAGGTATGCTTTCTTTGCAATCGTACAAGCAAATACGTCATCGGTATGTTGTTTTGAATGCGAATGGTCGCAACAACTCTACGATAATTTATTTGTAATATCGCTTAAAAACTAATAGTTTGCGCGTGCTTCGATAATTTGCTTGTTTTCAATAAAAATCTTCTCCATTATGATTCTAATATTAGCCGAACAACTTTTCCTCGTTATTAGTTATTATTAGTGCGGTATAATTGTGTTGTCCATATAGAGATTCCAGCCGTACCAAGTCCAGCTAAACAAATAAAAATGTTTGTTTGGTTATTTTACTAGGAATAAAAATATGCTTACGTCAATGATTTCAATCAGGCGAAATTAGTCAAAGAAGGATATCTTACAAAAGAAAAAAGCTGCAGCAACAGACTAGTTGTAAAAAGCCAGTCATAAAGATGAAATTTATCACCGTTGAAGTAGGAGATGATAAAACCCGGAAATGTTGACAAGTTCTGAAGAAAATCAATTTTTACTTTCCGACTAGAATACCAGAGGGAAGTATTGTTATTGACGGGAAAACGAGATATCTGCGGAAATGCGCGTTTTGAGGTCCCATGTTTTGGGGTCCATTGCAATGATTTCTGGCAAATGTATGTATGCGTGTGGAATTTTTCAAGCATCTACTTCATTATTATTATTATTAGTCAAGCTGCATTGTTGATTTTTAGAAATGTTTTGCAGAAAACAATGTAGATCACGTGTATAAAAACAGCAGTACCTACAGATCAATGGGATGAGCAGTTTGACTTCTATAGGCGATATAAACGCTTATAGAAGCAGTTTGACAGAAGCCACAGCCTTCGTAGCTGTGTTGCAAACTGTCAGACTTTGACAAACGTCAGTGCCACTGACACAGAGAGAAAAAACAAACAAAAACAATTTCTACATTACGGAA
The DNA here is from genome assembly GCA_963971325.1 of Aphodius granarius. Lineage (NCBI taxonomy): Eukaryota > Metazoa > Arthropoda > Insecta > Coleoptera > Scarabaeidae > Aphodius > Aphodius granarius. The sequence goes on from OZ020226.1 coordinate 14,455,292, forward strand.
ATCACTGAAAAGCATTTGGTGTAAAAGAATCGTTTTTTCAGTGAAAACTATTTCTTTTTACTTCAAATAAAATATTTCTTTCAGCCCATGCAGCTCACTTTTTTAAATTTATAAATACTTATTTATTTCAAACATATATTCTTTCCTTGAAAGAAATATGTTCAAAGAAATACATTTATTTGATTTTACATTTCTTTTCTCTCAGTGCATGACATGACATTATGTTATTCTATGACTGACGTTAGGTTGGGCTTGTGAATGTGGCTTCAAGAAATTGAATAATTACAACAGTACTTCAGTGTGTCAACGATTTAGTCGGAAATTGGGTGGGGGACACCCCGAATTTTTTAGGTAGTTATTATGATTTACCTTGTTGTCATAAGGTATTAGTCATTGAAATCGGTTGAAAAAAAAAACCCTTTTTTGCTAAAAGTAATCAACAAAAGAGTAAAAAAGGTTCAGAGATAAAAATTTGTAAAATTTCTAGCTGGGCGTTTATTTTTTGGACCAGAGTATAATTTTGTTAAGATATCCTATTCCCAATCGTCGCCATATATAAGTAAGTGACCGGCGTGGTACGAACTCGGCCGCAGGAAGTGAATCGAAAATAAATCAACTCGAAACAGGAAATTCGCAGTTGTGCAAGCGGTAGAGAACGGTGCTGCAAGACGTAACCGCAGGTTCTCGGTACTTACACCGTTCGAGTACTGTTACAATTGTAATAAACTCGGATTAAAATAATTATTAAACATAGGAGATTGTTACCCAAGCGATACACATCATTTCATATTATACTCTTTCTGCGCGTCGGCGTCGCTCTCATTCTAGATTAACGAATTTGATCAATTTTTAAGTCATAAAAAATGATTTTTTACAGAAACTATAAACTATTTTTTTAGTTTAGTGTATAAAACAATGTAGACAGACACCCTGTATATATACAAACATTTGGACAGCCTTTAGGTAGGCAATCAATTCTAATCGTTTAATTCGTATAATTAAGTGTTATTCACCGGTGTTGAGCTGCAAATCTGATAATCATCCACAGCCCAGGTGTAGAAAATCAAAAGCCCAACAACTGGGCATCTGCTCGTTACTTATGAGGCAACGAAAACAATGGGTCGATGTTCCTCTGTCCTGCAATTGACTTGTATTTTAGGGGGTCTTCAAAAAACTGGACAGAAGACAGCTGGAAAGTTTAAAAAACAGCACCCCACCCACTACGGATCGGCGCAACATTACAGCCAGGTGTATGCGGGCCCACAAACTATTTAAAAAAGAACTGATAGCTAATATAATGATGGTATCTTCAGTCAATTTCCAGAAGGCGGCTCGCCAAGGGTTAGTCGCGATCATAGTACGTGTAGGAGTAATGTCGGACGCACGCAAAAATGTCTTCTTGCTTTGGTGGTAGTTGTAATCTGATGCCGAATTTTTACGTGGGCGATGAATGGATCGATTGGTACGAGAGAAGAGATCAAGTGACTGCAGATGGGATCGCTGACGACAATGAGAAGAAAGATGATCCAAAGGACACCAAGAAGACGAAGGAGAAGAACAAAAAGACAACCAAGTATACTCACGTGCCGCATAGCGAGAAAGCCCCTCATGTAGTCGCTAGAAGAAACGCAAGGGAGAGGAGAAGAGTAGAGGCGGTGAATACAGCTTTTGTCAAATTGAGAAAAGCTATACCTTTCGACAATAACAGGTACGGCCCTTATTTTTTTATTCTTACGGCACTACGTCGGTCATTTGATACCAAATTTGATCAAATTTCATACCGACTAGGTGTCAAAATAATTTGGAAACAGAATTATACGATTTTTTAACTCGTTTCAGAGGTAAACGCGTCAGCAAGGTGAAAACTTTGCAAAATGCCATAAGGTACATACAAAATTTACAAGAAGTCCTTGATGTTACAAACGGTTATGACTACAATATGGTAAGTACTACAAGAGCTGTGTAATACGTATATGTAGTTTTATCATGAATCTTTTTGTTTAAATTTTAGCCATACTATAGTTTCGACTCTAGTCACGAATTCGGAGACCATACTTCTTATTAAGATGAATTTTAATTTATTTATATGTATTCAGGAAATATGCTATGATTTGGATTTTCTCAATGGACCTCATCAGCTAATTAGTTTAAGTAATTTTACAGTGCCTTGGAACGTCAAACTAGTCGATTTTTTTAATTTATTATTAATTATTTATTATTATGATATTAATTTTTCCATTTGGCAGAAAGCTTATAATTTTTTGAAACATTCCATTTGTTCAAGAAACTATGTAATTGCAAAATTTGAAAAAGTATTTTTTTTATTTACTTTTTAAGAATATTTGATTCTTAATTGTAACAGGCCATTAATAATTCTAGTCACATTTACTTAGTCAATATTAATCTCTTATATTAAGCACATTGTTTCTGTATGCAAAATATATCTTCTAATTGATCGCATTATTGTTTTAATTTCTTTTAATTCCATTCAATGGCACTACAACTTTGAATGTGTAAATCCCAGGATTTTACTACTTTCGGTATTGATATTTCAGCGACATCTGTACAGAACGTTATGAACTACTAATAGCCAGGTTGTCTGTATATCAAATAACATCGTCGCTATCGACCAATAGATGGCGACAGTTCGATATTTTTAAATATCCAAAAATTAATTTCCCACAAATAGAGTAGTTGCTTGTTGGTTTATTGTTACCCTGCGTTTTTGCTATTTTTTTTCCGAATCTGTTGATCTATACTATAATTATACATTTCATAGATTATTCGTATAAATAAAATCTTGTTATCTAGATACATTTTCTATAGAGCTGGTACATCCGAAATAAAAATACATCAAATTTAAATCACAAAACACATTCAACGTGCAAGATGACGTACAATTTTTGTGACACATGTTGGACACATCGACAATAATCAAATTTAAAGGTTATGTTGCTGAAGTGTGGCCGAATTTCTTCACCGCATATTGACTGAATTTTACAATTTAGCACCCTCTTAAAATGGTATGTATACTTTTCGGATACAATTATAGCAATACCTACTACCTACACAATACCAATCAACCCCTAATTTCATATAAAATACAATTTCATAATTAAAATCGTACTTAACCTAAAAACCTTATTGCATCAGCACCTCTAATAAGTTCATTAATCTTTTCAGGCTGAAAGAAAAGGCACGTTTAAAGTGGAATACCTACAAAAAATCGAACAGGAGGTTCAAGACCGTTGGAAAAATGAAAAGATCTTTGAGGTTGATGCCCCGAAAGAGCCCAAAAAAGACAATGACGAGAAATACATGTGTACTTTTCCGTATCCTTACATGAACGGACGTTTACATTTAGGTCACACGTTCTCTCTGTCAAAATGTGAGTTTTCTGTGCGCTTCCAACGTCTAAAAGGCAAAAGGGCTTTATTCCCATTTGGGTTCCATTGCACGGGTATGCCTATAAAGGCATGTGCTGATAAACTTAAACGGGAGATTGAGTTGTATGGAAATCCGCCTGTTTTTCCTAGTGAGGAAGTGCAGGAAGTTGCTGATGATAATGATGATGTTGTTATTAAGGATAAGAGTAAGGGGAAGAAGGTAAGTTATGACTTTTTATAATATTTGATTTGACAAAAAACTTTTTTTAACAAATTATGCTTTGTTGCTAGAATAATTCATTTAAGATTTCATGAATAATCATCACTTTAGGTTAAAATTGAAAATATATTGGGAATCAGATTGAATTATTGTGTTTTTTTATTATTTTTTTAAATGCTTATTGTTATTGTTTTTCAATTCAATACTTAGAAATAACCATACTTTTTTCTTATATAAGTAATTGTTGATAATTTTATGATATATATTCTGGTATTAATTATTTTACTACCTGAATTATTTGTGGTCCCAAAGTAAAATTAAAATGCCGAAATAAGAACCACTTGTTTTATTAGGACAAATTCTAATTGCATTGCTTTATTACTTGAATTGTTGTAGCTCATAAGTTTTATATTCGAATTTGCAAAGTAACGTATTTATGATGGTGAATCAAATTTTCAAAATAATAAAACATGCTTATTTTACAACAGATACAATGTCAGCGCCCAGTACTGTTAAGTTGGTTAAGGTAAAAGTCTAGCCCCTGATATAAGGCACAAAACCGTAGCACTTTATTATTTCAATTCGTGAAAAAAGTAGGTCATATACATTAGCACGGAATTTTCGCTAATGCATTTCAGAGATGTGTGGCAAGGGTGGAAAGTTGTTTTCAAGAAACGACTTTGGGGTTTTTGCTATAATAAATACGTTAAACTTTGACAATATTTCGGACTTGCACGTCCATATTTTTTTCTGGCATCGGGGTAAAAGGACAAAAATGACGTTTGGCCACAGATACATTCCAGTACAATCGCGTGGTACCCAACATTTATGCAAAATAAATTCCATCAATGCACCAAAAGAAGTTTAGTAATGCCATCTTTTGCGTAAAAAAATAGAATAATTGCGATAATGTTTTAAGTGTGTCTATAATGAAAACTATAATTAAAAGGCAGCAAAGATTTGTTTTCAGAAACATCTCCCCTGGATACTATTTCCAAAATACGCCTAAATTGTCTGTATAAAATCATCATTTTTAGCTTTGTAATATATTATAAAAAAATAGTGGTATTGAAATATATTCAACCATTCCAAGAAAAAATAGAATAATTGCGATAATGTTTTAAGTGTGTCTATAATGAAAACTATAATGAAAAGGCAGCAAAGATTTGTTTTCAGAAACATCTCTCCTGGATACTATTTGCAAAATACGCCTAAATTGTCTGTATAAAATCATCATTTTTAGCTTTGTAATATATTATAAAAAAATAGTGGTATTGAAATATATTCAACCATTCCAAGAAAAAATAGAATAATTGCGATAATGTTTTAAGTGTGTCTATAATGAAAACTATAATGAAAAGGCAGCAAAGATTTGTTTTCAGAAACATCTCTCCTGGATACTATTTGCAAAATACGCCTAAATTGTCTGTATAAAATCATCATTTTTAGCTTTGTAATATATTATAAAAAAATAGTGGTATTGAAATATATTCAACCATTTCATGAAAATATAGAATAATTGCAATAATGTTTTAAGTGTGTCTATAATGAAAACTATAATGAAAAGGCAGCAAAGATTTGTTTTCAGAAACATCTCTCCTGGATACTATTTGCAAAATACGCCTAAATTGTCTGTATAAAATCATCATTTTTAGCTTTGTAATATATTATAAAAAAATAGTGGTATTGAAATATATTCAACCATTCCAAGAAAAAATAGAATAATTGCGATAATGTTTTAAGTGTGTCTATAATGAAAACTATAATGAAAAGGCAGCAAAGATTTGTTTTCAGAAACATCTCTCCTGGATACTATTTGCAAAATACGCCTAAATTGTCTGTATAAAATCATCATTTTTAGCTTTGTAATATATTATAAAAAAATAGTGGTATTGAAATATATTCAACCATTTCATGAAAATATAGAATAATTGCAATAATGTTTTAAGTGTGTCTATAATGAAAACTATAATGAAAAGGCAGCAAAGATTTGTTTTCAGAAACATCTCTCCTGGATACTATTTGCAAAATACGCCTAAATTGTCTGTATAAAATCATCATTTTTATCTTTGTAATATATTATAAAAAAATAGTGGTATTGAAATATATTCAACCATTTCAAGAAAAAATAGAATAATTGCGATAATGTTTTAAGTGTGTCTATAATGAAAACTATAATTAAAAGGCAGCAAAGATTTGTTTTCAGAAACATCTCCCCTGGATACTATTTGCAAAATACGCCTAAATTGTCTGTATAAAATCATCATTTTTATCTTTGTAATATATTATAAAAAAATAGTGGTATTGAAATATATTCAACCATTTCAAGAAAAAATAGAATAATTGCGATAATGTTTTAAGTGTGTCTATAATGAAAACTATAATGAAAAGGCAGCAAAGATTTGTTTTCAGAAACATCTCCCCTGGATACTATTTGCAAAATACGCCTAAATTGTCTGTATAAAATCATCATTTTTATCTTTGTAATATATTATAAAAAAATAGTGGTATTGAAATATATTCAACCATTTCAAGAAAAAATAGAATAATTGCGATAATGTTTTAAGTGTGTCTATAATGAAAACTATAATGAAAAGGCAGCAAAGATTTGTTTTCAGAAACATCTCCCCTGGATACTATTTGCAAAATACGCCTAAATTGTCTGTATAAAATCATCATTTTTATCTTTGTAATATATTATAAAAAAATAGTGGTATTGAAATATATTCAACCATTTCAAGAAAAAATAGAATAATTGCGATAATGTTTTAAGTGTGTCTATAATGAAAACTATAATTAAAAGGCAGCAAAGATTTGTTTTCAGAAACATCTCCCCTGGATACTATTTGCAAAATACGCCTAAATTGTCTGTATAAAATCATCATTTTTATCTTTGTAATATATTATAAAAAAATAGTGGTATTGAAATATATTCAACCATTTCAAGAAAAAATAGAATAATTGCGATAATGTTTTAAGTGTGTCTATAATGAAAACTATAATGAAAAGGCAGCAAAGATTTGTTTTCAGAAACATCTCCCCTGGATACTATTTGCAAAATACGCCTAAATTGTCTGTATAAAATCATCATTTTTATCTTTGTAATATATTATAAAAAAATAGTGGTATTGAAATATATTCAACCATTTCAAGAAAAAATAGAATAATTGCGATAATGTTTTAAGTGTGTCTATAATGAAAACTATAATTAAAAGGCAGCAAAGATTTGTTTTCAGAAACATCTCCCCTGGATACTATTTGCAAAATACGCCTAAATTGTCTGTATAAAATCATCATTTTTATCTTTGTAATATATTATAAAAAAATAGTGGTATTGAAATATATTCAACCATTTCAAGAAAAAATAGAATAATTGCGATAATGTTTTAAGTGTGTCTATAATGAAAACTATAATTAAAAGGCAGCAAAGATTTGTTTTCAGAAACATCTCCCCTGGATACTATTTGCAAAATACGCCTAAATTGTCTGTATAAAATCATCATTTTTATCTTTGTAATATATTATAAAAAAATAGTGGTATTGAAATATATTCAACCATTTCAAGAAAAAATAGAATAATTGCGATAATGTTTTAAGTGTGTCTATAATGAAAACTATAATGAAAAGGCAGCAAAGATTTGTTTTCAGAAACATCTCCCCTGGATACTATTTGCAAAATACGCCTAAATTGTCTGTATAAAATCATCATTTTTATCTTTGTAATATATTATAAAAAAATAGTGGTATTGAAATATATTCAACCATTTCAAGAAAAAATAGAATAATTGCGATAATGTTTTAAGTGTGTCTATAATGAAAACTATAATTAAAAGGCAGCAAAGATTTGTTTTCAGAAACATCTCCCCTGGATACTATTTGCAAAATACGCCTAAATTGTCTGTATAAAATCATCATTTTTATCTTTGTAATATATTATAAAAAAATAGTGGTATTGAAATATATTCAACCATTTCAAGAAAAAATAGAATAATTGCGATAATGTTTTAAGTGTGTCTATAATGAAAACTATAATTAAAAGGCAGCAAAGATTTGTTTTCAGAAACATCTCCCCTGGATACTATTTGCAAAATACGCCTAAATTGTCTGTATAAAATCATCATTTTTATCTTTGTAATATATTATAAAAAAATAGTGGTATTGAAATATATTCAACCATTTCAAGAAAAAATAGAATAATTGCGATAATGTTTTAAGTGTGTCTATAATGAAAACTATAATGAAAAGGCAGCAAAGATTTGTTTTCAGAAACATCTCCCCTGGATACTATTTGCAAAATACGCCTAAATTGTCTGTATAAAATCATCATTTTTATCTTTGTAATATATTATAAAAAAATAGTGTTATTGAAATATATTCAACCATTTCAAGAAAAAATAGAATAATTGCGATAATGTTTTAAGTGTGTCTATAATGAAAACTATAATTAAAAGGCAGCAAAGATTTGTTTTCAGAAACATCTCCCCTGGATACTATTTGCAAAATACGCCTAAATTGTCTGTATAAAATCATCATTTTTATCTTTGTAATATATTATAAAAAAATAGTGGTATTGAAATATATTCAACCATTTCAAGAAAAAATAGAATAATTGCGATAATGTTTTAAGTGTGTCTATAATGAAAACTATAATGAAAAGGCAGCAAAGATTTGTTTTCAGAAACATCTCCCCTGGATACTATTTGCAAAATACGCCTAAATTGTCTGTATAAAATCATCATTTTTATCTTTGTAATATATTATAAAAAAATAGTGGTATTGAAATATATTCAACCATTTCTAGAGTAAAGCTGTTGCTAAAGCGGGTTCTGCAAAATACCAATGGCAGATCATGCAAAGTTTAGGTATGGAAGACAGTGAGATCGCGAAATTCGCTGACACAGGATACTGGCTGGATTACTTCCCTCCGTTGGCAGTCCAGGATTTGAACAGTTGCGGTGTGCATGTACGTATTCTACAAATGTTCCTACCTTGAGCTGTTTTACACAGCTGAAAATAACCGTCATCTTTAGAAAGCCTAAAGGCGCTTTTATTATGGACTACGTGCCACGTGTTGTGCTGTTCACCGTGCTGAAGGTTCCCCTACTCCATAATTACGCTTCAGAGAAGAGAGTGTGGAGAGGGAGAATCTTTGGTACGTCGTGTAGCACGGCACGTGGCACGTAGTTGATAATAAAAGCTACTTAAGACTAATAAATTTCACGGTAATTTCGCGTAGGTTGATTGGCGAAGAACCTTTATAACGACGGACGCCAATCCATTCTACGACCAATTCGTCCGTTGGCACTTCCTCCGCCTCAAGGAAAGAAATAAGGTGCAATTCGGCAAACGGTACACCATTTTCTCCCCTAAAGATGGACAGCCGTGCATGGACCACGACCGTTCCTCAGGGGAAGGTGTTGGCCCCCAGGAATATACTTTGATCAAGATGAAGGTTTTAGAAGCACCGGCCAAGTTAAAGTAATATTTTTCGTGCATGTTTTGATTTTCTGTACATTTAAATACATTTTCCCCGAATAGGAAATTTGCGAGTATGCCGATTTTCTTAGTAGCGGCTACTCTACGTCCCGAAACAATGTGCGGACAAACGAACTGCTGGGTGCGCCCGGATATGAAATACATCGCTTTTGCGAATACTTCTGGTGAAATTTTCGTTTGCACCGCCAGATCTGCTAGGAATATGTCGTATCAAGGATTTACTCCTACCGAGGGCAAAGTTGACGTTCTTGTTGATCTTCTCGGAGAGGTTAGGATTATTTATAATTTGAGGTTATGTTGTTACGTTAGTTTCGGTTTCGTTCTGCGCATAGGACCTGCTGGGGTGCGTTCTGAAGGCTCCTATGACTCCGTATGAGAAAATATACGCTCTGCCTATGCTGTCCATTAAGGAAGACAAAGGAACTGGCATTGTTACCAGTGTGCCTTCTGATTCTCCCGATGATTATGCTGCCTTGGTTGATTTGAAGAATAAGGCTCCGTTTAGGGAGAAGTACGGGATTAAGGATGAAATGGTAAGTTTTTGAAAATTTACTTAAGGAAAAGTCTGTCAGTGGATAATTATTTTTTAAAATTTGTGGACTTTTTCATTCTTTTTCTAAAATTTATTTTTCTCAAATCATTTTTAGTTTTCAAAATAATATGTAGGTATACGCGTTCTTGCGGATTACATTTTTTGTAGTTATAAAACACAACGTTACTGCTAAGCAACGAAAAGTAAAATTGACTAATTCATAAATCCACGGCGTGCAACTTTTCGTAAAAAGCGGGAAATTTTTCAAAGTTGGCGGGACGCGAGGCATGTTTTGAAAAATCGAGACTGTTCCGCCAAAATTGGGACGTTTGATCACCGTATCAATAAAGTATTTATCACTATGTTAGGTGTTACCATTTGAACCAATTCCGATTATCGAAGTCCCGGAACTTGGTAATCTCTCCGCGGTAACTGCATACCAAAAACTTAAGATTCAGAGTCAGAACGACAAGGAGAAACTTAAAGAGGCCAAAGAGATGGTCTATCTACGTGGATTTTACGATGGAGTAATGTTGGTTGGAGAATACAAGGGTAAGAAGATCCAGGACATCAAGAAACCTTTACAGAAATCTTTGACGGATAAAAAAGAAGCGGTGATTTACTATGAACCCGAAAAAACGATTATCTCCAGGTCTGGTGATGAGTGCGTTGTGGCTCTTTGCGACCAGTGGTATCTCGATTACGGTGAGGCAACTTGGAAGGCACAAGCCGCTAAAGTCCTCGAAAAATTAAATTGTTTCCACGATGAAGTCCGGAGGAATTACCAAGGATGTCTGAATTGGCTGCAGGAGCACGCGTGTTCGAGAACTTACGGCCTAGGAACCAAATTACCATGGGACGAGTCTTGGTTGATAGAATCTTTATCCGATTCTACGATTTACATGGCTTATTACACCATAGCACATCTGATCCAAGGGGATAGTTTCAAAGGCGACAAACCAAATAAGTTGAACATCAAAGCCGAGCAGATGACACCGGATGTGTGGGATTACATCTTCTTCAAGAACGCTCCGTTCCCGGCAAAATCGGGAATCAAGAAAGAATCCTTGGATTTGATGCGTCGCGAGTTCGAGTATTGGTATCCGGTTGATGTCAGAGTCTCCGGAAAGGATCTGGTGCAGAATCACTTGACCTATTTCTTGTACAACCACTGCGCGATCTGGCCTGATGATGAGACTAAATGGCCAAGAGGCGTTCGCGCCAACGGTCATCTATTATTAAACTCGGCGAAAATGTCGAAATCCGACGGCAATTTCTTGACCTTATACGAAGCTGTGAAGAAATTCAGCGCCGACGGAATGCGGTTATGTCTCGCCGATTCCGGAGATTCCATCGAGGACGCGAATTTCTTGGAGGCGGTCGCCAATGCTGGGATTTTAAGGTTGGTAACTGTTCCAGTTCTAATTTAAAAAACTCTGAACTAACAGCTAACTATAGAGTATTCCCAGGAAACACAGGAACGACTAAAAAACGTTTTATTGGTTTTGGTTACAATGTTTCTGTTTCCTGGATTGGTATAAAAAATAATTCCATCACAATATGTGTTCATAAAATCAATTAAACGAATGCGTGTAATAATTTTTTTCAGGTTATACACGTTTATCGAATGGGTTAAAGAAATATTAGAGACAAAAGATGGATTAAGGGTTGGGAAAGCGGATACGTTTAACGATCGTGTTTTCGACGCTGAAATTAATCTTAAGATAAAGCAGACCGAAGAATTCTTTAATAATATGCTGTTTAAGGACGGCTTAAGAACCGGGTTCTTTGAGATGATAGCTTGCAGGGATAATTACATTAAGCTATCTGCTGTAGATGGCTTAAATCGTGATTTGATTATGAGGTACATTGAGGTTCAAGCTTTGATTCTATCCCCGATCTGTCCGCACGTTTGCGAGCACATTTGGACTCTATTAGGAAAGGCATGTTCTGGGTTTATTTCGTGTTTATTTTTTCCTAAAACTTAAATTTTGCAGAAATCGAGCATTGTGTCTAGTAAATGGCCTGTAGCTGGTCCAATCGACGAAATTTTGATCAAATCTGCTGAATATCTAATGGAGGCAGCCCAGTCATTCAGGGGCCACCTTAAAAATTACCTGACTCCGCCGAAACCATCTAAAAACAACCCTAAACCGACGGCACCTGAAAAACCAGATATGGTTACTATCTGGGTTGCTAAAACTTTCCCTCCATGGCAAAGCTGTGTATTAACCACTATGAAGACACTTTACGAGGTAAACCTAACTCCAAACTTAAAAGGGTAAGCTCCTTGTAACTCTTTTTATTTTTAATAGAAAAATGGATGCAAACTCCCAGAGAATAAAGTATTATCTTCGGAATTGTCAAGCAAGGCGGAATTGAAGAAATACATGAATAGGGTTATGCCGTTTGCGCAGATGATCCGTGAGAGGTTAGAACAGATTGGGCCAAAGGCATTTGCTTTGACGTTAGAATTTGATGAAGCTGACGTTTTGAAGACGAATAGTGTTTATTTAGCAAACACTTTAGATGTAAGATTTTCTATGACTTTATTTTATTATATATTGATATTTTATTGAATATTAGGTACAAGATGTTTTGGTGCGTTTTACCGACGAAGACGGAGTTTCCGACACTTTAAAAGAGGTGCGCCCCGGAAAACCGCATGCCATGTTCTGTTCCGCCCCTGGTGTTAATGTATTGTTCACAAATCCAATTCCGCATTCTGGATTGTTCCAGCAGAGCTTAAAAATCGCCGATGGCGATTCTTACGAAACAATCGTGAAGAAGTTGGCGCGCACCAGCCGAAATATCAAAGGTATGTATTTTTTCGAAGTTGGAATCTCACACATTTGTTTTATTTTGTTTAGATTTCCAAAAAGTTCAATTGTGGAGGTTTGAGGATGCCATTCTCGGAGATAGGAGAATTCCTGTATACTCCGAACCAACTAAGAATAAAGTACAGATCTCCAGTGACTCAACATTTGAGGTTAATCTTGAAATGAAAAAAGTTTTCGCGAAGGCAAGTTCTACCAAATTTGAAATGGGGGATAGTGTAACTTATCTAGTACAAGTTTAAGTTATTATTATTGATGGATTGTATGTTTCAATTTTAATAAACCAAGTATTTATTTGGTTGTGATTTAGTTTGTGTTTGGGTACATCTATTGTCAAGAAGTCTGGTTATTTTTCAGTAATTAGTAGATTCCAGTATAAATTGATCCAATTCGTCGGGTATACCGCTCGTGTTTCACAGATGGCGCCTTCATATTCCTGCTTGTGATTTGATATATTAATTAACTTCTGTTTATATGTAAAAACTACTTCAAATAAAATATATTAGGGTATGGTCCTTATGGTAGTATTTCAACTTGCAGATGTAATCAAAATTAAACACATGAATAGTGGTAATGATTTTATTAAAGTCTATAACTTTCGGCGTCGGGTTACCCAAACAAATTAACAAATTTCGAGTTATCAAATAATTAACTCTGGCATGTTTGGATTGCAGTGCCAACTTCGTCAATGTTTACTGTTTACGCTGGGCGGTCCTAACTCGATCGGTAAACAGCGCAGCTGTCTAAACTTAAGACTTCGGCGCCGAAACGGCACACCGTATAATCCGAGGCGGCAATTTCGCGAGATAGTTACACTAATTTAAAGTTAGATCGTTAGCAGACACGTGACTGTTAGCTTAATTGTCGGGTATTCGTTTCGATTCGGTTATTACCGGTCTGGGCGATAATATGAATTTACGGGTAGCTAATGAGAGATGACAAACGCAGACAGGGGGCGTCGGCGTCTCTCGACGGATTGACGCCGTCCTTGCAGCCGTAATCAAATTTTCCTAAAGCGGATTGATTGTTCGTTCGTTAGGTCGCCTAATAGACAGATATTTCTTAAGGATTCAATATTCTCCGACAGTTTGCTGCAGTCGTTTTCTGTTAGTTATCTTCTATGAATTATGGCTGGCAGTTTAATAATGAAGTTTTCTGAGATTTTAGCTTTAATTTGCCAGATTAATGGAGGTGCTTGTCCATAGATTGATGGAGGGTGCAAGCTTAATTTTCTTCGAAATTTCACATGCTTTCAAGCAAGCCTCTCTATCCAACTAGGTCGGATAGGACATGATACGGTTTTGTGTTGTGTGGTTTCGAGAAATGACACAACTTTATTAAAACTTGGAAGTCACTCGTTGCCTCTTCGTGTTACGCGTCCCTGTAAGAAAATTTTCAAAGGCAAGAAGTTAAGACGCGTAACACGTTGTGCCTTCGTCAAACATCGCGATCAAAACTTCGAAGTCACTCGATACATTTTCCTGTCACTGGACACCTCTTCTTGTTACGCGTCTCTCTAAGAAAATTTTCAAAGGCAAGAAGTTAAGACGCGTAACACGTTGTGCCTTCGTCAAACATCGCGATCAAAACTTCGAAGTCACTCGATACATTTTCCTGTCACTGGACACCTCTTCTTGTTACGCGTCTCTCTAAGAAAATTTTCAAATGCAAGAAGTTAATACGCGTAACACGTTGTGCCTTCGTCTGACATCGCGCTCAAAACTTGGAAGTCATTCCATCATTTTGTGTCATTCGACAACTCTTGCTGTCACGCGTCTCTTTAAGACAATTTTCAAAGTCAAGAAGTTAGAACGCGCAACACGTTGTGCCTTCGTCTAACATCGCGATCGAAACTTGGAAGTCACTCGATACATTTTCGTGTTACTCGACAACTCTTCGTGTCACGCGTCTCTCTAAGAAAATTTTCAAAGGCAAGAAACTAGAACGCGTAACACGTTGTGCCTTCGTCTAACATCGCGATCGAAACTTGGAAGTCACTCGGTCCCTTTTGTGTTGCGTTCATACTGAATGTAGCTTTTACATTGCTGCTTCATTGCACTTACCTTATTTTGTGCATCTTTATTCTGAGAGATTAACCATAAGACCTGATAAGTAAGTAGACATAATAATACCAGCAGTTGGATAAATCATATATTTCATTCTTCAATAATTACATAATTTTATTCATGAAATACATTGAAATACTATCGGCTTAACAGTTAGATAGACATTACACAGGATTTGTTTGATCATGTTCAACATCTGGCTGATGTGGAACGCTTTAGAAAATATCAAGTATGTACAAATTGATATAGTTTATGTCATATGTTATACATTTTATATAGAAAGTAATAATTAATAAAAGTTCGCATTTTTATACAATACAATATAGTAGTTTTTCTTTCATAATTACATAATCACAAAGCAATTCATTAACTACAGTCGTTACTGTTTATCGATCCGCGAGAGAAATTTACACTAGGGTATGAACACCGAAAAGCGTCGCTATATTTATAAAAAAAATTAAACAAATTCAAATTCAGTCTGAAGCTCTCCGTTTGGTCAAGTCCTATCTTGGGATGAGCCGATTGGCATACACTCGCGGTTTTGAAGCACCTTCCACACACGATTCGATGAGAGATTGTTTCTAATTAATTAATAAACGAGATCACATAGGACGAAGAGTTTTCATTTTCAGGGCCGCCAATCAAAGTCTTTCGGAGATCACGATTGGTCGGTCGGTATGTCCAAAATGCCGTAGAAAATAACTTAATTAACATAATGGTTCTTTCCACTTGGAAGCCCACGTGAAACAAAATTCGAAACACCAAAATAAAATTAAACACTTCTTCTTCTACGTTAAGGCACTGATTTGTTTTATTCTTGTAATGAAAATACTCTATGTAAAAAACCCTGTAGCAACCGTATTGGTTCTTCAATTTAACATCCCACCAGCGCCAAAGGCACTAGTTTAAGCCATTCTCAAACTTCTGTACCGTCCTCCCCTTCGTCTTCGAATAAAGGTCCTGTGGAGGTTCGCTTTTTCGGTTTCGGTGGAGGCCTTGGCGGTATTTTGGGCGTCTTGCCATCAGGGGTTGGTAACAATGAAGCCGTCGATTCTCTCCTCGAATCAGGCTCTGGACTTCGTCCCCAGTTCCCTCTCAACGAGTAAGCATCAGCATTCGGACTTAACGCTCGATGCGCTGATAAACTCCTGGGTAACGTTTGTGCCATTTGAGGGCTTGCGTCATGTTCGGCAATAGGGTCGATAGTTGGAGAGAGAGGATATCCAACCCTCGGAGCTGGTTTCGGCGTTGACGACTTCATGGCATTTTCTGCTAGTTTATTCAAAGATAACACAGAACTACCTGTCGCCGTAGTTCGTAATCCTAAGTTGTCATACAGTGGCTCCCCGATATCCGAAACCGGCGGTTCAGAGCTCCAACTTTGCCTCGGTCGTCTGGGCACTGTGACGTAACCTCCTTGCCTGGGCACCCTTGGTGGTGGTATATGGGGTGTCGTGAACGGGGAATGCGATCTGGAGTACGGCAGGGTCCTGTACACGTCGTAGATCGGGGTATGCACTGGTGACTGTGGGGCATGGTATGCTGGAAGGCGAGATGTATCTGGAACGGTTGACGCTGAACTTCCAGCTGGAGACACTTGGGGCATGGTCCTATGAGCAAACGGAAGCAAATCTGGAGGGTAGTGACCTTCACCTCTGTAGTCCATACTCAGGTTGCTTGGTGGTTTCGAATGGTAACGTGAATCGTAATCAGCAGATCTCAAATCTTCATCTCCTGGAAGAAAAAGAACAAATTAGGACAATCAAAAACTTAATCGGTAAGCAAAACTTACCATATATCGAATCTTCATCGAGCATCTTTTTGGTTTCGCTGACTTCAGTTCCACCGCTGATGACAGACGCCGGGATCTGCGGTTGTCTAGGTGGTTTAACAACCGGGTTAACTTCAGTTATCAAAGCTTTCCCCATTTCCGTTGTATGGTCTAAACTGATAAATTCGTTAGACTGGCTCAAACTTCGATTCTTAGCGAGATGATCATCGCGCCTTGATCTCCTACAGCAGCAGTAAGCCAATACGATAATAATAATTATGAGGATGATTGCACCAACTGAAAATCCAATGAGTAATGGCATCATGCTCACAGCAACTGGACTGTAACCATTTGCAGCGCCGTTGTGGAGAAGTGTGATGTTCTTTTCGTCGACGCCACCAGGATTTTTGGCAACGCACTTGTATTCGCCACGGTCTCTATGGTTGAAGTTAACTATGGTCAAGTTGTTCCATGCGATATTTCCCGATTTAGCCTTGCTGGTGATGTACTTTTGGACGTTTTGTCTGGGGTCTCTGTCAACGATTTTGTGGTTGTTGACCCAGTCGATGTCTGGGGATGGTACACCATGGACTTTGCAGCTTATGGTGTAGTTGATGGATGTGACTTCGAAGAATTCTGGATTTGTTGGGGATAAAATGACTGGACTGCAGGCGAATACAACGTCGTCTGTCCACATTCGCCCTTTCAGGCGTTCTGGTTCATTGCAATGAGTGTTGTAGGAGGTGATCAGATTTTTATCTATGGATTCTTGCCTGAACTTGGCTAAATTGCAATCGCACTTCCAAGGGTTACCTTCAAGTGTCAAACTGCTGATTTTCGTAAACGATTTCAAGAAGTTATCGTCCATATTTTTCAAACGATTATTGCTAATGTCTAGATGCTGCACCGGGCAGTCCTGGTCAAAAATCTTACTGCTAATATGTTGGAGTTGATTGTGGCTAAGCACGATTTTCTGGAGGTGCGTCATATTCGAAAATAAGTAATCCTCCAATTTCCTCAATTTATTATACGACAAATTGAGTATCCTCAACTTTTGGTTACTCCTAAACACATCCTCCGAAAGTTTCTCGATATCGTTATGCGACAAGTCAAGTTCTATGACCAGTCGAACACCGTCGAAAGCTTTATTGTTAACTACAGTAATTGAGCAATTGTTTAGCTTCAACTTGTGAACGTTGCTCAAGTTCTTCGAGGAAAAATCAAAGTTTTTCAGTTCATACAGTTTATTTTGGGAGAAATCGATTATCCTGATCTCATTGCTGAGATCCTGCGGAATACTGCTGTATCCAGAATCCGTACAATTCGCGTACTTCTTTCCTTCTGACCATTTGCACTTACATCGTCCACACTGCTGCGTCCAGTCCGTGGCGTCATTGCCCATCACCAGCACCAGTGCGAGAGAAATAACGCAGAAAAGCTTGACGACAACCATGGTCATCTTGTTACGATCCATCTGCAACAAAGGGAAAAGGGGGTTAGAGCGATAAAAGGTGCTACAGGTACTAATTACTGTCGAATTTACGGCTCACGGTACAAAGAGGAATTGCCTCGTTTAGCGGCATTATTATGCGTGGTAAATTTGTCGACAGTGGTCGTTTTTCATTCTGTAAGGGGTTTTCATTGGCGCCTTTCCAGCCGGATAAAATTTAATTATAAACATCTAATCTGGAGAAGGAAATTTACTGGGTAATTAGAATGTTCTTAGTACTCACGTAAACTATACTCAGCGCAAATAAAAACGTAAAATTTGCTAAAAATCTCCAATAACTTTATCGATTCCATTGATTGATGATTCTTTCAGCAAATTATAGACAAATTCTTCGAAATTCTTACCAACGAAGGCAATTTCTAAAACATTTTTTGTAGACGTACACCTCATTTTTTTCTGTGTAATCATCATGATGTTATTGTGGTTCAATTAATGACTTTGGTCACAAGTTTTTGCTTACTCAATTAAAGCCAAATTCATTAGCATGTGTCGTAGATAGTGTTTTTACTTAACGTAAGTCTAGGATAAATTAATACCCCCTGTTGTCGCTGGTATAGCGCTCCTCAGATCTCAACGATCTCAACCAAAACCTCGTAATTAGTATTTAAAGCATTTACTTGCGCCAAATGGTGATTCAAAGACAAAATAATGAATCTTTTTTAAGCAGTAAATCGACATAAAGTATTAGTTCAAATTCTGCCAGGAGTTCATAAAAAATTGACATATTGACGCCAAAAAGTTTTGCTTGAAGTATAAATAGCAACAAAAAAAAAACCTGGAGCGGAAGGAACACTTTATCGCCGAGTTGTGAAATTTGTAGTACAAATCCGGAAGTGTGTCGCGAAGTGTTCGCAGAGCGGCGATGGTATGGGTGTGGAAGGCGGAGAGAGCCGGGGGTGGCAATTTTAAGCCGAGTCGACGATTGTTTATCGCGCGAATAATTGGAGCACGTTTTTAAGCCGTAGTTTGTGTGTAGTACGGCGGCCTGGCGGAGGGCGGCGCAGCTGATCACGTATTCCATTTGGTCGTGTTTTCTCTTTATGCGCTTGGGCGGTGATAAAAGGTTCCTCGTCGCCGCCACCGCTACGGCCCTACGTCTTTCCTCCATCGCATGAACGGACCTCGCGACTTCCGCTGCACTTTATAGTTCACTTGTTCACTGGAAATTGCACCACTTGCAGGACAACCCCACTATTTTCAAGATAAGGCTTAAATTACTAGAAGACTGCGAAGGATGCTGGGGATGAGTGTTAATATCGTAAAAATGTAGGTTTAGTACGGTTTTATTTACAGGGATTATCACTAATTTTCAAATTTATTTTTTTATTACGATGTTCTTGTGGCCAAGGTCTCAGTCATAATTGTCTTTATGTATTAACAAATTCAATACAGATATTACTAAAGATGAAGTGCTTGTCTAACTGGATATACCGTTTCATGGTGGTAAGGCACTTAGTAGTAAAAAATTTGTACCACCGTAGGTCAAGGAGTTACAGCCACATTCCAAATACGTGGAGTTTCAGATTCAATACCTAGGCGAGGCTTTTTTCTCTGTTTATTCTTGATATAAAAAAAGTACTTCTCTTAGTTGACTGAATCCAAAACGATTGTGTTTAAAAACTCGAAACAGAAACGGACATGTATTTTACTTTGCCTCAAGAAAATTAAATCGAAAAACATAAAAAAGTATCCCGGACAGAAGATACAAAAATACCGCGAGGCAAATTGCAAAGCAATGGCTTACCGCCGGTACATAACTTAATAAGATCGCCAAAATTTCCATAAAATTCGTAAATTCTTGGCGGAAACCTCGTAAGCCGCGAGTTTTATCGCCCCCCTAGCAACATAAATCAGGTGGTCCGTGGAAATTAAAGTGCACGAAAGAGGAGAGATCAAGTCGCAATCTGGCCAACGAATAACCCAATTAAAATGGCGGCGACCGGAAAAATTACGAATTTTAACGCGCGCGCGGTTTTAGCGACCGCCTTGCGCCCCTTTAATCAAAAGGGCGAGACGCCACCTCCCCCGTATGATTTACAGGGTGATAAAATTTCCCGTACGACCGGTTGTAGCGGTCGACCGCAAGTTTTGATATCGTTAATTCCGTTGTTCTGCGGACGGTGGCGCTGGCGTGTACATGTGTTCCATGCCTAATCCGGAACACTATCTGTTTGCACTTGATGAATGAAAAAGACCGCAATATTGCGAGCAGAATTGGTTCAGCCTGAATATGTACAGTCTCTCTCGCAAAACAAATATTAATTTTGTATTTCGTACTGCGCCTAGGCGAACGTTCCACTGCCCGGGTAGCTCGACGATGCGGCAGATGATGAATGGCCTCCTCAATTGAAAAGAGTTTGGCGGAAATTTTCTGCATATTAATACTTGTATTCATGGTATTACTAAGCGGCGGATGTCGAGTTTTGCAGCACTACGTAATACATCATAACTCATATCAAGTACGTTATTTAAAAAATGCCACAAAAGATTAATAACTTTTTAATATATTCTTGACATTTCATCATTCTTTTTAAATTATTTAAATTGTGATATGATAAATCCTCTCTAAAAATAATCTTGTGAACTAAATTTCTAATGACAAAGCCAGGTGTGCTTTCAGTAACCACATTACATCCCTCAACATTAAATAGTAACAACATGTGGCAAGATTTGTATAGTGTATAGTCTAACAACACTAAATTTCTCTTTAATGCAGAAGCATCATTAACGTTCATTACACGCCATTAATTACCCATACTACGTCGAGTCATCTGTCAGAAGATCTTTCATTTTTCATAATTAAGGCCATACGAAAGCAAACAAACAAATTAGACCGTGCATGAGACCATAAAATATCAATGTAGGATTTCTCGCACCTTTTGAAACGCTATAAAAATGCGTCAGACGATAGATACGTTTTGCCTGATCTAACTGAACATGCATTAATCAGCGTTCTACAACAATGTCACACTGGGATACCGTATGAGAGCATGTCCTCGAGATAGGTCATTTATTCGCAAACAAAGAGAATTTCTAACGTTTTCCCAGAAACTACGTTAGTACTAGATCAGCGTACATCTGCATCTATGTTAACGAAGTCTTGCTGTTAGAATGTTGTCAGATCAAACAAACTGTGTAATACTATGCATGTATATAGACATTCGTATTAAAATTAGGCAGACATTTTATAAGACGTCATAATGAGCTATAACTATTTTTAGAATACGTAACTCAAAGTGTACGTATTAAAAAATCAATTGTTCTAATACGTATGATTTTATGGGAAGCATTTCGATTTAACGTCGGTATAAATGGGGTATAGATGGGGTAGAAATATCAATTACTCCGAATGTACGAATCCGAGACCACCTCAATAAAACATTAATAAGTTCTTTTCATGAGGGTCGGCTATCAGAATCGGTTTTCAATTATACGTATATACAGCACCCGAAGTCTATCATCTCGGTGCTATGAATTTTTGAGACCCACTGAAATAGTTATGAGCGTGACCGATAGGGGAACAGGATGTGAGATAGCACACTTCAATAATGAACATTGCATGTCGCTCAATATTCTCATTACCGACCTTGCGTTGTGGGACAGAACAGGCGTACCAACAGCAAGGACAAATAGCTTGGAAAAACGGTCAGCCTTTTCTTCTACCCCGCGGGGATACGAATAATTAGCATGCGTGCCGTACGACCGGTGATAAATGCCACATGCAACTGTTTTCCCGTGCAGTATATCATTACCGAGAGGGAAAAGGGAAAAATTATGAAAGTGTTTTCCGGAATATCTCCAAATTTATAACCGCAATATCTCTCTGGACGTTTTCACACTTAATTTCCACTGATTCGAATCCAACATAGAAATTGTACGATAGGGCCTGTAGGTATCTTCATTTTTGTTCTTTTTCATACATTATTTTTTATTTTCTTTCAATTACAATTGTCTACTGCTAATTCATGACGTGATACAATTCAAATAATTTCTACAGCACCAAAAGAAGTCTACCACCTAAATTAGCCATATTTTAATCTCACCGGTCAATTCACCGTCAAATTGGGTTCTTAAAAATGTGGATGGCGTGTGAAAGATAAACAACAAAATGAAATGTACTGTTGAATTTTCATTGAGATTATCTAAACAATAATATTTGTTGTTTTTTCAGTTGGAACTTGTTAATTCGACAACTGTTGTTATCATTATATTCGTATTGATTATGTATTGAAAATGTTTTTTAAGTGTTTATGAAGGATTGAAATATATATTGTTCAATATATGAAACAGTACTCTATGGAAAGGATTACTAAAAACAGCAGACGTTATTGTGGATGTTATGAGTTTTTTTAGTATACATACATATATGGTAACTGAGTTTCCGTAGATGCTATATTGCAAGTGGCATGTTGTGGTAATCGTTAAGTTGATGAAGTTCCTTTTAGCAAAACATATTTTATTATAAGGTTTGTCGAGAGATGTACTCTTTTATGCAAAACGTAAACGAAAGAGAAGTTCCCAAACTTTTTTAACAATTCAATAATTCTCTGAGAAACTGATAATAACAAACTTTTCCGTATGACACGAACTTTTCCGGACACACCGTATTCGTAGTAAAATCGTGGTTGTTTGGCGCGATCGATCCGTGCGATAAGAGCCGGTCCGCATTTGGAAAACAAGAAACTTGCATTACTAAGCGATCAGATCGATAGACTAACATATAGTTGACATTATTTCCCCAGACGCGTCGCACTTGGCCGCATACCAGCGTCCATAATTCCGAAGCCGGTCCCGAACGCGTACATTGTAAATAAACGCGACGGTGGCGCCCTGATCGGCATAAATACGGTAACGTTCGATACGACCTATATATGTGAATGTGTTGTGCCGCAACGACCGTGCCGTTCCCATCTCAATTCCATCCGTTAAATTTGCGACACATACGCTAACCGACTGCCAACTTTTCCGCATGCAAATGTCCGGAAAAGTTCACAAAAGTCGTCAGGAAAATCGACGATAACAACATTGGAAAAGTTGTGGGGGATGGAAATGTAATGCATGTAACAATTCAATAGGAAATTACAAGAAATTATTGTTTATTTGTGCACTATGGTTGGATTTTTCTACAATGCATCACTTGAATTTACCGGGAAGAATGATTTAAGCAAACATTTCTACTTTCCAATTGACTCTTCCATTCTGTTCCACTATGCTTTCATTTATTTACGTGATTAATAATAACAATTATCTATAACAAATCTCGTTTCAATCCATAAACGGGTCCTTGAATGTAGGAACACACGTTTGATATCAGCCTACAGTAATTTTTTCTAGTCACCCTACTTTCCGCCTACATCGTTGGCACAATAAAGTGTCTAAACACTTTTATAATTATTCAATTTTGTAAAGACACAGTCTCACTGGACCCTACCTAACGTCAGTTTCTATGACATAATGACATTCGTCATACTGACATCTAATATGTCATGTCAATGCCAGTGGCACTGATGTTTGTCAAAATCTGACAGTTTGCAACAGACGATGGCTGTGGATTCTGCCAAACTGCTACTATAAACTCTAGAGCCTAAAAGCCTAAACCATTTACCTATCCCATTGATCTGCAAATTTATATACATATTTAAAGTCATTGGAGGATGTGTTGGTATGAGTTTGATCTCAATAGGATGACATACCCACAAACACACGTACCCATAAGCACACGTACCCATAAAAACACATAGCCCCCACACACATACCCACATGCGTACCCCAAAAACGCATATTTCCACTGAAATCTCGATTTTTTTTTCCGTCGATTACAATACTTTCCTTCTAGGGTACTAGTCGTGAGGGTCACCAGAGATATTTTCTATACAATTGAAGATTGTACATCTCACACTGTCTGAAACGGGCCATTATTCCACTAATCCCGTTTTTGTTTATCACATTTTATTTTTTGAACAAATAGCCATTCGTACTGATACCGTAAATTCGTTGACGCCAGCGCCACCTATCAATCATCGTAAAAAGCACGGTATTAATTATTGCGGGACCCTTCGCGCAAGGCATGCGTTCTAAATAAATTATAACGCGGATGGAAAAACAAAAACGAGGCAACGAAACAAAAACAGGGTCATTTGTTACGACCGACCCGGCACACGGACCCGCCATGGCCGCCAACGTGCTATTTTGATATTAAAATTTGAAATATTAAAAGCGGCTCACCGGTTGCCAGATTTATGCCCCTCCCGACTACCGTAAAATCGCCACGTACCTTTTTCACACGCGTACGTCATAATCAACGTCAAACTTCATGATGCTTGATGGTGCGACCTACCCAATTCATATAAAGCTTCAATGGGCCAACTTTCCGACTAAATCGTTAACACAATGGGTGCATTCAACCAGGTTAACGCTGTTATCACTAGAAAGCACTGCAATGGATTGGAGGACTGGCAAACGCGTATTTCTCCTGAAATCCCAATTCTTCAGTCGATTATAATACTTTCCTTCTAGGATACTGGTCGGAAAGTAAAAAGGATGTCATGTTTCTGTCTAGTACAGGCATATTACCACACCTAGCGCAGAACAGAGCTCAAGAGGACCTCAGTTATTCTATTTGCTTCTTTGCTCCCGTCTTTGTAGCCCACTGCAGGCGTGTTTTTTGCAAGGGTCGCGGCATACGCCCAAAGGGGGAGCTTTGTGACGTGCCGTCCGGGTCGCGTACGACAAGAAAAATAATTAATCGAGAAAGATCAAAGCGACGAGAAGGACTGATAACAAGCTCAAAAAATCGCAACGTCTGCAGTTCACATAAGATTAATGTAGGTTAATTACAAAGATAACATAAGAAATTAAAGTAACCTACGAATATTGGTAATGTAATGTAAAAGAAAGAGTTTGAGTGATTCTGGTTGGAAATTCTAAAATGGAAAGCATGCCTGGACGTCCTACATGGCAAATTAGAGTAGTTTGCATCGGCACATGCAAATATTTTCTGGATTTACATAATAAAAGACAACAGAGTATTCCACAACACGAAGCCTTAGACCGGGTTGTTATGCAGAGGGGTGGCTTTGCACGATTTTCTATGTTATTTACGTTTTTTAATTTTTCTTGCCACCGCGGAAGTATTGAAAAGTTTACACGAAGCCGCATTAATGAAAAATGAACAGTCGTTGTTGTTCTTTTGGTGGCGAGATCGATGTCTCGACAAGTTGAACTTTGGTTAGTTTGAAAAGAGTTTTGTTTTGGAAAGAGATGGCTAACAGTAACTAAGAAAAAATGAAGTAAACAAAGAAAAGTTGGTGGCAGATTATACAATAGCATGAGTCATAGAAAATGTATAATGCCAGAGAATAAATAGTGTATTGTAAGAAAATATAAATGTGCTTCTTTTTGGAGATATGTACATTTAATTTGTAAGCAGATCGTACGCAGACAATTACACAAGAAATTAGGTATTTAATTCAAGAATACCGACAAAAAAGCAGTTGATAAACAGAAACCATTTTAAGTAGTCATTAACGTTATTTGTGGGATCGAACCATTGCCGATCCGCATAGAGAACTCGCCGGAGCAATGTCTTCAAAGGTCAGCGATTTGTTCTCAGCTCTTGGATCGAAAAGTTCATTAGATTGCCATAGAAGATGTTTGCGGAGCGCCAGCAAAGCAGCCATCGCACGTAACCATTGGATTTTTAGCGTTTTAATAGCCTCTGGAGCACAGTGTACCTCGCTATACAAGATTGGCCGCGATTACGTGACACGTTACTGCTTGGAAACCTGTTCTTGTGTTGGCCGCGCCGCGATTGTTAACAAAACTCTTTCGGGCGGAAAACATCGACGACGGACGTACCGGTCGATGGTCGATCCTCCTACAGGGTCCACTAAGAGAACAATTACCCACGGTACCAGTGAAACTGCTCTACCATGAAGCCATCGTGCAGCAACTCCGATACGGATCAGTATTCAGCGCATTGCGTAAACATTCAGGTTTCTTTGACCTGCTCAGCCCCACATCGGCACTCAACGGCGCATTACAAGCAGGCCATGGAAAGGAAGAACCTCTCGAACGAAATGAGATCTATAATGTAGAATATACTTACCCACGTTTAATGATCAGTTTGCTATTAAAAACTCATATAAAATGACAGTTTTGTTCTTAATAAATTTGGAAATCTTTATAGGTACACGGTATTTCACTCTACTGGGTTATTAGTTTTTGGTCTTAGTACTTAGTTTATGAAATTAAATTTAGGGCTAGTTTATTCACCTACCTATAAGGTGCCATTAACACAGAAATATGGTAGTGGCAGTGTGTAGAACGTGAATAAAAGAGCCAAGTGACGAGTTCTGCATATCATGATTGGCGATCAGTTACTGGAATGCGTTGCAACAGCAACAAATTCAGCTTATCTGACACATAGCTATACAGGACTTTACGTCTATGTGAATAAAACAGCACTTAGACTGAAGAGGTTTTTTATGTACGATAAAAATACGATACGTTGCTGTCTATATGCATCGCTTATGATATAGTAACAAGAGATAATCAGCGCCATCTTAATGCCACAATTTGCACTATATACGTATGGAAGCTCAAACTGAATGTTGTGTTAAGCATACCGTTTTGAAGCAAACAAGAAAATAATATTGCTCAATTTAGGAATAGTTCAATTCTGTAGAAACTATCAATCGCATTTCCTGAAATCCAATAAGCAATAAACTATATCTCCACATAAAAGTCTTACACCTTCTATTGTTCAGTGTTCATGGTCCGTCTTAGTATTTAATTGCATCCGTTGGTCGCAGATGCGAAGTCCCCGATACGAGTTTAATAACGTCCGCCGGTGCTTTACCCAAAGCACTTGCAATGAATCAACGCAGGTTAAGTAATGGGATTTTGTAGGTCATTTGTGCAATGCACCGATTAGTCTTTGTTTCGTACAGTGAGATAGCCGTACCAGATAAGTCCCAGGCAGCCGTATCTATTATTCCAGCGACGGTGCATTTCCTTTTGTTGTGGCGCACGATTGCTGTTATTGTCCGATGATAGCCATTCGCAGTTGCACGTCGTTTATCATCGACGACTGATTTTAGATAGAGATGAAATTGATTTTTGGTTTTATTGCTACCGATGCGAACGGCACGACATAACCCATCGAAATTCAATTTCTAGTGCGCCTGGTGTTGACACAATATCAAAGAGGTCCATTTTTGTACAGTGATAAATTTCACGTGATAAATATCTCTGGATAATATTTGAGTAACTTAAATATTATCGTATGAGGAACAGTCCTTTCGTAAACCATACGCGTTCGATACTACAAGTTGTAGTATTGTACGAAAGTTACATTAAAGGCCCCACAAGTCAACTTTGCACCGGTTTATAAAAAGTAAAAACAAAACATCCTGTTAAAAAACAAACAAAAACCGTATACCTTTATTTTCACCAACAAACTAAATAATTCGTAGAATAATTCTTAGAATCATGTAAACAAGTTAGGTTATGTATACTATGTGGATGGAATTACATGGTTATCAATAAAAATATACTTCCGATGGTAAAATTTCTTTCGGTAGTGCAAAAATATGAAGTATAATTGATTGAATTTGACACTTATTTAGTGCTAGTCAGTACTCACTAACTTCATTAATTCGGATGTTAGAAAACCCGGGTGTGGATCTTTTCCGTACTGACCAAACCCCACTGTATGAAAGGGCCCTAAGTACCTACCACAACAACATGTTTTCCTTCGGGTTTCTTAGGGAGGAACGTTTCGTATTAATGGAATACTGTAGAAGTAGAAGGGGAGGAGGGTTGGTCGAAGTGGATCTAAGCCAAATTGGCTTTTTAATTAGGAGAAGCCGAGCGGCCTGACCGAGCGAGCCGGAGAGGACAGACGAAGAAACGACCGCAGTAACGATAAGATTAGACTTATTAGTCGAAATCTCTAAATAATTCAGGGGGACGCTGCCCGGGGCTTAATAAAGGGCGGAATCCACGACGAGATTACCAGAAAATTCCTCATGCATAGCTTAGCGACCTCGGGTAAATAATTTAACTCAGAGCGACGCGACGATGGCGAAGGCGCCGGCGTATGTATCTTCATCTCCCGAGGAGAGAAGAAAAGAGCGGTAATTACTACTTTCTGTCGGCCTGGGTCGCTTTCAATTATTGAAGGGCTGGTGTCAGCTTGTCCTCAGGTTGTGGGGAATTTAATTTCTCGTACGTCCGGTGTCTACGTTCCTTAAAAATGTGCTAACCGCTCAAGACCCTCCAATAAATCCCCCATTGCTACCGCAATAGGCATCGGTCAGGCACGTACGGTCCAACCGGAAGAATCCCTTTCATTTCGTTTACCCCGCGACAGATGTCACACCCTGTTTAGATGTTTGCACTTTATTTTCTAGTGGTCCGTTCTTTCCTTTCAATACAACTTGGCCGAAACACATCGGCATTCAGTTACGTGTTACAATCTAGGAAAAAAACGCCCCTCATTATCTCAAGAAACACAACTCAGGGATTTTGAGGACATGCTAGTTATGAAGGAGCGTAAACATGTCTGCGCCCTTAAGCGTGCTGAAATGTTTTTAATAAAGTAAAAAAAGATGCCAACGTGACGTTCAGAGTTGAAACTTCGCGAAACTTTCATAATAAAATGCAGTTCTATGTAAAGTTCACGAGGCTGGTATATACGAGGTAAGTAAAGAGGCAGGTATAGTTAACATTCCTCCTTTATTGGATTATATTCTTGGGCGGAGATGCAAATCTATGCTTTACCGGTCGACGTAAAAACTCTAAGAAAATATGAAGAATGGGCTATCTCGCTAGAGGGGCGTAAAGAAAAAAAGAGTTAAAGAAAGTAAATTCGCCTTAAAGCATATGAGTTGATATTGATGATTTTTGAAATGAACAGCGTTGATTGCACTTATGTTAGGACTCAAATAAAAAGTACTGCATGTTCTTCCACCCGCGTTAGCTCTCATAAGAACGCTCAAAGTAAGTGATGGAGTAAAATTTCCAAGAGAAAATGATGGCGTCATATCACGGCTGATGTAAACCCGTACACACCGTAAAATACCTTTAAGAACATAGGGCTATGCAGCGGGTTTAACCCTCTCTCCGGCACCAGCAACGTCGTTTGAAGTGCAGTACAGCGTGAATTGTCGACACACGTGTCGCCGTCGTCACCAAACTGCTTCTCCACAATTACGTGGGGATGCCGACGAAGCTGGTCTCCGAAAGTGTACGAATTCCTGGGAAAGACGCGATGGAAGATGGGCGTCGGAGCCGTCGGGACGCCTTGTGACGGACGATCCGGCAACTATGTCCGGAATTTAATTCATTTAGAGTCGATCCGACGCCGCGCCGTGCAGTGGCGCTACTGTTCCTCTTGGCAGGCAGACGGAACAGTTACCCGTTTAAATACATTAGTAACGTGAGTACGTGACATGGCACCCTGTACCGGGACGTGGCAACAATCAAAATCGGAGAGGTTATGATGCTTAAAGTCTTAAAGACGACTCTCCTCAAAACCATCTTGTGGGTGCATATTTAAAGATCAATGGTCTAAATTTCATCTACTATCTACACGAATTCAGAATGAAATGTTTACGACTCCTAGAAAGTAAAAGAGGTTCTCTGTACCGCATAGAATGGTAGAACATAGAAATGCACAACAAAGATTCGAGGATTTACTCTCATAGAGTACTCGTGATGAATGCCCCCACAAAACAAACATAAATACCACTGTTGTCTGAAGTCCCGTCGCTATACGCGATTCTATGCCACTTGAAAATACAATTCGGCTCCGCAAAATGAATGGAAATGATGTAGAGGGCTTTCCGAGAAGGACCTTTTGTCCAGACGAATTTACGCGGTCGCTAAATGGTCAACAATTCCATTCTAGATGGCTATTTCAGTATACAGAATAGCACTTACCAATTCTATTGACACTTCTGATCATCTACTGTTGAACATTGCAGGGAAGATGGTCCAGGATACCTGAAAAAAAAAAGAAAATTTAGCTCCTCGCCACGTAGACAATGGGTGGACATTCTGGGGTGATAAATTTAGGACAGAGGGAGACTGTGTCCTAACGATCAACCCTTAAAAGCAATAAACCGATATCGGTGTACAACCCCATCGAGACGATAATGCCTGGCCACATAATGTCCTTGCGACGGGATAAGTGCTTTTAACGCGATCTCATATAGGCGACAGTTTTTTTTTGTGTTGGGGGAAAAGGATAATGCCACGGGGTCTACCCTCATTTTCTCCCGCTCTGTTAGGCACGTTTTTAATTCGGGTTGTTTACCTGGACCCTACATGTTAAACGTCCCTTTTAAGCTAATTTTTATCAAACTCTCTAGATGCAATCAACATGAAATGGAGAAAAAAATCTTAGTGTAAATTTTCTGGTATATCGCAATAAAAACATAGGGAAAAGCCACAGAAAATAAGAAAATCCTTGGGAGAGTGAAGGAGGGAAAGTAGGTGAGGTTAAGTGTTATTCCAGGAAATATACCCTTATACAATTAAGGGTTGGAAGTGGTAAGGACCTCCTTGAATCTAATTCCTTCTTATTCAATTCACCAGTGGGGTGAACCAGCCTGCGTCGTCGGGGGGGGGGGGGGGGGTGGATTTTTGTATGGGCCCAGGAGAAAATGGTTATTTTTCGGTCACGTCCGCGCCATAAGCAGGGCAACATTTCAATTGCAAAGTGGGCTTAATTAATCTAATTGGGTTCAAGTCGACCTCGTAGCCGCCGTGCAAAAAAGGGACGACGCGAAAAAGTACCGGGACGGAAAGAAAATGCCTTTCCAAAGGGATCGACTCCCTCACCGACACCAATTGTCATGCAAATGCTTTTGTTTTTCAGCGTGGATAAAGTTTTTGAATTCCGACAAGGAGTCAAGACAGTCGAAAACCGCCTGCGCCTTCAAGCTTTTCATCTATTCTACTATACCGTAAAATGTTTGTTTTTACTTGGATCAATTCGGAACAAATTCAATTTTCCGTTAAATGTGGAATGAAGAAAATCTGCGCGATTTCCCAGTAGTTCCATGTATGAGGGTAACTTCGTTACACGCTCTAGAAGAAAACTACAAAATGCAACTTATTTGAAGCTGCAATCTTTGTGCTTTCGTGCAGAAACAAAATAGAACATGGCTCGGGGTTATGTTTACGTTCATAACAACAAAACTGGTTGCACAATTTTATATAATCTAATAACAGTTGTATTTGTACTATGCAAAAATTTTATATAATCTAATAAAAGATCGTCTTTTAAAAATATCAATTATTCAGCGTTTTTTTGTTGTTGTATAAAACAGTAAAATCTGTAGATGCCCATGGAAGGCAAAAACAATTCCATCATGTCCCGATGATTTATCCAAATGTATTCGGGGACAGGAAGCGTGTGCACTCGAAAGCGGCAATAAAAATTAACTGCCGCAGAGAAAAGGAGACGGTCCTAAAAAGGACCTGAAAACGTTATTTTTTCGATGCCTTTCAGATGAGCTTACGATTTTAGTGCCGGTATCGTAAGTTATGTCTTTTTTGTCTCCGCGTTTTACCGCCAGGGCAATAAAGAGGACTTTACTGCGTATACCGCGTGGTCGTAATTTGACCGGAAATAGTAACAAATTGGTTACGATAATTACATGCCAAATGCCACCATATGAGTTATTACTAATACAACGTGCCTCTCTCTATACAGAATGCATTAACTTTGGCATTAACAATGTTGGAAATTTCCAAACCTCGGACGCCTAGACGGATTACGTTGTTTATGTATGTAAGCCAACTGCCGAATTATTCGGAAAGTATCATATGCTAGATGCACTTCGAACCAGGATGAGATCGTTACCCCAGGGAGGCGTCCAGAAATGTTGACAAGTCAGTAATTCACTAGTGTAATGTATAATATTACAAAAGCCATGTCCTCATTAGTTCAAAAAAATTCTTCAATTTTGTGAAGACACAGTCACCAACCTAATATCAGTGGCCACTGACGTTTATCAAAATTTGCCAATTTGCTACCGGAGCGACTAGAGCTAGAGATTGTCACAAAAAAAAAAAAAACAATTCGTTCCCTGATAATCCTAAATAAGTATACCAAATTTCAGACAGATCCGTTGTACCGTTTTGTCGCTATCGTGTTTCCAGACACACACTAATGAATAGGTTCTATAATTTTTTTTTCAAAACTTCATGGAGGTCTTCTAGGAAACCAACTGCGAAGAATTAAATTCAACCAAGCATGCAGCGTTCCAATGAATTTAGATCAATCAAGAGCCAGAATCAAAGCAATTACGATCGGTTAAGAGGATCGAATCCGCTCTGATGACGATTGGCGCATTAGTTTTCGAATTGAGTGAGCAATCGAACAGTAACTTCCTTTTAAATAGATTAATTAATG
The DNA here is from genome assembly GCA_963971325.1 of Aphodius granarius. Classification (NCBI taxonomy): domain Eukaryota; kingdom Metazoa; phylum Arthropoda; class Insecta; order Coleoptera; family Scarabaeidae; genus Aphodius; species Aphodius granarius. The sequence goes on from OZ020226.1 coordinate 14,487,538, forward strand.
CGTCCACGCGACCGGGAAGAATGTAACCTTAATTGCCTGATGCTGGGCATTCGCCGGCGATATTATAAATAAGAGTTAATTTACAATGGTCGGTAAGGTCATTGGTCTCTATCCTCCGCAGAGTTCTCCAGCCACCAGCAGCGAGAGAAGCGAAGGTAGATGGCGCGCCAGTCTAGGTTCACGAACTTGATGCATAGTACAAACTTTACATTGTGTCGCCGAAGAAAAACGATGTTAGTAGGAGTTGGTCATTTAATTAAAATGACTTAGTTGGTGTTGGTGGTGAGAGAATCTCTAGGAGAAGCTGCCATAAATTTTTGCGTTAATTACTTCGTCGGCGGCGCGCCGCGGGAAACAAAAAAATACGTCTTCATTTCCAGCCGAGAAGTTATAAATCTACACGAACAATGGCCGAGACGACGAAAAATGTCCGTATACACTCCTCTATTCAGTTCTTTTCACTTTTTTTCTGTGCAAAGGCTGCAAGTAACGAACTACATAAATAAAGTTAATAAGTGGCCCACCCTTTCTTTCTTTATGAGTGAGAGATTTTTTAAATTTCATGGAATTTTCTTAGGAATTAGGTTGCCTCAGCGCACACAGCGTCTAATCACAGGACTCGAACTGCACAAGGCAATTTGGGTCGCAAGTTGAAAGGTTAATAGCGACAGATGTTTAACTGCTACGTTCGTTAACATGTCGAGACCCAGTTTTCTTAGAAATGGACAATTTAACATAGGGTAGATCTAACGATAAGTAAGTGTTAGAATATATAATAAGAGCATTGTACAAGCAGAAAGAAATTTAGAGAACATAGTAAGAAATAAAATAAAGTTGCCAGTATAGCACCCAGTATAGTAACCAGTATGGTACATTTAATACTTCATTTACTTTCAATTACTAAATGTCCAAATTATACACTACCTTTGGAGAACATACATTCGAACTGCAGTATAGTAAACGTATAACGTTTTCGACTTACTGCTCTAGTGCTACCCTGCCTATGCGCGTGGATACTCTGAATCGGTTATCTGCGATGCACTGGTGCTGCAATAATGCATCAAGTCGAAAACGCTATTAAACGACTGTCTATATTTTGCATATTTTATATTCCTGCATATGTTTTGGAATGTATAAAGACTCGTGTAACGCATGCCTCATGTTTCAGTACAGAGCGTGCTTGCAGTATATTACATTTTTTTATAAGGACTCACTTTGCCGGTGCCTATACTGGAAAAGAAATGCAAATCGAAACACTCAACGTGCAATTTTAATGTGTACACACTAAAAGAATATTAATTGAATATATTCCGTATAATGTATTATGTATAAGACCTGCACCAATACATATTGCAACTTAATTTATTTTTCAACTAAATTATTCTTGAATTTTATAAGACATTTAACATTCTTTTTCAAAAATTGATGAATAATTCTTTAATAACAACACCGTATGTCGCAATAATGCAGGAATGTCAAAAGATAAAAGGACACCTGACACGAATTTAATGCAGCAACAGAAGTGGCCAGTTATGACCGCAAAACTACTGCCGAGAAGTTGAGGCAGCTCAAAGATCCCTCCATGTTTTGGTTCACTGATGGATCAAAAACAAAGAACGGAATAGAAAAAAAAAAAACGGGGAACGGGGTAGTCGAGGGACATGTTTTACTGTTACAACTTTTCCAAATTCTATTCGTTTATCTTCATAAACACCACCTGTATACAGTGTCGGCCAGTTCCAGACGCCGTATACCCCATAAGAGAGCGCAAGAAAGCAATATAAAGGCGGTCACTGCATGCCCCCACCAAGCGACATGAACCAACCACGAGGCCGTGCTAGCGCGTTGCCTGAATTGGTGGTGAAGTGTTTCAAACGTTCTCTCTCGCACTCGCACAAAACTGATGCGGCGGCTGGAACTGGCCGACACTGTATAATAAAGAAGACGCAAACCGATTTTTTACTAACGTAATGGTGTACATCATATATTTTAGATTTGTGAAATAATTGCATACATCTGTAAGCGAGATTTTTCATTCTTCTCGTCAAATTAAATTCTTTTATTCAGTTACAACGTTACCGTGCAGTCTGGCGCCGCCGCCAACAATGTACAGCAATTTGCGGTGGACACAAGCCAATAAATCAATCGGCTTCGATTGATATTTTCAATAGGTCGCCCTATAGAATCCGCCTTAACGCCAGAAGTAATTAGCCGAGCTTTGTCTCCCCACATTTCCAATCGCACGCTAATTAAGAGAAAATCAAATCGAGTTTTCACAAAACACTTCCTCCAATCTAACAGAATTAAATTAATAACCAACCAATCTCATGCCTAATATCCATAAATATCAAATAATTAACAAAAGCGGAGGGTGCTGATAATTATCCTACCGGCTGTGCCATGAAAAAAAAAATACTTCATCAACGGGTGATTATAAGGTGTGCAAGCAGCTACTTTGTTTGCTCGCTCGGATTTCTTTTTTGGGGGTTATAATCGCTCTCTGATGACTGCCTGTGAAATTACGACTCCGTATACTGTTCCAGGATCGATAAAAAAAGATCGTAACGTCCAGGGAAACGGCCAGATGGGACCAGCGGTGATCAAATCGCTCGGACGAAGCTGGATGGTAACAGCGTAGGTGGTCCTGTCCAATTAAGCTAGGTACGGTCTCTAGATTGTCTAAGGTCGTCGTCAACTGTTTACGTAATTGGTTGTACTAACCAGAGCACGTTACGTGGGTGACTTATTTCGGTTTTGATTGGGCGCTCTAATGTATACAGTGAATTAGGTGACGAAGTTTGGGGTGAATTGGTCACAAAATTTAATTTAATTTAGTAAAATAGTCCTTGAGGACTTTACAGGACATAAACGCCCTTTCCGTTCCATGATTACTCCAGAGAAATCAGATGCGTACCAGGAGATCAAATAATGATAAGTCGATCATTATTATTCTGTCAACCATTATTATTTGGCGTGTCAGCCCAATACACACAGCTTATAGAATGTTTATGATTATATAATGTTATAATACTAAGCAAAGAAAGCTTACTGGGTAACATCCACTGGTAAGAGACAAGCGAAGGCAGCCATTCGTCTTTGCCTCTAAAGCCAAAGAGTTTCTCCAGCTACAAAAGCCTGATCTCAGGTTGATCACGGGACTGCTCACAGGACACTGTCCACTGAGATATCATCTCACAAAAATTGGACGTGCAGATAATGCAAGCTGTAGATTATGCAGAACTGGACCAACAAACTCTCCGAACATTAACTGACTTCATCAATCTTCAAATCGAAAATCAGTGGCCTACGACTCATGCATACCATACCATAATATGTAATATAATATTAGATCGAATAAATGCAAGTGTGAAAAATTTCTCGTGTCGCATTCTCGAAATAAGATAAATCGTTCAATTACACGTGAACCGTCACTTAAACGGCATAAAATATAGAAAATAGCTAACGCCTCGGACACGCGACGGTCCAATATGTATAAATCCGCCCCGGTTTTGCATAATGACTCGTTTTCCGTCTAATAGGATAGTTCTGAAATTGACAAAGCGCAAATCCATTACACAATACCCAAGCTGTTACGATCACAAAAGTACCCCGCGTTCGAATTTAAAAATACACCACGGCCAGAGAAGATATTGGATTTCCAAGTGGTGTGCATTAACTTTATTAAATCCATTCCTCAAAGTCACTCCTCTCTGGTTATAAGTGGCCTGCGTCAAGTCAGATAATGCATCCAAGCCGTATTTCATAATATAGAGATGTATGCGGAAAATTGTCGTCGTAAAATTCAATTGGTGCCGTCTGGAAATGGTTCGCCTGACACTTGCAGTTAGTGGTGAGCGTGTGGTCTGTTCGATTGACTTTGATATCCCGCAGACTAGAGCGATAACTTAGAAGCGAGCTTGAGCATTTTCACTCAGAGGGCTGACTGAACAAAAGGACGAATACAAAAGGTATATTAATAGTTCAGTTTAGTCCCGTGTTGGCGTTCTCAGTCTACAATGGATCCATACAGTGGAACATATACCTACTGACGTACAAGCTTTACCGAATTATGGATTTTGCTCCGCGTGATTACTTGAATTATGACATACTAGACTTTTTTTATAAAAAGAGCTGAAGGGATTAGAACATCCCACCTGTCGGGTATCACCGAAGCATACTGTCGACAGCGACATCTTCCTTTAATTTGATTTTCTTCATTGAAAAAACATTTTTCGGTAGAGTATAGCCTTTAATTTCATATTAATATTCAAAATCTAAACTACAATACCTCGGTTTGATCTAAATAATCCATTTGTATGTGTTTTTTTTTTACATTTGCCCACCTCAGAAGGTATGAAATCGATATCACAATCTGCATTAATTTTAAGGCTCTGGTCTAGATGATGTAAATTCGAAGTGACATTTCCATACAAATGAATACATTTACATATCCCTGGAATAACAGGTTATCGAATTTTATTTGTTTCTTGCTTCTTTAATACTGCATCTCAATATAAAGCCCCACAAGTCACTCTCACTCCCTATGTATGTATATTATCAAATGTCATCGACAATACCAAAATAATTGCAAATATGTCGCACATAATCACATAAATTATTAATTCGGTATATAAAGCCGTTTTAAATAGGGATTCGGTAGTCATATTAATTAATGCCATTTCAAACATACACTGCGGTTATTATCTGTGAATAATTATCGATAGTGTTATGCCTAATGAATCAATTTCAGAGTAGCTACTTCCACTACCCTTTAATTCAAATACTGAACTGCGGTTCCAACCGGAATTAAATGGAAAATTAATTATCGTCAAATTACGATGAAAATTGCACGTGATTTGGTGAAAACTCCGATGAAATATATACAGAGACATTAAAATAAATAAATCTTTGAATTTCAAATGATCATGGGCGCATACCCGCTGTCAGGGCGACCCCTACGTTCTATTTCCATCATACCTATCGATACGAAAGAAATTCTTATATCTGTCGCCTAATAAAAGGGATTTATCTTCATCAATCAGGAGAGGCGACGACACAACAAAAACGATTGTTCGCGCTGACGTATCCGCTTTTTCCTGCCTCTTACAGCTTGTTCTGCTTCGTTGATGTCCCAACAGAATAAGATAAAACGGCGGAAAAGGGATGTCAGTCTAGGAGAATTCAAGAAATTATGGACACTGATAGAAATATGTTCTGATTTCTAGATTTTTTTTTGGAACTTGCTTTGACAATTTGTACCATTTCATTTGAAGGACAGTATAGAATTGAAAACGATGACATAAAATAGTCGACAAATTGAAGACAAAAAGAGAACCAATATCTCAGATAGTCGCTGTCGTCAATTTCAGTAGTTATTCTCTCGATAATTCATAGAATATCGATTGTAGGTCGATAAGTACAATTGACGGTCGCAATAAAACTGATTTGGCGTTCATTTCGCTTGGATCGTAACTAGATTGGTTGCAAAAACGTCGACTGCCGTAAGTACTCTCGGTAAGTGAAAACGGCGTTTTTCCGTCACAGGACTCATTCCCTCTGCGAGCCGAGCGTTCCACAGTAAATTACTCAACCGCAGCAATTACTTGCTCAGTCAGGTTCGTTCGCGAAGCCACATCATTTGCCTTCAAATAAACTTCCACCCCGGGATGTCGGACGCAAAACAACTTCGATCCAGTTCGACTGTCGGTCGGTCCAGTAATTTAATAGCTTCCACCTTTGCGTCTCAAAGCAATTAAGTACGTCGTGAACCAGTTTCTTGGCAGAAGTTTCCGCGGCAACCCTTTCCTCGCCTCAACCATATCAACCCCTGTTCTCTCCGCCTCAGGAGTACGCGAATAAATATTTGTTTCCTGTCCCTTCTATGCTCCAATAAAGAGCATGTTTGTCGTTTCCAATCCACAACAGTTCAATACCACCCCACACGACAACACTTCACTCGCAGACTAGTAGGTTTCTGACTCATCGACACTCATCGATTTTAGGGGATTCAAGACAAATAGGGTACGACTGTGGCTTGGAATACTAGGCCAAAATTGCAATACCGGTGTTCGGTTTTCAGAACGTTTAAAACCTGGATACTGGTATTAATACCGGTATTGATGTAGTGGTTTTTTAATACAAAATGTTAGTTCCTAAAATGTTGCTAATACAGGGAGCGGCGGTTGATGGTGTCCGACAATCTCATTTCAGAGCAATTTCTTTACCAAATAGCTCGGAAAATATTCACAGTTTGTCATTTTTTGGAATGTGCAATTTAAAAACAATTACGTCCTCTTCAGGCATATCGTCGTCCTCGTTTTGGAGATCGTTCTCCTCTCCACATTTGGTTTATCAATCTACATTGACAAACCATATTTTTTATTAGTACATTCGGAAATAAATAAAAAACTGCTTTCTTATAATGGACAGTCGCGCTACAAAAAGTAGCTCGTCTGGCCGCACCCTTAAGAAGATTCAAGACTTATAGCGTGGAGCGTTATGACTAACAACAGGAAGCCGGCTAATGGACGTGCTTCATGACATTAACGACCTGGAGAGACGGTAATCAAGAATTACACTCTCGTGAGTGAAGTGTATTTTTTAGGGGGGAGGAAGAGTGATATGAATGTGTAGTAACGTCATCAAATATTCATGGGGTAAGAAACATTACCATACTATCACAATAGCACGATTGCATCGTTAACCCAAAAAAAAAAAATGCGCACATTAGAAGTGTTGTATATGGAATAAATCAATAAGTAAATAACGCTAAGTAGATATGTATTAATAAAAGATCTTCGAAAATGTAGATTGATGTTTAACAACCTTCATTTTAGTGTATTTTTGTCGTCACATAAGCACGGGGGTGTCTGTATTAGAGGCACTTTATCATAACTGTCAGTGGACTAGATTAAAAACACCTACACATAAAGTACAGTACCTAGACACGAGCATGTATATTTTACGTTGAAAATATTGCTGATGTCGATCACGGTACGGAGATTTAAAGAAATTTCATTACGTGAATTCCTCTCAGACCGACGCCCTACCGTGACGGTCCAAGGTGGATACAGACGCCGAGGATCGTAGAGGGAGGGGAGGGCCTGTCTTCTTGCATGGCCGATTCACGTGCAGAATTCAAATTATAGCGGGCAGATGTTCATATGTGCACGAAGACGCCGCAATCCTAGTCGCAATATATCGGACGAGAGATTTTCCCGTGTAGAATTTTCACCGGCTTGTGCTCCATTGCTCCAAAGATGTTATCTCGACTCAGTTTGGTATGTTGTTAGGTTAGCAAAGCATTATGTAGTCTATGCTTTGCTAAGATAATACATTCATACATGGGCACTCAAACAAAAACACTTTAAATTTAGTACCTCTTAAAAATTAGACAGATTTGGATCTCCAATAACTTCATAATATTTGCTATATTTAATAAAATATAGATTGCCACTCTTACAAAAAAAAACAAACTATTGGGTCTGTCGGATAATAACCATTGGATAAAAGCATTAAAAAGACTATTTTCCTCAAACTTACTAACAATTTGATTAAAATTACAAGAATCCCCCAATAACAAAATACCAAAAAAAAAATTGATTATCCCCCATGTTATTATACGGATTTCCCTTTTTATTTTTTCCTGAACCGATTACAACCGTTCAAAATTCTGGCGCTCCCTTGACGGGTTCGGGTAAGCGACGACTGAAGGGGGTAAGCAGGCCGATTTCGGGGTAAAAAAAATCTTTTTTCGACGGGCACTCAATCGCGATCGGTCGGTAGCTTGCTTTATCGCACAGTTTGATGTGAGAGAGTACAGTTTTGCCACTCAGACCGTAAATCAAATCAATATCCGATCATTCTCTGGAACAAATCCCCAAAACAATCGGATTAAAAGTTAACGGTGATGGAGACCAATCACGGGCAGAGAAAGCAGCATTTAACAGAGTGAAAATGAAAGTAACGACTTTTTGTTTAGGTTTTTTAGAAGTTTGAACGTTTTACTTGCTTCCGGTTTCCAGGGTTTAAATCAACATTAGGTTAGTTTTAAATCATCATTTGATATAATTGACAAAAGTAGGTAATAAAGAACAAAAAGCACGTGATTCATAATGTAATGTCATGTAATTAGTTTTTTCGTTTAACATATTCTGTGCTTTTCTAAAAAGCGAGAACGTAGGTAATCAGTGGGCAGTATACTATCGTCCTCTAATCTATATGATCCAATCATATAATATATGCATATGCTTGATTGGCTTAACCATAACGTACGTATATCATGAATAGCTGACACTAGGATCACTATTAAGCTATATTACGATGCTATCGTGTTCAATAATGACCATCATAAAGACAATAAGCCCCACTGGGTGACACACATTCTACATACAGGCAGATTAATCTGTTATTTACACCACAGAATCTTTAATAATAAAATTACAATCAATATTGAATGTGGCACAACGGTCTAAAGACGTGCAAGTTCTGCAAATTTCTATTGAAATAGAAATAGCTATAACCATACTTCAAATACAGTATACAATACTGCAAATACCGCATACAATACAGCAAAACGGCTGTTATGTAATAAACTGAGCAACAAATCAATAGCACCACAATAATGCGGTTTATCCATTCTATTCAGGTGAGTGGTAAAGTGATGTCTGAGAAGTAGGACACCAGCACAATAAGGTCACGCCAATTAAAATCTGTTTTCTTGGCGTCGTAGTGTATCATCGTTCAGACTCAGCTTCCTAGCTCAATCTGGTGCAGTACAGAATCAGTAAATTGACATTGCGATCTCTTGATAGCGTCGTCGCAGTCTTCATCTGGCTCCAAGACAATCAATATTAACGAGTACGACGAGCTGTATCAATAAACCCGGAACGGAAGCAATGGTCGATGACATCAATAATTAAACATGGTATGTAGAGCGTAGCTATTTCTAGTGGAAAGGGTGCGTTTTTTCGACACGCCATTCTAATTAATTGCATGATAAAGCAGTAAATTATTTTGTAAATTATGTTCCTATTTATTTAAGTAGAAAAAACTGAAATGCTTAAGATTTCAAATAGTAATTAAAGTAAATATAATTCGATATGAGTTGATGCAGAGCTATGATAGTATCTTTATTGATAGTACGAGTTACCTTATGGGACAGAAAATTCTCTATTCTCAATTATGATAGTAAAAAGTCCGTAAAAACCTACCATTTCAGGACACAAATGCTGCTAAAAACGTCCAGAATACTTTTTCACCTGCGCCTGTACCACAGCATTTTTACGGGTCGTTTTTGCAAATAAACTTTGTCCATGTTTAGCTGTATGGCTGGTGTTGGTTACAGGTAGCAGGTGTCCTTCCCAAAATGGTTGTTTTTTCTCTCCGCCATTTAATTTTGATCGAAACGCGGGAACTGCCATATTGCAGCGAATCCAATAAAGCATCCACGTGACCCGGTATCAGCATATTACACGTTTTCTAGTTTCATACAGGCAATAAATACGCTAAAAAGCGAGCGGATCGTATTATTTGCTCTAGCCGGGAACGCGTTCAGCATGAATTTAATGCCGTTAACGATTTTTATAGCGCTTTGGACAAACAATATTCTCATAGATTATAGCGGGGAAATGCAACTGTCATGTAAAGCAACATTAATCCTTGTTTATAATATAATACCTGTCCAAATATTGACCGTCGTGGAAATTTATTGTAGCCCACTTTTGCCCCCTGAATACTATTTCCCCGATATTGATGCTAGGGAGAAATAAAAATCAACCCCAACGTGTGGAGGCACGTTGAAAATTAAATTTCCTCGATGTGGCCACTATTACGATGATGTGTGCAGTGAAATCAGAGTGGCATGATCGACCCTCTGACCTTCTGCTGTACGTGTATTCAAAATTTCCCATACTTACAACATCAACTTCACAAAACAATTTTAATTAATTCGAAAGTTATAGGCAGTCGAAAACACAGCATAATCGATCTAATTAACAAGAAAAAGAAGTTTAAATGAACAAAGGAAAATGGAATAATGGTGAAAGTAGAAGAATATTGCTCACCGAGATGAATCGTGGTGATGGTTTTTTTTGGTACTGCTGCAGCAGACACTACACGATGTTAATGAAAGGAATCCACTCGGAGCACGTCCTCAGTTGAGTAGATAACATCTTTAGTACCCAGTAGAGTAGACCTGTAAAGAAAGAAATTTGCATATGAATACCGAGCTACGTCCCATTTAGACTCGCTTACAAATTACACTTATGGCCGACTACCGGATATTGGCGCTGTAAAAGCGATAGTTATATCAAAGTGGCCTCTAACGTAAGAGCAGAATTACATACAATTTCTGTCTTTGAGTTTTATGGATTACGAGTGCATCCCGATAGATGAAAAGGTTCAAATGTATCAGTCGTATTCGTAGTAGCTAAGTACAAGCTTAAGTCATTGAGCTTTTATTCTGATATACGAAAATAATATACCTATAATGATAAATAATGATCAATCAATTATTAAAATAATAAAATGTTTACGTAATGTCTAGCTTGGTTAAGAAGCCACACATATCTGTCACTTAACCAAGTTACTCTTATGAATAAAGTCGACTTGGCAACGTTTGATTTTCTGGTGATGTTATAGATATTTCTGTTCAGTTTTCGTGAGTTTTGTGCAAAACGTAAATCACGTTTTTTTAGAATATATCTACTGTAGACATATTACCAATGAAACTTTTTATTTAATATAATAACAAACTAAATACTGAAAATAATAAAGAAGCAAAATGAAGAAAAATTTTAAATATATAATAAATACTAAAGCAGTATACGTACCTATAATTCAGGTACCACACCACGAAAGGAATATTAAAATTACGTTGCAAACGAAGCAGAAGAAGTGAACAGTTAACTTACACTAGCCTTACTTGTATAAAGTTATTATTCATGCCACTGTCAGTTAAATCCTATTCTCGCAGCAGTATGCCCAACTTAGGTGATTAAGCTTTGTTTAATATAGTAGTTCAGGAAAAGTGGTGCAATCGGGCATAAGAAACTTATGCATACTGCCGATAAAATTTAATACACTATATTATAACAATAATTTATTTACCTGTATATTCAAAATAAATTTTGACCTTTCAGCTAAATAATTTCAATTTTACTGAATTCACTGCATGTTTATGTCGACCACGTGATTTAATTTTGTACAGCTGTTTGTACATTTAATTTTGTGCAACGTTGTACAGCTAACAATTCTAGTTTCCGTAAAGAAACATATTTCTATATATATTTATTAGGTAGAATAGACATTTAGTATTGATTTTATATTTAATTACACGAAAATGCTATTTATATGCTTCGTGAGGGTCACACATTTGCTCTTCAGTTCTTTTCCAAACCATTATTCCGCAATAACAACAACAACCAAGAATGTAATACGTCTTGTGTTGATAGACTTACTACTACAGACAACTCAAATCAAGCGTTATATAAATGTAGTACAGTGTTGTTATGTCGTTACTTAAAACATAAATAGACACATTTTTTATCATCTAGGTATTCTAGCCACAGATTTAGCAACAAAATGTGATATAAAAAAGATCATCACTGCAACATAAATCGTCTCTGTTGAAATATGCGAAACAAATATAGCACTATTTTACAAATAAGCAATACAAACGGAACAATAAATTGATCAATATTTGCACCGCCGAACAAATGTACACGACAATCGTAAATAGTTGATTGGTTTACACTGTATGCCCGCTGTATCGACATAACAACGCGTACTTCATTCAGAAAAATACGCCTACGTAATTTTGCATGCAAATTACCATGCCCTCTACCGTTCCCTATTGATATTAATCGATCACGGACGATATATCCGGCTTTTGTACGGCATAATTGTATTTTTTATGGGGTCTAGTAAATTAGAACCAGGATGGAAATGTTTTATGGAGGAGTTGTAAATTTTACTGCTACGCCACTGGCGGATGATGCCATCTAAAACACGAACCGGTATAATTTCTTTAGGGCGCCGGTAAAGGTACCGGCGCAGTAAAAACGCAATTTTCTTATTGCGCTCAGAAAAACTTCCGCTGAAAATTTACTTGAAACTGATGGTACGCACAAATTGTATGGATGCTTTTAAATTAAATTCTACAATTATTACTTCTACTTATCAAATTAATTCAATTAAAACATGAAAATAAAAACAACAAACAACACTATTAACTAGTCAAAGGTCAGTATATATGCTTAATTTCCATCAATTTAGCCACAATAATCATCAAGAACTATAAATACTATGTACTCTGACCTTATTTGTTTATTATCATCGAACATACATACATTACCAAACGCTCCAGACCCGCAAGTTAACAAAAAGCACATTTTATAAAGCAGTATGGGAATAAAAATAGACCTCATAAATTATCTTGAAGGAAACAAAACATCCAACCAAGAATTTATGTGTTACGGTACGTCCAGCTAAACGATGTGTCATATTATACCATACACGCGGCCTGATATGCTCGCGTGCCACACATGTATTTTTACTTCCAGAGTAATTTGTACCGCCCAGGAACGTTACACCTTCATCATTAAGTCCTTTGGGTACGGGACATTGTTTACTTTTCCTTCACGTACAAAAAAAAATATTCTGCAAACCACAAAATTGCCTTAGTGTAAACCAAAAACTGCCTTAGTGTAAACCCATCTTGAAATGTGCCAGTCTGGCTTGAAAATAAAAAAAATATACCTTAAGAGACGTGGTCGTTCCGCGACGGTCCCGCTAGGAAAATTCGATAAGTAGCTAAGTACTTCTTGAGCTGAAAATAAAGGAGAGACGGGCTGCGTCGCGGCTGGAAGGTACGTGATCAAGAAAACAAGTTTTAATTAAAATTTAATGAACTTTCAGTGGACAGGCAGAAGCGGCGGAATAGTAGGCGTCGCGAATTCGGCTCAGGTGTGTTTGCGCGCCCAAACATTGCCGAAGTTGCGCCCCGGAGTTTTCCAATTTAATGGGTCAATTTCGGGTATTCGGGAAAATTGAGGCTATCATTTTCCTAAGACTTATGAATGGCACAGCGTAAACCTTCGGGTTTTTAACTAATGTACTTTCTTCTACTACTACTGAAGCTAGAACGCAATTATTTTTTACCTAGATTTGATTTAATAAAAACTGAGACGTGATTTGTGTAGTTTACGGTAAGCGTGTATTCGTAGTGAACGTCAAAAAGATTGGACGATTAACCTTAAATAGACACAACATGGGAACCAAGCCTTGACCTTGCGGACCCAACAACTGTACATAAATTGGTAGGTTCGTGTCGGCATCGGAAACAACAACTCGCAATCAACTGGAATTTTCTGTTTAGGCGCGTGATTTTCAGAAGAATTCGTTCAATTTAGAACATAACTAGGATGTTTAGAAATTGATAATGATACATTTATCGTGCGCTTTGGTTAAAAATTGAAAAATGTTTTAATAATAAATGTGAGATTTTAATATCAAAGTGATTAGTCTTAACTATTTCATAGCATAGATAGAGGTTCTTCTTGTTGCAGAACTTATAAAGCAATAATTGACATAGACATGACACTTAGGGATTGCAACACGTCTCAAATTTACCGGTAAATTTCGACATAAATTACCGGTAATTTCAATAATTAATCTTCGAAATTAATACAAAATGTACTTAGCTATATATATGTACCATCTATTATCAAAAAATAATCAGAAAATCGCCGATATTGTACCGGTTAACCGGTGTTTTGTTAAAATATTTACGGTTTAGCGGTAAACACATTTCGTTGATTATATTCACAAGAGATTATCTTGTTTACAATCTGATGTGGCAAGCGTGGGCAACAAAACAGGTAAAGGTATTATCTAATCTACTGTCAACAAGCTATAAGGCGAGATATTAATATTGGCAGAATATTTAGGTCAATTTTGTGTCAACATGGCGACCGACGCGACAGTGTGAAAAATAAATATGCAATAAAAATTGGGGTATTCGAACTCAATATTTGTGATCGATAGTCGATACTGAGATGATATGTATTTAGTTTCTAGTGTGACCATGGAATATGACAATATACTTTCCATATTGCTACATTGTAAAGTAGCAAGGAAAGAAATTACCTACCTAACTGAAATGACGATATCACAACATCATTATCTAATCTCTCCGGAAATGACAAAGTATTAATGTATGAATGAATAAGTATTTCTTTTCGCACGTTTTTGGTATCAAGTAACCAAGAAACGGCTATACGTGTTTAAAAATAGACATTCTATGTATGCAATCACAAAATATTAAATTTCTGCAACTGCGACTACAGCTGATGCAATTTATAACGCTTTTCTGTAATATCTCCCAAAGAAACAAAATATTCTCGTTAAAAATATCTCAATATTTCCCTGCTAATAAAATATCGAATACCACCGATAGTATTTCCCACCCATCCGGGAGGAAAAAACGTCATCGAATGAAAGATTTAAAGTTTATCTGAAAATGAAATCGAAGGAAAAGAAGAAGAGAGGGCAAACACCGGATCCGGTGTTCATTTTTTATTGATTCGCTTGTTTTTTCTTATTTCCTATTTTATCGTGCGGAAGGAGCTCGAAAGCCGTTTCATTTCCGTCTTTTTATAATGCCGGCCCATCGGCTCGGGATCTCGTCTCCCCAAAAACTTCAGACAGACAGACCTAGGTATGCCTTCAAAATCTCTCGACAAAACCCAATGAATCGAAAAAATGCCATATAACACACGCCCCCTGTATTGTATACGCGACAGCCCACGCATTTTTTTCCATTATTACTTGAGGAGTATCCCATCCATTCTCATCTAATTTGATAAATTTTAAAATGTTTTGTGCTTCAGTAAAGATTTTCAGTTCAACATGTAGCAGAGTAAATTACACTGCACATAATGTGTCATTCAAAAAACTCTTACTGGCCGTGGAATTACCTCAGGGCACTGACCCTAAAAAATGTAGTTTACTAAAATGTTACGTTAGTTACAATTGCGGTATCTCTAATAAAAACAAACACAGCGTTATCTAATTACAATCTACGCAAGTAGCTACCACATTTCGTCGTAAACACGTTCGTTGCAGCAGTAGCGGTCGCGTTTTTTCTTTGGTGAAGAGCGTCCGGTTGCTCACAGCACCTCTCATCCTGTTTTACGACATATGCTTCCAAGCCCGCTGTTTATTTCGTCTCGCAACGGGTCCAGGCCATTGTATAATTTTACTTTTCACGGACGCCTTTAATGGTAGCGTACGACTAAAACCAGTTTTACCTCTGTATAGGCGTTCTTTTTTCACTTCTTACTCCAGAATGCAGAAGAAGTGACTGTTACCGCGTTGGATGTGTGGTAAAAGGTGAAGAGGAATTTGAAATGAAAGTATATTGTTCAATCGATGTAAGAAATCGCCGCTGTTTTAGTGTAATGTTAATTAGGTCATGGGCTGAGTCATGCTTTGATAGTCTTATTGTTTAATCAAATATTTCCCGAGAATATCATGCTGATGCAGTATTAAATGACACACTTTTGTGATTACTAATGTTTACAATAGAAGCACGAATAATGGTTTTGAGAAGCAGAGTTTTAGTTAGTTATTTTTAAACTAGTATTATAGAGTTGACAATGAATAATTTATTTAGAAATATTGATTCAATATGTAAGATAAAAAAACACACACAACCCACTTGCCACATTATAATGCAGTAAAAATAATTCCAACGTATTTGAATAACAAAACCTCCTTATTTAGTATGTTATTACAGTAGCGCGGGTTAGCGTATGTAAATACATGCAAAGATACTGCTGTATAATCATCGGTATGTAAGGAAGAAAATAATACCTTTAGAATGTATGTTCGGTGCAGAGTCTAGCGTTTGTGAGTCAAGGCCACCTGCATTTGGTTTGTTTCTAAATGCACTAATATGGCGAGGCTAACTATTTCCAGTTTTCACGCTATTTAAGTATGTTACTGTAATTGATGTAATTTAATATTCAATACGAGTAGGCAGTCTTATAAGTCACCTGTATCGAAAGAATTAAATAAATAAAACAAAACTTCTAGACCAGTACTAATGTTTGCAATTTTTTACATGCAAAACAGCAAAAATTAATTATTCACAACCGCAGGACCTATTTTTAAACACCTGTGTCACACACGTTAAGTAACTTTATCGGATTGCAATATTGACCGGATTTATGCGATAAATTGATAAGTCATACACTGTACTATCGAAAGAAATTAATTTATATACAGTTTGTTGCTCAAGTATCATTCCATTCACGTTAATCGTTCAAAACAGTCTAATTTCTATGTAGAAGTAATTCTGATTTCCTTCTTTGTCTAAAATTGATTTTCTTTATCAAATAATACATGAAACGTTGTAAAATTAACTTTTCTTTCATGACTGGGGTATTTCCACCGATTGTTATAATTTTTTACAGCACGATGTTAAGAAGTTTGTCAGAATTAACACACGCTATAGTAATTATGAAAAAAAATCTTACGTCTTATACCGGTATAAGAAAAGTCTAAGTTCGAAACACCCTGTAGAGCAATTAGAGATGTACCTACCACTTGATTGGCTTTCACATTATAATAAAGTCCTGTCAACACCATCGTTAACAATTAACATATTGAAATGAATCAAAGAACATTACAGCTTATTGGATAAGCTTATTGCAGATGAAAATTAAATGCTTAGCTGGGCGGCTGCTTCTGGTGGTAAGTATAGATTGTAAAAAGTTCCGACGAGAATTATGCTGCTGTGTGCAATTTTTGCGCAATTTGTTGTGTTGTTGGCCATAACCGGTGACGTTATGGTTGCTGTAGCTGTGAACAATACTCTATATTGTATTCAGCGCGTGCGATATCATGGAATTTATCACGTATTTGTGTAAATATTGAACAATGCGAGTTTGTTCAACTTTGTTACAGAATGTTGTAAGAACTGTAAACAGCCGAGCCTCGTGTTCAAACCGAATGCCCTCACCACACACGTATTATACAGGGCCTTTAAACTGTTACTCAGAAAGTTTATCTGCAAATAGGCATTACTCCGCTTTCATTGTGACTACAAAGTAAATTTAAACGGGGCTATAAAAAGAAAAAGTGTGTACATTTGAACGAAGCGAATTGATTTGAGGTAAAGTTTTAGATCTACCGATGACTCAAACTATTCAATTTTACTGGTGTTTTTACTACATATTATAGCCGTGCCAGTAGCACTCATGACGCTAGTTTTCTAGTAAGTGCCTTTCCTTAATGCCTCCGATAAGGTTATAACCCCTTTAAGGACGACAGAGTGCTCCACTTTATAGATTATAACTCGTATCTATGGTCATTATATCCAACATAAAACGCTATAGTTTTTCTAGAAATAGCCATCAAATCAATCCATTATTTTGTCTGCCAGCACAAAACTTTATTTCATGATGGGTGGTAAACTATCAGTTGTCGACATTGTCAGCTAAATATCAGGCCGATCAAGCCAAATATAAATTGACATTTAAAGTAGGAAATTAGCCTAGTTAATAGTAATAAATAATCAATTATGCTTATACATATATGACCCACAATGCAACCTACACACAAGCAATTGCATCATTTAATAGATTAAAGATATAGGACATGCTGTGACTCTAAAGATAATAAAAATAAATTATGCACATAGTTTAATATTAAACTCGCCACATCTGATTTAAAATGTTGCCTTTAATTTCTTAATAGAAAGCTTTATTGATGTCTACAACAATTTTAACAAATCTTGATTCTAATAAAATCTTTACTTTAACATGAACAACTCTTGTTTCGTCAATAATTTAATCACCAATCTGGCTGATGTTCAACGAAAGTGAATAATGAGATAAACGGTACACAATACAGACTACAAAATACAGTTATCAATGCTTAACTAGAATTTTATTCTTTGATTAAGGATCAACCTTTTCAGGTACGGTTGCACAAAATTTGTACCTTCAAATGTCATGCCGGTGCGGTAGGGTGCATAAAAGGAGTTCGAAGTATCTTTTGGAAATATCAAAGAACTAACACAGGTTAGGAATAAGTGTCCATAATTATTGTAGTATGGCTTCGGTGCGACCGACACGGCGATGCGCCGTTCCTGATAATAGATGATTATTTTAAGGTACACACCCAAGAAATAGGTAAGATAAACGTGTAATAAAGCGAGGAAGATATCAAAATCCTCGGTTCGTGCTTAGGCCCGGTCCCGGATAAGTAAAAATAATCCCCAACGAGAGCGAGCTCTGCCACACTAATTCTGTACATTCATAAATTACTCTTGCGAACGTCTGTCTAGATTAAATCCCATAGATGTAAATTAAACCCATCCCCGGTGTTGTAGTAGTTGAAGGCGCGTATATAAGGGACGCAAGTCGTCCCTCCCCATTCGTCGGCTGCTATCGCGGTTTTAAAATTTAACGCCGCGCCGTGCACTTCTGAAATAGAATTAGAAATGATTTCTCGTCGACTTTGAGCGCTCTCTAAACGGTTCCCGAGTTAACGAAAAATGCCCCGTTACATTTTTTACGAGATCACGTCTTTGAGGCTTAATTCTACGAGCTACACCCGTGGGGGATGAATCCTTAGATCAGACGAGGGCGCGAGAGCCCATTTTCAAGGATTAAAAGTACCTTAAGATGTGTTAAATTTTTAAAACACTCGAGTCAAACCTACTTTACTTCATCTCCTTTTTATTAATTGAAGCATTTTTTTAACAATTGTTTCATGGTGATTCTACAAGTTTTTACTGCCAAAACTGAAAGGGATTGTTATTTTGAACAACAAAACACGAAAATACCTCAAAATGTACAGAAAAGTGAACAAAAAAAACAGACAACTGAAAAAGAAAGGGTTTGCATTACAGTACAAATGTAGTGTCGTCCATAAAATTTCAGTCAGTAACAATCTCCAGTCTTTGCTTATGCCACAGTGTTTAGTAAAGTGTTTTAAATATAAAAAACATATTTAACAAACATATTTATTACTTACAGAAATGTTGTCCATTATATAAATCTTAAAATGTCCTTCCCTGAATTATAAATTGTCAGAAACGACAACGTATTCTATCAGAAAATTTCCTGTTTATAGAAGTTGATAGACCCCCCATCGACCAACTTTCACATTTCTCGACTAAATCCGAGAAAATCCATACAGAATTGACAAATAAAACTAAATATTAAACACAGAAACGTGCCAGACAACAAAGATCTTATGGGATTTTACGACTAACCCTGCGCTGTAAAATATACCTGTGATTCCTAAACCCGGTGCTTACCGATTTGGCACGTCGTTCAACACAAATAAAGAAATCTAATCTTTAAACTATTGATGAATGCTTCGATCGGATAGACTTGAATCCGAAACATTTTATGGTGGTCGGTGTTGTTTGCCAGAGCGGCATATAAAGGACAATGAAGGCGGGGGAGTGAAATAATACATGAAATATTTCGAAGAAACATTGTATGATGTTAGAATCTGGATATTGCAGTGGGCAAATTGAATACGAAAAGTTGCACGGGCACACGGAATGTTCAACTATATTTCAATGCAAGCCCGCTCCATGTCTATAAAGACAACTATAAAGACTACAGTTCCAGACAATGGCTGGAGACATGGTACTGATAAAAACTATCGCGTTAAGAGTTTGTTTATGTTAGACGTGATCTAAATTTAGAAGCGAGATATATTTTTTTAGATGTCGTGTCACCGGTGAGTGATTTATCTAGTCGGTTGGATGTCTGTCGTTTCCCAATCTTCGATGAATATTTGTAAACAGTTGCAGTTGTTGACGAGAAATATGTGTCATTATTTATACGTTGCTTTTATCGGGTATTTTGTATCAATTGGCAATAATTAGCGTCTTATCGCCATTGCATTGCCTTAGTCTGCGATAAGTGTAATATAAATTATTTATCGTAATTATATTCTTGCGTAATTTTATTTATAACCGTTGCTTACAATCAACCATAATTTTTGTTTACTAATACAGTGACTAATATTGTATGAAATTATTGTTTTCATTAATAGATCCTTTTCAAAAAAAATACGTGTTTATGTTCTAATACTTATATAAACATTAGGGGTGGCCTCCACCCAACTTTCCGAACAATTCGCTGATACATTGTGCATTGAAGTGTCAAAACTTTGTACAATTTCGTGCAGCTATAGCAACTGTAGATCCCAACCAAATGGTAGCCTTTGACTTTAGAAGTTATTCTGTAAAATATCACTAGTATTTTGAATATATTCTTACTCTGAGAGTTTTGAATTTTACTTGAAACAACCAAATGATCTTTCTGTGGATTTAGAAACAAGTGATATTCTTCACTCAAAGATATTCGTGTTGTATGGAATAAAGCATACTCCATTAGTTTAATATTTTAATAATGTTATATTAATATAAAAGAATATATAAATTCTTACAATCCAGGGGACACAAACTCTTTAATTTGTTGGTGAGGGACATACACTAATATAAAACCTACAAACAAGACACCAAACAAACTATAAGAACAACTACGTGATAAAATTTCAAATTGCATAGAATGTTGCGCGTACTCGGCGACAAATGAAAAGTCGTGGGTCGACGTTAGTGAAGTTTGAAACAATTAGTCTCCTCTGCTCTGTAGCAATTACGCGACATGTCCCGACACGGTCATATGCACCGGAATCAAGCACCACACGACGTCCCTATCCCTGGACCCTTCTTGGCTTCCCGACTATTCGCGGAATTTCCTCGGTCTACGGGATCATCAGCATGCTTTTAGTGCTGCAGTTTGTGTTTCAATTTCGACGTGCTTGAACCGAACTTTACGATTATGCATAAACTGAATATGTATACGTATACTCTAGAGATGTCCATAAACCTTAACCCTTCCAGGTATGAATAGATTATATGATCGAAATGAAAATAACCAACTTCTAAATTCTCTTTGTCGAATAAGATAAGATTAAGATTGATGTTACGTAATAAAATGCGCTAAGCGAACGATGAAATTGCTAAATGGAGCTTAGAAATTATATAATGTTTCAAGGAAACACGAGGCGAATGGCAGGTGTATTTGTGTAATAAGACATTGACCTTATTGCTTAAAACAATTAGAGCGTTTTGTTGCGAGCAGTTAAACTTAAAGCTGCCGTTAAAACATTATGGTTATAACAGTTCTCGAGATAACGTAGTTCTGTTTCAAGTTAAAACATCGTATGGGCAATTATTCAGCAATACGAGTAGTATGAAGAATTATTATTTCTCATTGTTATAGTCGAGGTAGACGATTTAAAATAACAATTTATGCTGGATTAAAAATGTCTGAGAACAAAATACTATCCAGGTAATAACATAAAGTAATGTATCGTAAAATTGTAGGTATAGTTCCCAGAAATTTGTATTGCCCCCATTCAGAGTGTGTTAGGTTTTTCCGACAGAATTCACAGAAATGATCGAGATATGAAAGCAAAACTATATGGGTAAACAATTTGTATGAATTGTTTATTTATATTAAATTTGGAGATTTGTTTGTGGAATTCCACTTTACTTTTCAAAGAAATTGATAACCAAAGGATATTTTTATTTCATCAAATACACTACAAAAAATAAAGGCGCGGGAAAGACATCTGATTATTTGTGTAGGCATAAAAACTTTGGTGCGTTTTCAAGTTTCAAAAATTAAGGATTATCTCCGTGATTGGTCAAAGCAAAAAACAACTACTATTAATCCCGTTCGAGGTCTCGGGTTTATTGTTCAAAGTGAAGAAAGTAAAACTGATTTCTACAGAAAATAAAACAACTTATTAATTTTCGGACTACATCGTTGGCACACTGAAACATTTTTACAATTATTCTATTTCATGAGTCACAGAAACGCAGCACCCTAACCTAGGGTTAGTTATAGGATGACGTTTAATATCATGTTAGTAAAATATTGGGTAAAATTCTTGGTCTTTATGTCGACTACCCAGATAATTTCGTCTAAAATTCTTTCTCCTTATCTCAACACATTTAACAGGTTCAGGAAGACATTCCTGTTGAGCGTGACTGAGAATATTTTATTCTGAATAAACTTTGCACTCTATTACACCCAAAAATTGGAATGTGCAGAAGATTTTAAAAACGAAACAATATTCCAAATTAGCCAAATTAAAATCGGTCAGATTTACAGCAATAACTCATCAGACAGGAGTTATTACAGAAAGAACTTCTGCAACAACACAAACATATTTACAATAAAACCAAAAATCAAATCAACATGATTTGCATTTTAGTAAATTGTGACTACTACCAGTTCCACAACAACGCCTTTCACCATGTCATGCCTACATTCAGATTCATCCGTTCAAAAAACCACACAAATGACAGAAAAAACCTTTTTAGGGTTTGACAACTTCAGTATTGCCAAACTGTCACTTAAAATCCTAAACCATAGATTTTTGGGATACAAAATTTTACGTATTTGACAGATTGCAATACAGAACTTTATGGGTAGGGAATAAACCAGCCCTTGGTTATTTTTCTAAAAGACACACATACAATTCCTAAGCCAACACTGCCAATGAATTGAAGGTTTATCAAAAATATTATTTCTGAATACTTTTACAACAACAATTCATCGGGTGGTTACGAAATAAACACAATTTATATACAACAATAATTGCAAAACATTATTGCGCGAAATTCCAACTTCATACAAAGTCTGAATTTAGGGTTGTTCCATGAAAAGCGAATTTTATGGAATTCTATTGCTCGTGACTCAAAATTAGACAAACCTAATTATGTGGTTACCTTAAATATTCAAGTAAATCATCAATTCCTGTAATTATAACTCAATAATTTTGAAATATTTTTACAATATTTCTTTGTTATAATTTAATTTGTTATTTTTAATATCGAAATAAATAACACACCTTTTACAGAGCTCTACTAAAAAATCACAATAAAATATTAAATGTTGCTCATCGTTCACATTTTAAAACTAATTATCTTTCGATATATGTATTTATTTATATGGAAGTCAAATAATAATGGATACCGCCGTATAGATCATTAATTCAAAATAGATTCATTTAAAACACGGGCTTAATTAATTTTTATCAGAATGGCCTGGAATCGATTGGATGAAATAAAAACAATCCAGAGTAATGAACGAGTACCAATCGTCGAACGACCGATGGTTGCAAATAATTTCAATTATGGGATGCGGCCTGATCGAAATTTTGAGGGTACCAAATCTGTTATACCGGTAATTTAAATCAACCTAGGCGCGTGTTATTTGAAATTAAATTTAGACCCGAAATAAAATAAACACAACCTCGAATTCTGGCCGGTTAACGTACATACGCTCAGTACACAAAGGTTGAGTGATACTATTGATACCTGAACGCCCGATTTTGTTTATTGATTCAGTTTCAGATCATTTATATATAGACACACACACACAGAGAGAAAGAGTTTACGATCAAATTATTTCCAGCCAACTCTGTTAAATATTTAGTACTCTTCGAGCAGAGCACACAATTGTTAGTAAATATTTAAAAACGGTTGAATTTATAATGGACAGCTCCCTCTCTGCCTACATTGAACATTATAATACGCTAAATAATGCAAGAAAACACATTTTGGCGGGGCGAATTTATTATGCTGCTGATCTCGCTGCCAGTGTAAACGAACACTGTTTATGCTAACTTGTTTAATTGTTCCACGCACATGGCGGGTTGATTCGCCCACGCATCCGTTTATTTTTAATCCAGAATATGCCCCGACAGCAGCTATATACAGAGTGCACACAAAGTCCGTTGCACTCCAGACCTAAACAAATCAGGTTTAAAAGAACTGGATAGATTAACTTGTCTGCTACAGTTCTGGATTCTTTGTTTTTCTTCGTCGGATCGATGAAAGCATTAATTATTCGAAACCTCCAGATGGTACAGTTAAGACCAAACAAACCTAAACATAGAGATGCACCATTTTAAAACAAAAAAAAATCTATGTCTTTTAATGCAATCACTTAGATCAAAAATATATGTTGAAAGACAGACAATCATGCAAGATAATGAAGTAAATACCCTGCTCGGGTTTATATGATCAAATTAAATAAAAAAGTCGCTTTTTTCGTCAGTCTGCGATATATTTATTCACGATTTTTTACTTCTTTTTTTTTTCATTAAGCACGAATTGTGATTATAATCGACTACAGTTTCTTAATGGCCTGAGTTATAAAAGTAATACACGTTTCCGGTACATGAAAATACTTTCAGGAACTGAAAGCCGTAGCATTACCTACGTTTACTGTAAGCATTAACTTTATATTATAAAATTACACGCATTAATAAATTGAAAGTCACGAGGTACTTGCATATAAGTGGAAAAGTATTTACCTTTCGTTCTATAAATACCTAGTGAAGATAACATCACCAAAAAACAGTGTAACAAATCAAACTGATATAATGACGTTTTGTACCTACTCGAGAATCGGTAAGTATGGAATTTATAAATATTGACGTCATGACATCCAAACCAAAACAAACATAAAAAAGATGTGAAATTTTTGTGAAATATTTCCCCTAATATCGTAAACTTTTCTCGTTTATAGCGCCTATTTATTTTAAACACACATTTTACTTTTTATGAACTGCTAAAGAACGTTAATATCCCATAACTCCATCTCGAGATCAAGGAGTCTTGAAATATTCACGCTATGACTCCGGCATATTTCCAGAATATTGATTTACCTATCAAGACCGTGTTTGTATAAACCGCTATAGATATTTCCAAGTAGAGAATATTAACACCTCAAGAAGCTCATCTCCACATCGTTGAAAGATTTTAGGGTGCAGAAACAGCACACGTCGAGAACAGGTAAGAAATAAAGGTAGGTATGGGGTAGATATTCCCGGACTGTATTGTTTGAGGGATTCTTATAAAGTGGATGGATGACTAGAAAGGACAGGTGTTGAAGTAGAATCCTCCCTTAAGATTAAGGGTATATGTATTTCAAAAGATATCTTAGGTAAAAACCCATGTTACCTACTACTGGAAATCATATTAATTTTAGAAAATTGTTTCTTGTGTCAAAATGCGAGGAAATATATAGGTAATTTTGATATAAAGATAATTAATCTAGAATCTATTGAGATTAAACCAACCTGTTGCTTTCCGGATGAGGTGTATAAAATCCGTAGAAACGGTATGAATCACTATCACACACAGACAAGGCACAAACCTCACACACACTCACGCCGTGTTGCTTTTTTTTCTGTTGTTGGGAACGCGCCTACGCTTAGGGCACCTTGTCGGACGAGTTTTTTTTATTTTGAGCGGACGCGCGCAAACGTAATGCTCAGGACACGCCAGCTGGTGAGAGACTGAGGAGTTTCGGTCGGAGTTTCCCCTACCCTTCTCTGACTACGACCATACACGGTCTATTGTCGTGTTCTTGTGCATTCCTTTCTACGTTCGTTTCTCATCGAGGAGCGTTGCCGTGTGCCTAATAAGCAATCTCAGTAATACACCCGGTATTATTCTTATTTATCATCCGCATTCTGATGAAGCTGAACTGTTTTTTCTCGAAGCGAAGTCGGTGAAAAAATCCGGGAATCCAGGAAAGAATGGTAACGAAAGTACAGATTTCTTGAAAGGAGTGTCCTGTTCGTGTTTTATTTGAATGTTTGGTATTATAATAAATTTATTTAAAATTATTTAATAAATTCTTGTTAATATAGAAATGTTCATGTTAAATTACTTAATTGTAATGTATAGTATTTATGATATTTTATATTTGATTGGCTTTAGTTATTGTTTTTGCTCATATTGCCAGTGCAAGCTTTTGTATCAAACTCTGGACAAAAGAGACATGTTCCTGTTATACAAAATGTTATATAAAATGTTAATAAATAAGAATAACTTTGAATTAAATTTTATATGTTTTTGAAATATTTTATGTAACATCAATAATGTAATAAAATTCTTCAAGATATTTCCCTACCATAATTGAGTTCAGAGTAGCAAACGAAAAGAATATTGCAGTTGATTATTGATTCTTCAATACAAGACTATTTTGAAAAAGTATATTGTCAAGTAATTTTATGCAGACTCGATGTAAGAAATACTTTACTTTGTTGCATTACATAAACTATGCAATATTTTAATGAATCTGCATTTATCCATTCTCCCTTTGTGGTATTCCACTTGAAATTGCATGGTTTTATGTTCACATTATAACCGTATGTGATAACATGACAGATAACATAACAGAAAACTGGACATTAATGTCCACGTCTTCGAAATTAATACAAAAATGTATCTACTTAGTTTCTAACTATTTGCCATGTATCATTCATAATCACAAAATAGTCAGAAAAAAAATAAGAAAGTTACGGATAATTTACCGGTCAACCAGATTTTGTTAACTTTCAATATTGCTATAATTTTGCAGTCCTTAAACACATATTGTGGTGGCAATAGTTACAGACTGACAACAGACAAACAATTAATTCTTTCAGTTCTATATAAATTCTACAGAATTAATGTACAGTCTAAGATACTTTTAACCTATCTACTGGCTGTGTTAGACGTTTGATTATAATTACATGACCCAATCGATAACCTTTATGGCATATTCTGAGTTGCGATGACTTCATTAATTGAACACTATCTAATCTAGCTGTCAGTGAACAAGCACGTAATATTTCTTTGAATCAGACAATGATGTGTACTTTGATTAAAAAAGAAAAAAAAATAGACGATGGTATCGAAAACTCGAATTTGTTACTAGACTATTCGTGAAATGATATTTTATTAACTAACTTAGGTAATATGTTATAATAAGTATACAATGTACTTCATACAACATAGAGGCGTTTGAAAGAATCAAAAAACGAAATTACACAAAATTATGTTGGACTTTTGGCGCACTTTAATTGTATTTATAATATTATTATATCTTCAGTTTTTAGCTTGAGTGTTCATATAATTATTAGTACAAACAAGAAAATATTGCCTTTATCATTATTGCAATACAAATTCTATTATGTATAAGTTACAATCAATTACATAACATTTATTTCAGTTTTATAGCATATTTGTAGTGCAATTAGTATGATTACGGTATCAAGACTGATAATGTCATTTGCTTGTCTTAAATTGTTGTATTTTTAAGTTGTACCTATTAATCTTCTGATTCTTTAAAAATGAAAGAAGCTAGCAAAGCTTGAATTAAATATGAGCTTATTCAAAAAATTAAATTATTTTATTAAAAAAAGTTATTGTTTCAATTAAACTTAATATATTAAATATCACCCTGCGTACACATAAATATAACATACCAATTTGTACATCCAGGCGTAGCAACGGATGGAGACTTACCTAGAACAAAGAAGAAAATACCGTCAGTAAATAAAAAAACGAAAGAAAAAAGAATCTAGAACTTAGTAATCAGTTGCTATTTTTAACATTCTATATCAACATCACCAAGTCACATCATTGCTTAAATAAAGAGCTGAAAGAAATGAATGATGTACTATTGCAATCGCGTAGGAAGCAATTAATGTAAGGAATAATTGACTCTGACATCATTCAGTACTAAGGAGTAATTACTAATGAGACATGAACTAAGACACACTCATCACTACCTCTTCATTTTTATCTCTAAGGCATACAGACTAGACAAAATTATTATTTTTAGAAAAAATCCGCTGTATTTAAATTTCCAAAAGTAAACTCCTATAAATTACAAGTAAAGCTGCAAGTAAGATTAAATATCTAAGCCAGTACAGGCCATCAATTCCCTCTTCGAACTAAATGTCCAACGTGCTTCGACTAGTTATCTACTGAATTATTTCTGGCTTATTAAGCGTTTCTTTCGGAGAGACGCTCGATCTATTTCGGTCGTCTCTCCCCCTCGAGGGACACAATAAGGCCCGAGACACGACCCCCGAAAAACATCACTATCGTTAGAGGAGGAAGCAATTCTATTTTTGTGTTCGCAACCCCACAAAACTATGCACGGACGCAGCCTTCGTCTATTGTACGACCCTTATAATTTTGGTGGCGCACACGATACGCCAGCTGTCCGATTCACAAAATTCCATGCGGATATAAAACTTTATTGATTTTGTCTACCGGAACATACATGCTACTATAATTGTATCAGTTTACGTTAAGGTGCAGACAATACAAGGGAGTATTATATGAGGTAGGTCACGCGCAACTTTAAACGATTATAAGAGACATTTTGATCTCCAATAACTTTTGCAATCTTTGGTGGGTTTTGATAATTCTTCCAAAGGATTATAGCCAAATTCTTAGAAATTCTGTTTCTATAACTCATTTAATCTGTGGATTTTATGCCCTGCGCACAGCAGTTTCATAATTTTCATAACTAATGACCAGCAATGTTAAAAACGACAAAAATTTGGAATCGTATATCATAAATTCTACGGCTTCTACTATTCCACAGGAGACCCCAACTCGTATTACAACCCCCACTCCGTCTGGAATAAGGAGCCAGCGATGCACTTTTGTAGATGGCGTTTTTCAACAGTCCATCAGATCAATAGAATCGCCGGATATTCCTCGACTTTAAGGGTCTTCCCCTCATCTCGTACCGTCCCTGTTTTTAGCGGTTCATTCGTCGGCGTTCTTATGTCGATAATTACCCCGTCGGGAGTGAGGAAAACTGGCGGCCAGTGGCGGATACCGCAATAAATCCACGGGGGCCGCTGTAACGTTCATGATATTCCCACATAAATTTACGCCGCCCTGGTATCCTTCGCGGAGGGACCTGATATAAACTCTGCTACATACATATACGGTGGGAGTTTTCGTGCATTTCGACTTGTTTCCTACAAATGCAGCAGCTAGGGAAAATTGCAGAAGGAAAACTGGTAGTAGTACTCCGGTACAGTATATATTTTAGAACACAAACTTTAAAGTTACGTGTTTCAATTTTCTTTTTATTTCGTACGATATATGTAGAATTGTAGATATACTACGACATGCATATTAAAACAGTAATGGAGATTAATGTAATGTATTGTAGCAGCTAAGATTAAGAGATACAAATAAAGTACTTGAGCAACAAGCTAAAAAAATTCTACCTAATACTGAACTCATTTGCTATGTGTAACTGGCGATATTTTTGTGGTCAAAGTTTGAAACGGCCAGTGGAACAACAAAGAACCATGGTCAATGTATTGACTTCTCAGATTTAAAGACAAATTAGTTTTTGAACACGATGTGTACATAAGATACATATAGAGTGATTAGAAGCCTATCAATTCATTGGCTTTTACAGTATTATAAAGTACTGCCGATTAAGGATTGCATTACTGATAACTGATTAATCGGTTTTACCGGTCATTATGACCCTCAAATTTACCGGTAAAATTCGACCTAAATAATTAAATAATTTAAATAATTTATTTTAATATAACACGGGAATTTTTCAATAGCTGTGTGTTTAGTTTTGTTATTGATATTATCCATATAATATTATATTAACTACGATTTTTACTTTATATTAAATATGTTGAAAGAAACCCCTAAATGGATAGTTTTACATTAACTTGGTTAGTGCATGTACTGCATGTATATTAATAGAAAACATTACAAGTATTTATTATTAAAACTTTTGTCTACTGTCTTTTGTTCATAACCTAGTATTTACACCTAAATAAGAATAATTTTGAAACAAATTTTATATTATTTTAAAATATTATTTCATACATAATGTAATAAAACTCCACCAGTTTTTTCTCTAAGTAGTTAATATTACAGTTCAATGTATTATAGATATTCTTCAATATAATACTATTCTCAATATAATATTATTCTCAAAAAATTAAATTTTTCAAATATTTGTTTAAATATTGTTGATGTAATAATTGAAGTCCCGACCAAACAATAAAGACCAACATCATATAGATATTAATAACCGCCATTTCGTTATATGGTTAATCGATAATATGCGTTTGTGTGCATGGGTCCCAGTAATCCATTTTACACCCAAATATATTTACATAGGGTGACGCGTGGCGTTTTGCGAAAGGGTAGTGGGCTTTTGTTTGTGAAAGGGTTGTTTCACAGATATTTGACGGTGCATGATTGATACTGACATCGCATGTGTTTTTGTCCAACCTGTGCCAGATCGAATATCACGAAAACAGACTGATTCTATAACCCGGTTATTCGTGTACACAAATCGGTCAGATTGGCAGCGTAGTTTTCACGCATCAAATATTTTCAACTTGAAAATATCGGATGTACGTCGATTGCAGAGATATGTAGAGATAAACCTGCAGGTTTAAACACTGAAGAGTCAATTCACATTTATATACTGTGTTATCACGCTATTCCTGACCTTTTCGATATGAATGCCTACATTTGCAATGCAGATTATCAGTATTTAACATAATATTTATTATTTCAATAATTACTAAAAGTGAATTATTATATCAATGTTATTTTTGAACTATTTGAACTGGTATCCAAACAAAATTTATGTCGTGAGAGTGAAAATGTTATCACTGCTCGACTCCGGGTTATAAAATGGATTAATTAAGCACTCCCTTTTCCGGTATAGTCACGGTCTAGGTCGCCAGGACTGACCGTGGGATTAAATGCAAATTAATATAAATAAATTTGGAAGTGTAATGAATACAAGAATCCGATAAAGAAATTTATTTAGACAACTCCCACCACAGCACTTACTGATTGGGCAATTATTTTTATTTTGGACTATACTGTCTAAACTCTTTAAATGTATAGAGATAGAGGGGAAACGCCAGCTAAAGGAATGTACGTAAGATAATAATAATAATAATAATTATTATTATTATTATTATTATTATTATTATTATTATTCTATATTGGGATTATAACAATACAAGGCACTGCTGGATGTAAATAACTGTGTAATATACCACTATAAATCCATGTGCTGCTTTTCTGCGAGGTCTGCATCTTGGACCGCTTCTTGTTTATTTTATCTTCAATAGATACTGCGTGTTAATTGCAAATGAACCAATATTTTGCCCAATAGGACATTTTTACTTGTAACCAGAATAAAGAAATAATGCCTTTAGTGTCTTTTCACCCAGTGCGGATATTTGTCCGGTACTTGGTCACATTATGGCGACCAAGTTTTTCCGAAGTTAACGATTTATCAGTGGAAATACCATATCGCTATTATGTACTGTCGATACATCATGAATTGCTGCTTCAATACTGCGGTTCAACCGTACCTCGTGTGATTAGAATCCGGACGATAGAAAACAATCGTAGGACTGAAATATGATTAATTCGAAAAGAATAATGAACGCCATTTTTTACACAATTGATTGATTACGTTCAATACTGCGTGTGAATAGAATTTGGGCAGTGGAAGAACCGTACTGTACGAAAGGGTCCATTATGAATGCATTGGACAAGTGTAGTCGTTTGTTGGCATCGGTTGGGGGATTAAATAGGTTGTGTTGTCTACAAAAAACCTCAAGTTAATAAGCGGTAATGTCGGTAAATGGACCGTGGAGAGCAGGAAGCGGTTCCAAATGGAATAACGAGCTGTCCTATTCGCTGCTTTGCCGGACCAATTGCGGGAACGTCCGTACTTTTCTCTTATCTCGGATGTCGCAACAGTCAGCTCGCCGTCACCCTAAATTAATTGTGACTTGAACTTTGATAAATTGCCCGTTCAAAGAGTCGCGAAACGAGACACCATTCCATTGGGATTTTCCGGTGCATCAGCGTGGTGTGTGTGTCCCTTCAAAGAAATTCCCGGTTGAGACTTCAAAGAGTTCAGAGGTCTGCTAATCAAACCGTCGTATATATCGCGATCATAACAACATAACTGGAAATGTTTGTGACTGACTGAATTCTGAATAGTACAAAAAATAACTAAAATAAATAAAACTTAAAATAAATTATTAAGTATTTAAATTACACGTCGTTCTAAACACGATAACTCTCAGAGAACAAAATAAAATAATCTATCTTTTACTTTCCGACTAGTACCCTAGAAAATGTTGTTCCCGAAATTGAATAATAGTAAAAGTGTTTAGACACATTTAATCGGAAAGTTGGTGCATGTTTTTCAGGGATGTCAGCATTTCCTTGGCTCGTAAGTTTTCCTTTTTTGCACTCTGTATCAATGTTTCTTAAATAAATACTTTCATGATACAACTTCAACATACCTTAAACTTAAGCATGGCAAAATTTAATCGCACTGTGATAACGCTGTTTTACGTTTTATTATTACCTTTATCAAGACCCATTAAATCGAAACTTGGAAAATAGTTCTGCATCTCTTTCATCACTTCACTGAACACTCTATAATAAGACTAAGTACCGTAACCGGATTTTATTGCTTTGGTTTATTTACGTAGAAAGATTGTTGTACCGGCAGTCTTAAATCGGTCCATTGAGCTTTTAGCTTAATTACTATTTCCAATGACAAAAACACATTTAGCTCTATCGATTAAAAAATTATATAAATTATATCGTTTTCAAGATATGGGGCATTTCAGTAACGGAAATTATTAGTAGATTATTGATTCATTTCGATATGTTAATTGCCGAAGAGCCCCCCTGAGTGTTTCAAACTTAGACGACGATATATTTTTCATAATTACTTCAGCGAATGTTAATTCCGATAATCTTCTTTACTTGCAGTTTCTCAGTTGCAGAAATAATGTCTGTAAAAGTAGTATTAGTTAGAAAGAATTTAGTAATAGTTTGGTAAAAAAATCATCAAAATCTACCAAACATTACTGAAGTTATTGGAGATGAAAATTTGTAAAATTTTCAGACATGTTGCACATCAACTTGTTTCATAAAGCCACACACAGCTGCAGCAGATGTTGAGGGGAATATCCTTAATCTATAGCATTAATTAATTATGGCAAACGACATTAATTATGATGACATCTTACGGTTTATTATGATAATAAAAACGACTCAGTTGGTGACGTAGGCATTTATACACTTGACAAACAATGCAATTTTGAATTAAGCCTTAACTGTATGCTTTATTAGGACATCTGTACTGTTTCTTTTGTTTATATAAAAACAATATATACAAGTAATTCGTCTATTACTTGTGAATGATGAATTTATAATTGCTGCTTTGATGATAAGAAATTATTGACTACATATTGCACTGGCATACTTTCACAATTAATCGAAACACGAATATTTCACAAGAAATAATTAACTAAACGCGATAAAACATCGTTATTAAGGGGCAGTAGTAGCATGCTTAAAGTGTTGCAAGAGTAATGCCGAAATAGACTGACTGCTCAAGAGACATACATCAAAAGAAACCATCCATAAAATTACACCTATAACAGAAGGCCGTATACTAAAACTGTCTCAAAAGTCAATAACAGATGTTCAGTTTAACACTTCAAACAAGAAACATCAGAACAGTTAAGAGAAATGTAACGAACTAGTCCATTATTTATTTTAGTACAAGACATAAAACTAACAAATTGTAGAGTAATAAAATATCAATGTAAGCATAGAAAACAGACGTCAAATTATACTCCTTTACCTTACTAAAACTATTAAAATATAGCAAAAATTTCTTCACGTGTGTACCTAATTTTCCAGTTAATATAGATGCACTCCTGCAATATACGTATCTGCGTTTTAAAGCGGTGCACATGGGGTATCTGTCGGTTGTGTACGTGTTTAAAACACCCAGCGTTTTTTACCAACTGCACAGTTCCCAGGGTAAACGTTGCTGGCTGTTCCCGGGTAAAGCGAGAAAGCAAACAATTTTAACCATTCTGCTTAGGAATGCCTTTCCTAGTTTTCCGTTTTAATTATTTTAATGCTCGCATCGGGCCATCAGGAATGCTTGCAACGCCAGATGGAATAACAAATTTAATTCTGTATTCTCCGTTTTTTTTCGGTACTGTGCGTTATGCCAGGAATCTAGCAATGACTGCGTCCTGTTGTTAATAATTAAAAAATCCACTTAAATTGGTTTATGTATGCAATATTCAATTCTCTTTGACACATTTTTACACTACGACTCGTACCTTAGAAGGAAAGTATTGTAATTGAGGGAAAAAAATCGAGATTTCAGCAAAAATACGCGTTTTGGGGTTCCCTGAATACTGTATTATAATTGTACTTACTTAAACGCCAGATGA
Organism: Aphodius granarius; assembly: GCA_963971325.1. Classification (NCBI taxonomy): domain Eukaryota; kingdom Metazoa; phylum Arthropoda; class Insecta; order Coleoptera; family Scarabaeidae; genus Aphodius; species Aphodius granarius. Next base: position 14,521,744 of record OZ020226.1, read on the forward strand.
AAAAAATCGTTATCTATTAATTTGAGAGATAAAAGCTTAAGATTTCCTGGAAAATTAATAAATGTAATATACTGGAATACTCAATATTGTGCAATTAGTTTGTTTTTCACCACATCCGCCACACCATCTGCCATTATCTCTGCTTACAAAAGGTTGGACAATACATAGAAGAATATAGATAAAACCTAACCAAATATGTCATAATATGGCATTTTATTTCTTGCTTAGATTAGAAACGTCACAAAAAGTACTTCGTGGTTAACTACTTCGTTCCCGACAGTAGAAAAATTACATACAATTGATGATTGAACACTGTTTGGTGCCAATCACTCTCGCTTATAACAAGCATAAATATTTCCACGCGCCCACAGATAATCTGGGGTTCATGTGTACGTATCGCCGTTTATTTAGGCGTTAACATACGGGCCTAAAATTGACTACGATAATGGTATTGACACGGAAAAAACTATCAATAATGGCCCCCTTATCTTTGTACAAACACCCCGAGTTACACGAAAAATGTGTGTTTAGGAACGCATTATTATATTCGTTATTATAAGCTTTCATACAAATCGTATGTATAAGATATAAAAAAGTAGAAAATATGGGATTTCAGCTGAAATACGCGTTTTGAGGTCCCCTGAATCCATTGCAATAACGTCTTTAATGTCTCAACGAGGTATACGAAAAGTTCTTGATATTATTTAAAAAATACTGTCTGTAACATTGGTTAATATTATGCAATACGTTATCGTCGATTAGGTTGTTTGTCCTTATGCATATATCATAGCGAGGGTGGACGGGATTGTTTTGTTGCCTTGGATGGGAATGGAGCAGATGCGGTTTACCTGTGTTCTCTCGAACTCGGACTCAATAATTTAGATGGGGCAAAACCGGGCGAATGTACCCCGGCGCTCGCCAAACAACCGTCCGTGATAAAGCTACGGGAGTATTGCGGCTCTACTTTGCTTTAAGCTCAGGTATATTGCGGCCAAAGCTCGCTACTCTGACTATTATACAAGATACCGATCATGCACAAATACATAAATCATAATTAAATGAATGAATCGTGTCCTTAATGAAACATTAATTTTATAGTGCTTCCATTATTAGTTTGTTACTATCAGAGCTAAACTCTGTTGTGAGATGTTCCAGTATCTGGAAAACGCACCGTCGGTCGGGAACTTTCTAGATTTGCTAAATTATTTTTGGGACAAGTGAGAATGATATTTACCACAAGATTTCTCGCCGAACCTGTAACCTACGCCATGATTATGTTACTGTCAAAATCATCAGAATTTGTCAATATTCATGTTTTGTCGACCTTCTTTCATAAGAAATGGATGCAAACCATATTTTATGTACTTCCAGTTTGGTCGCTGTTTGTTGATTCTGTCCGACCGCAACCCCTAACAGGGACAAAAGTACAGACATGTCACGCGTATTTTCCGTACAGCAACGCGATGCGGTTTGCGAATCGTACGATTTATGGCGTACTCGGACCCTTTGGAACATGTGAACTCCAAACACGCCGTTTCGCTGAGCGCGGCCGCTTTGTCAACAGCTACAAGGGGTAGCAGATAGGGCGGCAGAACCTACCCCTGAACAGCGATCAGGGGTTGCCGTGTTTACGAATTAGACGGATAATGGCGCTAATGATGCGCCCCCTCGCCGAAACATCGACTATCTACGAGCCACCACGGCACCGTCACCACCCAACCACCACCCACCCATCCCCGTTCCATCTCCCGCGAACAGTTCGCCCTCTCATTACGGTTCTTATTCATTCACGAACGCCCCTTGTAATCTAGAGCGCGGCGGTGGCGTCGACGTCGGCGTCGGTTTCGAGCGTCGACGGTGATGATGATGATGACGCGAGGTGCGTCGGAAGTACTCTTTAATGTTACTCTTCCATTATTTATAATTATTCGTTTTAGGGTGTACCCTTTCAAGCGAGGGCTTTGACTACTTTACCTCCACCTACCTGTCCGACACTTGAGGGTCTAAATATAGAACGCTGAATGTGTTTATTACGGTTTTATTGTTAGCGCGTACGACGGAATTTAGCTCTGAAAGCTACAAAAGTGTTTTGCTGCATGTATTTTGTACAGTTTTACAGCCAGTTTTCAATTATGTTATACGAAGAAACACCAAACTATAAGCTTCCTAATTACACTACGAGACGCTACAAAAGAGAGTATTATAAAATATCTATAAACTATGTTTCGGATTATCCTCAAGTCCACGTTGAATTACGTAGTTTGAGATCACAAATGATTATAAAGCAATTAATCTATCACATTATATTTGGACAAAACCCGTCGCATTCTTATCTCATGGTATTTATTTATACTAGTATGAAGTCAACGATGGGATTTCCCATATATTTGCAAGATAATTGATAACGCCATATTTACTTCGAACAATCGCATTGATTGTTCCATTGAAGGGCAATTAAAAATGCATAAAATGTCCATGAAATAAGTAAGAAGTAAATATGTGACTTGAATTGTGAGGCCAAACAGTTTGCAGTAGAAATACAATACAGGGCAATAAAAGCCTAGATTTGAAATGTCAAGTTAATATTCATAATTCATGAGATGAACATAACTAGATACGCAAATTCTGCTCAAAGCTTAATGTTTAGAAAAATGAAAAAATATTTTATGCAAAAGTTATAGAAATAATCGTTCTTTATAACCCTTTATTTACATTATACTGGGTGTTCTATAAGGACATGGCTCACCAATCTTGGCACACCACACCTTATTAAATTCTAATGTAATAAGAAAGTATGAAAAATGTATACGTACAGCACGTTCTATTAAATAAAATCGAGTTTTGAGTCAATAACTGTGAGTCAAAAAGTCCTAGTGAAGAACGAATTTCCCAGCAGACTAACACATCTAAATATGTATGATATTAAATAACAATCGAAACGAAAGTATCCGATTAAGCTATTAAATAATTCACTAAACCCCCAACGGTGGAATAACTGCAACCAAATACACTTTAATTTTCTATGGCACCGAAAAAGCGATCGTTTACTATTACCATCCCGAGGGTCCCGTCCATCCCTTCGAAAATATTTTCGGTGAGCCGTGACCGAGGTTAAATGGGTCACGGGCCTGTGAAGCCACCACTGCCACCACACCACCATCCACAGGCACCGAGGTGAATGGTTCAACTTTTGAAAATAAAATTTCACAAGTGGGGGATGCAAATGCGAACCGAGCCGTGGATTCAAAGGGATATTTACCGGATCCAGAAAGCAACGGGCGAGGTCGGTTATTCAGCTTACTTCCCTACCTTAGAGGACCTAAAGGAATACGAAATGATACACGCGGATGATGAAAAACGCCCCGTTATTCCATAGTGTTATACGTTTACCTTTGTAGATCGTGGAGGAGTAGATGCCAAGATGGGTAAAAACCGGCTAGACGTTTCAGTGTCGCCGACTCAAGATGCTGTTGAATATTATCCAAGTAAAATATGCAGTAAACACTGTAATGTTCAACCGCACACCACACTACTGTATTGATAGAAATGTTATGTTATTTCATTTTAAAGTATTAACACAATTGTTGGTGTTTATAGTAAGAATAAAAACAGTTGTTGGGCAGCATAGGTGGTTCCAAGACCTGCTTGGCGGTAAGACGACCCGCCGAAGACTGCCTTTGCAGACATTCCATGCGGTGGAAGGCGACATGGTTCACATGGTAACTTTTCGACAGAGTTGGACTCAGTTGTTCTGCTTTTATTACATGGCCATATAGAATTCAGATATCAATCACTATAAAATTAACATCAGTAATAAAATGCATTAACCTCTAAAAGGATAGATACACATAGTATTTTTACGAATAGTATAATTACGTAACAATGGCTTTTAAAACAAAATGTGTACACGCGATACGAAAATCAAATAGTACGAACAAAACTAATGTGGTTATAAATTGCTTGAAATGTATACATTCTTCGATTCATTTAATAACTCAACTTAATAAAGAGAATACAGTTTTTACAGCTAAAAAGTGCATTTAAATTTTACCCTGTAAATTTAACTTGAACTTATATAAATCAAATAACAATACGTTTAGAATTAACATGGTTTTATTGCAATGTAAAATCCAATCAAAACATACTTCCCTAATTACTCTACAGGATGTTTCAAACTTAAATATTTGAGTATCAAAATTATCTTTTAAAATTACAACCTATATAAAAAATGGGTGGGTCGCATTTTAAATAGAGACAAACTCTAGAAATATCCTAAAGATGGGTTCAGTGACAACTTTACTTCGTGGTAACCGGAGATTAACATCGCCGCCGCAGGTTCATCTGCTTCGCTCAGGTTTCTTTTCTTCTCCCCACCCAACAAATCTGCATAAGCGTTGAATTAATATTAATAAAGTTTCTGCGTCAAATCCGGAACTTTTGCGGGCTGCGGTGGCGGGTCTGGCCGCGGAAACTTTCTCCGCACATTTGAATAATCGTTGTGTACATACAGCGCGCTCGGGCGGGCATTCCCGCCACCGGCGGCGGCGCTCCGGTCGGACCAGCGGCGCCGTCGGCCGAATTCGAGACGCAGAATTTAATATCGAGCTTTCGCGGATCAGTCCGGCTTACTGTTTCGCAAATTAAAACCGGATTGAAAACGAAACGGAAGAATTAAGCTAACAAAATAACTTTTTGCGGCCATTGTGGTAGCTGTAGCTTTTAGGATAATTAACCGCGATTCGTGGAAAAACAGCATTCGCGTCTCCTGTTTTATTTTTCGTTAATCCCTATTTGTATCAAAGCGGACGTTCTTTGTATCTGCGAACAGTATTATCTCCTTCTTTGTTAAAGATGTGTAGTTTTTTAAACGGATCTTTTACGTAAATATAAAGTAATTTTAAGATTTTTCCTTGTATATGTTTCCACACTTTATTCATCCGAACACAGTACATCCGCACTGTAAATCCAGTTTATTGATTTAAATTCTAATAAAGAAAATAAATTAGAAGTTATTTACCTCCCCGAGTTCTCTTTCCGATTATGAGCTACGCATGAAAGGAAACGGTTGTTATTGTAATCAGATATTATTTACGTTGTTGGCAGTCCTTGGATTTGACACTGCCATCTGAGAGTATGTTGGCTACGCTGACTGCGAGCTAGACACAAAGACAGAACCCGGAGCCAACTTCGAAATAAACAAGTCATTTGTTGGGGGCTTTTATTGGCTTACAGGGGCGGAGCAATCTAGAATTTAATTACTATTTACAGAAAATGGAGTATTTGACTTTGAATATCGTCGCTATAGCTATCGCAACGAACGTTCAAAAAGCGTTATAATAATAGAATACTATGTGTAGAAAAAAATCAAGAGGAAATCAGCGTGTAATAAACGTTATCCATACGATCGGTGGTGACCTAACACTGATTTTAGAGTCAAGCGAAACGCATCACTCACGTAAATCCATCAGCGTTTGGTGCAGATTTGCGTTGCGATCGAGAGCTTCGATGTTCGTCCGCCCGTGCGGGCTGGACAAATTGCCTGAATACGCTTAGAGTCGGACTATAGGCAACCTCCACAGCTTCTGGGCGGTTTTAGATTTATGGACGGGCTTGCACCGATGGGTTCATCTCCTCTCACATCGTTCATGTGATAACGCGTGATAATGTCGGAACCTCGGGTCCACCTACAAGAGCCTTGCTGCCTCTGCCGCCACCACCGCACCGCCCTAACTTGCGGTGATTTCCAACACGTGTTACGTCAGCTCTCGCCACTGAATAGTCTTTTTCATGCATCGGTCTGGCTTATTTACGACCCTATTCGCGGAAGGGTGCCTGCTTTGTGCTAGTTTGACTGTTACGCCTATATAAGACGGTAACACGATACGAATTTGTCGGGGGTGAAGTAATAAAGGAAACAGTTGGTGCTCTGTTTGTTCTGATGGCCTCTTAACACTTGCGTGTTAAGTTTTCGGCAGTAAAATTTGGGAGTTTTGAGAGGGTATGGTAAATTTCTAACAAAAGCACATTGGCATGATGTATGGTGTCATACAACAGATAAGTTCTAATTAATAACAAAATCTTTGACAATGACATAATTAAGTGTCTGGGGTGGCCACCATATGGCCACCACCCAACTTTTCGGTATGTAACTACAATTCTATTCAGTTGAGTGTCAAGTTGAGAGCGGAGTGTAGTATAAATGTCAATAAATTTGTGTCTCTGAATTACAACCAAAACCTTTTGCAATTTCTCAATTTCCTAAAGTTTCAGGTACTCTGGATCCCAACTAAATGTCAGTGGCCAATCAACTCTCACGCAAAGAGTGGCAGCTATAACGTGATGTTGGTGATTATTTTCCAATACGATTGATTGCTTTAGATATCAATGTATATTAACTATCGATCAGTTTCTAGATATGTACCAACATGATCACGACTGCTTCGTTTGTTTAAAAATTAACTTTTAATTTCTACATAAACTAGTGTATCATTACAACTTTTATAACAAACCGTAGAACATTTCAAAGATTTTTCTGTAGAGAAGGAATGATATTGAAGATGTTCAAGGATATCAAAACTTTTAGGATTGCGAAGTGATAGTGAATTCGCGACCAGTTCGGCAAACTTAACACTTCCGAACAAACTGCGGTCGAATATGGTGACAATTCTATTACACTCACGCTAAAATGTGACCTCAATCCCAACTAAAACTGTCCAGAAAGTACGAAAACTTTTTATTTATAGCTTACGCACATTTGAGCAAATTGCCATCTCTAGTCTAGACGAAAATGGTTGTCTTACAAATATGAGTAAAGTACGATTTATCAGTAAGAAAAGAATGATTCGTACGTCTTAAAACAACGCAGATACCGATGAGTCAGTCTGGTTACGAGTTTTATAATATACTATATGTGGTAATATGTACACTATTCACACATGGAATTTTAATTTTTCGAGAAAAACTACTCGAACATGCTGGAATACCATAAATAGAGCACGTAATTTTAATATTTAAAACAAGAAGTGACGTTAAGGATGGGTGTCGCATTTCGCGCCAGAGACTGCACGGACTAGACAGGATCGATAATTTTTCAACTTCGCTCTCCGACAGTACAGTTTTTTTGCTCCTCGCCGTTTTGTCGATAAACGCCGCAGGCATAAATTTTTAGGGCGCCACACCAGCCTACGAATAGATTTGTTGTTGATATTTTTCCGTTGGCAATGGGAGGATAGCGCCGCCTATCGCGCCCTCTGCCGGGAGTACGCTTATCGTCGGAATTTATGTGTGTTGCACCTTTTGACCCACTCCAACGGCACCAGGCTTGCCTCGGATGGCAAGTGTTTTACGCTTTTCAACGGGATATTAATTTCTGGAATGGCACGGCGTTTGTCGGCTATTGTAAAGTGGCAATGCGGACAAACGGCTCTCTTCGTGGCGGGTGTTCTAAACTTCAAGAGGGTGTTGAGCTCTTGAAACGATCTGTGGCAGATCGGATTACAACGTCTAAGAACCTTAAAGAAGCCATGCATAGCATGTCTAAAGGAAGTGACTATGTAAGGTATTCAGTTCAGATTATTCTTTCACAGACATAAATTTAATTATGAATTTTATGGCTATTTTACGGAAAATAAGCATATGTACGTGGTATCCTTTTCATAATAACATTGCTTTGGTTCATTGGTCAAGTTTTGTCTAAACAGTTTTAAAGCCAAATTAATTAACATGTGATGTCCTGGGGTTTATTTCGATATCTTGACTGTCGAGGGAACCTTGTAAATTTGCCCTATTGCAATAAATCAAACAGAATTGCGTTTAGAATTGATAATAGGCCTTTGTGCAAAAGCTAATCGAGCGATTGTAGTATAAGAAGTGGTAAGATACCTTGTGTTTACCACAGCGCTTATTAATTCTGACAACCAACATTCTGTTGAAAAAATCGTCACAATTGGGCAAAAGATACCCTGAGAAGGCGGAGGCTTAACAGGGTGTTCAAACTTAGACGACAAAAACATGTCAGTTTGATCTATAAGAATTTGTCTATAACATGCAATAAGAATAATCAAAACCATCAATGATTATTAAAGCTTACGATCAATTTATGCCAAGACTTAAGAATGAATTGTTGGCCAAGTTTTTTTCTCAAAAGATAGAAAATCATAACACGTAAGATCTAAAGTATCCAAGATTTAGCTTCTAGTGTTAGCAAATAAATATCCCTTTGCATCTACTTAATTCATTCTATATTCATTAAATAGGATATAAATTATCAAAGCAAAACGCGTCGGCAACTGTTACCACCGCAAAGAGAGCTATTAAATTCCCTATTTTACGTATGCGGCTATCAGACTTCAATGTTCGCTATTGATTTTAAACAATAACGGTGCCATTTGCCGCTGTAATTGATATAATTAAGTTCTAAACATAGTTAAACTCGGTACCTGCTTACCGAACTGCGGTCTGCAATTCGGTCTACACAACAAATACGATCTCAGCCGTGTGACGAATTAGCGAAATGCACTCGACAATCAACAAGTTGTTACCGTGGAGAGGCGCCACAGTCGGAGTGCTTCAACTTCATCCGATATGAAGCCGATAAATCACTCTAATCCCCATGGGGTATAATTAATTTGCACCCATCGACTCTCCGCTAACGGTGATTTTATCGAATTTTACAATTGACGTGTTTGACCGTGGCCGCGAGCTACCACCGTTATTCCAGAGAGAAATCCGAATGGTAATGTCAACAACTGGAATAACACCTATTTTGTTCTTGTTCAGATGGATTATATTTACGATTCATTCTAGATTTCCTGTTTCTCTACATACAAATGTGTACAGGACAGAATGCTCGTCTCTAATAAAGTAAAAGAAATAATTTATAACTTTTCAAAACCATACAATGCTTGAATTCGAATACATGAAATGGGGGTTGATGAGAACCCTTTCCTGCTAGACGTCCGCGTCGGGGGCTTTTAATATTGGCCTTGCTGCGGTTTTGCTCTCATACTAAGCCCGGGTCTGTTTCGCTAATAGGGAAGTGGTCGCTACCCGCTGTTCTTAACCCCTTCCGGCGCGGAACGGTTTTCCTAAATCTCGCAGCGGTCAACCTCGTCCAACTCATAAATGATTTATATCTGGGTCGACCTTTACTCTCATACGGCACAAAGCTCCATATATAATCATAAAAAATCAAAATCAAATTCTAATTTCTTAGCTTTCGCACAGTACCCTTTATGAATTGATATTGGGGACAATTTTCAATCAGTACCGTTTGTGACAACCACATCGACAGATTAGCATAAAACAGTTTGGAAATATTGCAAAAAGTGCCAAACTTACAAAACATATTTTTCTTTCGTTATCCAGGATATGAGACGTCAAAATTTCATTACTCGATAGTTAGTTTTTCAGTAACAATTATTTTACAAATCTAATGGCAGTAAAACTGATAAACTGCACAATTTATTTATTTCATGTGATATGTATACGACTACTGTGTGTCTCTCGCTGGATGGCGATGTCAAATCGTCTAGTCTGGAAATATCATGGCTGTGGAAGAGTGACAAGAATTGCCACAAAGTTTTCTAACCGTAAAAAATCGAACATTCGTTCTATTCTCGTCCGGTCGGCTGGGTCAAACAACCCCAATCTCCTCACATTTATTTACTTTCTCGTTCCTATTTCACCGATATAGCTTTATAAAGGGCCAATGACAAACCGTTTATTCTTTCATTTTTTATAGGCACCCAGTGAATTTCAAGGGATGATTACCAAAAAAAATGTGTTGTTTTGAGACTACAAAATCCAGAAGATTTTGATAAGTACTACAATACATTATAAAAGTTTTATTTCATAATATTGGTATATGAAAAAACGAATCAAATATTTTCTGACCCTTGTTTGTTTTGTGCAGATGGTGGTTGCAGGCTACAGTGAACACAAACAGTGATATTTGTTATGGATTAGGTGTATGCTTATTATCTATAAATCAATAGTTAAGCCTTGTAGGTACAGTAACGTCAAAACTATTTCTCCATCGATTGTGTTATGAAGTGATAAACAGCCAGTTTGTTAATTATCTCGGGCTATTAGATATCTAGGCCAAATATGTCGTTACGTCGAAGTAAAGAAACTTAAAAAACTGCAACAAATCAAATTTTATTAACTTTTTTACGGTGTCCGTTCGAGCTTTTACGGTCGCAGGTCGGGTTGTGCTATTTTATTGGCAGATTTTTATGGCCGATACAATTCCATACGAAGATATAAAATGTGTCGAAATTGGAAAAATCCATATATTTCAAGAAGGATTTTTTTTAAGACACCAACAGGGGCACGATTTATACGGTTAGGAATGAAACAATAACATTTTACGGTTACACAATAATATCCCATTGGTAATAATAATAATAATAATATTTTGGATACCACTGAAAAATAGAAGATAAGGTATCCTTTTCAACCGGAAGTGAAATTAACGCATTGCATTGCAACATTGAAAAATTGCAAATTATATTTAGACGTCCAAAATTAAAAAAATATATATCCGACTAGGTAATCGACGGAGAAAAAAAATCAGCGTTCTGAGGTCCGCAGATTACAGTCGACTTTCCCAATACCAAGTCAACTGAAAATGCGTGCAGATGCGCTAGTTTTTGTCAGTCTAATGGTGCAACTAGACTGATACTACAAAATGCTAGTAGCGCTGGCGCTGAAGCGACATAAACTATGCAGTCACAGAAGACTGACAACTTTAATAATTAGTAATTAAAGTTTTAGAGGTTGCGGAGGTTTTTTTCGGCGTTCGGCACGGCAATTCAGAGAGCGCGCCTTCCGTCCTGGCTGCATATAATTAAACTTGCCCAACTTTAACGAGTTATACATTATGCTTTTGGACCTCGCGACCTGAAATTTTCCTTCCTCGCTTTTCGGCGGTCGGCTCTGCATGGCCTCTCAACAATGGCATTAACTTGCCGCCTCTTTCGCTGCGCGTGGGCGGTTGGTAAAGTCAAACAGTGGCGCTCTGTAGTGGTGGTGGGTGGAGTTAATAAGGACGGACTAGAATAACATGTTTTAATTAGTACTCGTTAGCCAGGTGGGCCAACTGAGGGCAAAAAATACCAGCGACCACTATGTTTGTCAAGTGAAAATTCAATTATTAAATTAAATGAAACAAAACTGTCGCAGACGACACGGTGCAACCTTTGTATCACCGTGTTAATTCTGACAATCTTCTTTATCAAAGAATAGTCACAGTCGATCAAAATATACCGGGTTACGAATGCTGAAAGTTAGAATTACAAGGTTTCGGTTAAAACGTATTTTCTTCAAATTAACTCTAATAATTAACATATCGAAATGAAACACACGCCAACAGATTGCTAATTTGACTTTAAAGCTGAGTAGGCGAAATCTTAAACACTAAACTTAATTGGACGACAGACATAGACCACAGAAACATCAAGTTGTTTACACAGATCAAATTTGTTGTAGAAGCAACCAAACATTTTGGACGCTGAGTATATAATTGAAGGAAAACTGGATAGATTCATATGTACGATTTTTAATGAAGTTTTTTTTTCTGGGTTGTTACTTGGTAACCTTTCAAATCGTATTGTATTTGATTTGATATCAATTGCGAGCTCTTCTGTGTGGGAGTAATCATACCAGGTGGGTTTTTTCTTGTTATTTTATGATGCTCATTTGTGGTAATACGGTAGGTTTGATATCGGAGCCATAATAATCCGGAAAGTTAGAATTGCGGCACGCTCTATTTGCTCGAATATCACCGTAATAGATTGGCGATTTTAAGCGAGTAGCGACGCGGTGCAGTCCGCCCGCGCACAAATACTCTTTCTCAAGCACACACCATTACAAGCTCAATCCATTAATAACAACCCTTACCAAGCACCGGACGATGGAAACGTTGGATGAATAAGAATAGTGTGAGAGAGTATCAGTTCGTGATGAGATGAATTTTAATTAAATTAAGAATCGCTTCCGTCACGTAAATTATTATAGATAGGAAAATGTGTATATTATCATATTAGTTAATGACGTTACATTGGTGGAGGTGCTGGGTTATTCACTTTATCAGCGTAGATACTCAGAGTGTCTGTAAGTTCAAATTCATGAAATTGCATTAAGGTTTTACTTTGAAAATAAAATAACAATATGATTGTTGAAGAATGTTAATGGTGGAAGAATTTGGGGCAACTGAAAAATGCACTTCGATATTTTTACCGGAAAGGACAACAAAAACACGTACTTGTTAATATATTAGTAGAAAATATTTATTACAAATGCCAAATCTGAAAAGATAAACAAAAAGTACATATTATTTCCATTAATTGCGGCCCTCATATTTCAACTAACGTTCCAGGATTCTTAAAAGTCATATTTTTCTCATAAAATATTTAAAAATACCGAACACTTCATTCGTGAATGGTATAAAAATATGTTTCTTTATCGGATTGAAGCTCGACGTAATCATTTGTTTCCAGAAAACGAGATATGCTAAAGCTCTGAATATCTATTTGGAGCTTTCGTCGGCCAGTTTCCCCCCCTACAAAGGGAATAAGATTACATAACACGATTCGGTACAGTTACAAATTCCCAATTTCTACACGGAAACTTTCTGAAGAAATATCCGGGCGATGCATTCCGCGACAGTGCAACTGCTCCCGCTACTTTTTTGCAACTTTTCAACGGACGGCGGCGGGCCGTGGGCGGAAGAGTCCCGTGAAATACTGCGCATTGCTTTCAAGGGGGCGGCAGGCCATCCATAGGGATCCGTTACCGCTCGCTAGACCAGATTTAAAAGAATTCCGATTCAAATTTACTTTCCATTTAATGCGAATGCTCGATTCCATTAAACGAGAGACGACGGCGGGCGCGCGCGTTTTAGCGGAACCTGCCCTACTGAATTATTATATCGATTGGCCCCCTTTTTCTTGTTTTCTTTGCCACCCTTTTCGGGTCGTTCCGTCGGGATCGAAAATCGCACTCTGCTTAAAGGCAGGAACGTCTCTTATTTATTGTTTTCTTATGCGCCAAACGTTCGTTGTTAGGTACTTTGCCGAACAGTGATTTAAAGTAAATATACGTTTATTTGGTAATTATTGTCGGCTTTAAATACGTATCTATAGCCGGTCTGTGAATAGAGATTTTAAATACCAATTCGTTAGTTATTGGTTGATGTAAACATCAATGTCAAAAAACGACAAGATATGTAACGATCAAATTCTTCAAATGCACAAGAAAATGATTAATTTTCTAAATAAAATCATTACTCAACACAGTAACAAACTAATGATAACAGTGTATAACTCCATCAACTTACTTTCTATTAAGAAATAAATTCGCCAACCATCCTTAATATGACGAACTTGCCCCACGTTGTTACCACCTTTGATTTTCCCACACTCTAATTCCAACGGAAATCCTCCGACTTTCAAGATTAACGACGCGACGGACGTCCAAATTCCGCTGTCCCAACGTAACAGCTTATCAGGCAGGTACATGTAGCAGTTTCCGCAGCAGGCTATGTCCTCCCGCCCGCCACCTAGCGTGTACAATATTAATTCTTCCATCAAGTTTCGCAAGGAGTGGCGAAATCATGTTTCCGACTGCGACGTCCGGCACGTACTTCCCCCAGGACTCGGTGCACAGTTTGCGGGACGCCGGAACAGCGGACCATGTCCACTACGTATAATAATAAAATTGTTGTCGGGCGTACCGGTAATGGTCTTGGAAGGGGTTGCTGGTCCCGAAATTTCTTGATCGATACAAGCGGCGGGTGTTAATATTTATGAGGGTCGTGAAGAAGGGGGTTAGTGAGGTGGAAAGGGAACGGTCACGTCATCCAGTATTTTCACGGGCAACAAAACTTAACGACCTCTCGGCGATACGGCGCGGCGCACTTCTCGATCCACGTTTCATTTGCTAAAAGCACGCGAATGCGCCACGTTTACCTATCAAGGTTTAACATTCCGGATGTAATGCCCCAGGTGCTAATATTTATTTCGATTTTCCGGGTCAACTGTGCATTGATAATGTCGTAAGTGGAAGGTAGAGTGCTTAGCAAACTATCACGACAATTGTCCTTTTACTAGATTCCGGGTATGCCGGTTCAACATCTATATTGCTATTAGAATGTACACAGTTTGCTCCGAAGAGAGAGTCATTAAATAGGTATTTTGACACAATTTTTAAACTTTGGAATGCAGTAACTTCCGAAACATTTACGATCCAATTTCACCGTTGGAATCAGCTGAAAAAAACTCCAGTAATGACCATAGCCTTAATTGGATCTGAAATACTTGACCTTTATCGACTCAAAATTTCGTTAAAAATCGCAGTTTTGAACTCGAATCTCTAATAGCGTCATTAAAAACAGGACATTAAAAACTCACCCAGAAATATATTACAAAACAAAAACAACCTCTTACTATTCTCATTTTCCTCCAAATTTTCTCCCTAATAAGGAAGTAAAAATGGATTGTTAATGGACCGGGGGAAGAACAGACAATTGGTCCTTCTCGTAGAGGATGCTCACGCGAGCGCCAGGTAAAAAAGGGTGAGGAGCCCAGGATACTCGTGGAACAAGCCCCCTCCCGGGAAAAGGCGCACTTAAAATGTCGGGGTGTAATTCCCTTAAGATCAGGAACCTGTCGATGCATTGCAAATAAATAAATCACGCTTTTCAGCCCACGGGGACACTCCCCGGGGAGCTCCCATCCCACTGGAAGACCAGCAAAGTTTTGCTCTCGTATTGCAGATCGATCACTAAAGGACGGTCAGATTTAAAATTTTACATTTGATTGCTTTCTTCTTTGCTTGTTGGGAATACAAGAAAAGAAGAAAACAACAAAAAAATCGACACATCAGAAGTTATTGGTCTTACATGACAATGTCACTGAATTTATATAAATGCATTCCCCTAAATCATTGTCAGTTGCAGACTTTAAGAATGTGAAAAATGGCATTTCCAACAGAAACGTCGTCAGTGGAATGCGTTTCACAGGTACGTGATGAAAATACAGTTCCCCAACGTCAGCGCAACACTTGAAACGTATTTGTTTACCAGGGTTTGAAGTAGTTGCTGAATCCATGCTCTGCATGCTCAATATCCAAACATATTGAGGGCTGCTTTGAAACATCCGATAAGCTGTGAAGGAATTGTAACCACTTGTTGATATCGGCAAACCAGGAATGTTAATAACGAGTACAATTTGTTGTGTACAAAATTAATTTTGAACAATTTCTGAGCGAATGTATTGAAACATACAGTAATAAATTGTATGTTTTTATTCACGTCAATTTTAACTTGTGGGTTGGAAAAAATGATGTCAAATTACTGAAATTTTCGAGATTGATTAGATATCATACAATAATGCAGTTCACAGTAGAGCAGCTACTGCTAACAAGACAGGGATTGACATAGGAAGACATAGTATAGACATAGTAATTACATGAGTGTATTATTTTCATATGAAATGTAGTAATTCACTTATTTATTTTACTTATGTTAGTTTTACATTACATTAAATACCCTAATAAGACTGAGTGTTACAACCTACAGAAAATGAAACGCAGTAGATGAATGGCAAATATAAGTCATATTATAAGACACAATTATTCAGTGAGCTCCAATACCCAGTTCGCTTGTGATTTTAGAATGATCTCTACCCATCAATACCCATCAAATATTTGACTGTGTGCATTTATTGTCCCTGCTTCGAGAACAACGGTGCTGTGAAAATATGAAATGAATGGATTTCGAGTACATTAGGAGGAATACTCTGCGAAATTGCTAGAGAGCAAATATTAGCAAAAACTTAAAATATGTGATGGATATGTGTTACCCTTTTTGAAACATGTAACGTTATTTTAATATGGATATATTACAAATCAGTAAATTGCACATAAGTTTCAAGATAACATCACAAATTATGATTTATTTTCTTCGGTGTACTTAATAAAATATAAAAATAATTACAGCCGCAAAACAATCATAATTCCATGATTGCGTGCTAGACATAGGTTACGCCTTGCATATAACTCTATTTAATCTTAATATCCTTGCACGAAAACATGCACCGCATAGAAAGTTCTACAAACAACACAACTAGAACCAAAACTATAATTCCATTCAAAGTTTCGACAACAAGTCAAATTCAGTATTACTAAACTCGGCCACTTATGCAACCAACAATCCTCGAGGGCAAAGTAGATCAGATCAGTTAAACACCAAACAAATTAATCGAAATGCACGGAACCAAAAGCTTAAGGCGGACGTGCTCCCCCAGATTTTCTCGAATCTCGAACAGATGGCGCCACGCGGTGCAACGTAGACGTCGCTTTAATTAGAGCTGGACAAACAAAAGACATCGCGGGATTGTAAATACAGTGACGGCCCTTGCAAGGCCTTCGTTCAGTTACCAGCTCTTTTAATCTTGTGTAAATTGAAAACGTACTTTGGTTCGTACAAAGAAACGGTTAACGGGCTAATACTGATTAAGTTTGGAGTACTTCTGCAATCAGATAAAGGGGAAATCGTCAGCATTCGAGTATCCCGACGGTTTACTTTTGTGCCCTAAAGATTGTGCTCTGCAGCTGTGCAAGAAGTAATCGTTACAAATAGTTTTCGCTAAAAGTGTTGATCAGGCCCGGATTAAAAGCTACAGTTTTACGCGCTTTGCTCGTGAACCGTACATTTTAGAACAACGACGCCGACGCACAGTGGGCAATATTGCCGATCTAGACGCTCAAAAGTATTTCTTATGACTTTGTTTGAAATAAATATAGGTTTTTGCTTGAAATAAATATAGGTTTTTAATGTACCACAGAGGTATTAGTGATGAATAGATAATAATAAAAATGTGATATATGAAACGTAATACCTAAAGCAGACGGCCAGGCCGAGACACATAATTTAGCAGGTATATTGCTGGTAAAATGTAGACCTTCATCAACAAATTATTTCTGAAATTTTTATCACACACAGTTCCTTTTGGAAATAGAAAATATAGCAAAATTGCTATTTTGGTAGTATTTTTAATAGTTTGGGCCGTCATACTTCCAAACCGGTGAAGAAAATCCAATAGGAATCTTTGTAATCAACATAAAAAACTGCATAATACACCATAGTTTGAACTGATCAATTTATACAATATTATATTATTTTATCTCTCCCTCAACTTTTACAAAAATTTAAATGTTCCAGGAAGTACCATAAAACAGGAAAAATTTTGATGTAGCAGAAAATTAATGCATAATAATAAGATCTTCTTTATCAGTGACTTGGTATATTAGGGGTTGGTTATTAAAATGGAAAATGATTTTCCTTTTATGTGAAAAACATGAAAATGTACTCACCGGCAGCCGTGCTGCTCCGATACCTCCTCTGATGTCTCGCTCTGAAAGAAGAGGGCGGATTATTACGACACGAATAACCATAAAATATTTCATTTTTTATGTCGAAAATCCAATGCCAATGATTATAAATTTCTGAAATACGACTCTCCCTCGCGACTTCATTATTTTCGATTAAGGGCTAGGCTTAAATTGTTGAAATATGGAAAAATCGAAATATATGAGAAAATAAAATATGTAAATATCTTTTGTAAACAGTCGTAATGCAGAAAATGTTATTTTTTATTAAATTTGTGTGTATTGAAATTTCAAGTTGTATTGTAAAAACAATTAATATAAAAAATAATAAAAAAAGACTACGATGTCATGGGAATAACCAAAATTAAAATAAACTAGATTAAAGTACAACAATATTATTGTCTGACAGTTTGTTACCACTTTGCGTAAAGTATCAATTTATGAAACCTACTGCGCTATAATGACATAAAACCGGCGAACATTATCTCGTTTTAGCTCACAGAAGCAAGCCTAATTAAATCTGTTATCATCTCTTCGCAACACCGCCGCTAAATCATCCACAGCGACCTTATATTTACGACGTAAATTTTCGGGTTAAAATTGCGTTGTTCTTCGATGTGTTCATTAATTACCATTTCAAGATTTTCTCCAACAAGGTGATTATAGTCCTTAGAGCTTTTATAACACAAAGCAATTTATTGCGCAAGAAATTAATAAATATTATATAGTATGATAAACACAGAAACATAAAAATATTTTCAGAATAAAAACTGCTCAAAGAACCATCACTTGAAGAGGTTTATTTATTCATTTTTAAGGGCGGTCTTGTCGTACATGACAGAAGACAAGACATAAAGAATAAACGTGTAAAACAACACATAAAATATTTTTTCTTGCTCTGGTCTTTTCCGGCAGCCGACGAAATTTTGATTAATACAGAAATGTTCACGTCGGATAAAAAGAAGACGTGAAGCGAAGCCGTGACATGAAAAAGTGGTAGCTGACGTCCCGTTGGAATAATTCTTAATATAGCGGTTTGGTAGAGACATGGGCGTACGCGTGGACATTCGGGTGAAACATGGCAGCGAGTACAGGTTACTAAATAAATAGACCGGTGACAAATTAGTGCGTGAAAACACTAAAAGCCGTTCGTGGTGGTGTGGATTAACACCTTAATTTATTTTCGTTAAAGGTGATGGCGACATGTGAACACAATTACACGAATTGCTTTTTCCGTCACTTAATAGATTAGTACTTTTATAAAAGCGTACGGGACACACTCCCAGTGTAGGCAATTATCGACAAAAATAAAACTTTGGAGATTGTAATTAACAGAAAAAAATCGAGATTTCCGCGGAAATACGCGATTTGAGGCCTCTGAATTCATTGCAATGATTTCTGGAAAATGTACGTATGTATGTCTATGTATGTATGTCTATAGGTATGCATGCATGTGGCTACGTATTCGTATACGTTTTCTCCCGGAAATCTAGAACTTGGTAGTGCTTTTCGATATTATTAAAATCAAAGGTCTTATGCCTGGTTTCATACACATTTCTGACAAACGGATAATTTTTTTTCTCAAACGTGGCGTATGTTCCTCGAGCACTGTAAAAGAATCAGGTTTCAAATATCTTCACAACAACGAAGACTATTGGGAGACCTGTATTAAGAGATTATACCTTGTATAATCTCTATACGGACATATTACAGTAATCTAAATAGGAAAATCTACAACGAGCTGGTTTACATCCAGTAGATTGTAGTAGAAAGAGGTAGTAGGCAGGCAGGGAGTGTAAGGAGAACATTATTTCCTAATGACAATAGTCCACTATGCGTCGCCTTTAGTCATCTATTCAAAAGCAGCGCGTCGTAAGTTGTACTGGGGAAGGGACGCAATATGGAATGATGTGCGTGTGTGGGTGAGTCTCCATTGTACCTCGGCGCCAACAATACCACAGTGAGAAACATGGCCGAGGTCCGCCAGCGGTCTGGCGTAGATAAAACGGTACACGGTACACTTTATATATAGAAATATCCCTTCTTCAATGCATTCGGTGGCGACCCGCGGACAATACTTTATTCTATTACGTCAAAATAGAGAAGTGATTTTTTCACCGCGCGCGCACCGCAGATAACGGTGGCGGCTTAAAAGGCCCCCACAAATTGAATTAGTTTTTGCTTTTAGAGATAAGCGGGTACGCTTCAGGAAGAAAGGCATCGTTAGATTCTGGCCACTTTTCAACTTTAACGAGAATTGTCGTGTCTCGTATTAAGCAAAAAACATAAAAACTCACTATTTTCCTAAACTCAAAACAGGATAATTCCGTTGACATTTTGTTCAAACCATCTATGTTACTGATTGTCATTTGTCTAAGGAAATATCAAGCTTTGATTTAACATGCACCGACGTAATTTTAACTCGTGTTAGTAAAATTTCAAGAACACTAACACCGTATGACAGATATATTGTCATTTCTAGTGTTACGTTAGTGGTTTTTCTAGTGTGCTGAATTTAAATAAAATTTTAGAAAAAAAAAATTATTTTTGATATTTTTTAATTTATAGCAATGTTTTGGTGATAATATGTTGATTTTGTAACAAATTTGAAGCAAACATGAGCTGTTTGCTCTTTGTACTCTAGGTGTTTACAATTGCTTATATGTCTGTAACTCAGAGTTAACAAATTCAGATTTAGCAAAATCCGAAGTTTAATAATATGAATTAACTATCAATGGTTAAAAATGTCGGTGCAACCTAGCAATAGAAGAACAGTCCTGAAAATTAATACAGTATTCTAACGCAAATATTTGATTAAATTTAAGAAAAAGTACATAAAGGCTATCAGAATCCCGAAATTCTGCAAACTTTCAATACCAATTCATGGGATTAAAACAACACTCAAACGCTTCGTCCATAAATAGCACCAATCAGTTAAGTGATAAAGAGAATAGGAAGTAGTGCTCTTGCCATAATTCACGTAGTACCCACCTATAGTTCGAAATTTCTATAACGTTAAACAAAGATATCTGAACTGTATAACAGTCCATTCCATCGTGACAAAGGAAGTGAGGACGTGAACGCAGAATAATCCGAAACGTCGGTAGGTAATGGCCTTTGGATCGAGGCTTTGCGTGTTTACATTTCTAAGCATGGTCTGCGCTATAATGCCCTGTGTACCGTTTTAAGCCACGGAGCAAGCAAATCGTAGAGGTCGACGCGATCTCTCCACCCCGGACTGACCAATTACCCAGATGGGGCGATGCGCATCAAACAATTGCAGTGGGATTCAGTTTAACCATGGCAATTCCGCACCAGTACAACAACTATTCCACTCATGGTTTTGCCATCTCCCTCCGTCTCTCTCCATCCCAATCGTAGAACAAAAGATTCGTCCAGTTGTTATTAGAGTAATTGGGGACAGCTTCAAATGGAAAAGTTTGGAATTAAAATGTCCCTTGGGCGACCTCTGAGGTCAACATACTGGAGGCCATTACGAAAGAGCAGTTATTGTAGTTTTCGCACTTGTGGATGAAAATTGAGTTAAAACAGAGAAAGAAAAAAAAACAATATTATATACACAACCGGCACCTCCGCCATTTGTTGTACATAAGATTTCTTGCAGAGGAAATTGATTTCTGCTCTAAATAGCAAAGAAGATAAAATAAACCAACAAGGTATCACTAATATGGATACCAGGGGATTCAGGGATCAAAGGAAACCAGCATGTCGACAGCCTAGCTCGAGAAGGCCCCAAGACTCCCTTTTACGGACCAGAATCCGAGAGACCAGAATGAGAAGAAAAAAAACTTGAACAAAAAATGTATCAGCTTGTAGGAATTTCGAAGAACGACTGTATAATTTCCTAAACATTTACGAAATATTACAAAGGTTATTAAAGATCTAAATTTTTCAAATTCAATGCAAGATATAGAGATACTAAATGGCATTAACTTATTTATATAACCATAGTAATACCATAGTAATAACATAGTAACAACATAGTAGGACCGCGGAAGTCTCTAATCTAAATATAGTAACAACATAGTAAATGAAAATTATTAAGTTTGAGAACGCTAGCTAAACGATAGTGCAACCGAAAAAAAACTCTTCTATAAAAAATAGAAATGTTGCGTCCTCTTAATCTGAACTAAGAAAGAACACAAGGATGGTACAATCGTTTTAATCTGTACAGTATGGGGGTAGGTTTTGTCCCCAGCGACGCTAACGCCTCTGCTGCTGTTTTTATAGTCCATAAATTCATAATGTTAACGGCCGTTGCCTTTGTTGGGGGAAATTTGCAATCGTAACCGGAGAATTTCGGGCAAAACCGGGAAACGGAACGCCCTTCTCCAGCGGTGGTAGCAGCAAAAAACACAAACGTCGCAATAAAGGACGAGAATTAAACAATAAATAAGCCGCCGGGTTTCTTACCACCAAACTTCTTTTTACCGTCTACTAATTATACGTGTCTTTCCGTAAAGACACAAAGCGACAAATTTAAATTCGTGTGAAAAAAAAAATCACTACAATAATACCAAATTTTAATTAGATACCAAATTTGCTCAAATTATGAAATAATAAAACTTTTAATTGTAAAAGTGTAGGATTTTTTTGTCGGCCATCCTTAAAGAAGTTGCAAAAGACGTTTCAACATGCGATTGAAACTGTGACATTGCTCGATATTTAGTTTGTCAAAGGCCTTCCCAACAAGGGCACTCGGGTTTTACTAGAACGATCTTTTGTGAAACCGTGACAGTGGAGACTATACAACCCTCAGATTCTTCCCTCCCTTAACAATCACATCCATAAAAAACGCATTATCCACATTTAAAAATCCCCAGAACGTCCCAAATAACAATAAAATACCCGAACGGAAATAATGAGTAGGAAGAGATACTTGCAGTAAATCTGTAATTGACAGTCAAGTGATATAATCTTGACGTGGCGGCACAGGACTGATTATATCGGCTTTTTTTTTTCGATGCGTTTTGCATATGACGGTTATATTTCAAGTGCGATTTGCAGCAGAATGGTCTGCGATAAAAAAAAATGATGCGGCGTATGAGAAATGTGGCTGGGGTCGTTTGCCCTGGCGATGACATTATTGTCAATGCTGCCAGTCCACAAATTCACCAATTAGGATGTATTGACAGGATGATGAAGTTGGGGGAATAGAGTTGTACTGTTAGGGGAAAGAGACGAATGCACGTGACGTTAAATTCACGCTACAACCCCGTACGCATTTCCTTAGCGCGCGCCGGAACGAGAAGCGCCTATAGCCGCGCTTTCTTCAAGTGCGACCGGAAATCTTCACAGAATTGGATGAAAAACGTATTGAATAAAAAACAAACGCATTTATATTTTATTATATGAAATTAAGACACGTCTAAAAAGGTATTTTTGCAAGTCTGTTTTTAAAATGAGGTGGTGAGTCGTGAATATGATGTTACCTCAACAACAGTAGGAAAAGGTCGGAATAAATTGGACCTCTTTACAAATTAAGGGTGGTTATGTTTGCGTATGTGGGTGTGTGTGCGGTATGGGTAAGGACAGAGCCGGCGGTCACAAATTATGGAACCATTGGGACCCAAGGCTTTATTGCGCCACAATATTTGCACTAATCTGGGTCATCTGCATTTCGCGCCGTCGTGATCTGGTGCCCCGGTGGGGTCGTGAACTCGTGTCCCCTATGATAAATGAAGATTCCGTAATTACAGTTACATGAATCCTAGCCGGCCATTCCGCGGATTTATGCAAATACCAGCTTTTGATTTATGAATTATATTATCGCTGATTTCGAGCACAGATTTCTATCAAATTACCATCAAAGACTCGTTTTCTCCTTTACTTACGTCCCAGGTGATTCAGCTTTAATTTCTGCCTTCAGAGAAAGATTATACCAATATAAGTGCAACTTTCATATGCTGAAATTGTTCTTTCAACATTGAAAGGACATTTTATGGCAACACAATCATTTGGCATTTAATTAAATTAAGTTAAAAGACATTACATTCTTCTTAATACATGAGATGATTTGCTGGACATAATAGTTGCTGAATTAACTTTTCAACATTAAAAAAATATATACGAACCTTTATTTGGGCATAGGAATTTATGCTATTTATGTTTTTATATTTTCCGACTTCCAAATAAATCCTCAACACAAATATGTATCACGGTTCTCCTGGGAACAGGTCATGGTGTTAATAGCCATTTAGTATGAAGTAATTGTGTGAAAAAGTGATCTAGATTACAGAACTTATTTACTATAGTATCGGATTATTTCTCATGGGAAATATCAATTTTGTGACCATCCGGGGACAACAACCCTTGTTCCGTAGAATTGAAGCCGACGTTGCATTCGAGAACCGTGTTACCAGAATGCAAACATAGAAGTCTAGATGTATTTAAACTGCATGACAACACATGACCCAAAATCCAAGCATAAAAAAACATGTGACATTCAACACGAGAGGCCATGGCTTCCCGTGTCTAGCATTGAAAATATACCACATCCTTATCTTAACTCCACTGTACCGTTTATTCGTTTCCACCTTTATCTGGATCCAGCCCAACTTAAGCTACGTTACAATATTATTTTGATAATAATTTGACTCATGTTTCAAATAAGAAAATAACACGACATGTCTTTAAGATCGAAATGAAATTAATACTCTTTTCAAATTATTGTAAAATGGTGAGAATTGTCAACTTTTGATCAGATATTTAGAAACTTACCAAATGTTAGTCTAGAAAAGACATCAGCACAAAATCACAAAACAATTCTACAAAAATCAACCGAATGTTGTCATGATAACAACTTATAAGTTTAGTTGCTGACTGTATAATAATCGTTACGCTGGAGCTGAGTATTGATCTGATCATATGCAAATCTGGTTATATCCTTATCCGAGGTCTCTTTTCAGTCTGAGCCGCAAATCTCGGCGCTCTGAATCTTAAACTCTGTAAATCCGACCCGGAGGACTTTATTCAGGCGAGGAAAGTAGTTCAATTGAAACTTTACCGTTTCGTAATTGATGAAATCGAGAACGCTTTAATTTCCCGGCACGGTCACGGCCGGTCTCTTATGAATATTACATGGAACTTTCTTGTTCGCAGCTTGCGCGATCAAATTTTCATAGGACACACACTACCTTATTCCCTTTTACCCTCGCCAGCAATCCGCTCCCCGTATTAAACATGCGGGAACAATGGCACACGCTACTACATTTTCTTAACTAATCCATTCGACCCCGTTTCGTAAAATCGACGCTACCACTTTACCTGATCAAATGCGTATTTTTACCTCTGAAACACTTTCTTTGAATATTAAATATATTTTTGTAGATGAAAATCGTAGATTAGTGAATTATAACTAATCTAAAACATAAAAATTAAGAAGATGAAATGTAAAATAATTTAGCTATATTAGCGGAGGCGGTTCAATATTAGGTCACATTTATATTGCGATTATCTGTGGGCATCAATAAACGAGTTTGTTAAGAAAGGTCGCTTCTGTTGTCGAGATACAAGTCTTAAATTGCTCCTTGCTAATACGCATATACCTAAATGTATGTGCATACATAGTTACAATATTATCCAGAAATCCAGTCGCGTGTAAATATGTCTTATGTGCGTTATGATAGGTAAATTAAGTTAGGTTTTTAATAAATTTACATTGAATTATACTAAGAATAGCAAGCAATAACTGTTGTCTTTTATCTAAAAATACTAGGGTATGTGTACTAAACGTCTGCACCATATGGAAAATAATTTGCTTACCTGTGTTATGTACTGCTTTATATTTTGATATCTATTAGGTAAAAAATCATGGACGCACCAAGAAAAAGAGCTATTTTGCAGTTACTATAAACAAGTATTAAAACGCATTCAACGTTGCAAGTATTATAAAAAAATTCTAATAAATCAACTGGGGAAAATAATTTTAAGTCAGCAGTCGTTACAAATCTTTTTTCAAATAGCGAAAATTTAAGAAACAAGTAAAAATTGATTTTTTTTTTGTATGATAGGTGGTAAACTTTTATTTGAACATTAGCTTTGACATAAAAGAAATTGTGTGAAAAAGTGATCTAGATTATAGAACTTATTTACTATAGCATCGGATCATTTCTCACGGGAAATATCAATTTTGTGACCATCTGGGGACTACAATCCATGTTCCGTAGAATTGTGTTTGTGTCGGAAATTAAATGAACTATTTGCCGGGAAAAGACGTTTTGACGAAGTTAAGCTCAATAAAAAAGGAGTGTGTATGAAAAAAATAATCATGAGATTTGATGAACACAAAAATAATTTTTAACATCGGATGTAAATTTACCTCTAAATATCGATATATTATGTAGTATGAAAATATATATAACCACTGTGGTCACACACGATAATATAATTACCAAGAAATGGGTTGCTATCCTGACAGTGTTTTTACCATTTTTGCACCACTAGAAGTATATTACATTGTATTCATTCAATCAAAATTAGTGATTTACATCACATATAACACAATCCTCGTAATACGGTATACATCCGGCACACGAAACCGAAATTTAATTATCTAATGCATGCACAACGGCGTTCCTAATGGCATTAAGGTCCTTTTTTGGCGGGGTGGTGGTTAAGCGCCTAGTGGCGCGGCGCCATCACCGTCAATCCGCTAAATTCGTTACACTAACGTGCCGCGATATCGTAGATGGTCTGGTAATTTTTAACTTTTTAATCCGGCCGACTGTAGCGCCGCCGCCTCTGCTGCGGCAGCAAAACGAAACAGAAATTAATGCGGTCGCATATATCACACTAACGGGTAAACGAGGCAACGCTTCGGTTTTCCCGCGGTAGAAAAATGCGACCGGTCCCGGAGCTTTTTTTTAACCGTATTATGTACATAATAAAGCACGGTTTAGTTTTCGCGAGCGTTTGATAAATTTGTTGCCTTTACAACACTATCAATTACGAAACATTTAGCGCTGAATGCATTTAATACAAAGAAAACTGAATTACTGATTTTTTATTTTGGTGGATGCGCCGGAAAAATGTTTTTGTACAACGAGTGGTTACTTGACTAGTATAATTAATTTGCTAATAATAAACATAGGATTTAATTAATTGACGCTAGTTGGTAATTAGTTTATCGAGTATTTTGTGAGACGAACGTTTATTCGTGATAAACGCTTTGGGGTGGGTCTTTATGTTGGGGATTGTCGGAAAATTTGGTTTGTTTTGATCGTGGGCCGACGGTTCGCGCGGAAAATCGTTCTCCAATTAACAGAGGAGTTTTCTAGATTAGCAGCGAAGTTCGGCGTAGAACTGCGGGCGGTCACCGAGCTGGAACGCCTGCGATTCTCCTATCTGAGGCCATCGGGACGAACTCAAAAGTTCACAATCGAAATCGTATTATCGCGGATTAGCAATCCAACCGACTCCTGTTTTCCTTCGCCCGTTCGCTCCCTTCTCCTTTTGTCGATGTAATAGATTATCTCTTCTCACCATTGTACAGCTTTGCTAGTCAGATTTTATAGAATCCTTACTTTTAAATAGGAATTGATTCGAGCTTAGATTTGAATAGAGAATGTATACAATATTTTCTAAGAAAATTGTTAACCGCTACCTAAAATTTTTATAATAACAGGCCTTAGTATCCTGTGTTACATTGATAATGATATAACGACTAACAAGCCTCAAAACTTGTCACCATCACCATTGATAAGCTAATACATCTAATGAATAATGGATCATGGTAAGTAAAAACTACCCTGGCAAGTGGTGCGTCACAACATCAACCTATGAATAAATTATCTGGTCATAGTGATAATAATGATGTAGGCAACCAATGTGTCGTCCCAGTTCTCGTCGGTTCAAATCGAAATTTGCGCGGACAAATCGATTTACATACAGAATAGAGTGACACGGCGCGGTCCGTAATTTTATTTGGTAATTTCGCATTCAATTCACCGACTGCATAGCCTATTTTAACTGCCATTGATATGTATGTAGCACACCGTGCTCTGTGACACAGATCGGGACGCCGTGACCGCAGCACGCTGCAGGGCTATTTTTCGCACCCGAGTAAAGCCTCATACCACCCCTAACACAACATAGGGGTTGATCATTAGCCTTCGGTGTATAAAAAGCTCACGCGGCCGTTTTAATTTCGGCAGAACATTCAGCGAGCCCTGTCATAAGTGATATGTAGTTCGATTTTATTCTTTTTTTGCAGACATTTTGGTCTGCGTGTTTTGTCCTCCAAACTTTGCTTTTATTTTGAATTCACGCCTTTTTATTTATACTATCGGTATTTTGCGTGATACCTTTTTAGTAAGAATTCCGACTAGCACCCTAGAAGGAATGTATTGTAATCGACATAATTTGTTTTTATAGATTTCTTGACTTTTTTTTACTTTGACATTAGGTTGGGGTCCAGAGTGGTAAGTGAATAACAGTAAAAATGTTTACAATTAAGTCGGAAAGTTGGAGGAGGATGGAGGCACCCCAGATTTCTGTCTAAGCCAAACCCTTAAAATCGTATTTTTATCAATTTTACAGTTACAAATGCTGAAATGTACAAATTTGATAATAAAATAACAATATTTGCTATATTTTCTATTTTATGCAGTCCATCGTATCTGTCAATTAATACCTTGTTTGACAGCGAGCAAATTGCGCAGTACGGCGCTGTTTTTGAGTAATTTTCTGTATTCTTTATCGTATTTGATTTTTTGGATGACTCGTCGTTGCTCTGGAGGGGTGTCAAATGTCGAAATGGCGTAATTAATATGCCGTTGACCCGGGGTGGCTAGCGGTTTTCAACCTGTCCACTGTAACGTCATAAATATCAAGCTTGAAATAACCAGCTCGTTTCAATTTTGCGGAAATGATGGCGTTGCCGAACACATCCCCATCGCAACGTTTTCCCAATTACAAATTCGTTATGTTCGGGGTTTTGATTATTCGAAGGCACTTGAAATGTTAGCGTATGCGCTTGGGTCTATTTATTGGACAAACACGATCAATTTAGTTTGATTTTATTGACTAGGTTGATGATATGTATGTATTCTATTGCAATTTTTATAATATGAATGTATCATAGCATTTTATACGATACGTAATTTTGATGGTTAATTCTGATCTTCAGTACATGTTGTCATATTAGACAGACTTAATGATTCTTGCAGTCCATTACTCACAGAAGATTTTACAAGCCTCTTCAAATTTGAAAATAAAAACTTTGTTGTATAACATTGTATTTAAAATGTAATCAAAAGTAATAAATATTGAAAAATGCTCAAATGTTTACTTAAATTATGTAGCTAACACCATTTACAAAACGGGGATTTAATATAATGTATAAAAAACGTCATTAATAAACTATATATATATCAAGCTTTACAAAACTACTACCTGGAAGAACTATCATCAAACGTTTAGAGAATCAAATGTCTGGCCTGGACATTCCAGCCAACTTTGGCGCATCTTTTACAAAATAGCTTAAAGAATAGTTAAATTGAAGATTACCTCACGTTAAAGATTTGCCATTGCCGTCAAGATGCTAGGAAGCATTTCTCACTCACCTGGAACAAAACAAACGCCATCAAAATAATGTTTTAATAAACAATTGATCTTTGTTGACTTAGATAATAAACTTTAATAATTCGAGATTAAAAAATTAACCCCTGAAGCTAATTGTAAAAAAAGCTATCGGTTGAGTTTAAGAAGTTTGAACCGTGATGGCTTTAAAAAGTTTCTTAAGTAGTTACCTTAGTGAAACCAGACTAAAAGTTAACCTGTACGAATAGACGAGAAGGTCGTAAGGATTCCAAGAGTCGAAGGACGCGCAAGGACCTAATGAAAACATTCGAAAGAAGTTATTCATTACGGCAGAGAGAAGTGGATGAGAAACTTCTCCAAAGTTTGGTCTTTATCTATCCTATAAGTTCCCGGTTATTTCCGGTTTCCGGCCAGGTCCGGGGACGCCACAGTACGTGACTCCAGTGGCGGCGCAAACCCCACGGCGATACAATTGCCAAACTTAAATTGATTTCATAAAACCCCGGCTTGTTTCCGCGATTGTGTTCGCCCGCACACAACGCCACAAGAGAAATCTTCGACAAGATTCTTCGCACATCACCAAATGAACGGTAACTACAGCCGCAATATCGAATTCTGCTCCAGAAGCTGTTAGTATTTGTAAATTTGTCATGCCAGTCATAGTTTTAACTCCTGTTATAGATCAAGTTCCAGTTCTAGTTCTAGTTCCAGTTTTTTCTTTAGGCTTTGGAATCAAGATAATCTTATATGCTTTACCAATTTCACTTTAGTGAGCAGGCTGAGCAGATTCTCTCTAAATAGGGATCGAAAACGAACGTGTCCCGAGATTATTTCCTTCG
The DNA here is from genome assembly GCA_963971325.1 of Aphodius granarius. Lineage (NCBI taxonomy): Eukaryota > Metazoa > Arthropoda > Insecta > Coleoptera > Scarabaeidae > Aphodius > Aphodius granarius. The sequence continues at coordinate 14,551,536 of OZ020226.1, forward strand.
GTATTTACGTCTCTAGGAACATGTTATCGGGAATCGTGCGCCAAACATCGGCACATTTCTTACGGAGATAAGGGTCGAACGTCGTCAAAATGCTACAGCTGTATCGTCAGGCATACCTTACCTGGCATACAGAAAAAAGACGACGTGTCGCATCAGGGAGTGAAAGATAAGCGCGTGGAACCTTTACGCGTCATTTGAAAGACGACTCGCCTCCTTTTCCCCTCTACAAATAGCGTCGGCACGCTCCTAAATGTCGACGACGTTGGGGGAGTCGAAATTTATACGGGACCGCTGAAGAAAGTTTTTATTTCCCCTCCTCTACCCTTCTGCTTCATAAAAGTCTATAATCTAACGTCTCCTGCCTCCTCTCGTAGGTCTATTAAGGGAATACCGGAATATTTGGTTGAGGGTTGAATGTGGAATGCTTAAAAAGCAATTACAAGGGAAGCTGTCAAAGCCGTTTGCGCCTACCCTCGGATTATTTGCGAGTGGATGATTTATTTTTAAATGCCCGGGTATCGTAGTAATTTGAAGGTTTAGATATTACGCCTTTTTGGGGTCGGTGTATGTATAAGGGTTCCAAAATTGGTACTGGTTTAGCGTTTTAGCTCGTGGTTAATCGAATTATTGTAATACTGCCTAAAATCCGTTTGGATATGCACAATTTGCTAATAAATATTTTTACTAAATTCGTATCATGGAGGTCATTTCATACAATGTTATTGCATCTCTTCAGTTTTATATTTTTTTTAAGTGCAATCCTTTTGTACAGAATGAAACTAATAAAAATATGACTAATAAAATATTGAACCTAATAAAAATATGTCTATATGCACATTATTATTGATTGTTTATTATTATACCATATCAATACATATTAGAAGGAAAGGAGAAAGAAAGGAGAAGGAAATGAGATGGAAAGGTGATGGAAAGGAGAAGGAAAGGAGAAGGAAAGGAGAAAGAAAGCAGCAGGAATGACGAAGGAAAAGACAAATACTTTCAGTTTGTCTTAGCGCTTTCATTACCGACGACAATTTTATGTTTGATATACTCTAAATATTTTGATTACATTGTTAAATTACTTTGCCGACTTGTTGCCGTTGACAACTGATTTTTTTTTATTAAAGAGTAATAATGATTTATGAGATTTTGCATTTTACGAATTTTACCACTAAAGTTGCATAGTAGTTTTATGAAATAAGGCCCTGATTAGTAATGTCAAAGACCCGAATGTAGACCATTATCTTTCATGAAAATAGGCAAAACAGAAAATAGAAATTACAGAAAATATAAATAGAGAACTATGATGTCACCCCTAATTTTTCCCTAATAGTTCTAATAGTAGTAACAAACAGTTTTATTTTACTATCAATATAAACTATTTATGTAAAATGTTAGTGTAATGTATATAAATATGACAAGTATACACACTAAAAAAATCTGAGATAGTCCCAAGCCAATCTTCTCACCTAAAACATAAAATTTTTCTACGCTAGGTACATCAAATGCGTGAAGCACACAGCCACATCAACCTAACATCAGTCACAGAATAAAATTAAATGTCATAACATGTCAGTGCCTAAGGTTGTGGATACTGTCAGAGGGTCTATAAACGTTTATAGCGTCCAAACCGTTCATCCCATTGATCTGTAAGTTGGCATACATATTTAAAGTCACTGGATGATGAGCTGTCACCAGTTTGGTCAAATTAGGTTAAAAAAAATCACAAGAGAGTTCTAGTTCACCTAAAGGAACAATCCAGTTCGTCCCGTATTACACACATACACATTACACACATACACACACATACATACAGACATTTTGGAGAAATCTTTCTAATGAATTCAAGGGGCCTCAAAACGCATATTTTTGCTGAAATCCCGATTTTTTCCGTCGACTGCAATACATTCCGACAAAACATAAACAAAGTACTCACACGTCTTCACGTCTTCGATAATTATTTGAAATCGAGTCGTAAATATTTCAAACTCCCCCCAATAGTTATTATTCACTTACAGATAGGTACCTACTACGATATATCCTTCGCAAAACTCGTTAAAAGTGTCTGAATAAAATTCGTTTCTTTAACGTGCCAGGTGACGTCTATATCTCGAGAACCTGAGACGAGCGTAATGGTCGAGCGAAACTTTTTTATCATCACCCCGTTTATATTGAGCTATAATGGACACATGTTCCACGGTAATAACGCCAACTTATAACGGGGGAACTTCGACAGCTCTCGAAATATGACAGGACCAGGTAATGTTTGCCTTCCGTAGAGAGCTTGAACCATAACATTTGATGGACCAGTTTTCAGGAAATTAAATAAGTGACGCAGTGGGATTTAAATCTTTATATTGATGTGATTATTTCGTGTATTAAATAGTGATTAATTAATTATTTAACATTTCCATGATTTCTTGTTCTTGTTGTTGTCCTAACTTGGTTACAGTGTCAAAGTAGTTGGCGATGGCATTTTTCTTCAATTTCTCGTACTTCTTGTTAATACTCTTAACTTTTTTAATTTTTCTTTCACGGCCTTCATTTTCAAGCTTTTCCATCCGTTTTAGTTTTGAGTCACCACTGGACACGTTTAATTCGTCCCCATTTGGCTGTTCTTTTTTTGCCACGGCCTCTAGTTTGTGTTCCCGAACCAGAACTTCACCAATTTTCTACAAAAAGAGCTTTCCATGATAATCGTAAAATGGCATTTTACTCTGTAATAATTTTGAATGAATTACTGCTTACCCCTTTTATTTTCTTTTTTCCATGTTCTTCTTTCAACCTTATCTTCTGACGATGCTATTTCATGAAAATACAACAGCAAAATAGCAACTACTTTGTCAATTTCAAAACTACATACCCATAGTGCGTTCAGACTTCAGAAAAGAACTGGATGGCGTTTTTGAGGGGGTCTAGCAGTCTTAAAATAACCATAACTAATGATGCAATACCGATGCAAAACAACGCCTGTGCCTGTGCCTCATGTTTCAACGTTTTCAATTGAATTTTAACAAACAAATTTTGAATAATCGACTGCAAAACCAAAACATCAAAATACCCATTGGTAAATAGTGTGAAGTTTATATGCATTTGATCACATCATGGTGTACGGCAGAACTCGACCCAAACAGCTCGCCGGACAATTATAATTAATGACATTTGCATTCGTGGTTGAGGTTATGGAGCGAAAGAGCGAGATAGCGACAGGAAGAACGAGAGAGAGAGAGGATTGCGGTATCGCTTCGATATTGTAATGGTGTGTGTTATTAGCCGAGCGATAATGATCAATGGAAATAAAAATATGCTCGGCCACGTTCAGATGCCGTTCAGCACGTACGCGGCGCCATCTGTGAATATTTATAGAAGTGTTAGATGGTGATTTCCCGCCTTTTCTCGGTTATTTCACGTGTGTATCGCGGGTGTAATCACTATAGAATTGATTAATTAGTATATGACGTTACGTTGTGGAATAAATAAATATACAGGGTGTAACAGATTTGAGCGCACAAATTTTAAGAGTGGAGACGTTCTGACTAGCTTATAACAAGATTCTTATATCAAATTATTCTACTGTTCTTAATACATAATCGAAGTATCGAAGGCTAAAGTTAAGGACAATATTGTTTGAATACCGCATGTGGCTAACGATAATAGCGATTAACAGGGATTAAAAATGCTTTTTGAACAGTTACTAATAATGTGCATACCTTTGAACCAATCCAACAGCCAGTAGTAGAAAGAAAACGCCATAAGGAAACAACCATGTTAACCAAAAAAGTATAAAATCATTATGAAATACACTTCATATGTTATTTATTACTTTATGTTTGACCAATGTTATCCGTAACTTATTGTAAAAAATTGCTCAAAATCTATTATCCCTCAATGTTTGTGTACACAAATCTGCTACACACTTTATACTACACACTTACTTTATACTAAAAATTTCATCTCCAATAACTTTTATAGTATTTTGTGGATTTTGATGATTCTTCTTAAAATTTTAAATTAGCTATTATTCTTAAAAAAAATATTTCTACTACCTACTTATTTGTTTTATGTAACCGATATGACGTTTTGTGCTCCAAGATTGGAGCACCAAAATCTGGCAACTGGAAGTCAGATTTGGATAAACGTCACTTTTCAAAGCAGCCACTGACATGACATGACATTAAACGTTACTCTATAACTAATGTTAGATTGGGTGCCAGAGTAGCTGTGGCTTAAAAAAATTGAATAATTTCAAACAGTAACACTTCAATTCGTGAACGATTTAGTCGGAAAGTTGGGTGGCTGTTATTTCACTGTTATTTGAGAACACTAAACGCAAAATTTGGTAAAACTACTTATTTTCTGGCTTTAATGAGATGCAAAAGTATTTTTACATACTACTAAATAATTCCTCTGTAAATAATGAATTTTTAATATACTGTACTCATTTGGTATATTCTACGTAGGACAATGGATAATCCCATTTAAAAATGTTTTGAAAATATGTGTACTTTATACATAAATTAATTTTATTTAAAGCATATTTAAATTAAAATAAGTTTAAAACAAGTTTAAAACACGTTTAAAACAAGTTTAAAACAAGTTTAAAACAATGTTTTATCACAATTACTTTTAAATTAAACAGCCTTGTACATAAGTAACTGATGTAAGTGAAATTAATAATCAAACGCGCAAACAAGGTAAAAGCGGATTTAATAATAATTGCTGGTAGTGCATCAACTGAAATGTCGCTCGGATTATGTTAAAATCGCAATTACGTGACGTTGGTAATTATGGCGGAGGCGCCGCCGGGAATTTTGGCAGTTATTAACAGTGGCAATCGAGCGCCAGTAATTGCGCCGAAACCCCTCAACGTCACTAAAGTAAAGTTATTAATTGTATTATTGACGTTCCGGTTACGTTTGCCGAGCGTGTCTCGTCGACATTCGCCAGCTAAACTGTTAGTGTTTAATTTAATTTATATAAACCGATTTTCACTGTTGATGAATATAGTTTGTGCAGTCGGCTATATTTTGCCAAATGTTCGTGTTTCTTACATTTTTAATACCCTTTCCCCCTTTTTACAGCCGATTTAAACGCGAAGAGTGTCCCAGAAACCTACGCAGCCAGTTTTTATTCTGTTAACTCTTGGTATCGGGCGGTGAAAGTTTGGAAATCCAGAGATTGCGCCCGAATAATAACTCGAACAAAGTTAAAAATTTCGTTTATGCCCTGTAACGGCCACTGAATATAAAGTGCCTCCTTTAACGCTTCTTTCCCTTTTAGTTCTTGCAGTTTTACCGTGCCCTCCCACAGGTCCAATATTTATCCCTTTCAGCCGTCCATATTTCCAATGAATATCAAACATTTGCTTCGTCGAACCCCCTTCTTCTATTTTTTTGTTTGTGGGCGTAAAAATTGATCTTTGGTTATCTGGATTTTCGTTAACATTTTATGATTTCTCTCAGTAGATACAATAACTGAAGCAGGCTTATAAAATATACAAATCGAAGAAAATGTTTCAGACAAATCCTACGTCGTTTTTGATGTAGAAACTGACTGGCGAAAAAAAATAGTGATTCCTGTTTAAGATTTCAAATTTTTCCCCGTCTCACCCATACCGGGTGTGACGGTAGCCGTAGTTTAGTACTATCGCACGCTCCTCTTGAAGATACTAAAGATTCGATTCGACACATTTTCTGTACGATGCATATTTTTCGAGATATTACAAAATTCCAATTAAATAAATAAATCACTCGTACCTATATTACTTTAAAGGGACTATTTTTTAAATATTTTCATATTGCTAACGTAGCTGAAGCACCATAGTTGGCAATGTTCATTGAACAAATTTGTTTTTGTTCTGTGTCCTCTGCTTTAATAAAGTACCCAGTCGTCATGAACGGTGCGTTCGCTGGGCAGCTGCGCGGGTTGGCTTTTAGGTTTTCCTGAATTAATTTCAAACATCAACAGGTTCCCGCATGTACACAACCGAGCAACACTGCTGGGCGCATATTTGTTGTTCATAAATATGTTAAATATGCGGGCGTGTGTTTTGAAGCGGACCACGCTGGAAACAATGTTCGGTGAAACCCTGTGGCCTAGGGTCGCACAATTAAATTTGTTGTCACAGTTTAACAAAAGAATCAACTTTTCGAGAGATACAGTTAAAATCAAAGAAAACATGTACTGCACAGTGCGCAAGAGTTTGTTAAATATTTAATTGTCTTTTTTCTTGTTGACATTTTGGCGCATCCGCCAGTGTTTGTATAGTGAAATATTCATCATGAAAATATATTTAATTAAATTTAATTCAGCGCACGTCATCTCCAATAATATTATATTATATATGCCCTCGACGCAAGTATATGGAAGTATTTTCTTTTTGCGTTACAAGACGTACCGAGCACCGGCACTCGCATTATGCAGATAACTGCTATTAAATATAATAAATCGTTCTGGCGGCGAAGGAGATAGATCACGGGTACGTCACGGCACCGCTTGAATATAAAAGAGGGCAGCGCCGAGACATAATATGGCTCTCTTTCAAATGGGGACCCCGGGGACCATAACTCATCTATGCAGCGGCGACCGGAATCACTTGTCTTCGGCCTGCGGAGGAAATGCTTCGGATTTTTTTCCTGTCGGTTCTACTCCGTGGGGGATCAATTATTAGATATGGAATCGGCGATGGGGACAATTATTGTGCAAGTTCGAGGAAGAATAAGTGAAAAATGATCCTCGCCAGCCGCATCGGAGTGGATAATTGAGTTAGCATTGTATGTCATCACTTGGGTATTTCAGAATATCTTAGTATACTAGAGACTATAATCATTAATTATGTCTCAAACATCTTATTATGCACATCGATGTTATCAACAGCTCAGTAGATGTTATTTGTAAAGTTTATTATTTGTAAAGAATGATTCTCTTCCCTTCTTGCAACAGAGTGCGAAACGTTGACAACTTTATCGTCGTTGACGAGGTTTTCTCCCGGAAATCTAGAACTTAGCAAATAACCAGACATTACAAGGTTTCTTCTACAGGATGAGTTACTTGTGTCGCCATGGTAAACTTTTACGTTCTGTTTAGGAAATGTTTATGAATAAGTTGTAGAGATTATCGTTTTCTAGAATTGCAAACGATGTAGAGGCTTCATGATTTTTTGTTTCGTCGTTTACAATACGACTAGTCTGGTCGGAACTACTAGTTGGAAAATAAAAAATTGGCCAGGTACTGTACATTACGTCTTCAGTATTGCCAGTTCAGCTGGAAGAAACTTTGCGAGAAAAAAACGGCGAGAACGACTCTATTTTTTAATTATCGCGCAATTAGCGAGGCGCTACGTGCCGCCTGCGAATGCAAAATTACATTGGCTGCAAAATAGCGCGGATATTAGCAAAATTAAGTTAACTCGGAAAATTTCACTCTGAAACGAAAACGACATCGTTCTGAACTTGCAGTTCAAGTGCCCCTAATTGAATCTTTTTACCCGGACGTGAAAAGAAATTTACAACGCGTATCGGACCCTTTTCGTACCAACCCTGTTCTCAGTACATGGTCCAGAAATTTCACTCTGCTACGTTATTTGTTCCTTAGTATTTTATCATTTGAAAACAATAAATTGTATGAGCATTATAGCAAATAAAAGATGTTAAGAACAATCATGAATAGTCATAGAAAAACAAGCATTTAACTCGCATTTGCAAACTTTTCCCCACAGTTTATTTTCTGCACAGGCGCGTATTTCTTTTCGGGGCGCAGCGTGCTGCGTCTGCAGTTCGGCAAAAAGCTTGTGTTTGCGCTTTGAAACAACAGCATCGGTGAAAAGTTTCTGCAAAGCTGGCTCGGCATATCGAGACCGACACAATGGCCGTCCATTTAAATCGCATCAATAGATTAAAATGAGCCGAGAGCACACAGATAGAAAGGGATTCTCGCCGCCCCTCGCCCGAATGCGCTGCAGACTTTTTACATGAAAGTTTGCCAGTTTCGAATTTGTTTTTAATCAGCATACCGGAATAAAATCACCCCTAGCGTGGATTCACAGAATTGTACATACATGTGTGCTTATGATATCTTTTCAGTGTTAAAACTGTGTACAATTCTTCCATAAACTAATAATATGTTATATTTAAAGTTACATCGACAAAATGTGGCAGTAGTGGTAGAACTAAGGGAAACTTTGTGCATACGGTATACAAGGTATGTCTGTGGTGTACTGTGCATAATGCTCAAAATGATGGAACGTTAATCTCATTCGAGAATTCCGAGTGATATGCAAATTGCAAAATTGCTTATAATGGAGAGGAGTTGTCTAATAAGAAAATTATTCGGTGGATGAGCACGCCCGGCTGCCGTGGTCTGTAAAGCGATGGCGAATATCTCCAGAAATTTCGAAATAACATGCCCTTAGCAAACAGGACGATTCTAGACTCCGGCAAAATTGAATTCGTTGCGACACACACACATTTTCTAGACATTTTCGGTGCGAGGAAGTGACAATGACCGCGCAAACTAAACTGAATTTGCATCACTATCCTGACATATGAAGATGAGAGTATCCTGATGACAACGATCGATGTGTTTTTATCTTTTAATAAATTTCGAATTAAATTTTAAAAAAAGCAAGTCATTAATTGAATTGAAATATAATCAACAAAGTGTTTTAAAAGTGAACAAGGTTGGGTGAAAGTAAATTGTTATTCAACGACATTTGTAGTCGATCAAATTCAAAGCGGAAATCTTCAAGCTCTTCAGCTCTCTTCTGAATCTTGAGGGTTTGATGTTGCTAAACTGAAAAACCTAGCGGTTAGTACCTTAGAAGAAAAGTATTGTAAATGACGGGGAAAAATAAGATTTCAGCAGAAATGCGCGTTTTGCTTGAGGTACCCTAAATCCATTGGAATTATTATTTCTGGAAAATATATGTGGGGATGTGTGCCTCTGAACATGATAGCGCCCAAACGATACAACGGAAAGGGCTGAGATTTGGTATATAAATTTACAATTACTGGGGGATGAACTGGATTGTTTTTGGTGACAATCTGATAACCGTAAGTGGTAATTCAAAAGCATGATTGAGTTAACATTGAGTCATAACCAACCAACAGTTAAAGCAAACTTCACGATTTTGGGTCAACCCCACTCAAGGAGTGTCATAAATCTCTCTGTGGCTTCCTGTTTGTGTGTTACCCTTGATACCATACTGTCCATCTATGCAAAATTAAAATACAAAGACAAAGGCCGCGACCTATTACATTATTATTGCATTTTATGCAAACCATACTTAATCGTACTGGTGCTTGAATTACCTCAAACACAAACAACTGATCTGACTATAGCAGTATTGGTAAGTCAGGCAGGTTCGTAGTTGGATATATCGTAAAAACGGCTCAATTTGCTTACGTAATCGCTTGCGATCAATGAAAATAATTAACGTCGCCGAAGATTGGGTAATTAAGCCCTCGGATAATATACAGTTATTACATCCGTTCTAGATACACGAAATCGCAGCGATTAATTGAATCTCAAATCTATCCCCTTGCAACGCGTTAACCCCGATCGTTATCGGCCGCGTTACGTTCCCAGGCGGTACGAGCAGGTTATGGATGAACTACAGCACCCAGCCCCCACTCCTACATTCCAAAATGTGCAGGTCTTCATATCAGAATTGGCTTATAAACTGCTAAGTTCGGCACGGTTCGGTTGCATGGTCGTTAATACCGCAACGGTAAGCCGATACCGGGGGAGGGCCTTAAGCTGACCCGAAATTTACTGACATCATCGCGCCGAATACAGGAACTTTCATTTCCGCCTTCCCAGATTCGGAAGCGCAAGATAATACTTGCAACGGAAGAATTTGCTTTCTCTCTCTCTCTCTTACGCTCTCTCGGTCGGTCGGTATCTATCGGTGAACCTAGTTCTGCTGAGTACCTATAGAGGTCGCGTCTGGAGACGGCTGGAGGTGAGCGATAAATTTCGAAAGGCAGAGGAACTGCGCCCGATTTATTGGCCCGCGGGAGAGTGCGAATTTCTTTAATGGAATCCAAACGCGTTATCTCCTATCTCAGCGAGCGCCGCAAAAACTGCGCGCAGTAATAATTTCCTACTGAAATTTCAGACGGCTGCGATCCCAGCTGCAACGCGAACGACGCTAATACTGCGGCCTCCTACCGATGATTTTATAAATCCCAATCCGCGGCTCGCTACGATAACTTCGGCTAACCATATTTCAGTTTAATTGCCGGCATAATGTTACATTGTCTACAGCCGCTTTATCGCGAACATCATACATTATAATACATGGTTCTGCAATTCCTATAGTGAGCTAGCTTCTTAATCAGAACTGTTATCATTTCGGTTCTCGCTATGAAATATTTGTACCAAGTTGATCAATTATATTTTCATTTAATCTGTTTCCATCCATATATGTAATACATGGACTTGCTATAGTGGCAACAAAAGCTCTTCTGGGAATACGATATGAAAATATCCAGTATTTTTGGTGTATACTAGAGACTTTTTATTATGAACCTACTCAGCGCCAGAACAAAAAAAAACACCTAAAAATTTGATATATTTTGATTTCTAATTTCTAATTTCTAAACTTTTGTAGTTTTTTTGAGGAAACTTTCCGACTAGTCCGTACTCTAAAACGAAAATATTGTAATTGACGAAAAATGGGATTTCAACGGCAATACGCGTTGTGGGGTTACCTGAATCCGGCATCCAATGCAATGATTTCAGGAAAATGTATGTGACTATGTGTGTCAGTGTGTATGTATGTTTGTGTGTATGTGTGTACGTCTGTGAACAATCGTGTTTAGATAGTACAACGAATCAGAAAAACTGAATCGCTGAAACTTGGTGTAACATGTATTTTGAGTTGCTAGGGGACAAACGGGATTGCAGGGGACCAACAGATAAATGTTATTAGTGGCTGCTGACAGGACACAGTATTAAATGATAATTTATGTCTAACGTTAGATTATAGTTCAGAGTGGCTCTCTAGCTTCACAAAATGAATAACTGCAAAAGTGTTTAGACACTTCAGTGTGTCCACGAAGCAGTCGGATAGGTCACCCCGACAAATACATTACTTTTAAATAGTTATTTGGAACATCCTGTAGAAGAATTAAAGCCTATCTCCCACTCCGTTTGAAAGCCAAATTAATTAGCTACGTAATGTCTAATTAATGCACAGGATATTCTGAACTACTTTAATATTTTTCCTATTTTATAATTACCACAACCTGTGTTGATACGGACAATTTCCTTTAATTTCCTTAAACAACATATCGAAATAGTAGATAACACTTCACCAATGTAGTTCCAAACCACAAAGACATCATGTCTATTACACAGTTTAAATGTCCACCTGTTTTAAAGAATTTATGATACAGGGTGTAACAGGTTAGAGTGCACAAATTCTGAGGTAGTTGATAACAAAGCTTTAACATAAAATTTTTCTATTCTTCTTAGTAACGGGAATATCGAAGGTCAGAGTTAAGCACAATATTGTTTGAGTACCGTGGTTAATGGCTATAGCGATTAAGATGGATTTTAAATGCTTTGGGAAAAGTTAGTGATAACTTTGCATATCTTTGAACCAATCCGACAGCCAGCAGTAGAAAGAAAACATCGCTTGTGTTGCATCAGAGGGAAACCACGTTGGAAACCAAAAAGCTGTAAAATCTTTATAAAATACATATCGTATGTTATTTATTACTTCATTTTTGTACTTTCTTTATTTACATGACAAGACGTTGACCAGTGTTGTTGTTGGTAACTTTGTCCTTTGATATATCAGTTATTATAAAAAACTGAATAACCTTTTATAACGTTTTATCTTAAAATCTATTATCCCTCAATGTTTCTGCACTCAAACTGGTCACAACCTGTATAAGAAGAAATGTGAAGAATTTGTCAATAATTTGCTGACATGATTTATTGGAGATCAAAATTTCTCAAATTTTTAGGAGGGCTTTTGCTTTTTGAATTCAATATAAGGTGTGTTTGCGGTAACAGTTTCAAACGGTTTACAAGCTCGGCCAATCCGATGCCTTGCTATAGTATTCCCCTACTCACATCGAACTACCACGTCTGATCCAATATAAATATGACTCCCAACCGTTGGAAATTGTTACCGCAAACAAAGCTGTAGTAATTTTTGATTGAACATTACCCAACTCTTAATTTATTTACTTGAGTTTATCACTGTAGTACAGATAACTCAAATTTTCATCATAACGCAATCGAACAATGTATACTTTGAAGTATTCATTGTTAATAAGTAATCAATAATGATGAACATGTGTTTGAGGAATCAGAACAATACGATAATCGGATTATTTGGGCAAGCCTTTCAATACGAACCAATATACGCATTATTAGTCAATTTCCTGATTGGTTTACGGGATTTTGCACTATGCAGTAGATAATATGTTATTTAAAATACGCTTGTTTCAATAATTTGCATAAACTGAATTAATTTCATAGAGCTAATGATGGATCTAGTTTAGTTTATTAAATAATTAATGAACTAAACTTAAATAATTCATTTTATAATGTGGAATGTATTAATCAATATTTAAAATTATATACAGTAAACAATTTCGTTCAGAATAATATTCTTTTATGTTTTGTATTGCATATGTAACAATTATAATTTTAAATTACACTGTAGAAACAAGGAACTGAATGAAATGCATTTCACTTTGATGATTATTATGCAACTCACATTTTATTTAAAATTGTTTGTATTAAAAATATCACATAACATGCATGCGTGTAAATAATTATTATAGAATAAACGGTACTATGAATTGTGTTTTGACATCTTTTAAATACCGGACTCAGATACGTAAGAGTAGATTACATAATCTCATGTTGCGTGAACTAGCAAAATTAATAAGGAAATCGCCAATATTTAAATTTATGCCGCCCAATGCTAGACAGTTATGCAGTTATGGATAATATTTATAGTAGAAAGTGATGTTAAGTGCATTGTGTAAGTACAAACCTATCTAAATGGTATGCACACAACGGAAGTATCTGAAATGTAACACTTTATGTAAATATATCTCATTATAAATATATCAACACGTCACCAGTGATAAAATAAAATATTATAGACAATTTGATCGTTTATTTTTCAAAAACAAGAAAGCAATTCATAAATATTTATGCATATAATAAATAACATCTGCATGTTTATCTAGTGGTCGTTACTTTCTCCTTGCGAAATAAATACAATACGTCACCAAACACACTATACTGCTATAAATATTAACGAATTACGACATAAATTATCGCCTTTTACTTTCTGCGAAGATGCCCATCATCTATTTATCAATTCCTTGTGTAGTTTGTCGATGTTTGCGAATGTATTAACCAAAATTTTATCGATCTCTTCCCTGGAGTTCACGGTGTCTTCTTCAACGGTAACATTCACTTGCAATCTTCCATTATATGTGAGAATTTGGAACATAAATCCTTAAAAAATACTTATATAATATTGATAGAAAGGATTAAAATTCGGAATAATTTACTTGTGTTGTTGAAGCTATTAACATATATGAAGGCATCTTTTATGTAGTGATTGCCGATGTATCCAGACTCAATTGATGGGATATTTGTGAGGCCGAATACGACCGGTTTTACCAGAAAATCGTGGACAGTCTTGAAAATAATGTGCGGTACATATTCACCAAGTTTTTGCATTAAATAAATCACCTAGAAGTTATGTAAGAATCAATATACAAGTATTCCACGCAATTGGTTCATTATAACTTTTGCTTGAGTTATAGTACTCCTACATCTTTGAAATTTAAACTGAACAGGTTGTTTATACCTTTTTATTTATTTATTTTTTAAGATAGTCGCCACTTCCGATCTACCAAAATACTACAACGTTGTTATTTTAACTAAAATGGTTATTTTTTGTTGTATTTTATGACGTTTTTTGTTAACAGCTGAACGGATCAGAAGATCCTACCACCACCCAGGTATATGAAGCATTCTGCCAACAGCGACATCTTTCTCTAATTTGATTCTTTTATGACAAGAAAAGTTTAATTCGCAAAAATCAGATGAAATAAAACAGCAGGCAATCCCAATAATAAGTACGGACTGTAAGGACTGTTGTATTTTGTGACTAAAAAGAATTTAATTCGCAAAAAACAGATTCCACAAAATAGCAGATAGTCTTAATAATAAATACATTTGTCTTGGGCCAGAAATGTTGTGATTTATTACTAAAAAAATGTAATTCAAAAGAGACAATTGCATTAAAATAGCAGGCAATATTTTGGATAAAAAGAATGTCAAAGACGTAGGAGCATTAGCACACAAAGAAGTTCTAATAAGTGAGTGAGATCGCGTACTTACTTGACTATCTGATGAATTTTTTGAATTATTAAGAGTTTCAGCATATTCCATCAACAGTCCAGAAATAGGTATATCTCGTGTGCTAATATTTAGCATATCTGTGGTAAATGTAGTGCCATTAGTCAACAAGGTCCCGCTTAGCACGTCATCGATATTTTCAGTTACTGGTCTGCAAGTGGCTCCAAATAACATTTTATCGATTTTAACGTTATTCTAAAACAAGCAAAGTTTAATAACATAAGCTCATTTCAGGTTGGCAACGTACATTTTTAAAATAATCTCGTAAACTACATGCCGCTGCGGTTACAAAAACATCAGTAAATGTAACATTCGCTTCCCTTCGGATTTCCTTAATGATATTCCAATATTTAGGGTAGTCCTCCATGTAGAGTGATGATATTTTGTTCCTGTTTTGTACGTTTAAATCGTAATGAGGCACCGTTCTAGTGAAATATTTACCAACGTTATAAGCATGTTTGAGGGAAAACATGTTCTTTTTTGATTTTACAGCATGTATAAATGGTTCGTCGTTAAATCTGCTCATTAGGTACTTTTGATGGAAAACAGATAAATGTATTCCGTCCGATATAGAGTGTGATGTCCTTATTACGACAGGATAACAACATTTACCCTGTAAATTTCTATTATACATGGGTTTATTAAAAATAACAATCTCCCATAATTTTTTATCACCACTTTCGTGTTCATAATTCAAATATTTATTGTCGAAATATTCGTTTAGATCATCTTTCGATACAAAATCCTGCGACCATTCCTCTATAGAAATAATTTCGTCGACTTTGATTTGATTTCCAACGTAGTAGTGATACCCCAGTGTCTTTTTGATAATACTGGAGAATTTCATGTCGGAATTGTACAGATTCGCACACGCTGTCTTGATATCCGTGTATAATTCTTGTATGGTGCCGTCGTGTTCGAGAATATAGACGAAAATAATCAACGGTTTCGGCGTGTACATCTCAAGGGTTCTGTCCGGGCCATTTAGCATTCCACCATAGTTTTCGCCGTGGTGGAGTTTCAGAGCAAACTCGAGGAATTTCCGCAGCACATACCATGGCACAAAAAGAATTATAATTGCTATAATTACCACGAAAGTGGCTATCGCGTGCACTATTCTTATATTGTTTCCAACTCGCTTTTTCAGTGTTGTCCGGGATACAAAAAACTAAAATTTAACGAAAGTAAACGTTACTGAATAACTTGTTGTTTTATTTTCTGGTTTTACTTTCTTGCTTCTTAACTGGTATAATAGTTTAAAAACACACCTTAACAACAGATAAAACACTCGGAACGATCTCGTAATATATTCCCATGACTTCTATAGCACTCTGCACTTTCACTTGACTAAAGAGGTACGACCGTTACGGCTGTGTTATATATATATCGTGGAGAAAGAGTTACGTAGTGATTAAAAAAACGAGATTTCCTGTATTCTCGGTCTAGTGGAATTATTCATCAAATAAGTAAATAGATTGTATAAACACTGCTAACTAACAAATAGATACATAATTTATTTAACTAAGTCTTCATACATATTATCAATATTCGAAACAGTATTAATCAAAATATCGGCAAGTTCTTTTCGATTGGCTACCATGTTATCCCAGCACACCAGATTTATATGTAAACGGTCCCCATAGGTAGACACTTGAAACATAAATCCTAAAATTATATCAAATATTTTTACGAATATAAAAGAATAAACAACTATCATTACTAATTTTATCGAAGCTATTCACATAAATGAATAAATCCTCAACGAAATGATTCTGGATGTAACCACTTTGGAAGGAAGGTATATTTGTAACAAAGAGAGTAATTTCGGCCATCACCACTTTTGATAGATATTTTATTACTGGTAACGGGAAGCTCGATCCTATTTTGTACATGAGATAAACTGCCTAAAAGAATTTTTGTATAATATGTAAGCAATGGAAAGGAACATACCTCTGCATCTAACGAATTTCTTGTGTATTTTAAAACTTTACTTATATCGTTTAGCATATTAGATATGTGGGTGTCACTTTTAAATGGCAGTATGGTGTGAATAGTGCTTGCTTCATTTGCTAATGTTTTACACTCTAGAATAGATTTAGTTTCTTCTATACTTGATCTACAGGTCATTCCAAAAGATAATTGATCCAATGAAATGTTTTTCTGGAAAATTATAGAGTGTGAAAAAAGTGTGGAACACTATATCCTCAAACTATATCTACCTATATCTACATTATGTATCTAACTATAAAATTGTAGGTTTCACAAAATCTTTCCTGTACAACGAATTACAAAATTTATTCTAAATACTCAAGAAATATGTTCTTCAATATTATCGAATAAAAATTTGGGACTATCATTGCACGCCACTGCCAAAAAAAGTTTAGACTAATGAAAAGACAGCAAATTTATAATGAATACTTTTTGACCCTTTCAAAATGGTCAAGATATTTTACAAAGATATTTTTGAAGATTGTTTTCCATACTGTATATAAACAAGATAAATGATTAAAAAAAAAACGTATGGACAAAACGTACCTTAAGGCAATGACTGGATAAACTCTTAACCATAGCAGTTGTAATTACATCGGTGAAATTACACATCATTTTATCTTTAATTGTTTTTATTTTTGCCATATATATAGGCTCATCCTCGATAAATAATGCAGAAACCCTATTAGTATTTTTCGCAAAACACAAATCCGAATCGTATTTTGACTGTGTGGCGAAGTCATGCAAACTAATGCTGCTTGTCTTTTTCGAATTTCTGGAATAATTCATAGCTTTTCTAAACTTTCGATTATCGATCCGATCTATGAGGTACTTTTGATGAAAACTAGACAGACATACAGCATCCGTTAATGTGTGATTGGTACGTATAACAATAGGGAAGTAAGTAGATCCTTTACTGCCCCACTGTACAGGTTTATTAAGTACTTTGACGTCCCACAATGTCCTATTACGATGATTCTCAGTTAAATAATTATCATCTAAATACCGACTTAATGTTTCTTTGGTTAGAAAGTCTTCATGGCATTCTTCCATTGAAATAACTTCGTCAAATTTAACTTGGTTTTTTAAGTAATAAGTATAACCCAAGAACGTCTTAATAATACTAGAAAATTTAAAGTGCGAATTATGGAGATTTTGACATGATTGCCTAATATCTACGAGTAGATCAGTTGGGTCTCCAGTATGTTCTACTATGTACACCGTTATTATTTCTAATTTCGGCTTCACCATATACATAACCATGTCTAATCCATCCAGAAATTCGGCAAAATCTGAGCCATGTTTGACCTTAAGGTATATTTCCAAAGCTTTTTTTAGAAGTATCCATGGTAACACCACAATTATACCAAGTAACATCAATCCCACTGTAAGAATATCCTTAAGAAGTTTTAAGTCGAATGGTCCCAATATTTTCTTAATATATTTATGCAGAAGAATAGCCTGAAAAATTATTTATTTATGAAGTGTTTTAAAGTAGAAACATGTTTCTTACCTCAACCACAGCGTAAACACACTCATAAAGACCGCTATAATACTCCATAATTTCCGCATCGATGATGTGATGAGTTGGTACACTGATCAATATACATTAAACTATAATATATAAAATTGAGAAGTTATACGTCTTAATTTGTTATTAGTATTGTTGTTTCTGATTTGGCCTTCAACTCTTGTGTTAGACCAAAACTTGATAACCTCGTGAACAGTGCGTTTACCCAATGTGTTTTTGTAGAACCGAAGAGCGGTTAATCAATGATCAATGAATATAAGTATCTATCCTTCAGCTATAGACAGGGTCGTACTAAGGATGATTTTTATGGCCCCCTATTAAGTCAAAGATAAAACGTCTTTTACGTTACGTACATTGTATGGACCTGACAATTTGTGAACCAGATTAAAAAATTACAGGACCGGACCTGGACTGAACAGGGAGGCCTCGCATTTCTTGTGCAGTTTTTTTTATGAAATCAGCAAGAGAATATTAGGAACACCTACGACAATTCAATATCTTTGATTGTTATAAAAACCACTCAAATTAAATACAAAAACGTTATAAAACATAATTATTTCAACCTATTTGAGCACATCAACTTCTACAACTTGTACAACATCAATTTGTAAATTATTCTAACGATCAAACCCACTAAATGTCTTGAAAAGCCACACGTTAATAAAATTAAAAGTGACTTATCCTAAAAATACGACTCGCAGATCTGTCTCTATCATACCAATTAATATTTTAATCGAAAGACAATGACAGAAATTTTAATATAATACGAGAATTTGTCAATAGCTGTTTTAATTTTTAATTGCTTAGAGACCTGTTTTGTTAGTTAAACATCTTCAGCGTAAATCTACAATATGAAGGATGGTGGTAATAGAATAAATTAACGTACAATATACTACTTACAGTCAAATAATTAAAAGCACAAGTAAAACATGTGAGGTGTGTGACAAAGTTACACTGACACGCTGCCGATGTTAGAAAGAAGAAGAATTGGTGTTAGGTGGGCTTAAACTTAAACTTAAATGTCAAGATTTCCTTCAATTATAGCAATGTAAATATGAATAAAGGTTTTTGTTGAAATTCTAATTGATTACATAGTAAAGTTACGTAGTAGTTTCTTTTATGCTTTTCATATTGTAGATTTACCCTGAAGATGTTTAGCAACGAAACCGGTCCCTAAGCAATTAAAAATTAAAACAAAGGAAAATGGGTTTTTATACATTTACGCATTAAATGTGTATTGTTTTATATTATCTTGGTTAGTGCATGTGTTGCATACATATTAACAGATAAATACTACACGTATTTATTATGAAAACTGTTTGTAAATAAACAAAATACATTTATTCAATTGTTGACAGATTGGCTTTCGTGCATACCATAGTATTTACACCTAAAATGTTAACAAATTAGAATAATTTAAAAAAAATATGATTTTAAAATATTTTATTCTGATAATGTAATAATAAAACTCTACAACTCTCTACCATAATGGAAATCAGAGTAGCAAACGAAGAGAATGTATTATTGATTGTTCTTATTGATAAGACTATTTTGAACAGTATATTATCAAGTAATTTTATATAGACTCGATGTATGCTTTATTATCTCTTCCAAACAGTATCCAAATAGTTTTTAGATTATGTCAAAGTTTATGGTTTTATTTGAAGACTAAATTCCACTATCTGTCGAATCATTTTTTAAATACAAATTATAATGTTTGGTTTTATCTATACCTATAGAGAGTATTGTAGAAATATTAGCCTTAAATATTAGCCAGGTTTCGTTCAGTGGCGTACGTTGTTTGAGAGATTGAAACGCTTTCATAAAATGTGTCCAGAGATAGAAATTGAATAGCGCAAAATTGTACGGTCATCGTGATGAAATTTCTAGTATCCTAGCGCGTGTGTGGATTGAGTGGTTATATTTACGTGGTTTACTTTTGTGCCAGCTGTTATTCTATAAACTATATCTACAATAGGTATTATAACATTGGAATAGGTCTATAGCAGGCGTGTAAAGTTATAAAAATACCCATGAAGAGGATAACGCATTCATAGTGAGACCGTTATGACAACTGTCTTTATCGAATACCAATACAGATCCCGGAGGAAACACTGGAAGCCGCCGTTATTGATTGTGTCGTGTATTTTTAAAAAATAGTAGTGGAGAAATTGTAACCTGAATCCAAAGCCAACTGCAATTCTATTTTTAGTAGCTTAGTAGTGTGCACTGTAAAACTAAAAAATACATAACCCGAATTAATAGGTGAGTTTTAAGAAAAAAAAAAAAAAAGAAAAGAAACTTCTGTTTAATTTAAAAAGAAATCCTACTGAAAAGCCTTCATGAAATTCAAATAACCCACTCAAATATTTGTTGTAGGAGACAAGCGCTACGATTCGCCACAAATGTTGCATAAATTCGCTTTAGAAAACGGTACACCCTAGAACGACTGTGATGTAATACATCGCGAAGCTGGCAACCCCACACGAATATGTAACTTATCCGGGGAAGCCAGGATTCTCGGAAGACAATATAGGACGCGGATCATGTTCTATCTCTCATGCGGAGGACACAGTGGCGTACGTTACGCAAACAGGAACACGCGCGGTCTGGTTATAAACTCGTAACGTGCTACATTAAGACGCGTACAAGCGCGATAAGGACCGTGATGCACGAGGATAAATAGTATTGTGTGTATGTGTGCCAAGGGGTGGCAGGGGTTGTTCCCACATCATCAATTAGGGGAATCCTGGACGACCTCATAAACACGCAAATGGGGACCAGACGTAACCTTGTTACGAAGGTCCCCACGGGTCTCTTATTTTTTACATACGCTCGATTATGTCACTTTGGGGCTTTAATTTCGTTACGACGCGATAGTAACGTTACGGGGAAGATTTTAATCAAGTACCACTTTCTTTGTGTTATGCAATGGATGGCTCGTTATCCTGGAAATTGCGCAAAAGGATGTAAATACTCTGTGGAAAGCCTTTGAGATCGCTTCCTTATTGGAAAAACAAATTTAATGGGAACGTTGTTCACCGCCGGAAATGGCTATTTAATTCCTGACAACTGCTACTACAAAGTTACGGAAATGCAATTATACGAAATGAGCACAGATAGGTATATATAATTTTTGTAATGAGATATTACTACCATCCATATTTTGTGTGTAGCACTTATTTTGGTTTTTGTTACAATTATAATTACAGTTCTTTAACTATTTAAATAAAATTCATTTATTTATTATTGGGTGTTCATTACTGCACTCAAATGGAACCTTTAGATCAAGGCAATAATAAACTCGACACTTTAAAAAAAATTATAAATTTTGATCTTCAATAACTTTTGCAATATTTGATGTATTTCTACTTTCCGACTAGTACCCTAAAAGGAAGATCTCCAGCAGTGTGCAGATTAGTATTTCTATAGGGACGATCATGAATTGATGGCCACTCATCAATAGTAATACTGAAAAGCGTTACCTTCAGATTTCAACTTTTTTGATTTCAATATTTTCACTTTCTCAATTTTGCTCTATGCTAGCACCAAATTTGTCCAGTAAAGATTTTGGAATATCTCTAAACCCCTTTCACTCAAACCTTCCTTTGTATTCTGATATGTTAAAAATATTAAATAACAGGTTTTAAAAAACTTTTAAAAGTTTATCATGTTTAAAATAATTTGCTTTATTTGGTTGTTTAGAAGTAGGAATACTTCAGTCTGTTTTGCGGAAATTCTTTATTTAGTCACAAAATTACAATAATTACAATGAAATACAACTGTACACAAAATTCAGACGGGACGATAAGGAGTGCAATATCTGTTTTAACTTGTATACAGTTCCTCTAGGAATATATAACAAGAAGTATTCATAAACACGATCTGTGTATATCACATTGTATCAGGCTGTGCGCACGTTTCGCAGGATTTTACTAATACAGTAATAACGGGATTTTTAATATCAATGCCCGACAAAATACGTCTTGACCCCAGTTTTATAAGCCCTAGTCGGAGCACGATGAAAGTTGCCAAGCTGATTTTTATCTGTCTAGTGACGTCACAAAGGCGCATTCTAATTTCTGCCAACGGCAATTTCTCTGAACAGAAAGCGATGTTTGGTATTACATTGTGTGAAATAACAATAATAGGTAACATACATGGTTTGTAAATAAATCGCATACGCAGTAACAACCAATTAGTAAATCTTTGCGTACCGAGAAGTTAAACAATTTATTTCTCCGTCTCCCTATCAAATGAAAAATTGGTCCAACAATTCTCTTAATGAATTCAAATTAATTACACAGAAGTTTAATTACAAATTTATCGTAAAAGCAAACGAAAACATCCTGGGAGAAAATAACAGCAAACCCATTTATTTTTTAAGGTTAGATACCATCCAAAACCACGCACGTTTTCCCCAGTAAAATGTAATTCGACTGATGCGGACATTTCTGTTTATTTCCCATTCGGACTTATAACGCACCGCGCGGCATTAGCGGAAATAAAACCAAATCGTAACCACGACGCAAATAACGCGCTCGCCCGGAGAATGGCAACAGTATAATAAGGGTGAGTGCCAGAACACACACACACATACACAGTTACCGGTGGGTAAAAAAGCACAGCAGTCATAAAGAGTTGCGGGTACAAAACGTTAATTAAAGCGCCCTCTGGAGTGGAACTGTGAAAGGGTGATTTTGCAGGAAAGTGTCAGCCGACACCTAACCGAATGAAACGGCAGAGGAATAAAAAATACGAGCGACTACAGTCCTTGTTGCAAAAATGGGGACACCATTTTTGCCACGCGTTTTTTGCCACTGTCACATTGTCGTAAAGCAAAAAAGAAACTAAAAGAGTGTCTTTTCCGGAAAAAATCTAGATAAATCTGTAGGAGGAAATAGCTCTTGTTGTGCCAAGGTTAGGCAATAGACAATGGAAAGTATTTTTTGCTAAACTCGTTGGTTACATTTGAATACACTCCCACAAATTTATTTCGAAATGTTCGATGAACTGCTTTGTGAAGTAAATCTTTGTGGTTCTTACGATTCTAATGGATGTTATACTAATACAAACTTATTTTGCAAGTAACCTTTTAACATACAAAAGCGGTTAGAAATAGTTTTATGTATAGGTTTTCGTCATAACTGTCTCAGCGAGTCATGCATTCGAGAAAAATGTTGAGAAGTGTATTAGCCTTGAAATGATTTATCGCTAGTCATACCAAACTATCATTTCAACGTTTAAAACTGAAAAATTGTGTATATATTTTAATTGCGATTGATTAGCAATTACCTACAATTGATATTCCTTCTATGGCATTTATCATATGAAAATGCAAGTCACTGAGGAATGATACATAATAACAATGCATATTGTTGTACTGTCACTAGTTATTTTTAAACTACACACATTAGAAATTCACAAAAATATAAATTTGCATATAAACGCCATAAATTTTATTTTTATATTGTACAACAACGTGATCATTATAGAATGTTTATATAACGACCAATAACACTCTCAGCATTTACTCCAACGTGGTAAAAGGTGAACAAATTTATCTAACTTAGCATATTTACCTTAAGGGGTATATCTATAGCTCTACAGGTCATAAAATGAAATATATCTATTGATTTTGTAGGAAGCATGAGCTTTTCTCGTTTTATCATTCTCTTTTGGAAAAGTATTGGATGAAATATTACATAACCTCATGTTGTTTGGCTAAACTATAACTAAATTACATTGAAAAAACTTTTGGCGTTACTATAATAATAACTAATAACAAACAGGAATAATTACGGTCTGTTCCCTCACGATAGTAGGCTATTATCTATTTAAGCGGTAGTTATTTATATCGCCACCGAATTGTTTTCGTCGTTTTGCCAACTTTAGCACTTACAAAAAACTTCTCCTGGTTTGCCCTAGTTACTAAAATTACTTTTTTTTATCGCGTTCCAAATTATTTTCCCCGACAGTCCACCATTTATGTATACATAATTTGTTATTATTGAATTTTACCTCTAGCGATTTTATTAATTTTTGTTCCCGTTCCACATGAAACAATATGCACATGTTTGTTTGTTAGGTTTGTGGCGGTATACGCGACTTCAAATAATATAAATTAATTATTCGGTTTGAAGTGTCCCATATTTAATAATTAGTGGTCAGCCTATTTTCGACATTTCAATTTTGAACAGCCCAATCAAGTCAATTAATATGCACATAAATCGCACCAAAAGCGCATGCTTTCCGTATGATTAATAATTCATATTAAAATTCCATGTAATTTTAGTCGTATTCAGTTAAAACATTTTCACAAATTAAGAACTTTCGGTTTCATATAAATAATATGAAACTGTTTGAAGTTCTATATGTAACATCAAAACTAAACTAAAGTATGTGATATGTAATAATTGTTTCCTTTGTGTTCGATTTAATATTAAAATTCCATGCAAAATTAGCTGTTGCCACAATAGAGATAATGTCAGTTACATGTGATACTGTTTATAGTTTATTACATTATTTGGATTAAATAACGATGTACTAAATGAAAGGAAAGCAATCGTGTTATTGTTATAAAACTTTGAAATCATGCTTAATCACGCTGTTGTTTTATTCATTTTGTCTCTCATTTACAAGTTTGTAATAAGCAGACATAACGTGGCACTTTATGCTCTAGTGCCGTGGTTCCCAATCTTTTCTCAATCGTGAGCTTTTTTTATTCTTTGAAAATATTTGCGACTTCCTTTTTCATTTAATTTATTTGATCAATAAAAAAATTCTCAATTGTCAAGGTGACATGTGGCTGAAAAAAAAATCTTTGCCCTCAAGACGCGTAATAGGTGATTAGTATGATAACGATGTCTGATGCCCTCAAGAACTGCAAATACCCTATTGCTGTTTATAATAAATAAATTAAATCAAACATTGACAAGTTAAGAATGGGTTTGATTTAATGGCGTAAGCTTAATTCTTCTTTTAGCGTTTCGCGTTCTTGGTGGATGCGTTCGGTTGTCTTTGGGGACAGAGAGTGGGGCGTACGCGAAGTTCGGAGCACGACGCTCCCATATATTCATCTGCATTGTATTGTTTCCCGGTTTTTATCCGGCTCTCGAGATTCACCCTTCATACAAGAAGGATTTATTACGCTGCCTGGACTGATTCCTCCTCCAACGCAGACAATGAGCGCACCACTTTGCCCGTTCTATGCGCAAAGTTGCACAGCGGGATGAGGAGGAGACAGGCGCGGTTGCGATTTCTTCCTGATGACTTCTCCGACGACGGAATTCTGATTTCCGGTCGGAAATAATTAGTGAGGGATTTTAATCACTGTATAGTCTCAGTTCTAAGGTTTCTTTTTACAAGGTTTCAGGATAACTTTCGGAGACATATTTCATTCCAAAACTGAATTCTACCAATTTTGTTAACACCATTAACTAAATAAGAGTCAAATAGTCAGGAATTTAAGGCAGCAAATTATTTGTTATTTTATGATTTAATCATGTAATTTAATTATGGTTTTCTGGTTAGTTGTAAACCTAACAGATACGCCTTTAAGAACCATTTTCTTGCATTTTTTAATTAACAGGGTATTATAAGTATTATAATCGACTGAAAGTTTCTCTTAGAAATTCCACCAAATAGGTACCAGCTCATCCTCCAGTGACTTTAAATATGTAGACAAATTTGCAGATCGATGAGATGATTGGTTTAGACTTTAGACGCTATAAGAGTTTATAGAAGCAGTCTGACAGAATCCACCGCCTTCGTAGTTGTGGTTGCAAATTGGCAGATTTTGATAAACGTCACTGGCCACTGCCATGACATGACATGAAATGTAAGTATGACAAATGTCATTATGTCATAGAAACTGACGTTAGGTAGTTGTTTATATACTTCATTGTGCCAATGAAGGAGTCGGAAAGTTGGGTGGGGACCACCTCAGATATTACTTTTTGGTGTCAATCATTTAAACTCATAAGTTTCTGTTAATACTATGAAGCAGAATTGTCTTACATCATTACATAGTAACATTAGATTTATATTATAGTGTAAAATTTAAAACTTTTTTGATTTTCAAAATTTTCATACTCTTACAGAACAAGATAAAAAGATAAAACCATTATTATTAACATTATTATTAACACTACCACCATATAGAGATAAATACGTCAAACAGTTAGTGGCATTTTCTTCGCTGACTATCCGTATTATTGAAAAATAGTTAACTAGTTTTTTAAATAATTACATTAATTAAATAACAAAGAAAATAACACAAGAACTTACCAAGCAGAAAAAAAAACAGAAAACCCACTCACCTGCAACAAAAAGAAATAAACTTTAATAATTGGTATTAGGTATAAACAATATTGCATTAGTTATAAACAGTATTGAACTTTTTACTTTCCGACCAGGCCCACTAGAAGTGAAGTACTGTAATCGACAGAACAAAATAGGGACTTCAGGAAAATAGGTTTGTATGCATGTTCCAATTTCTGTAAACACGATAGCGCCCAAAGGACATAATGCAAGGGGGCTTGGTATACATACTTAGAATTAGGTACCAGGAGACGAACTGGATTGTTTTTGGTTGCAATCTGATAATCAGAAGTGGCAAATATAACATTCACTTTCTTAGGGATGTAACCGACTTTGACGAAACTGATATCAGATCATCCTCCAGTTACTTTAAACACATACACCAATTCACAATTCAATAGAATGAAGGGTTTAGGCGCTGTTAGCATTCATAGACGCAGTCTGACAGTAGCCGTAGCCGTAGTCGCTATGACTGTAATCTGGAAAATGTTGATAAATGTTTGTGGCCACTGAGACTAGGTTTGGAGCCAGAATGGCTGTGGCTTAACAAAATTGAAGAAATGCAGAAGGTTTGGATATTTCAACGTGTCTCTGAGATAGTCGGGAAGTCGGGTAGGAGCCATCACAATTATTTATGTGTTCTCTTTCTTGTTATCATATTCACAAGATTTCAGAATATTAAAGAATGTACTTTTGTTCGCACCAAGAAATGACTTCCAATGTAGGTTTATACGTACATTGGCAGTATAGTGAAGCATAATAATAGATTAGAATAATAGAAATTATTAGTTTATTATTATTATTATTATCCTTCCCCACCAATGTAAACGTAAAACTAATGTTTTTAATTGGTAGTTCGGTAAACAGTTTTTAGTTGCAAAACTTCATACGACAGACCATGATCCTATTCATATAATCTATATAGCTTCTATATTTATATATATATATATATCGTATATCTTCAGACGATGTACTTCTTTTATATCACAAATCGTATGAAAAATTCCACAATAATTCTCCCTTTCCTTACAGAACATTTATAAGTAGATTTACGAAACGGCTCCGGTATATCTAAACCAGTACATATTTCACGAAGCAATTTCTCAAAAATTATTGAAATTTATATAACGTCTGCGGCGTTAACGAGGTCGTTCCTCATTGGTCAGCGCAGTATACACAAATACATGGTGCAACATAACGCAGCTGATGCACGTCCGCAATAACCGGGGTACAACGTCTCGGGGAGTTGTACCCGGACCCGGCGGTACATGACTCCGAGTTTCCCGAAACTAATGCGATTCTGACTTTCCACTTCCGGCCTGTCGATACCTCTGATCGATTACCGGATTCCGTGAGTTCCACCGGGGCGACTTATAACCGCCGTCCGCCGTCGAGACGTGTCCAACGCCATCTACGGACGGGAATTCGTACCATATTAGACGACGTGACGTGTCTACCTTGTCCTGGATCCGTACACTACCCTAATTCAATTATCTGGTACGGACCTTCGGTGAATTGTTTGCTCACTTGGGTAATACCAGCTGTAGGTATGTTTCGAATTACAGTATGGATCATGGTTGCCATGTTCCTAATTGTGCGTAAACATAAACAGCTTTGTCAACAGATCGATTTAAGCTTCAAATCTGAATTGAAATACTTCACGTTTCTGTAAAGAGTTTTGACAAATATACTGTTACGAAACGATAAATCAAGAGTCACTGAACCAGAACGAGCGACAGACTGCTGTGTCCACACAATGATAGTCTAATACTGGCATAGGAGTATGGATGCAATTAAGAAGAAAGAATCTTCTTTACATCGTGTTGACAAGAGCTAAAAATCACAAGAGCTAAAAAAACCCGAGTTATGAAAGTTGTAAGTTAAATTTACAAGACTTTAGTTAAAACACTGTACCTTCTTTCGTAAGTAACATATCGAACTGAAATAAATGGTAATACAAAGCTAATTTATTTGGTATTGAAACTGAGTAGGTAAAAACTTGAGCGATGTTTTTAATTGTTCCACAAATTAGTTGTAAAATAATTATTTTAAATATTGTGTTTGTTGAATACAATTTGTTTGATAGCTCTAAGAGGAAACAGTACAACTTATGTCACCTGTAAGAACACATTGGCGCATTCTGGGCTCTGAAGAACACTTCCCCAGACTTGCCGTGAAATATATTCAATTCTAAATCGAGTGTACCTAAAAGATTAGTTGGTGCTTCCTATGTAAATGATGCGTTAGCAAGTGTGTTTTGTAACGTATGACGTTAGTAGTGTACTATTGTGGAGAAGTGTAGTGTGCATAGAAGAGAAGTGACGGCAATGAATTATCCATAACATGTATATTCCATTAGGCGCGGAATTAGGGTGCAGTGGTGGGGCGATTTAGAAATTATGGCCGCATAAATCAGGAGATTTGCAATTGCAGAAGATTTGTGCCCGTGTTTGGCCGACTGAAACACCGGTACAGGGCGCCAACCTAAGTGATTCGATTTCATAATTCAACGATGCCCCCAAAGAGGAGGGGAGGAAAGCGCCAAGTGCAGAACGAAGAAGACTGGAGTGCCCCCATATAAAAAATAATGCGTTCTCTGCTTTATCTCCTGTAATGAATTTCGGTACAAATTTATACTGGACGCGATAACAGAGCTTTTGCCAACAAAAGTGACCTGCATATGCACCGACGTGAGTAGGTATATATGAATATGGAAATATGGCGCAAACTTTAATTTATAGGAACTGCAGAGCAAGGCTGCTGAATTAAAAAATTCTCTAAATATATGTGGTAAATTTTACTAAGCTCGTACTGCGTTCTATTCAATGTAATAAGCAGAAAATTATAAAAATTTTACATGACAGGTTCTCAACAAATTATTTTTATACTTTTTATATTAGGAACAGGGAAAGCATTGTAATCAACGGATTTTTTTTGAGATTTTTTGCGGAAATACATGTTTTGAGGTCCCCTGAATCCATTGCGATGATTTGTATACCTATATACATATGTAAACGTATGTGTGTGGGTATGTCTGTGAATACGACAGTGGCGTAGAAATGTTGACAGATTGGAACGCGTTTATAAAATATGCCCTGAGACAGAAACTAATAACAGCGCGGAATTCTACCTTCATAATCATAAATAGTTGAAAAGAAAAGTATTGAAAAAAATCATTATATTTCCGTTGTTTACTTTTTATGCCTCTACATGATGTATTATAAGGGGGTTATAGCTCTATAATAGGGGTTATAGTTGTAACAGGTGTGTAATATTATAAAAATATCCATAAAGAAGATAACGCGTTTCACAGTGATAACGTTATAACTTGCGTAATATCAACACAGATCTCGGAAGAAAACTAGTAATCCATTGCTGTTGATTATGTTTACTGTGTTCTTACTAAATTTTAGTGGAGGAATTGTAACCTCAAACTTAATTCTAAAACAGTCTTCAACTGTTATTCTATCGTTAGTCGGAACATTTGGTCATGAAAGTTTACAAAGAAATAGTATAAGCTTTCAAATATGCAAAATAAACGAAAGTTCTGTTGTTTATTTCTGTTTTAAAACCTTTTTGAAACGAGTCACCTATGGATCGCGTGATATGTACTATTTAAGGTCATATTTCGTTTTCTACGCGCATAATGTTATGAGAGTACTTAGCTTAGTTTGAAATATCTTGCATCAAATCCCGTGAGAATGTTCATAGATCCAGTAAACGGCGCGGCGGTAAGTGTCGAGCAAAATTCGCATAACGGTTAGACACTGATTACAGGCACAACTGTTCGGATGTTTGCAGTCTCGTATAATACCTGCTTGCGTTTGATCTAATTATGCAAAACGATTTCTCCAGGGAATTGTCATATTAACCCGTCCTAATTGCTCGGATCGAGTTATGAACGGGGTTCTGTTGCCTACACCACCTCAGATACGGAGTTTGCTGGATGGGAAGGACCCACTTACCCGGCACAGATCCGCTCAATTAAGATCCTTAATTACCGGCAAATACTTACGAAAAATATTTTGAGGTAAATTTACATATGGTTTTATCTGTTTATTACGTTTGGATAGTATAATAGTCCTTCATGTCTCGCTTTTAGATCTGCATTAATTATGACACTGACTGTGGAGGTGTGAGTGTGAACGTATAAAAGCTTTTAAAACCAGAATCACGAAAGCTTGAAATTTATTTTAGTGTTCATCAAAGACTAATAAAAAACACTTTTCATTGATGAAAATAAATGATGAAATATGAAACAGCGATTTTACAACATGACAAAAATCACAAAATTATAGTTAAATGAACATATGTCAATCTCTGTTTATCAAAACAGTGAATAAAACAGTACGTGAAATGCGACAAAACTGGGGGGCGATACAAAGTCAATAAATATCATCTACATGGCAGCGATAATGCGCAAACAATATCGCGCCAAATTGGAAGAAAAATGGCACTATTTGCCAGTGGGTTTCAACTTCGGTCGCCGAGTGAATTTAATTCGCCATCCGAGCGAGGATTCTATCTCTCTTTATTTTTCGAGGGATGTTGATTTGCATATTGGAGTTTTGTGCTGGCGGACGCTAGGCGTTCGCAAAACGCGCGCTCATATTGCTTCCAACGCACCAGAAAAAGGCAGTTCGGATATTTGCTACTCCGCTGCTTGGAAATTTGCATGGGGTGGCGTATAGCTTGCGCTGGAGTCGCTCGCGGCACTCCTGCCTAATTAAAAGTAGTTGAACGGAAGGATTTTTTTTACTGAGTGTGTTTCGCCAACATGTTGAGACGACGAGTAAACCTCTAAAGCGGACATCTCAACTCCAAACCTTATATTTAATTAACATTATTGCAAGCGGAATTGTTAATTTTTTATTGTATGAGGTTTATGTGAGGCAATATTTTGTTTTAGGAGCCGTAAAGATATAAAATTGCTAAACCTTCTTAGGAAATTATTTGAAGTTTATTTGGTGTTGTCTACAACAAGACATATAGCTGATTGAAATCAGTTTCTCTAAGATAAACAAATAGTCGAGCGATGAAGAAGCCGTAATATAAAACGAAACGTCAACGTTTCGCACTATGTTGCAAGAGGCATCTTCAGGACGTAACAGTAAGACAGCTACGATGAGAAGCTGTCTTACTGTTACGTCCTGAAGATGCCTCTTGTAACAGAGTGCGAAACGTTGACTACTTCATCGTCATACCGTATTTGCATAAAATAATAAAATTAGAATCAATATTATCCATACGCTAACTTTTCTACGAATAGATTTATAAAATATTTGTTTTCATTTATTCCAGAAGAAGAAGTTTCCTAACCGCTCGCCGGCTGGGGTTCACTTACAGTTGAACTACAATATAGTGCGGACACTACATTTTGGCGTCTGGTCGATTTATTTTCATCACGTAGCTTTTTGCGCGCCCGACATTCATAAATGTTGAATCTCGCAGTGGCGGCGGGTATACCGGGGCGCAATGAGTATACGGTTTTATTGCGGGGCATGGTAAAAATTTCAGGGCCCCGTTGTTATCTAGAATCTGGTTTCAGGTCGTGACGCGTGGTTTATTGTCGAGCCGGCAGCGCCACCTGGAGGCGGCTGAGCCACGTACAGGTGTGTGTTCGATATTACGGTTTCACCCCTTCACCCACTGACGCCGCGACGCCTACACGTACGCTTGACTTAGAATCACGACATGCCTCGGCTTTGACGATGATTGGAGACGCTGCCGCTTTTATTGTTCGGATAATAAAAGAATATGAGGCAGAGATCGAAGCGCGCGCCGTAATGGATTTTTATTATGCCGTGCTATAAAGAAAACCAAATGTTTCTGTGATAAAAGGAGGCTGCTTTATTCCGCACACGATGGAAAATATCGTACAAATAGCAAACAGCGCGTCGTCATTTCCGTAAATATCTGATATTACTCAATTCAAATTTTGATTTATTGCTTTTTTGCGGAACAGTCTTGATAGGCATCTAAATATAGCTTGTACTTCAACGTTCAATAATTTTTTCAATACATATTGAAATATACTCCGCGTAATAAATGGAAGTTTATCTGTACTTTTATTATCTTAAAGTCAATGAAGTGTGGTAAACCCCTAATTACTCTACAAAGTGTTTCAAACTTTAGACTATTGAAGTCTTTCTTTTATCGCGGTATTATAAGTTCTCAGATATATTTTCTCATAATTACCTCGGTGTGTTGACTGGCAATCTTCTTTACGACGTCTTGAAGAAATCGTCACAATCGGTCAAAAAATACCTGAGTTATGGAAAATGAATGTTAAATTTACTAGGGATCGGTTCAAGCGTTGTAACTTCATTGAAAATTAACATACCGAAATAAAATAAATGCTAATTCATAGCTAATTAATTTTGATTTGTAAGTGAGTAGGCGCAAATTTAACCAAGGTCCTTTTTTTGTTCCACACGATATTCCAAACTTAGACCACGAAAACGTCATGTTGATTACACAGATTTAGGATTTAGGATTTAGTCCTAAATGGATTGTAGAAATGATTACTTTAAAAATAGTAGTAGTCAGGATGAAAAAAATTGTTGAAAGAATTATCAAAATCCACCAAATATTACAAAAGTTTCTGCCAAATCAAAATTTATAAAATATTTTCATCATATATTAAAATCCTAATTTGTATTCCTTTTTTTAATGTAATTAAATCTACTTAACGACTTTTTAACTAATTCTAACCGGAGCGGGGGTGTAAATAAATCCGCTTTCCAATGGCATAATCTTAGTTCGGGGCAGTGTGTGGCAAATAAATAATGCGCCCTTCGTGTCTGTACGTATCCGCTGAACCCACATCAACAGTTCCTAGGGCCCTGAATCTCGAAATCAGCGACAGAAATTAAGAGAGTTTAGCATAAATTACGTCCGACCGATTTCACCTCAAACAAAGCCTAATTTATCACAACTTTAATAAATATGTAAATCTCCCTAATGTGGACCACTCTAAGGTCACCAATTTCAAACTCGCATCGCGCATAAATACATATTATAATTTGCGACCATAAACCCTCATACCGAATCTTACTTGTTAATTATAGCCTGTCACCTTTTTGGTTTTGTTAAACTTACTCGACAAGTTTAGTTGTTCGTGAGGCAATTATAAAGTCATAATGAAAGAATAACCGTTAGAAAGAAACGTAAAATAACACATTGTCACTCAAGACATAATAACGAGTAGGTACTGACGTTTGCATAAATATACCGACTTATAAAATTTTTATTCTGAAAATTAGAAGCCACTTTCTAGGTCTGTAAACTCAGAATTGTTACTTTCCGATGAGTACCTTAGAAGGAAATTATTGTAACCGCTCTGCTTGCCCTGCTATCGATTAAAAAACACTCCGGTCCACTTTTACAACAATCTCGTATTCGAAAAATCACACACACATATATAGGTCGGAAAGTAAAAATCGGTTGAGAATTAATGCACTCGTGTGATTACTAGACTTTTTTTACCAAATATGTTTTGTTGGAAGTTCAAATTTCGGAAATTTCTGTCATATTGGACCAAATAAATACTAAAAAGGCATGGTATTGTATAATGTACGTCTAGTAGATTATTGTGAAATTGCCGCTATAGCAAGTGCTCAAGTTTTTTTTTTTTTTTTTTTTTTCGTTGAAGAAATCGAGTAAAATAAGCTAATAAGAAGCATGCAAGAGGGGAGACTGGGAATATTTATGGTATCCCGGACCGAATTTGTTGTTAGTTCCGGCCTGACGCTCGCCAATCCGTGAAAAAATATGGCTACCGCCGACTGCGTGGAAACGCTTTTCTCGCCGCAAACCCCCGTTGAAAAGACGAAAGGCAAAGTGCTTTATTCTGTTGCGAATTTAGGTAAAAGCCGTGCAGGGAAATTTGATACAAATCGAGATCGGTGGTCCCAGACTAAAAAGTTACATATATCATTTATCGGGTTAAATTTGTTTGAATGGAAGTTACTGAAATCGGTATTGTTGGATCGGTTTATTCACTGTATTCTCATTGTCTGAACTAATAAGCTAGGGATTATTAAAGTACTAACAGGAAAACACCTGCTCCTGCATTACAAATTATAATGAGTTTATTCAGCAAAGCCGTTTATATAGTACATAATTTATAAATAGTTTGTTGAGGAATAATATGGTTAAAATATTATGGGAAACATTTGTAAATCAGTAAAGTACAAACAATACTTATTATTTTAATGGATATATGTTTACAGATACATTACAGATAACTAGTTTGTTGTATGTTTCAGTTTGTTTGTTTCAGTTAAAATGGTTAATTAAGGAAAAAAGGATTCAGAACAAAGGTATGTAAATTAATATTATAAAGCAAGTTTTAAGCACACAACAAACGTGCCAACTCAAAACAAGCATATATTAATAAAAGCGTAACTATTTACAAACGTTATCTCAACAACTTCACGTCAGCTTACATTGGGAAAGTT
Source organism: Aphodius granarius (assembly GCA_963971325.1). NCBI lineage: Eukaryota > Metazoa > Arthropoda > Insecta > Coleoptera > Scarabaeidae > Aphodius > Aphodius granarius. Next base: position 14,586,243 of record OZ020226.1, read on the forward strand.
GCGCGCGGTATGGCAGTCTCTGTTATAATATGGTTAAACCGGATAGTCCCTTTAATATGTGCCTGCAGACCTAGAAAATAACTAGTAAAAGTTCCAGGATCCCCCGCGGTTTGGTAAAATACTGGACAATGTGTATACACAGCGTACGTTCTCAGATTCCATGTATTCGTAAGCGGGTTGCACTCCGGGCTGCTTCAAACTCGTTCAGGACTAGCACGAGCGAGTGCTGTATGTAATTCCAGCTAAGCCGAGCACAGTAGATTTAGTCCGGCTCCTTCCCCGGGGATGTTTCCTTTAACTAGACCAGTTTCAGTTGGTGTATATTTTACCCGCTGCCTACCTGTGCAAGGTGACGTTCTCCCTTGAAAATTTTAATGGAAAAACATTGTTGTTCGCTCGCCTTTTAATTCGCCGAGAAGCGGATGGAAGGACGGGCGCCAAAGAGTGGGAAATTTAAAAGATTAAGTCCAGAGGCGAGCATACTAAATTAGTAATCTGTCTAGACATGCAAATTGGGGCGTTTGTCGGAGTGATTCTCATCCCCGAAATTGCTGGCCTTTGACACCGTTACGTCCCAGGAAAGAATTCCATTTTGTTCTCACCGTTGGTAATAGCTTTATCCTTCACGGCTAGCTAGGGTGGATCGGGTCGAATTTTCGTTACGTTGTTGGCACAACACATAAAATTTCAATGAAACGGTTTTAAGTTGCCTAACAATACACTATTCAGAAAATCGGACTGTCTTGGTTTCATTTTATACTGAGTTGGTTTCATGTTCAATAAAATAGGTCTGCCATGAAAAATTTTGTAGGTTGGTTATTACTCTGAATTTTGATAATTAAACATTAAGTCCCTTATTACTTTCCCTCATTATTTATATATTATAGATGATTAGAGTTGACCAGATTTGTTGTTGTCAAATTAATGTCCAATTTAATCTAGGAAGAGACGTAATAAAACAGAAGAGAAAAAGAGAAATGGAGTCAATCGCCCAGTCATATAAATAATAAAATTATTACTCCATTTCATCGATGCAGAATACACATGCACAGAGTACAATTAATTATATTTTATGACAACGCACCATGCCAACAAACTAATGAATCTAATATTCATCCATGTAGGAACTGACCAGTAAAATGTTGATATTCGCGGTTACTGAGCAAGGGTGGGCGAGCATAAATTGATTGGCATCAGTGTGTAGTCCGGTTATTTCGGATGTTTGATAATAACGCAGGGCGTATAATGCCTGCAATATAGTTAATGAACCCCCCGTAAATAGATTTTATGGTGGTTTCGCTGAGCCGGAACTACGATCGAAACCGGGCTTTCGGTCTCTCCTCCCGACGAGCAATAAGCAAAAATCGTAAATGTTCTAACCCCGGATTTGGGATACGACTTGCGTGCCGCCCACTTTAAAAATCAATTCCGCTAAATATACGACAAGGATCACGTTCTATCGAACGCCTAACTGGGCCATTCGTTATACGAACAGACAGTTGGAGTGTGTTCATAGATATTTTTGACGTAACGTTTGATAAATTGAACAAGTTTTTAAAGAGAGATACCTCAGATGGATGAGGATAAATAAATTATTCATGTATTTATGGTCTAAACTTGTATTACATCATAAACCTTTAGCACTTAAACAATATCTATCGGGCAAATTATTAATAATTCATAGAAACATTAGTATTTGTCAATACAAGCAGCGCCGATTAATGGATATCAAAGTACATTAATATCTGTGTTATTTGTTATGCCTGTTATCCATCAGACAATACTCAATCATAAAAACTCTGCTCCAATTTCATTAGGAAATAATCGTTCCGCAGTTGTCAACATTCATAATCATTATGGGAAAGAGAAATATTATGTTCTATTCAGGAACTATTCTCATCGGACGAACAAACACCGAACTATGAATGGTAGACAGATGAAAGACGTCAGAAATAGGTACATTTTCCTATAGGCCAATTCCGGTCGCCGCCTCGGGAAAAACATATTTCCCGATGGCGCTCGGAGAGCAGTCCGCAGTTCCGCCCTAACAAATGGATATTTGTCTAGTTTAGATACACAATTCATCATCGTAGAATGGGAGGACCTACTTCCCAATCGAAATCCACTTGTCATAGTTCGTAATATACGATGAGCAAATACCGCAAATGTCCTACGAAAACCAGATTTCCGATTTGAACGATAAATAGAAATCGCAACAGTCTGATAAGCTATTACCAAAATAAAACCTTTTTATTTGTTCAAATCTAATATCTGACATTGTTTCGCAAACTGAAAATTTTATCCAATATCTATGCTTATTATAATTATCAATGTAGTATTTCAAAAATCTTTGCAGAATTTATTTTCTTTAATATTTCATATTTTACTTTAACAATTCTTGTTACAAAACTTGCCGAACTGCTTTGCGGTTATTTAGGAAGGAAAATACGCCTGGCTTTGTGGCCGGTTGTAAACCATTTACAGGAATGAAAATTGCAACTTTAGTGCCTTCTAAAAACAATTGGAATGGTTGTAAAACGCAACCTTTACAGCGAGCACTAGATTGCTTAATCACGTTGAAATGCCATTTCAAGTGTTATTGCTTTGAAATAGGTATAGTAAACCTTGCTAAAAATGGATTCTAAAGACTCTTAAACTTAGTACGGTTCATAAAAGAATATTTTCACCTGCGCTAACTATTTTATGATGAAATTTTTATAGAAAAAGCTTAGCGCCGGAATATTTCGATAAAAAGTCGAAAAAAGTTTCGTACATTAAGGAAAAAAGAGTGTCTAGTGGTTATTGATTTTTCGATGCAACTCTAATGGCTTTGGCGGCGAGGCGATATTAGTTATTTTGCTCATTTTGTATTCCGAACTGCTAGAAAGTTTTAAATCAAACGTCGAACACTCCCGCGCAATAATTTATCCCAGAAATCGGAAGTTTTACTCCGATATTACTTCTTGAACGTCATAAGCAAAAGGTAACTAACTACTCTCGCAAACCAACTAGTCGATTTCGAAATTAATTTTTAGCTGAAGTTCTCCCTGTTGTAAGTTTACTTCAATCAACGAAAATAAAATGATTAAAAATATCTACAACGTTAATTTGATTGAGTGAAGTACAAATGCGACTTATTTTGAACCTGTTCCATTCTAAAACAGATGGCTATAAGTGAGTGCCAGATTTTTATACAATCCACTTGTCACCCTATACAGAATTATATTCCAACTTCATCCCCTACTGCTCCCCTACCCGTGTTGAAATTATTTAAATTGAATTGGAAACTGTTGTCATGTGCATTAAATGAATATTTTAGAAGAGGGGTGATACTAATACAAATTCTGTACAGTAAAATATTTCAACGAAAGGATATCTAATTTATATCTTATATAAAAATTATCCATGCTGTATCTTCGACGAGCTATCAGGTTATTTTTCTATATTGCCAATTGCCCCCGAAGACAGGCAAAAAAGCGATTGGAATCTCGCATCTTACAGCTTCAAAGATACGGGCCGTCGCATGTAATCATTTCAATATATCACGGTGCCGTCAAAATCAGAGAACCCTCAGGTATCAGGGCAAATAAAAATATATTTTTCTGTGCAGATCCGCGGAATTGGACAGCTGACGTTCATGTCAAGAGCAGGGCCACGCAGTGTACGAATACAACCGATCTCAATCGATATTTTACTACAGGGGGAATAGACTTTACATGTTACAATGGAGGCGCGGCCAAGGCAAACGCGGGCCCGGTGTGGAGTTGACGCGTGGGGCCTTTCGTACAATAACAAACTTATTAGGCTACGCCGCGCCGCGGAGCCTTTAAACGCGTGGGGCCCTGTGCGCAAGCTCAGACTCGGGCCGGCCCAGATGACACAATTCCTGTGAATATAAAATGATGCAATAATATAAAATAACATATCGACTATCTTTCATGGGCAATTATTATCAACACTAAGCTTCGCATTCATATCAAAATAAAATTTTTGCAGGCTAAAACACGCTTTTTCAGGTATCCAGGTTTTGTTTTTTTTATCAGTTTTTTACCCAATCCAACCCTAAAAAGGTTCTAAGAATTATGCTAAGAAGTATTCCAAGAATTATTTAGTTTTTCGGTGAAAACATAGACACTAAGTACGTATACAGTTTTTGTTTGTTTTTTTGCGAGGTTGACTTGCGGGGCCTTTTGTATAACTTTTGTACAATAATAAACTTATTATAAAGTGGTGGCCCCCTTTAGAAGGGCGGGGTTCTATGCGGTCACACCGTTCGCACAGCCCTAGGGCCGGCGCTGTAACAAAGGACACGTAAGATAAAATATTGCGAAAGAATTTTCCATTGACTTGAAGATGATTATTATAAACTCGTAGTACAAAATGAAACCACTCATTCCTAAGAGGTATATTAAGCCATTCAGCAGAAAGTGCCCCAATTTATAACTTATTTACTTAGAAAGCTTTTCCGAGCTTCAAGTATTTTTTGCATTGTTTCAGGGTCGATAAATCTTGGGACGGAAGGAACGCCCTTGTGGAGGTCGCACCCATAAAAAATACAACTGCCATGAAATATAAATCAAAGTGGCCCTTGGATGACAAGAACTCTTTTGTATATTGAAAAACGACCTGCACTACATGTATTGGCACTTTTTATAACTTTTTATGAGCCGCTCGTCATTTTGCTGGCTTTCATCCAGTTATACCGGAAATGTATTCGATAAGAATTGAGATATTTTAAATTACTAAGTACGTAAGTGTTGCCGAGAAGTGTAATTAGAAACTCTAATAAGAAACATTACAGAATTAATTAGCAATATTTTAATTTTTTACTCCCTGGAGGAAATGTTATCTCTGGGATTTCAATATGCGGAAAGTAAGTGCTAAACATGCAAAGTCCGTGTGTAGGCCAATGTTGTGGCAAGGTCATCCATATATTAGGCCCGCTTTGCGTGTATCACGTGATAAGCAAATACACAGAGGAATGTCTGTAGACTCCTTTTGGGTATGTTCGGCACAAGTCACGCTTGTTTCCAACCGTTATTATTCGATGTGGAAGATTATTTAGATTAACTGCTCTTATCAGATTTCATATAGATTTCACATACTAAGCATGTAATAATATCCTAAAAGTAGGTATTATCTGGATCAATTAGTATTTAGAGGAAATATTATACAAATGTTGTACAATTTGAGATTCGTTCAATAACTATATGGCGTTCCACAGGACAAAAATTTTTCAACCTGATATGAAAAAGTGAGAACATAAAATAAAAAGAATATTAATCCCGGAACAGAACAGAACAAAAGGAAAAAACTCGGGTCATTGTCTTTCAACCGTCCAGTTAGAGCTGTAACTCAAAATCCAGCCCGTCTCTCTCATGAATATTCAATGTATAGAAAACACGAAGAAACGAACCGGGGATCCACTGAAATATTAAAATATTACGAATCCTGCATATCGAATAATTGCGAACTTACGCTTGCATTATTCAGTCTTCACATTCAGGTCACTTCCGCTTCCTGCAGGTATCCTTTCAGGTATTCTTTCAGGCGAACCGCAAACAATTGCTTTCAGAAAGGGCACACAATGAATAATTAACCAGTGGCAGTGAAGCGAGGGGGCAATTGTAGGCCTCGGCGCACTTTTCGAAAAAATTTCGAGCATAAATTCTGATTTCCCTAGCGATGGGTGGCCCAGCCATTAGATGACGTTATGAGCGTTTACAATATTCTTTATTCACAAACGACGGGGTATAAGAACGACCCAGAACTGTAAGGGATTAAAAATTTGAGTTTAAGTTAGATTGGATCGCGAAAGTTTTTTCGGCGATTTTTTTTCTTTTGAGCTGGCACGGCCGGACAGAAAAACCTCGTTAGTGTGTACCTACACAAGTTGAATAGGGACAAAGAATGGAGAGCGAAAAAAGTGGAGAGTACTTTTTAATTGCGCCCAACAACGTCTTGGCCCACTCTCTGGGGATGATAATGTGAAAATATCTTTCAGAATTTTGTTTTGGGGTAATATTACAAAGTTAATTAAGGAATCCATTCTTTACAATATAAAACATTGTAATGCTACACCAACAATACGATAATAATTCACGTAAGAAAAAAATTTAAATCTAAATAAAAAATAAACAGAAAACCTAGTCATTCTTGAATACGTTTCGAAGACGGGATCTGTCGTTCCCGATGGAGGTAATTATTTAGCCATTGAATGCAATCAAATAATTTAGAACGTCGATGGGTCCATGCATTTTTAATGCAGCACAGTCGGAGTCAGCACAATATACAACCACTTGCAACTGTGGGGCCAAATGCAACACATACATCAGCGAAAGCAATTCACTCCGGCACGCCGCTAGAGTGCGCCACCGTTCTCCCTATTCTTGCGTCGCGCGGAGCGATACCGTAAAATATCTCGACTTCAAGTCGAGTGAAATAAGTTACCTTAGAGTTCGGGACGAGAATGGAACAATGAAATTTGTACTTTGTTTTTTTTTTTTGTTTTTTGATCGGCACCCGAGTGTATCTATTGCTTTGCCTCGGAAAATATTGAATTTTATTCTTCCTTTGATGATGCTAGGCTACACTCTCTGCTACGGCAGTACGGTGGCGTGTAACGACTCTGGTAAAAAATTGTTATTCTTGGCAATAAGGGTTTGTTTTGATTTTAGTATTGAGTTGCCATGTTGAATTTTCGCCTTGTACTATTTCTTTTGTATAAAAAGAATAGGCTGTGATCTGATAACTTATGCATTTTTGATAGGTGATAAATATGTTTCGATAAGTTACTTATCAATGTTTAGTTACCTGCTGCCCGAGAAGTAAGTAAATACTTGTTGGTCAAAATACCTCAAAACTGATTTCAATTTCAGCCGTATATCGGTTGCCAACGTTAGTCTGGATGTGCAAATTAAGATTAATATAGCGTACTGCCGCATCCGCTATGCCGACGAGAGGTTGCTACAGGTGCGCCCTCTGGTCGGTCCATTGCGCAATGATACATGGTTACACCGTCGGGAAATTAAAATTGGCCGAAAGTTTTCCAATTAATCCTCGAATCGCGCGCGCTGTCGAGTTAATCCGATGCCCAAGCGTGTGTGCGGGGCGGCGATGATTCGATTTGTGGAGCGGAGCAACGCAACGGGCGCTGCGGCGGACGTCGGCGGCGGCCAGACGCACCCACCCGCGAGCGATACACTGACGAACAAGTGGGAATTATGCATGTCGCACTCTGCGACAAGCAGCGGTCCCGCACCCGGATCAATTACTGACGCTTCATTTACTCCGGCTGACCGCGTCGCGGTGCGTTGACCGACAAAACGACTACCCACGCCGCCCGCTGGACGTCAAATAGACATCCAGTACCCGAAATGCAAGCCCTCGAACATACATATAGCGCATTACTTAATGCTAGGCTTACAGAGAAAGAGATAATATGAAAGATTACATTTTTCTACTATTTTCTAATCTTTTTATCAATTTTCTTTCCAATGTTAATTAATTTGAAAAAGCTTGAAAAGGTATTGGTTGAAACGCATAATCACATAAGATGGAGAGAAGAGCTGTGACAAAATATTAATTAGTAAGGTAACACGCCAGAAACGTGTAGTTCCAGGTTCAAATCCTGGGTGAGGTAGATCCCTTACCTCTCCTTGGATTGTCTATATCGATTCTCTTCATCTGTTGATGCAGTTTGACTAATTTATACCGATTTTACAGCAAAAGTTATTAAACCAATGATACTGTCGCTGATTTATGAAGTGATTTATTCCTACTTGTTGCAAAACAACGTACCTACGTAGTAAAAGCCATTAGTTAAATAGTTGTTGGCGCTAAATTATTAGTATTAAATAGTATTTAATAGTTAATAACCAAAAACAAAGCTGTAACTATTTTCCTCATCGATAGAGAACATGCTCAATCAATTTTGACTTTACAAAACCAGTATATAATTTAAGCATCGTAAGATGTACTTTTAGATAAAGTGGCACTTTATTTTGGAAAGGATCCCGGCCAGTAAAAATTTCAATATCATCAATATCCGGGAAATTCGAAATTCAATTAAGACAACCACAATGCTTGGAACGTGCAGCCTTAGAGGCAACGTGCTATAATACTGCTGTCCACGCAGAATTTACTTAGACTACGCGTGCCAAATATTGTTTGCTCGTATCCTGTGTAAACAATATCGTCACAGAAATTAATTGCGTAAACAATGCCGCGTCTCCTGTACGCCTCCCAAACCTACGTAGCACGGATCGGGGTACACAAGCCGTTTCTCACGCGCCACATTGACTTGATTAAAGTGCCATTAACAACGTATTCAATTACAAAATTGATTATCGTTCCACCGAAATATAACATGGCCGTACGATATACTGACAAAAGTCGATAATGTAAGAAACCACTTACCGATTAGTAGTATCAAGGTCGCTCACTCCTCAGGATGACCTAAAACCGAAGAATTCTCAGATAAATTCAGTTTATGATATAAATAAAATGAACCTAAACAAGCATAATAGGTACAAGTTTTAAATGCACCATGCCGAATTTTGTATGCGGGAATGGATTGCAGCAACAGTATAAATGCAATTGTCATTCACTCGACCGAAATCCATAGTTTCCACAAAATAAAGGGACATTCAATTACTGCTCTGTAGAGCACATTTGTGTTCCAGCGCAGTGAATTTTATTCAAATGGCGGTAACTATACAGAATAAAAATGTTACCATTTCCACGAGCAACTGTGATAAAATTATATCGTAAAGTTTAGTTGGCTTGAAAAAAAATACCAACATAAAATTAAAAATCCGGAGTGGCCCCCACCCACATTTTCGACTAAACTGTTGACACAAGTATCTACACACTTTTGCTATTATTCAATTTTATGAAGCCATGGCAACTCTGGACCATAGAATAACATAATTGACTGTCACACTGACATTGGTGCCACGCACCAATTCTTAACCACAGCGACGAAGGTTTAGGAGTGTTTCTATGCTTATAGCACCTAAACCACTCATCCCATTGATCTGTAAATTGGTACACATCTGTCATTGAAGAATGAGCTGGTATCAGTTTGGTAAAAATCGAATAAATCCCTAAGAAAACGCATGTACAAACTGGCGGAGGCGCCGGAAAATAAATATTGTAGCAATCCGGTCAATTCTCTTCTCTACGAACAATTTCAATTAAATTAGGTACATTTTTGTTGATTTTAGAACTGAATCAGCTGATTTTAGTATTGTTACAATTTTCCACCTTACATTTGGATGTTAAATCACAAGAATAGTCCTATTTATTAGTAGAAATATGAAACCACAGACTAAAACGTCAGAAAATTTAAGTAACAAAAACTACAAAACTGGTGAACTGTAACGTCTAAAACATTAAACTTTTAAAGTTTAGTTGTCAAATTTTAGAAATTTCAATATTTCCCATGGCAAATTAGGGTTTTCTACGTTGTCAGTTATCTCTATTTCAGTTATCAAGTATCAATTATTTATATTTATAAATTATATTATTATATTATGTTTATTATATGCAGCAAGCAAAGTAGCAAGTACCCATGCCGCATTGTAACAAATGGATATGGACAAGAACCATATCAAGGTTGCTTCTTCTACTAATAATAATCTTAGTTTATTTAATGTTTCCTAATTCTTGCAAACTTTCTGGAACACATAAATTTTACCATACAACTCAACCAAAATAAGTTATGTTACAACTTTCCACCTTACAGTAGTATGTTAAATTACAAGAATAGTCTTGTTTGTTAGTTCTAAACTTTGGTTAGTTGATGGGGTTGTACTAAGAGTGGTTGAGGGGTTGCAGACTGGAACCTATACGCGCCGCTTAAAGCAATTTACGCGAAAGGTTGGCGTTTTCGCGTCCCGAAGGGTATATTTAGGTAATGAATATTTAACAAAACCGTTGTTTACCGGAATAATGGAGTCTTCAGCAGAGGAGTTCGGGACCTCCCAGACACGGTACGCTGCGTCTCGGCCCCATTGTGTGCATAAGAACACAACTATAACGCAATTTCATTAAAATTAAAACGCGCCACCAGCCGCATCCCGTCCTACACCGAACAATAGAATCCCAGAACTACAACCTACTAGATATTTACGCCCATCAACCAGATTGAATTAATATTTATTACGGCATATTACATAGCCAAAGCAACACGACAACATAAATCTATTTTTGACATGTTAAACGATATAAACAGAATTATCGTACTCATATTAAATACAAACAAAAATATCATTGTGTGGCTATTGTTGCTTCTACGTACTCTCTGAGTTCAGTGATAGGCTATCAGGGTTGTTTCCTTTCCCTGAAACGAGGGTAGAAAAACCCGTTATCCCCGGTAAAGATCTCAATTTAACTTAGTAAATTGTCAATTGTGCGACATTATCGGGGTTTCTGTTGGCCACGGCACAGTATCGCCGCCACAAAATAGAAAGGAAGAAGAAACTTTCCCGAGATCGTATTTTGTACGGGGTGAAAATTGGACGCGCGCGCCCTCCTCTTTCTTGTGTGGGTCGCCGACGAAGCGACGGTCCAAAAACTCTTTTCCGAACTGTAATTTTAATTCGTTACAAAGTCGATTGCGCGAAGTTTATTGCGGATGCAATAAGAAGGCCGCGACGGCGGCGGCATATTCGGCGCCCGACTTTGAGACGCCACCGCCGCTGACAAAATGTTTCAAAGTTTGGCCGCACTCATTATGCTTGTGGACTTCGGTACTTAGGTTCCGATGGCGCTATCTTGACGTCAGTTGCCGAAGTACTTGTTAATTTGAAGTCAAATCAAAAACTTGTTGCCAATTATTGAACGTTGGATAGGAGTCATCCGAGATACTTATTGAAATTGGTTGTGTATTACAAACTTTTCTTTCGCCGTAGGAAAGAAAATGATATTTCAACTTATCTACCACATTTCTTAAAAAGGTTCTTATTTCTTTAAAAAAAATCATAATTAATAATAAATGACAAATTTACCCCCAGAATAAAAATGCAAATTTGACAAACCGTCTTCTTAGGGGATGGAACTTCGAAGACACCGATCAATCATCGATGATTTATCGTTCAACTTTATTAGAACAGTTCAATCAAAAAAGGTAAATAAAATCGGTCCCCATCGCTATCGCCGCAGATATTTTTCAATTATTTTTTCTCGTGTCGCAACCGAGTACGAAAAACTCGGGATGGCTGTCGCTGCGGTCACCCGCGCTCTAAATTTTTAATCCAGAACCACCCCCGCACTTTTCCCCGGCGACCGAGATGCCGGGAAACCTTCCTATAGTGGCGTGAACCAGTAATTTTAAACGGGTTAAGCAAAAAAGAAAATAAAGAGTTACTAACTTTATTGTACGGTCGTATATCACCTTGCCAGTTCAGTAAATGGAAAAGAGGTTCTTTAAATATACAATTTCAACCTGTATACTACCCACATCAACGTGCTACTTTATTTTAGAAACTATCGTAATAATTATTTTTAAAAACAGTAGAAAACATAGCTACATTTACATAAAACATGGGATGTCTGATAAGTTTTTAGTTCTCAGGTTAATCTGAAATTTGAACTTATTTTCGTTTTATGGTTTAATAAAGATTCGGGCGCAAGAGGGCGTGCCGTAATTAATCAGATTATGGGGACCTAGAGGATCCAAACTTGGGCCCAATAAACTTATTACTGCGGAGGATGAAAGATGGCGTCTCTCTGGTGGATCCCTCTGGCGGCGGAGACTGCGACGTCACAGACTGAGAGATACGTTCGCCAATTGGATTAGATACCAAAATAATAACTCCCAGATGTTCTTAATCCGCATTTCGGAGGCAGTATTGTGATAAGAGCGGATTTAGCTTGTCTGTTTTGTTTGTTACCAAGTTGAGAACTGATAATTATTACGACCAATGAAATAATACAGATTAATGATTGGATTTTATCAAGGAAGTTTTTTTGTATTCTTAGATATCGGTAAACTACAGAAACTCATGAATCCACGGATAAATGTAGCTGAAAACTCATCTAGAATGCTACTGACTCATTCACTGCAGATCAACAGATAGAAATGCATGAACTGACAGTAAACACTTTCGGTTATAAACGTGGCAGACTATATGCAACTGACAGTAGAAAATATACTCGGCGATATCCATTTCACGTGGAAAGAAGCTCCGTGTTACTCTCAATTTCCCGTATTCTCCATTTCGTCACCGGTAAACTCTGGACTTTATACGCGACACATCGCATATAGAGGCAGACTTCACACACTTAAAACTGTATATATATACTATGCATTCAATCCTTTCAGGCCCGTTACAAGGATCCTGTTGCTGCAACTCCATAGTCTGAGAAAGAGTGACAAGGAAATGCACTTAAGTTTTCCTAGGACTGGTGATGCTGCATTCAAGAGCAAGCCATCGTTCTCGCATTATTGTCTTCGCATTTCGTCTCCTTGTCGACTTTCCGTCTCACGAGGTTACGTAAACATTAGAAGCTACGAAGAGACAATTTTAGTACTCACTAAATCTCCGAAAGTGCCTTAGAAAATCACAAAAAATGATGTTTTACTGTTTAAAAAACTATAATCAGTGCTATGCCTAGCTCATTGTAGTGCGTGACAATCGCATAAATTACTATGCGCATAATATACTCTGTTATCAAAGATGAAATTGCCTCTTTAAGATTTATTAGGAAAAAGCTCATTAATAAGATCGGCATACATGAATTACGACTGTATAAGATTGAAGCCATCAATGACGTTTTAAGAAGAAATTGAGGTGGTGCGGGTGTTAGATATCGACGAGAGGAGCGGTACGTGCGTCGGGTCGGTAAAGAAGGTGTCATTTGTTATGGGTACGGTCGCGAAACCCTGTACCCGGAGGCTTAATTTTATTAGGAGCCGTGACGTACACCGGAAAGGACAAACTGTCGACCCATTCAGACAACTTTATGATGGCGAAGACGCGCTCCGCATGATTCATAAATAATGGAAGGAATTCGGGAATACCGGGGGAGAAGAAGAAGATATTCGGTAAATTTATCGGCGTTTGATAGAGAAGAGGAGACCCTGACGCGTGAGTTCAGTCTTTCCACTGGGCGCCTTGGGCATTAAAACACCAATTTACATATTCATTTGTTACCTGAGGTGTATCAGGTTTGCTCGGAGGGTAAAAGCCAAGATCCCTAGGTGGTGTAAATTTTCGATCGACGGCTTTTTTGGGAATACCTTGACTTGATAAGGGAAAATACTGTGGGTAGGTAAGTACCGAATTATGTTTCTCCATGCGGCAATTTGGTGTCAAATTTGATTTTGTTCTGCATTAATAGACAATCTGTCCTGCTTTTTTTGCAGAAGCCTTTCATCGCATGAAGAACTAAAGTCGTTTTTTTCGTGTAAAATCATGATGCAGGTTAAAAACTCTTCCTGGGGATGGAATTTCCTCAGTTTGACAACATCAAAAAACGAGGAAACAATCAAATCCACATATTCGTTGCTACATGGTTGCAAACATAGTTTTAGAAACAATGAAACACACATATTGACTCAGAATGAAGTAAATTACAGTTTACTGATATAATGATATTTAAAATTTTAATTTAGGACTAGTTTAAAAAATCACAATTTTCTGCGCAAACTGATAGTATCAAATAAGACTTTCAAATTTCTCGCGATATCACAAAATTACAGAATAAACTCACAATTTAAAATATCACTTTGGAAAAAAGATCAGTCAGTCGATCTCATCGGGGCGACTTCGTAGTGTCTGCGGCGTAAACTCAATTTAATTCGCTCCTGGTCCGAAGGAAGTGGAATGTTATATATATTCCCAAGGCATTCGGGCGTATAAAAATCGTATTAAATCACAAATCTCGCATCTCTTTATGGGGCAACCGTAAAGCAGTATTTGAATATTATCAACCTCTTCGCAGAACGGTATAAATTTGAACTTTTATTAATGCCGTGGGCGTACTGGAGATGACGATAGCGCCCCCTCTACACAAATACCATTATGATAAGGACAGGGGTTGCCTTATGGCGAATCAGAAAAAAAGGAACAGGCCATCCGTGCAGTTTCAGAATTAATTCCAACGACTTCACGCTGTACGTGTTGGACATTTTATTGACTGGATTGTTTAAAATAGGTAATACATGAATTTACTACCCTGTGTAATGAATATTCTATTGTCGTTCTATCGCAATCTAAATCTGGGATTCAAAAAAATAAAGTGATCAAGTACATCCAATAGATAACGTGAGACAATTGGAACAGCTCCGTTCACGTTATAAAGTCGAACTAACCGAATTTACAAATACGCATTAATTTTCAAACATTCCTCGTCTGGCTGAAACGGGACACCTTTCAAAACGATTTTACAACTGAAATGGAATTGAATCCAACGGATAAAAGAAACTGTTTCAGCCCTGAAATATAATATCTTTGTTTAAGTTCAATCCTGACGAAGTCGCCTGAACTGAATAGAAAGAGAAGGGGGAATGCTTGCTTTGGAGAGATTGCCTGTCGGATGAACCGATACCGGTTACAGAACTCTACCTGGTACAGGCCATTTTGAGTTCAGTTCTACAGAATTAAATAATTCCTCGCTTCAGGCATGACAACCTGGTGAACACTATCTGTAGTACCAACTGCCCGGTCCGTTGTAAATCCATTAAATTTCTAGTGTTACGGAATGTAGGGCGGAGTTAGGTGAACATAGGGGGTCTAAAAGAGGGGTTGATGGGGCACTATTGTACCCAGTTTATAGAATTGGAAATACGCCACTAGCATAACTATGTAAGCTCATTTTGAACGTACGCTCGCTCAACCCAGTTTGAAGTGGCCGATAATGGATATGCCCTTCCTACAGAGAGGACCGATAATGACCTCATTGTTTTATTTCAATAAAATTCGACGCAATTTCGGACCGACAAAAGGCCACCGTAAGATCGTGTAATTAATTTTGGTAATTGATTGTTGTACTGCGGCAGCGGCCCCGCCCCATTCGGCGACCGCACTTTGACGGTCCAATCTACCCCGTTGTTACATTTTCATTCGAATCCGAAATTCCACAGGACCGCGCATTGTTTGATGTCACATTGATTGGTTTCAGATAATGAGAATTTAATTGTTGTTTATACACTTTGCTTACTGTTTGTGCTGATCAGTCTTATACAGCTCTAAGTGCATTTAACATTATTTGATGCACAGCTCGTTATGACAATAGGACATCTACATTACTTGATATCGACAGAAATTATAAACCGCACAACTAGGGATAGCATTACCGATAACCGATTAACCGGTTTTACCAGTCATTAGGTATAACTCTCAAATTTACCGGTAAATTTTGACATAAATTACCGGTAATTTCGACAATTTTTATTATCTTATATTATCTTATTACTATTTCACAATAGAAATAAACGTTAATGTTAAATAATTTATTTTAATTTAACTTGGAAATTCTTCAATATGTTTGTTTCGTTTTATACCTGATAATTATAAATGGATTTTGTTTTACGTTAACTTGATTAGGGCATGTGTTGCCTATCTATTAATGGATAAACACTACATGTATTTATTATCTAAACTATTTGTAAGTAAACAAAGAGAATTTATTTCATGGTTGACATATAAAAACCCTATATTCTTCTACATGAAACAGCTACATTTTTTGATTAACAAGTATAGAAACAAATGTAATGGACCGTACAGTTTACTAGTGGAGTTGTACATGTAATTTTACAAAATAGTATTTTGTCATAACTCAGGGTGATAGCCTCTAAAGTATTCAAGATAGAGAAAAAATAATAGCATCGTTGATAAGCGTCCAAACACTTTTTTTTCTAAAAATGATTCAAAGTAACGAGCCTATATCCAAAACTATGCCTCGAATCGACATGAACCATATAGAAAGTAGTTAGTTATTGCAGTAGTAGCTCGCCACATGTGATCTACTCTAACGCAGTACTTATCACCAGACCACTATATGTTCCCCAGCGCCCAACAGGCACCAAAAACTAATTAAATGTAGCCAATTAACTTTGAAGCCGGAGTATATATTGCAGTAGCTGGGCGCTGTATAACTGCTTGGTTTTCTTTGTATGTTCCCTGAAATTTTAGCGTACATATGTGTTTGTAGGTATATATACATGGCCGTATTCGTGGCTGCACCGGAGATATACATGGAGGTTGCTGCGACCGCACCACCACTCCTGCTTGAAATTCAACTCGTTGAGTCTCATTTATTACAGGCTGAATAGGAAATGCTGGACCCATTCTTCGCCCGGCCATTTAAATTCTTGCCTCCGTATCATCCGTGCAGCAGTGAGCAAGAATTGCCTTTGCTCGAGATGTAAAAATTTCGATTTATGCAGGGGTGCATCTCTTAAGGGAGAAGCTTCCCTGCAACTTATTTATCGCGGTATACATCCGCATTTCCGCAATCTTGACAAAGCGTTCCAGGAACAGAGATTTGCAAGACCGACTTCTCATTATGCACGATACATTAAAGGGACAAAGTCGATTCTATATTAAGCCAGTCGTTAGTTATGTGTGCGTATTTCGACATATTTGATAATACATTTTCTGCCAGATCAATAATTTTGGTCACCAATAACTTTAGTCATTTTGTGTGGAATTTGATGATTCTTTAAGCAAATTATAGTCACATACTTCGAAATTCCTCCTAACACACAATTTTTAAAATAATTATTTTTATAACCCATTAAATATGTGTTACCGGTATGCTGTGCAGTTGTGGCTTAAGTTTGGAAGACCCTGTGTGACAATTAATTAATTTGGTCAGTTTTAAAATGAAATTAATTAACAAGGTAATGACCTTTTGATTCATTTCGGTATATTAATTGACGAAGAAGATACAAATGTTTAATACAGGTTTGTCGAGCGATGAAAAAAACGAGTTTGAAATTTTTAAAACAGAATAAGTCAGATATGTTACAATAGCAACTACACTATAAATAACAATGACCGATTATTTGTGTCATCTAAAAAAACTAATAACGAACTAGTTCATGACAGCTGCTCGAATATATTATTATTATACTTACAGTATATTTATTATGTATCAATCGTGGGCGTGTGCCTGCTCTGTTGATTGCAAAGAAGCAAATACCCATGTCACAGAAATTTCGCAATAAATGGGAACTAGATATGGATTTATTTACATAATGGCTGTAAAACTAATAGTCAACAAATTGTACAATATTAAATCATCTTGAAAATACAGAAAACATAGCAAGATTGCTAATACTTTTACTAATAATAATCTTAGTTTATAATTATGTTTCCTAATTCTTGCAAACTTGCTGGAACAGATCATAAATTTTGTAATATACCTCTATCAGGGTTAATAAGGGGGCGATACTCGATGAATGGACAGAAGACATTTAGTGTATTTGCGAAAGAGAATGAATTAATTTTATCCGCTGACCAATCTAATGTCGAGTGGAAAGACATCATTTTGTTTGCAGCACTTCTATAACAATCAAAACCCGTTTCCCTCTGCAGAATAGCTGATACAGACACATAATAAACCAAGTAAACTAAAACAAACACAATAAAATACTTATAACCGCATCATGAAATATGGATGATAAAAGCGGGAATGTTGATTATTATTTCTTCTACTGCCTACTGTCCATTTTCGTCGTTTATTGGAAAATAATAGCTTCGACGTTTAGAGTTCAATATCCATCGTAACGATTATTATTTGTAACGATCTGCCGTTCTGATGGAGTGCGTTCTATATGTTACCGCTAAGTCCCGAAATACATTAGAGTTTAATTAGTTAAACTCACAGTTTAACTAGTAAATTTTCTGTAATTTTGTAAAAAAAAATACAGAACGTACATTGACAAAAAGACGATTACATTTAATTAGAAATAATCTTTAAAATGAAATTATATAAATAATATAATAACAATATAATAAAGTTAAAATAATTTCTTAGTTGAACTCATAGAGCAGCGCTCGATGACGTAAATCGGAATGTTATTCGGCGAGTACCTCCTACGTACCCGGGTGGAATAACGGAACCCGCTCTAGTTTTAATATCTGAGTTGTGCGACCGCCACACAAGATTCGCCCAGATACCGTATAATGACACTCTCTTTCCCTTCTAGTTTTAGGCGAAGGGGACGATGATAACGTCGTGTAATCAGGGTACCCCGTGCTGACATGCAATTTGCCCGGCCTCAACGGCCCGCTAAAACCTAACGAAATATTCGGATAGTCCCACTAAAAGATCAAGATAAATCGGCGTGTATACGTTACGATCCCAGGACGCATTTAGATGGTAATTTGGACGGAAACGCGCTATTTGCCGGCCGCTGATCAACAGCAAACTAGTCGCCATTGATACTTAATTGCTGTTTACCGTTTTTCATCATTTCCTGTGATATTCAGGGCGATTATGCGTATCTCGGTGGTTAGTTCAACGGTAAATATGTAATGACAATAAATATAATAACAAACTTGGTCATGTAACAAACAAACTAAGGAATTTATGCCTGATTGCGCAACTTTTCCTACTACTATAAGTGTCACATTGCACGTTAACATTAAACACATCAGTTTGACCAAAATCGGATTAATCCCTAAGAAGATTCATGTAACAGTGGCCACTTCCGGTTGTCAAATGGTTACCAAAACAATCCAGTTCGTCCTTCGGTAATTCTAGTATGCAAAATACACTATAGTAGTTAGCGTAAATCCTTGTAGGATACTAGTCGGAAAGTAAAAAATGGAACCTCCGCAAATCATTTTTCATTACACGTCATGGATATGTGGCATATATGATAAGTGTTACCATAAATCTATATCTAAACTATGAGAGTTATAGTAAACTATAAGAGAAGTCATGATTCGTATGCCGTATTGGAAAAGTTGAGGCAAGCAAACAAGCAATATCAGTCACCGGAACAATGTATTGTTTGGTGGAGGCGCGACATCCAAGGCCGCTTATTGAAATGGAGCGATACGGCGCGTAGTGTAATAGGTAGGCAGACTGGCACGTGGATTGATTAATACCGGTTTATGGCTGATGTAAGATTGACGAACAAAGTACGGTAATTAGTATGCGTCAATCAGTGAATGGGAGGACCGTCTCGACGTGATTTTGCATACCAAATTAATTACTCGCATGATTTAATGGACAAAAGCTATGAACCGCATTTCCAACAATTCTCGCCTTAGATTATAAATGAATTTATGTACAGAGTGCTAAAGGTATTATTGCTTTTTGTATTGCAAATACAGCAATGCTAAAAAAATGTTAACCACAGATAGATATAGCAAATCGATTCCATCCTGAATGTTCGCATCATTAACTTGTACTGGGACTGGAATCGACGTTATTTCTTTCGCCCATTGAGGCATCGTTAGTTTCGTATAAAACAAACAAGTCAAGAAAAAAAAAATAACGACAAAAAATACAATCGCCTACAGTCTTTCAATGGGCCGAAAGGCAGAAATACGGTGTTGAGAAAATAAAAACGTAATTTCTATGACGGAAGAAAAAGGTTTCTTTTGGTCCCGTACAGTTTTTAAATTAAAGATTTTTTGCTTGGTGTTGTTACACTTTATACACGGGTTCTATTCCTTTCAAAATCTCGATAAAACCAAATAAGATTTCATATAAAAATAACGTCTTGGTGGAGGCCCTGGATCACCACAAAAAAAGCCATCATATTACAACTCACCAATAAAAAGGAACAAGAAGACATTTTACGTTATGTACTTAAAGAAAGAGGGACACAATTGTGTCGCCGAGATGGCAGCACTCGCCGTTCGGCTTTATGTTGCCAGCCCTGTCACATAATGTTGCACGCGTAATACAGAAATACGCCGCGGATTTTCTCCGGTTTATAAAATAATCAGGACTAGCAATAGAAGCAGGATGAAAACAAAGGATTTGATGTCGACGTGAGGATTATTTTTTCTTGTATTTACTCAACATACGATTACTATACTACCTTATATATTTACGTTTTAACAGAAAACTAGAAAACATGTATGCAGAAAAAACTTTACTTGTCATCATATACAAAACTTTGAGTACAGTGCACATATAAATATGTATGGGATAAATTGAGTCGTATAAGTGTACATGTGATAGGTCGGATGATAAAAGACACATGGCATTTGGCAGGAACTTGACGACACTGATCATAAAACTGGCGAAACTACAGGCATAAACTTACTACACAGAGAGTACAACCATCGCCAAGATATTCTTGGGATGTTTATCTAATCATAAATTTAGATGAAAATCTTTACGGCTATGTATCTTACATGAGGAGATCTCACTAAACGAATATTAAATTTCGGTTTTTTAAGCAATTTAATAATCAATTCAGTAATCGACTGCATAAAAACAATATGTGTGGTATATTTACATATATTATCTCATGTGACATATAAATTGGAATTATGTAGTTATATTTGGACAGACCTAAACATTGTGTGGTCAAATTCATATACTGTTGTGAGTGTGTGTCTGTGGGTATGTATGATGACAATCTGAGAAGCGGTAGTGGCAAATTTTACAGGCGTTTTCTAAGAGGTTTCTAGTAAGTTGGGCCAAACTGATACCAGCTCATCCTCCAGTGACTTCAAACATGTGGCCAAATTTACAGATCAGTGGGATGAACGATTTAGGCGCTATAAGCTTATATCCCATTGATGTGCAAATTGGTATGCATATTTAAGATCTCTGGAGGATGAGCGTTATCACTAATCAGAAAGTGGATTTTTACTTTGTACCTACGTCTAATAATTTGCCAAGGACAGTACATTATGTTACAAAAGCTGTGTATATTGGCACGGACAAAATTTAAAAAATAAAAAGTCAACAATTGCAGACCATTCTTTCTGAAGGGGAATGCTGAAAAAAGCAGACAGAAAATAGGAAATTGTGAGTTTATTTTAGTACTTACACTATGCAATCACTTAAAAAGTATCGAATTATTAAACAAATAGTTGCCACTGTAAATTTGCACTGGACAAACCTCTTGTAGCTTAGTGTTAAGTCCATGTCGGCTTACAGAGTACATTTTAATATATTATGACTGCATAATTCATACCATTAGTGGTAAGTAAGCTAGAGACTACCACTATTTGCAAATGTAATGGAACATAAATCCGCCGAGGACAAAACAGTTCTGGCGCCATGCCTGGTACGTGATTAAGGTTTTAAACACATTATGCCGTTACGGTTGCGGGAAGAACGGGGCAAGCGGAATGTAAACTTGCCGATTAATCCTACGTACATAATGCATACATAATAGTTTATTATTTACAAAGGAGCCGTGTCCTGAATTAATTAGCAAAGTGCAATTGCACTTTTTCAACGGACTATTTTGTCGTTCTCTAGCACCGTATTTATGTAGTAGGCAAAACCGATAAAACAGGCTATTTAAAAACGATCTTACAAATATTTTCAACAATACACAATCGGGTTTTCCTGCTTTTAATTTATACTGTATTTGAAGAAGTGTATTTGCATTTAAAAAAAGAAATAAATCGTTTGTGAGGTTTTATGTTTCAAATAGAGTTGGTATAAATTTGTAATGCCCAGTGCTCAATCACAAAAGGATTGCAATCCGCTAAATGTTTTATTCTCTACAGGAAGTCCGGATAAGTAGCAAATCAGTTAACTATTTCGTTTCAACTAACAGTATGATTAAAGTATATTGTTTGCAAGCATAAACTTAGCTTGTGGTAATTTTTATAGTTTCCTTGTGAAAAGGTCAAGTAGTTTCCGTCCTGTAAAGTTTTCACTGAGCGAGGTAATGGTACGGTAAGTATATGGACCATAAACCAGTGAAATGCTAATTACGTTGATCACATTACGCCGGTGGTACATGTCGTTAAAAGTATTCTAGTGTACTTTTTGTCGCCGCATGGCTATAGCAGCGGGACGTAGTATAGCGTGACTTCCTCTTAACATGTACGTCTACTAAATATATCATAATGGCCTATTAAAATGGAATTTATGAATTTAGCTGTTCCTATATGACGGTCACCACCCTGAACCCTGTAAGGAAATGGCTTTTCTCGCTTATGTATGCATTTATAGCATGGTAGAGTAAAAAAATAGTAATTTATAGGAGATTATCACATCAGATGGAAAGACATTAGCGAACATTGGATTATAATCCGAGTTCAAAATCCAAAATTCATATATTTAATGGTCGATAAAGCCGAGGTGAATGGGTAAGTAATTTAAAAGTTGGAATTAATGAATAAATTAAGCGCGAAGTCTTCCCAAACCGTTTCGCACCAGCGCCGCGACGCCGACATCGAAAAATACGATTATAGAGTTTCGAATGACAGGAAAAAAGAGAAGATGAAATAATTCATTTTCTCGGACTCAACTTTTTTTTCATCCTCGCTTTTTGCGTCAACATTCATTTCGGCACTGTAATTTATTTAAATATCATTAAACTTGTAGATTTATTTAAATACGCAAAATTGAATTTATTATGGCAGATATTTTTGTTGAACCGTTTATTTTCATTTAAGCAATGTTATCATTGTAATCACAACAGGTGACCATAGCGCTAATTTAATCGAAAAGTTCGGTAATTGTTTTTTGGATTTTCAAAATTGAATTTTGGGTACAGAGCGAAAATTACCATTTAATAAATCCTTTTGCTATAATTTACTTTGCGACTAGATCTTCGTGAAAGAATGTATTGTAATCGACGGATTTTAGCAGAAACGCGCGGTTGGAAATCCCCTGAATCTATTGCAATAATTTTGGGAAAATGTCTCTATATTTCTGCAATTTTGTGTACATATTTACAATTATTACCAGGGGACGAAGTGGATTGTTCTTGCTAACAATCTGAGAATGGGAAATGGCAAATGGTACATGCATTTTCTTTCATCCTTAAAAATGGATATCTCTTTACAAATGGGATGAACGGTTTAGGTGCCATGATTGCGTTGTGGTTGCAAATTGGAAAATTTCCATAAACGATGGTGGCCACCACCGTTAGGCCGGAGAAACAAACAGTTAAAAACCGTTTCTTTATTCTATATCCATCTACAAAAGAACTGTATTCAATATACCGTAACTAAATAATCACAAAGACATACAATCAACAAACCACATCAATCAGAATCGAACACAAATATCGACCGACCTACGTAACGAATTGGCTCCATCCCTATAACCATGTTTCTACAGGAACCGTCTAATAATAGTAGCGGCGAACGTAACGGTTTGGGGCTGTCCGGGTCCGGATGTTTATTTTATTAAGATAGACCGGGCTGTGGGACGTCACTTTTTTATGGCGGTCACATAGTATACTAGATTACGGCAAAAAATCACGCACTCGACGTCATATGTTCTCCGAAGCGAAATAAGCTGTACGCCGCCGGCATAGCAATCGACGCTTCGGCCGCCACCGCCGCGTCGCGACGACAACGACGAACGAAAACGCCGACCTCGCCCACTACACACCATACTTCCCAAAGTCGAACGTTATTAGTTATACATAGTATGGCTCTCTAACGTCATTACGTGATATTTTTGTTAGGTGTATAGTCAAATAAATTATAAAGTTTACTTTATTATTTATACAGGGTGTAGCAGATATAAGTTCACAAATGTTGAGAGATGAGAAGTTGTGGCTAGCTGATAATAAAGGTATTATATCACTTATTCTATCCTTCTTAATAACTGAAATATCGACGGTCAACGTTAAGGAAAATACTGTTTGAGTACCGTATGTGATTAATGGTTGCATATCAAGTTAACCAATGTTGTCCGTAATCTCTTGTCTTTTGATATATCAGTTATTATAAAACATTGAATAATAATAAACTGGCCACTGACGTTCATCAAAGTTTGCTGCCAATTCGCAACCACAGTGACTAACGCTGTCGATTCTGTCAGACTGCTTTTATAAACACTTAAGCGCCTAAACCGTTCACCCAATTATCTTGTAGATTGGTATATATATTTAAAGTAACTGGGGGATTAGGTGTTATCAGTTTGGTTAAAATCGGTTTAATCCATTAACCCATAGCAATTCTAAATAAATATACCAAATTGCAGCCCGATTCGTGTACGTGTTCACAGATATACATACACATACATATACAGGGTGTCTCACGGAACTGGTTCATTAGAAGTTTCTGACGTTTCACTTATTCGATATTCTATAAATTTGGTAATAGTATTATATTCCATCTGAACTTTCAATCTAAAATACTTTCAGTTCCACTGCCACTTCCGGTCACCGGAAGTCGACATCACTTTGTTATTTTAAATGGAATACTATATTTTTTATGTCAAATTTGAATTCTGCGTATCAAAATGCATTGATTTTTATCAGGGTTCCCTATACCTAAATGTCACCGTTTTTTAGTTATTTTAATTTTTCTATAATTTTCATTATTTTTCGGGGTGAAGGTTATTGTTGAATATCTCGGTTAATATTAAAGCTACCACTTTCATATTTGGTAGGGAGGCACTGTAAGGGTGTACCATTACAAAGGTGTCTATTTTTACGTTATATCGTGTACAGGGTGTTCAGAATGTAAAATCCATTTCGACATTTTGAAATGTCAAAAACTCATTTTTTTCAAATGGAACATCCTGTATATGAACACACCATTGGAAAGAGAATTGTTTTGTCTATCAATCGATATTAAGGTTCCCTATACTTATCCTCTGTAGTTCTTGAGATATTACTATCTTTGTAAAAATGCATTCACAGCTGTTGATTATTTTGTCAGGTAGATTAATATTTTGGGTATTATTATTACATATTTATAAATTTGTACAAGGCTTAAGCAGGAGAAAAAAGTAGTTTCTATGGCGTAAAGTACGTGTTTAGGTAAATAAGTGTATTTTTACTTTTACGTGATCAAAATACAACTATTCATTTTATTCTGAAACTCTAATAGCAAGCTGTGAAATTCATTTTGACATTTATCTGTTTATTGGCTTATTGTCGTTTGCTGATAACGCAACCGCTTCTTTTCCTAAAATCTTAACATTGTGAAAATGAATAATGGCGAAGATTACTCCAATAGTGAGAGTAATGTCTGCATAACTTAATAAAATAACAGCAAAAAAACTTGTTGAATTAACGGTCTTCAGCGTGAAAAAGTGCTAAGAGCTACGACAATCGAAGTTGAAGAAAGAATACTTAAGTGTTTAGAACAGCATGGGGGACACATAGAACATTTGTAACATAACAAACAGTATTATAACTATTGATTGAAATTAATCTTCCTTTTATTTCATCGCGTCACACCTTTCATCTACTTTTCGAAATAGCGCCTTCTTGATGGCGGTACCCCTAGATTTCTCTCATTAGATGTATGTCATGTGGTTTCCACAATTTGTGTTTCAATTTCTGTTTCATTTCAATAAATGATAATAATGGATTACAAGTTTCAGATGCCAACGTCAGATAAATTTTAATAGATTTCAGAAAAAGTTTGTCATATCTCAAGAACTACAGAAGATAAGTATAGGGAACCTTAATATCGATTGATAGACAAAACAATTCTCTTTCCAACGGTGTGTTCATATACAGGGTGTTCTATTTAAAAAAAATGAGTTTTTGACATTTCAAAATGTCGAAATGGATTTTTACATTCTGAATACCCTGTACACGATATAACGTAAAAATAGACACCTTTGTAATGGTACACCCTTACAGTGCCTCCCTACCAAATATGAAAGTGGTAGCTTTAATATTAACCGAGATATTCAACAATAACCTTCACCCCGAAAAATAATGAAAATTATAGAAAAATTAAAATAACTAAAAAACGGTGACATTTAGGTACAGGGAACCCTGATAAAAATCAATGCATTTTGATACGCAGAATTCAAATTTGATATAAAAAATATAGTATTCCATTTAAAATAACAAAGTTGATGTCGACTTCCGGTGACCGGAAGTGTCATTGGAACTGAAAGTATTTTAAATTGAAAGTTCAGATGGAATATAATACCATTACCAAATTTAAAGGATATCGAATAAGTGAAACGTCAGAAACTTCTAATGAACCAGTTCCGTGAGACACCCTGTATACAGAACACACATACATATAAATATATTTTCCAGAAATCGTTATCTCAAATTACCCAGTCAGAACTATTATTGCATAAGATAAAGAAGCAACGTTTACAAAATAAAAAATAAGAATAATCTTCAATATCGACCTAGGAGAGGCTTATGTACCCTTCTTAGAACCCTTTCAACATATTTGAAAGATGGAACAAGTATGCAAATATCCGCAATATATTTGCCTAAATGTCAGATAAACCTTTGATCTATTACGTGCATATGGTATTTCCGTTGAAATATAAGACTGAAATATTATAGGAACCTTTGAAGTTTCCTTTTAGGTCTTTCTTAAATAAATATGTATTTTACCAAATTATAATTTCTAATGCGCACTGGAGATGCGAAATGAGGTCATGAAATATTGGAATACAAAGGCTGTCAAAAATGTAATCTGCATTACCGACTGCAATGGAATTCTGAATGACAACTGATCGTGATAATTTTTTCCACGGGACTAGAAGTATTGTGGGAGGCGTCAACAATTTTACAATGCCTCATTTGCAAGTCTTGCAAGGAAAAGCATCGCTGATACCAGAAGACTGACATGAAATATTAAACCCAAAATTTCCCACTGAATTTCCATAACAAAAGGAAATATGAAAGGGAAATGGTATCGAGTAGGCAAAAGAGAAAGAACGCGCGGTAATAAGGGCCTAGAAGTCATGCATAACTAACCTTCGATGTTGCTTTATTTTCTCGTTTGTTTTTCTATATACACCTACACACGTACAAACATAATCCAAACACAAGTTTAGTCACTCAAACAAAACGCACAATAATTTATTTAAAAAAAGCAAAGCTTTCGATTTTCAGATAATCACGTAATCGCAGACGCGAACGTAGAATTTCAGCACTTTAGCACAGACCGGTATACGGGTTAGAGCGCTTGAAACTGCCTGAAAGTACGGACGGAACAGCGGGCCGCAGTGGCGAACGCTGTCGAAAGCTTGCCGACGGTGCACGAACGTTAAAAACGCGACCGCCACCGTCGCATCCGCCAAAGTCGCGCGATATTGTAACGCATTAATTCATTTTAAAAACATACTCGGAAGCGCGAAAGCCGGAGTGTAAAAGTTGACGGCGCAAAATGAGCTTAGTTTTTTGCACCACAACTGCCGCCCTCTAACGTCTGTAATCCGCTACCTGTTGGAGGGGTTACCCTACCGAGATATACGAGACCCGGGATTCCAACATCCCAAAATTAATTATGTTAAAAGATTATGTGGTAGAAGAGTGTGGTAGGACGAAAGAAGTATTAGACAGGATTTTATTAAATCTAAAAAACTATACGTGAGCCGTTTTACTGTTAAAGTTATTTTCTGTTGAAGGAAACTTTACATTATTTGAAACATAAACTACTCACCCAAGTGAAGTAGTGACATCTGCAGTCCATGAACCTGTAATAAGCAAAAACCAATCTTACTAACTAATAAATATAAAATACCTTCCAAAGTGGGTCAGTAGCTTATATGAGGTAAACGTGATGTCAAGTCTACTGACCCTTTCCAAACATTTATTGGTACAGAGCGAGTGTTTTTGTCGCCCAGTAGAAATAATTCAATTCGCGTTCATTTTCACAGAAACAAATACCTTATTTGCATAATTATTTCCGCACCGCGGAACATCGGACCGCGATACGCGCCCGACCCCTGGTGTCGGTAAATTTAATTATAATACATGTGCTCACTCCTAGCAACAATAATTCAGTTTTTAATTAATTCCACTAAACTCGCAGTCTGCACTAATATAAACATCCACGTTCGTTTTTTGGTAAAGCTATATGTTACACTGTTATGCACTGAAATGGTAACGACACTTTATGTCATTAACATAGTCTGTCCAATATAATGCCGCACAAAATCAAATCGATGACTCTGTTTAAAATTTTGTGCGGTTCAAAAATTCATTTGATTTCTGTAGTTTAAGTTTGAAACACCCTGCTAAAGCCCTTTCAACTCTTAATGTACTGATGTTTGATTTAGGTCAAAGTTAAGACAGCAAGTTTAAGTTAAAATTCTGCACCTTGTTCGATAATTCACATATCATTACGTCCCACAAGTTTAATCTATCACTACACTGGTCAAAAGAATTAAGGGATAATACAAATTTTGGCAAATATTCAAAGTTTGCAATTTTAATATTGCAGCTTTTGCTATATCTCCTTTAAGAACAGAGATAATAGAGTGAATAAAAACATCATGTGGTCACTAAAGATCAGATTACTATTTTATTCAAGTTAATAGCATTTACTGCAGCTGAAAAAAACCCATAGAGCTTCAAATTTAGAAGATGAAAAAAACGGAAAACAGAAAAACATCAGTCACACACCCTATATGTACTGAAAACTGAAACTCGAATAAAAACTCTACTGTCATAATATACTGATTTTCCATCAGGTTATAAGGGAATGAAAGAATCATTAAAATCGAATAACTAACTGGTTTCAGAGAAAACCAACTTTGAAGTCGTAGAGTCTTATTGCAGTTCTTGCTATATCTCCTTTAAGAACAGAGATAGTGGAGTGAATCAAAAAATAAAACGTTCACAAAAGATCAGATTATTGTTCAAGTTAATAACACTTAGTACAGCTGAAAAAACATAGTGTTTCAAATTTAAGTTAAAAAAAAACAAACAGAACACCAGTCACATACCCTGTATATAATGAAAACTGAAAGTCGAATAAAAACTGTATAATCAAGATCGAATAACTGGTTTCAGGGAAAATCAACTTTGAAATCGTCGCGTCTCCTTATTGCAGTTCTGGCGATATCTCCTTTAAGAGTGAATAAAAAATAAAACGTTAACAAAAGATCAGATTACTGTTTTATTGAAGAATTGTTAACTTTACCCCAATTAATATTTACTGCAGCTGAATAGAGAAAAACAACAGTGCTTCAAATTTAAGCACCAGTCACACATCCAGTATATACTCCAGCACCAGTAAACACCAGTCACACATCCAGTATATACTCAAAACTGAAACTCGAATAAAAACTCTACTGCCATACTGTTAATGAAGAATCTGGCTATCAGAGAATGAAAGAATCATCAAAATCGGATAACCAGTTCCAAAGAAAATCAACCGTAAATATTTGACAAATTTCTTTTGACCAGTGCCAGTGTATTATTAATTATTACCTAATAATGAAAGACATTTCAAATTAATTTAACCATAAAGTGTACACAAAGTTAGACCACTGAGTATATTACCTCTTATTTTGTTTTAGTGCTTTTTGTATTTTTGCACTAAATAATGTCCTATTTTAAGTTTGGTCAGCACATGCATCGCTCTTATGCATATCAGTATCAATAAAAACCTTGTAAATGTGCAACTGTTGTTACCGAAGCGTCCAGATTGTTGCATATTCATCGACGAATTTTATAACCCTTCACAGTGACGTTAAAAATGGCCGTCATATCACATTCTGCATATTCATACTTCACCAATCTATCTCTAGCCGCGAGAATTTTCCTGCTACGTATGTAAATCGGGAAATTTTGTCCAGACAATGGAAATTTAATAAAAGCTCTAGTTGTCGGTGGTTCTGTTTACGCACTATGTTTGCCAACCGCAGACGATGAATCTAGCGTGTGGGGCATACGACGTGCGGGGCCGCAAAGATGAGGCGACTAAATGAATGGGAGCCGACAAACCGCCTAGCGTTAAGGGCCAGTCTAAGGGAGGTCGACACTATCAGCGGAACAAATGGATAGATTCTCACGAAGAATTTATGTGGGACCGTGACAAATGTACGCTTCCTACGGGATTTATATGAATGCCGGTGCGAGTTACGGCGTCCCACCGGCCACTACAACGCGAATTCTGAAATGATTAAGACCGAAATTAGGACACCAACCCCTGTCAATCCTCCTGGAAAAACAAACCCCTGTCACTTTATGGATGGCATATCTCCTATATCTATATTTGAGGAGAGGATATGATTGGCACTTTTTGATAGTGAGTACACCAAAAAGACAAGCATCTTAGATCAACCAAGACTTCAGAAATGGATAACTTCCCATCCGGTACTGTTGAAAGGGTCTATTTTGGCGCACTTTATAAGTAGCGAGAGTACTACTGAATTTTACTAGACTAACGTTAAATATAACTTAATTACACATCTAAATAAAATACCCCAAAAGGGGGTCACAAAATAAGCTACTGTGTAATCCATTACATCCGCAAGGGGCTGAACCGAGTATCGTTTCGTTTCGGGGATAGGCCGTCCCAATTAAGCAAATCAGGTTCTTTCATTTGCAAATTACGCCACTGAGAAGTGCTAATCAAACAGCGGGTCAGCAGCACCTTCAGGCAAAAGCAGGCAAAGTTTCTCAGATTTTCCCGTCCGAGATCTCGCCCCCCAAATGTAAACATCTTGCGAGCTTTTACCTCCTTCTGCAGAATCTACAGAACGACGAAGTAGATTAAGGACGAGTTGTTTGATGTAATTTACCGGGGTTTTTAAGGAAGCAATTGTGGAACTTTTTCCTCTCCGAGTTGTAATTGGATATTACAACGGCAGCGGTTGAAAATTACAAAGAATACATCTGCTAACGAGAATAAGGTAACCCTAAACTAGTACTAGTTATCCGATAAAATAAAATATAATAAAAGTGAGTAGATGATTTCATGAGAGAGCGACGTGGGGTAGGCGTTATCGATCGAGTGTGGGTTGGTCCGTGACCCTGTACACCTTCAAATAAGAGGGTGCTTGCCATCCGAAGGGTTACGTTGAAGAAGGTCACGTCTGCTCCCACCGTAATTTTGGAACTGTACTGCGCGCAATAGCACCCTTAGCTAGCTAATACTACCGGTCACGCATCGCACTCACCTGCCACCAAATTCTGTTCTTCCATTACGTGAGGATGTACTCAGAGCGTGTGATGGTCGTGGCATGGTGGCAGAATAAACACGATACCGACACCCTCTTGACGTAATGCGTCCAATGCATTACGTAGGCGAGCGCCTCCTTTCGTTCTACGTACACGTACGTCGTAGGAAAAAGAAATGAAAACGAGTATGTAGAATATTGAAAATGCATTACCCACCTACGTAAAATGTCTGAATGGTTTTGTTCTCTATGCTGCTGCATACATAATAGTTTCTTTTTCTCTGATAATGCGTGTAACTAGAACCGTTATGGTTTTATTGTATCCTAACATGATTAAATAAATAAATTATTAGAGTTACCGTAAACGTTGGGTTTGTGTTGTGCTATGAGATCTAATTGATGATGTAAACCTGGACTTGGATTAAATACTGGCGAATTAAATTAAAAAAATACCCCACAAAACAAGTGACATTAACAAAAACTATCCAACTGTACAGTACATGAAGCAAAAGAAACAGGATATTCCGGTGATTACAAATGGATATTGGCTTTACCCGTTACTGATATCATTAAGTAAGCAGTTACAACGAGGAATAATCTTTTGGCATAAGTTTTTCGCGTTTTAACGGGTAGATTTGGGAAATCCTGAGTTTTTAGCTACGTATAATCAACTCTTTACGTATTTCAGACCTTAGTGTTAACATACATATATATTCACAAGATCTCTTTACGGGTAGATATTTATTTTGTCTGATAAAACATCAGTGTAAGTACGAATAACATTTTCGCAATAAATAGAATGTATGGACAATGGACATGCTTAATAAGTAAAGATTATTATTTATGTATGAGAAATCAATTGCTATCACATCAATCGATCATTTAATGGATTATATGAGGCCTTCAAGGCAATAATGGGATAATCTCATATAGCGTTAGAAAGGACTTGGTATGGTATGAAATTAGACTAGGACTAGGAATGGTATTGATATGAAATTAGATTTACGGCTAGTTTATTCACCTACACGTAAACTCCACAATAGCTAGTGAACCATTGATAATTTGTGTGTGTGTGTGTTTTTACTCATTCAAGTAATAGATGCTAATCATGGTGCATAAAACTCATCACTTGACTCTTTTATTTAGTTCCTACACTCTGATGCCACTTACGTATTTCTGGGTTAATGGCAAAAAATGGGGCAACAATAAACCAGCCATCAGAATTTAATAGCGCGTCTTATCCTGGCTTCGATTCTCTATGTAGAACCATTTAATCAAAAACGAATTATGTTTATAAACATCAAATTTATAAGTAGCAATAGCACAAACACTGATGTAATGTCATTTTAACATCGGTTGTGTGTGACATAGCTGCTCGGATATTTATAAAGAAGCTGTGTATAAAATAACGGATACCTAAGCTACACGTTGTGCGTATTCTTCGTAACATTTCTAGTCGAAAACCTTAATACAATAATGTTGTTGTATGATTCGTGTGTCCTCAGGAATCAAAAAAAGAAACTTTAACGTCGCAAAGTTGTATTTAATTGTAAATCTACGGGGTGAGCAATTTTCAAAAACATTTTACTGGTATAGTAAAATGATGCTTAAAGTTTGCAATGTTGCCACGTATATTGCTAATATATAAAGTGGTGCGTGTTATCAACAACAAAAAATAATAACTGTAAGCTTTTAAAATAGTTAAATCTATCGGAAAATAATCCTAATAATGTAGTACAATACTGTGCATTGATAACATTGCCACGTGTAGCTCATCCGATGCTTTATACACACCCTATACATTATACTTCTTACAACTACTCAATGCAGTAATACTATGTATCGCAAAGGAAAAAATGTGATGCTTTTAATGTATATCAAATCGTATAAAGTGGAGAACTTTCTATACGTTTGTAGTAAAAAAAATTGTATGTCACTTGTAACTTACATAACGATTAAGTATGCCCAACGATGGATCCACCAATGCAGGTTTATAGTGGTTTATAGCGTTTAAATTATTATTAGTTAAACCCTTCTTACCGAATAATTCCAATTACAAAACCACAAGAAGAAAAACACCATCATATATATTTATAAAAGAATATCTCAAATTTTTTAAACCAAACTGCCGAGGCAGTAAACTCAATACACATCTTTCGTATTTTATATTTAGTGTTAGATAAAATGAAGAACAACATTGTGGCTTAAGAAAATACTTTACAGTCATCATTAAAAACTTTTCGTAAATCAAAATGCGGTTCGTGTGTTTTCCGACTCATAACCCGAAGGCGGAGGCGGCACAGCAATAAGGTCAAGACAGGAAAGGAAAAAGCCGCAATCGATATCCGTCGACCCGTACCCGCGTCCTCTTATTTGGATATGAGAGAAATCCGATGCAATAAAATATTAAATACCGGCACAGGGCCACGGAATTATTCAAGAAATTTTATTACCAGCAGTAAATTTGACGGTTGTTATCGAGCTACCGGTAGCTGGTTCATGCAAAAGCAAGTGGAAAATATAGGTTAGAAAAAGACTGCGGCATTACTGAAATACTCGGTTTTATAGTTTCGGATTTAATAAAAACCGACAATGTCGAATAAGTTTACGACACAGTACCGGCACCTCCACCAGAATGGCATTTATAATTCAATATAATTAGTAATGTTCTGTAAAATAAGTAAGAGAAATCTGGAGCGTTTTTCTATCGTCCGTATGTT
Source organism: Aphodius granarius (assembly GCA_963971325.1). Classification (NCBI taxonomy): domain Eukaryota; kingdom Metazoa; phylum Arthropoda; class Insecta; order Coleoptera; family Scarabaeidae; genus Aphodius; species Aphodius granarius. Next base: position 14,619,935 of record OZ020226.1, read on the forward strand.
AGGACATCCATGCCCGCGATATACATTATCTTAAACACATCTTTTTGTCGACAGTGATGTATTTTTAAATGAAAAAAACACTGGGAGCGTTCTCTGTTATCATAGCCGGGGTATTGCCGTGCATTACGGGCTTTTCATAGTGGATAAACAAGCTGGCGAAGCGACGGCGAGCTAGAGAGGGGAAGGAAGTCGGGTATCGGCGACTGCAGCCGTCCGATAACACCGGTCCGGAAAAAAAGCGACTTCGAGCTGAGCTTTTGCGAAAAACCTCTATCGCCCGAGTGCAAAAATAAACCCGACGAGGTATTAATACGAAAATGATGGCCTCATGATACGCGAACGGCTTCAAACTACTTATTTCGATAATTCTCCCACCTGTAAACTCCTACCTGTATTTATTTCAGTTGAATCATATTTATGACAAAAAATGACATAAAACATTAATATTTTAAGAATATCTCTTGCCTGGGTATATTACTAAGAGCTTAGGGTCAGTTTGAAGTACTTTCTCGCGAATTGAAATCAGGGTGCGACAAGACGCCTACGGTGCTAAATGTGGTTTGTTCTCCTGGTAAGTAATGTTAACGTGCCTCGTGTTTTACATCATAATTTAAATTGTTTTTTGATCTCTGCTAAAGGTAAACTGCCTAAATCAACTCTCGAATAATGTTATTGATCAATTATGTTCATAGTTTTATTTTACAATTGGAACGCATCAAATGCGGATTGTTTTGTCGATTTTTGTTCAATAGATTTATTGTTGCGAACGGCTCTTCGTCTTTTATTTGTTTAATCTTGTTCTATCAGTCCCTATTAAGGAAAGGAATTTAAAACCGTCAGTTGGCAGCCAGGTAAATTGGTTACAACGTCTAGAAAAAGAACTCAGATAGATTTTGCTCCGAAGAGATATTCTGTAAATTAATTTGTTTAAGAATGGTATAAATAAAAAGCCCTTAAACCGCTCATTTGCCAATGTCGGCATATATGAAACAATAATACTGGACAGAATATGTGATTGCGGTGACAACGATCATCCATTACAATGAATAAACTAACTTATCACGAATGACTTTGGGAATAACAAAAACAATAAAATTTGCTACAAAATTATTGTGAACAACTTACTACTGCGCCCAGAAAAACAAACACGAAGCCCGAAGCACCGAAGTAGAAATTAAATGGTACTGAAAAGAAGAAAAAGCAATCATTAAGAATTTCAATATATACCTAAATCTATTTACGCAAAATTCAGTAAGTCTAGGACTTACTCATGTAATACACATTTTAATATGAACAAAAATTAAGTTAAATATTGACTATAATTATATCATTCTGACTGTCAGTAAAATCATCCTATTGATGAGACATCCTGCAAAGCCACAACCGTGCGATATCGAACAAATATCAAGTCAGCGTGTTGACTAACAGCGTTCAGTCGATAGTCGTCCCAGATAATAACGACACACACGGCAAACTGTTGGCAACAAAAATGGGCATACTTGTATGCGTTCAGCATACAAGCATGGGGTCGAGTAAGAAGACCAGAGAGGGAATGCAAGAGAGAGAGAGAGAGATGGAGGTCCATATTTGTGGTGAGGCAGTATTTGCAGTTCGTGATTTTAAAATGTATAAACCCGTTGTTAAGCGTATAAACATTCCGCAATAACCATTTGAGCGGGGGATAGATACCCCGGTATGGCTTAAGCGCGTGTATGTGTGTTGAACTGCGCCGCGACGCCGCCGTCGTTGCCGGGAATTTCTTTTACGACACCCCCTACGCAAGCAAATATGTTTCGCCGGGCGGATTACGCGGATAAATAAATGTTCCTCTTTATGTCGCGTGTTTATCTCGTGGTGTTACACCAGCGAGATGAAAACGCTGAACGAAGAAGCGAGAACTTGAAGAAAGAAAGCGTGACGCGACCTACGCGATTCGCTACAAAATATTAAATCGAGGAAAAGAAAAAGTTGCAATATTCTCGAGCACTACTTCCTTAACCGCGAGGCAGTTTTATTTTCCGAGCTTTGTAATGCCACTGGAGATTGTTACCGTAAACGTTGTCAAGATTTATGAAATTTTGCAGATTATTTAGTATAGTGACTGAAATTTTTGGAAAAATAGTCAAACAACGTTTATGTCCACGATCTTTTGATTTTGGTTTTAGTTGTCCAACCCTGTATAGTTACGCAAGAGAGTTATTACAATACACGTCAGCAGCTATATTGACATCGCTATAGAAACTGCTATGTTTCGTATTTTCAGTTCTGTGCCACAACAGTATGTCTGCAAATGACATCTATCCAATCAATGTCTACGGTTCATGTTGCGCGCGTTGTGTCGTAGTCATCCAACGTGCATTGTAGGAGCTTGTATTGTAATCACTAAAGTATTGCATAAAATAATGTATAGATTTACCATACATAGTTACTTGTACACCTACGACCCAAAATGGTCTAGAATTTTGCGGCGATGAACTGTCAAATCTGCTTGTCAACATAATTATAACGCTTTGATTTCTCGACGGCTTCTAATTGAGCACAATAGATTTCAACTGAAATTGAGTTCAAGTAGCAAGAGCACGTAATTAATTACATGCGCGGTGCCACAAGTCCGCCATTACCTTGTTATAGTGGTAAAGTGAATTATTATTGATAACTAAAAGAAGAATAGTGGAAATTAAAATTTAATTATGTATTACATAAAATAAAATAAACCAAAATATTGTGCGATACGAAAACTTTTAATCTGTAATAAAGCAGCATAAGCTTGCATAATGTTGTACTTAAAACTACCATTAGAAACCTATTTATATGCAAATCCTTAATACCGCATTAACATCCGCTAGATAATAATTGCGTTAATAATTGCTTGTACTGAGCGCATCCTCGGGAAATAGCGCGATACTTTGTTTATCGGAAACCACGAACGAAAGTGCAGGAAACGGCTCAAAACTTTGAGAGGCTATGCGTTATATTCGCGCAGTTTGGTCTCTGCAGGGACAGAAAAGTAAACGGAAAAATTTCATATCGCATCGCAGCTTCGGAGTTTAGCTACGTTCTGTGCCACTGTCCGTTTATGTGACTTGAAATATGGAAATATAAAAAGAACTAATGCCGAAAACACTCCGGAGATATGTTCAGACAGTTGTTCAGCTCATAATGTGCCCTCCACTTCACATTGCGTAAGGAAATTAGGTTGAACACGTTATCTGGATATTACAGACTAATTTCAGTGACTTATCACAGAAGTCTTATGTTGCAGATCATTTTCTGTTTATAGCACGAATAAAGGAAAATTCCAATTACATATATCACAACAAACTTACATCCACAACACCAAACTACATACATCATTGTCAAACTAGATACACCTGTCATGTTTCTTTTGCCTTTCCGCTTTCTATTGTGAGAGTGGGTCTCGACTTTATATCTATATCGTCACATACACATTGAAGTGTCAACTTCAACGATATTATTTTTCCCAAATTTTCACAAAATGTAGTTATAAAGATCTAGTAATGACTTCTGGAAAATGTATGTACACGATAGCGCCCAAACGGAACAACAGGATTTAGGTATTTTATTTTGGCCAGACTGATACCTGTTCATCCTCCAGAGACTATGTATACGAATTTACAGATCAGTCGGTTTACTCGCTGTAAGTTTTACTGGTATGATAATTGTGTTCGCTATGGTAACCAATTGTAAATTTTGATAAAAGTCAGTGGCCACTGGCATTAGGTTTTGACCTGGCTTAAATTTTGCATGCTTATTTTGAATTACCAGGCAACAAATTATCAGTAGAATCCACAGCCCTCATATCAAATTTCAGCCCGTTTCGTTGTACCATTTGGGCACTATCGGGTTCACAATGTGTGCTGCAGTAATAGGTCATATTATAAGGTAATCGCTAATCACATTGCATCAACAAAGATTACAAAATTACATAAAATATGATTATTTTTATAGTCCGTTCTCGAATATAAGTAGGTATCATAAGGGTAGATGTCATAAACAATTATGACAGTACAAAAATATTATCTAGATCAAACACTTACCACGATAAAAGTCTGAAAAAGCCAAATCTTATAGGTAGTTTATATTTCACAACACTTCAGGAAAACAATAATAGAATTACTAATCTATTCGTTATATTTAATATTCAGCTAGTAAGCAAATGGCTAAAATCCATCTGAAAGTTGAACTATAATTTGGAAAAAATCTTTTTAGTTTTGCTAACCTTTTCGTAAGACTTCCACGCAAGAATAGCACGAGATAACGCGCTGCGTCCACGCTAAACAAAGAAAATCCGAGAAAAATCCCAAAACTAAACTGACTAAACACGTATTTTAATTAAGCGGTAGATTGTTTAACCGGTTTTTCGCGAAAAATACTGTGGAAAACACAAACTATGTTGTGCGTACGATTATACAACCCGCACATGGATACGTGGTTTTCAATGTACAGTTTCGAAGGAACCAAACAAATAACCGGTTTGCTGGAGTGGGGAGTTTATTTTACTGATGGAGACCCGACGAAGTCTTCCTTGCAGTGCACGTGTACTAAAAATGGATCATTTATATCACGCTGGTAGAAAAATGTAATATTCACGATGGTGATTGCGTACAGAAATGAGTTTTAGTTTGTATAACTTTTCTACCTAAACCCCAGCCGACAGGCTGGGGTTTAGGTAGAAAAGCTGTAATTTTCAGTACTAATTAACCAATATGAACAACAATAGTATAGAAGTAAAGTACATTTTATTACATAAAGTTTGCCAGCGTTTGCCCATTATAAACTCCTGACAATTATGATAATAATTATGATTCTCCTGACTAAACCACATGAGACAGAATGCTGTAGTTTTCAGGATTAATTAATCAATCAATCTGTGAACCAGAGCTGTCTATAGGGACTGCAAAATAAATAAATGGTACAAGCAAATAGCTAGTGGCTGAGTACATTGTTATTATGGCATGTTGTCACATGTATAATTTTTATTCCATCAACTTTGCTAGTGGTGGCAGACAATACAAAATTGCCACATTTATACTATCCTCATTTTTCGAAAAGGCGAAAAATATTCTAAGCTATCAATTTCAACTAATAAATCTTCTTGAAAATGTTTAATCTTTTCAGACAATTTATGGACATAGTTAGGGATCGTCTTGTATCATTTTAGACGATTTTGGACAATTTGAACCATTCCTTTTTACAATTCCGTGCCATTTTAGACCTTTTTTACCAAACAACAAGGGACTGAGAGAAATTTTGAATCTTTTTGAATAATTTGTACCCTCAATTTTCACAATATTAGTTTCTATAGTTTTTCATTTGCTAAATTCTCAATTTCTCTATTTATCGACTATGATATTTTTTCAGTATTATTATTTTATTTCTTTCTTTTTCAATTTACATGATTTGCAACTGACGAAAGCAAGCTTTGAAAATTTAAGCCCTAATTAATAAGGAAATTCGGGACAAGTGACGTGGATTATCCAGAGAAAAACAGGTCAAGTAAACTGGAGACGCCTTTTGTTGAAGGAGCGTCCCCATGCCATCGTTAGTCTATTTGTCAAGTTTGAAAACTCAATATTCCAATTTATTCAGGGTAGAGAGAGCGTGTCTGTCGAAAATACATCCATCATTCGTTCACTGTTAATTGGGGAAGGCGGAACAAAAGATATGCTCAAAGTATTGGGCCTCCCGGAGGAAACGTTTATTTCCTGTTGAAATTTCCGGAAATAATTTCAGAACTTCGGGCTGCCTGTGTTGAACCGCAGTTACTTATAGGTGTGCTTGGAGCGGTTGCTAAAACAATGTTAAACTGGCACCGAACGTTGTTCGCGAAGTAACTTTCACATAAAAGTGAAAAGATACATAAATAACTCAAACATTATTGTTTTGAATACATTTGAATACAACCTAGGCTAAATTGAATCTTTTGGGCGGATATATTCACCTACCCATAAAGTTTGTAATGCGATCTATCAAATATGTCAAATTTCGTACAAGCAATTTACTTCCGATGGAATTGTACAAAACGGGACAACAAAATCAGTTTTCTGACAGATAGCTACTCAAGACTTCAAACTGGGTAGGTGAATAAATTATTTATTATCACATAAAAATTAAAAATAATCCCGAAGGTGTAGTTCGGCATTGTTGGTATTGTTTATGGGTCCGTAATAATGCATATTCAAAGCTGTAGGCTGAAATTTATGCCACCGTTAAATTTGTTTTACGAAGAAAAATACTCGCCGGGCGTAAAGTACAATTTACATTTTCTGTTTCGCGTATTCCTGCGCGATATTAAACGTAATTTTCATGGTATTCCATGAAAATACGGCAACAATTCACCCTCACAACGGCACCGGCGGTGATCTTTTATTTGTGTTTCCATGCGAAACTACACTGTCGCAAATAATACATATTAAATTCCGTCGACTTACTTCAAATGGAAGCTACGTTTGTCCATGATCGACATTTATTGTTTACCATAAGCATATTCTAGCATGTTTTGTATATAGTTTCGAATACCAAGAGTAGTACTTCAAATGTAAGATACATCTATCTGGGATGACCCCTTCCCAACATTGTACTGCCTCGTGGACATATTGAAGCGTCTAAATTTATGCAATTCTTCAATTTCGTGAAGCCACTTACAAGTTTGTCTCCCAACCTAATGTTAGTGGCTTCGGACGTTTACCAAAACTTATAGCCAATGAACACTTATAACGCCTAAATCGTTCATGCAAATTGATATACCGATTTAAAACCACTGGGGGCTGGTATCAATTCGATCAAAACCAATTCAATCTAGAACAGCACAAAATAATTTTACTTCCAAATCACCTAGAAAACTATTACACAGAATTACACAGTCTCAAAAAGAAAATAAGATACAATTATAATACAAAAAAAAAGAATACCTTCTAGGGTACTAGTCGAACAGTAAAAATCTATTGTGCATCTAATAATTATAATTTGTCCAGGGACTGTATGTACTATATCATCTTATAAATCTTATAGCAACATTGGAGGCAGAACTCACTGCTTACAGTTGCAATATGCATTTAACGGCGACGGGCAGCGATGCATCAAATTAATATTGGACGGAATACGTAATGCACCCGTTCAAACCTGTAGACATCATAATTGATCGATTAGCAATCAACCACGTTGATAATACCATTATAGTAGCTATAGGATGTGGTAGTAATGAATAGTCCGTTGACACATATCTGTAACGTCGGCACAAAAATTTACAAAAAGATTTTTAGCATTCTCCACATGATATGAGATGAAAATATTACTGCTGCAAGTGATTATAATTATTATAATCGTATATCAACCCAATAACGTTTTATGTTTGACTACCAGTAATGTACAATTATAACATCATCTATGCAGTTACTGACGTGGTTGGTACGAGATGAGCTGATGCACGGTCACCTGACCCAAATTATGTATAATACCGGTTAATCCAAGGCGGCTCTGTAATATTCACCGAGCGTAATTGTCCTACGGGACACCGAGGTCCATTAATTCCGGGAGCTAGTCGTCACCATTCCTTCTGGTTTAATTGATAATTAAAGTCGCCCTGTAATAAATCATCGGGGAGTGCTTGGCCGGATGGAGGTCAGTTGATACATCCGATGTCCGATTTTGAATGCCCCACAGGACAAACTTGCAAAATTAATGTTTCAATTGAGCTGAGAACTTGATGAACCCTTCAATGATATTAGAGATGTAATGCAATCGAAAAGCGGTGCAAAAGTTGGTGTAAACTACAAGTTCACAATCAATAACTAAATTGATTTCCGGGAGGAAACATAGTTTCAAGAATTCAAGAATTAATTGATTCGGGCCACGGAAGTCACAGGGCATCATTTCTGTAAGTTTCTTCAAAATCAGAGTGGTACAAAAGTTAAAAATAATAATCTAAAAGAAAGAATGCATATGGTCCGCATTCCAAGCATTCTGTTTGAACCATTTTACTGTAAGAAGCTTCCACAAGGATTCCCTCAAATGTCAGCAAAAGAACTTATTTGGTGCTATTCTTATTGTCTTATTTTGCATTTTCTTCTTGCTTTCTAGATAAATAATTGTTGGTTATTCTTTTTGATTATGTCTGTTTTTGTGTTAGAGAATATTTAAATTTGTAATGTTTTCTTTGAACTTCTGTGGGTAGTTGGGGCTGTTGCTTTGAATTTGCATTTATTACTTGAGTTGACGTTGAAAGCAGCGTTTCAATTTATGAAGATATATATTATAATGTTGAACATAAATGTTGTTTGACAATTTGTTTCCCAAATTTTCACAAAATCTAATAATCTATAAATAGTGCAATGGCAACATATGACGTGTTGAATTTGTTGTCGTTGAATAACTCAATTGCTTACCTTTACAATCATATAGCACATTTCCCCATACTCACTATAAATATAAACTAATAAAAAAAACAGGATTATGAATAAAGAGCTTTTCAATTATTATATTAGAAAAGAACAACAAAAAAAAGAAATACAGGTAGCTATCTTAAATTAAGCAAAGTAAACTTAATAATACTAACGCAAATGTTCGAACTGAGCACCATTCACTTCTTGACACATAAAGTCTGTCAATAAAACTTTGTAGTGAACCGCGCTTAGTTGATCATTCTGCATTTTTTATTAATTAACAATTGGTTTATTATTATTATTATGGGGGAATGTGTTATGCGATTGCAAAGGGAAGAAATAGAGCTATTCAACGATATATAGTCGCCATGATTCCATTTCTCTATTTAGATATACCTAAATTTTGTGAAAATTTGGAAAATAGTACAACAATTTTTACGTTTAACATTTTTGGATGGAACTAATATGTACGCAATAACTTATACTAAAGACTGGGTTTCAGTATGAAGTAATTTGCGGTACACCCCAATAAATATTGTATCATATCAAGAAAACCGTTGCTGACAAAACAGAAACCGAAAATTCGTTCTATGCCTAAATCTCTTAGGCTTACGCTTCAGACGCAGAAGTCCACGCAGACAGTATCATCCTAACTGGGTCCCGAGTCCCAAAGAAGTTTACGCCGGGTCCCGGCAACTAATCCGGTTTTAGACCCACAGAAAGTTGGCAGAATCAAAAGAACCGAGGGTAAAATTAATGCTTGCGGTCCTGGGTGGTGGGGTGGGTGGTATACGAAAGGGAAATACATACTACCCTCGTCGCGTCACTCCGGCGACACTGTTTTTCGAGTTAATTACCCGAAAGGCTTCCGGTCTCAGCAGTTCCTCTACCCCGTCACCATTTGATGTTCTAAATACTGTTCTGGATGCCATCAGGGAATGCCTAGGGCGCGTTAGGGAGAACTTGACGTTTGAGGTGTACACGGATCATTTCCCATTTCATTACACATCCCGCGCACCGAATCTTCATACGTTCAAGAATACCTCAAACATTCTCACCCCACTCTCTCCTACGAACACCGTAAAACTTTACGTATGTCTATCTCGCCTTCTATCTTGCTCCGAGACGCTGACTGTCGAGATCGGGCGATAATCCCCGCCAAATATTTCGCTTTCCTTCATTCAAACAGATCCGGTGGATTTATGATAAGGAATAACCCGTTTGAACGTAATGAGATATAATAACTTACTCAAATCGGCCACCCTTTTTAACACATTATACGTAAGACATTGATGTTCAATTATGCTTGTTGTGTTCTCTAGTATCCTCGGTACCGATTACAGAAGCCGTCCGTCCAATACTAGCAGTAATCTGTTCTCCTGCGTCCCGGTTCGGCCGCAATAACATAAGTCCACAAATTAAAAAGGCTTTTGTTAGTAGTTCATTCTACTTAGATGAATTGACATTGTATCGGTCGGCCGGCGCACACCAGCGCCAATACGGAAGATTTACGAACGTAATTTGTACGAAACGGTTGCCGGGCGATCTATCTCGGTCGACAACTTGGTATACATAGGGCATTCCCACCAATAAATTCTTCAATTTACTCCGTCGACCCCCATACGAAACCGGAAGCTTGCCACGAACCGAACGCAATCGAATGAACATACAGCGTGGCTTGTTAAGTGATACCATTATAGAAGATTCCTTTCGTTTGATGACGTTTTACCTCACGCAACATATAAACTTAAAAATAAATAACACATGTTACAAAAATCTCTTCCAACGTTACATTTATTCCCTTAACACTAAGTAAGCAAATAACATCATTCTCGAGACAATCAGTCATGTCAGCTCGCCCCCCAAATATTGTTTAATTAAGTTATAAAAAATTTATGTCGCCGAGGCCGTCTTTATTCCACCGGCTGGCGTCGTCATCGTGCAAATGAATTATGCCATTAGGGCATTATGTAGACACGGTTTGTCATCGTCACGGCCCAACTGACTCCTTCTCCTTTACCTTTAGAGACTGTTGTTGTCTCTTTCTGCCTTAAACCGATAGAAAAGAAGAAGTCAGTAGAATAATAGATTATTCCGTCTGTGGAATAATTTCCGAATTTCCAAATTATTGTAGACATATTTCGATAAATAAAAAAAATAAAGGTATCACTAAATATCTTATGTCAAGGAGTAGTCTTCTACCTTAAGTAGGGTCATTCAAGGGGTTGAACATGTGATCAGGTGGGTCTCGAAAAAGTTGGTAACTCTCGTAAAAGAAACGGATTAACAGTGCTAAACTGACTGGTTGATCCTACAAGTGGCAGAGGGTCTACAGTAGGAGAGGTCTAACAACTAACCGAAGACGTAGGTCCAAACCCGACAAAAACTTCGTACCCGAGGCGAGAGTTTGAGCAGAGGGTTTGCGCTCTTTTTGTTAGCCCTAAGTCGGAGTCGAAAAGTTTTTTTTAGGACGGCCAGTTCAGTTATTCCCCTTTGACATGCCATTGGCATTTTTATTGCGTTTGCATGTCGTTACGTAAAAGTTTTCTGAATATAGAAGCAAAATTCACAAGCGACAACTGTTGCAACTTTCCGATGTCATAGAAGGGTTGGTGGGGTGGAAATGGGGGAAATCCGGAAAGTTACCGCAGACACGGTAATTGCGGAATAACACCTGGAAATTTTCGAACGCTGTTCTTGAAATCGTTTATGCATTTTAATCGCCAAACTTTTGTGCCGTACGTAACTAGTTCCAAAGATGGATAACCGCTTCAAACTTCCGAATGCGGCCTGCTTTACATCGAGGACGTGGACTCAAGATGGATATGAGGAGGTTTTCTTTTTTTTGCGGGGTTCGAAAATTACTCCAAACTTGCTAAATGTTTGATGGTTCTTGAAGCAGCTTAATTGAAATTGTTAGTAAAAGTGTAGAGTAATTGAAGTCTCCTGTAAATTGAAATACTTTAAACACGTCACATTCAGGACTATTTTACCGTAGGAAATTAAATATTAAATCAAAATCAATGTTTTGCCGCTAGTTTCTTCATAATAACATTTCTCAATTAATGGTGCCGATGGGAGGAGATTATATATTCGAGACGATGCCGCAAATTGTGTTCCAAAACAAACGTCAGACTTGACGGATCGGAGGTGGTAGATGGCCCTGCGCTGGTGTCGACAGGATGCACCGCATCCTGCACGTCAACGTGCAACCGCGTCAGCGTAATTTATAACCCAACGACAGTCGACTACATCATATATTTATTAATACGTTACCGAGTTTCAATTATGGCGCTTCATAGTGGCGCACCCTACGAGGTAACAGGTTTTATATGACCGACACATATAGCCAAGGAAGCTAAAACCCTTTGTCGAAGCATTCTACACTTATTTCTCGCTGTATATATAAAATTTGTAATAAAAGGTAAAACTATGTTAATTGACAATTTGGCGGAGGCGAATACATTGAAACCAAACAGTTTTTAATACATAAGTTGTCTAAGACATCTCACACTGTAAAAACTAAATTACCGACCGCACGGTATGCTTCACTCAGCATTTCCGGGGACTAATTTCCCGATCCCAACTGAAAATTTCGTCCATTCCAGTTTCGTTCGAGCATATTGGGCTATGAATCCAATGTTTAAATTCGACGTAAAACTGGATTACACCTTAAGAAAGCAATTTGACCGGCGGAATACATACTTAGTTCCGCATTTAATGCACTCGCGAGTAAAACTTATTTGATTATGCTCGGGTTACGAGAGACACGAGACGCGGGTGCAACGGGACTTAGCCATGGGAAAAGACCTGTTTATTCCTCCAGATGGCGCCGTTGTCGTAATTGGGCCTGCTTACGCTAGCACGACGCAATGTCTTCAAAAGCATATTTTAGAAGGAAACGCCGACGACGCGGACGGAGCAATACTAAGGATACGTGTTGAATTATCACGATTGTACCGTTATCCATAAGGCAAGGAATAATTATATATGTACATTGTACATACGTACATACAGTGTTGGGTAAATAAATGTAATATTCTATATACAGCGTAAATTATTATTTCTATTAAAGAATATTAAACATAAATATTGTTGTATTATTTTCTTCTAACAAATTCTAAATAATTCAAAGTTGAACAAATCATACAGAGAAATACCTTTGCTAGTGTACGTTTCTATTTTCAGTTTCAATGCTGGGTCAAAGTACATAAATAAAATGGAAAAAATGATACAGAAGTATAAATCTAAGTGTTCAATGACGGTGAAAATGTAGCCCAATTTTTGTAGCGAATGTACCAAATGTGACATTACAATAGCGACAGGAAAATTTAAGAGCTGTCAGGGTAAAAAAAATCATGCTTTCTTTGGCTTTTTTCATCGTTTAATAAAACTCAAAACTAGACCGTTGCACTATTCTATATTACCCAATAAATATTCTACTGCATCATTAAACAATCGAAGCTAATAAATTACACGACTAATTCGCAAATAAAACTCAAAGCCGATGAAAATAATTAGTGCTTGATGATTCCAAAACTCATTCATAATATTGCCAGGACCTAAACTGGGCAAATTATAAACTTTTGCAATGATACAAAATAATTTAATAAACGGACCGTTATTAAAATTCCGTAATACCCCACGGGGCCCGATACGTTTTATTATTAAACCCATATTACGGACATGAAAGCGAAGCTATTACACGCATATCAAATACCAAATCATTTTAATATGTCGTGCAAAGTCTAAACGAAATCCCCAGAATTCCTACCCCTATTATGCATGCGGCGCTTTGTCGCGGTGAATTTATGGTGAAAGGGGCCGGTATTAAAACTATTCACATTTCGCACAATGCGTACAAACGTTATTGCTGTTTGGATTTCTATTAAGAAAAAAGGTAAAGAGGCAACAAAATTCCATTCATATTAGGTATAATACATAGAATAGGTGTCAAGATATAACATAAAATGTTCATGGACTTCACTGAAGGTCGGAAATCAGTGTTGCCACATGGAGAAAACGTATGAAAGCGGCAAAGTTAATGTCGTTAACGAATGAATCCCATAACAGAGCTCCGTACAGAGCTTAGTAGATTCACGAGTGAGTAATAATAATAAAATTAATTAAAATTATAAATAAGCCTCTTTAAAACACAAATCAGATTGCGGTCTGCAAACCAACTCCGTAACAATGAAACAAGGAACATATACGATACTGACATTCTGATATTAACAAACATTATGCAAAATTTTATTCCGACAACAAAAATAATAAACAACGACAAGCCCCACTACAAAAATTTAATTTAAACTTGCGGGAGCGATGTGCGGAAGGCCGAACTCAAAATGCTATCTAGAACTCCATTATTTCACCTTTTTCACTCCTGTAGTGTACACCAACACTTGTGTGTGTGGTGGGAGTTGCTTTGCATTAATACATATACATGAATCTTGTCTACTGCTCGCAAGTAGACGCAAGGCATAATTTACCAAAAAAAAGACGTTATTCGTTTTTATATCGGTCATACAATAGGTTGTCAATTATTTATCCATCCATCTTTGATATGAAAACATGACAAAAAGGTCATGTTAACTATAATAAAATTTTAATGCGCTCGATATATCTGCTTTTGTATGTAGTTTGTGTGTAGTTTTATGACAAAAAAAGCCAATAAAAACCTCATAAAGTATTATATTCCCACCAACAATAACAGATTCTTGTCATCATAAAACCATTATCGCTTAGCTCACACAAACACAAACAAACCTCCAACGAATTCTTATAGGCATCAACATAACACCTGAAAATCAAATTAGCCCATATTAAATGAAATTATTGACAAACTCCTCGATAGTGCAGTGCGCTGTGTACCGTGCATATACCGAGGTAACCACCATGGGGTCCCCTAATTGCGAATAAGATCACTTTGTAAACTAATGGACCTAATTTTCTAGAGAGACTTTACCGTTAGGTGGAGGGCAATATTAACATTGTTCACAATAACTCAAAGTTTCAAATAGTTCCAAACAGGACAAGCTAACTACTGAAATTCGCCATGTACGCTTTAGTATTGACACAACAGTTATGTTACAACTTGAGTAATGCACCAACCACTCAAACTAACGTATTGTATTGAAAACCGTAAGATAAACCTATCGTTTGCGTATTAATTAAAGTAATAAATGTATCACGACCCGGCACAGAACACTTTGCATAAATCTACATTCATTTCTAATTCGAAAGCATCAATTATCCACAATATTATTCGACATAATAAAACAATTAACTGGAAGACACTTTGCCGAAACGCAACCAATTACCATTTTAATCGCTTCACACCATCAATTAATGCTATAAATACCCGAAAAGCAACACAAGCAATCGATAGTTTAAATCGCCCATTCATCTGCCGATAAGGTCACAGAAGGACACAAACTTTAATATTGACTTTAAACCTGGTCGAAACATCGCCATCAGTGTGAATTATTACCAATTCCGGGACTATAAACCATTTGAAATGTTCACAGATCGAACTGTCATGGCTTATAAACATGCACAGATTGCAGCATGTACATTTTCCGCAATATAATTTCAATTCTTAATTTTATAGATGGTTGCTTAAATTATAAAAAACATCACCCGAAGACACACTATTGGGACAACCTGTATAAAAATATATCTAGACATATTTCATTTTGCATCAAAATAAAATATCCTCATGTCTGGTAAATGTCGTGTACATTTAGTTATATTTCTGTCTGGTAATGTATCAGCTTGGTCGATATATCTCGTCCTTAGAGCTATTATTGTTATCGGGGTTCTCAAGGCTGTAAAAGAAGATGTGTGCTGGCTCAGATACCGGTGGAATAAAACGAAACGAAAGCTCACGTCACGTATGAGGATGAATGAGGATGCGGATGCAATAAAAACTCTCAAAACAAACGAAAAGTGAGCTCGGGAGCGAGCAGGCAACACGATAATAATGAAGATATTGCGTGTACACGAATATATTTTATTTTTTACGGCTGGATTTATCGCTACCGCGAGACAAATGGAGAATGGGGCAATGTTTATGGGGCTTTATATGCATTGGTAGGGTTACTTTATTTATTACTATTCTAGTTTCTAGGCTATCTGGAATCAATAGTTATATAAAAAATAATATCCGGGTTGCCCATAAAATAACCAATCATGTTCGATATTTATAAAATTGAAAATCCCGGATTATCTTTAATAATATATTTTGTTACTTTCACGCGATGGATGTATGAATCTGCTAATTTTACCGATTTTATTATTCCATTTATTATTTTATGGAGTAATTTATGTCGATAAAATAGCTACACATCTACACCATTTTGACCATATTACACAGGTCGCTGTAACAAATATTTAAAGAAAAATTAAACTACGAAAAATATAAAGTGCCTGTTATAAAAGGAAAAGCAAAATGTCAACAAATATCAAAAACCACTCTACATCTTGAATAAATTTCATTTTCCGCCTCATTTTTCAGTAGTTCCGTTTCCATATAGAGCGGCACCTGGCGAGTGCGGCTGGATTTTACGAGTTGCTGCCGTTGGCGTGGTTACAGTAGCGTGAAAAATTGATTTCTGGACTAAAGAGCGAAATGCTTGCCGACTCGTTGGATAATTTTAAAGCGATTAAAGGATTCGGAAAGCAATAAAAACCAACAGAGGCGGCAGTGGCGGCCGTCTGCCGCTCCACGCCAGGCCACTGTGGACGTTATTCTCCATTGTGCGACCAAACCCTCCCTTCAGATCGATTGCTTTTTGAGAGGCGAGCACATGCGAAAAAGGGTTAAAACGCGAAAGTTGCTTCTATACTCTACATCGCCACCCAACGCACACCATCCCTGCATAATACGAACGCTCTAGTAGAATATTTCAAGTAGCTTTGTTCATCGCTGTTCCACAGTTTGATTTCAAATCGAGCGCTTAACCCCCTCAAGAGGATACTTGACTTCAGTTCAGTTTTAAAATCAGTTCAAGAGTAAAAAAATCATGTTTAATGGCATAATTATGTAAAAAATTCAATTGAACAATCTTATATTGACGTATATTGCAGTGTATTGAAGTATATTGAAATATATTGAAGTATATTGAAGTATATTGAAGTATATTGAAGTATATTGAAGTATATTGAAGTATATTGAAGTATATTGAAGTGTATTGAAGTGTATTGAAGTATATTGAAGTATATAGAAGTATATTGAAGTATATTGAAGTATATTGAAGTATATTGAAGTATATTGAAGTATATTGAAGTATATTGAAGTATATTGAAGTATATTGAAGTATATTGAAGTGTATTGAAGTAGTATATTAAAGTATATTGAAGTATATTCCCATTGTGATTCTCTCTTCCACGATCCATTGTTTATTTTTTATTTTTCATTCACTTCGCTAATTATTTCAGATGCAATCCCTAATCCGGGATGATTTACATTTACGGCGGGTGGCGGGACAAACCTCCCTCCCCAGTGGAGTGTTTTGTTTTAATTAATTTACCCGGTCTTCATGCAAATCAGTATGGATGCCGACGATGTCGACGCGGGGCTCACTGTGCAAAATCGAGCACAACGAGGGCGGTCGTTTTTAGGTCACCTAAAACAATACCCTCAAGATCCGCCCAAAACAAATCGCTTTTAAATTATACCAACTCCCAGTTTTCGGAGCCGAACACCTGTAAGCATTACTATATTCGCGTATTAGTTTTTTTTTTATTGTGAAGAATTGTCAGCGTTGTTACAGGACAATTTGTTTGTGTAACTGTCAGACTTAAATGATTACAATCATCATTCTACAAATATTTGTTTTTGGCCCTCCTGTATCAATTGCAATGATTTCTGGAAAATTTTGTAAAAAACACTCAATAAAACCACCAGTAAACAATAATAACTGATCAATGTGAAAACACGAGTAAATATGAATCAAATCGCGCGCATAACCAAGGCTGTTAACACCCGGTAAACGTGGTACAAAAAAACGTCACTTATGTGTCTAAAATCTACTGCGACAAAGTGCTAGAGCAAGAGAACACAATAACCTAACGGAAATAAACCCCCGAAATTTACGAAATCCCCGGTAAAGTCGGCGCCATACCATTTCGTTCGCAATTAACTCGGGCAAGACAGTAAAACTAATCCCTTAACGTGTCGGTGGCGCATTTGGCAAGTGTTGAAACGCCCCATCCGGCCTTGGGAAAACTGTTATAAAGTAGACCGAGGTGGGCAAACGCCTCGCGTAATAAAATCGTTAAAGGTCGAAATAAAAAGCCTTTTAACGTATGAATTTTGTTAGGCCCTATATTTCGAAGAGCAATTCCATCTACCAGCCAACCAACCCCTTACAGCGTTGGTTTCCTCTACCTTGAAATATTACTGAACGACGCGTTGAACGTCTTCAGGGTTTTCAGAAACGTTTCCGGGGTATATCTTTTTGCCGTTGCAGCCAGGTCTCGACCGATAAGGGTTCAGGTGGAGCCGTGTTATGAGCGTTACGTCCGGGGAGGGCGCTGCTATCGCCACGGGGAAGAACCTCAACTGATTAGACCTTATTTCGTCGAACGGTAATGCCCTGATTCGACTTCTGATTACCTACTCTCTGTTTGGCTTATCGCCGGCTGCTGATTCTAAAGAGCTGCACAATCAAATTTACCAGTTTTACATCATCGATCTTTCTACTACGTGTTTGCATACACTTTATGACCTACATTTAAACAAAATCTTTTTCTTTTGTAAGTGAAATTTTATTATACTGAAGTATATTGAAGTATATTAAAGTATATTAAAGTATATTAAAGTATATTAAAGTATATTAAAGTATGTTAAAGTATATTAAAGTATATTAAAGTATATTAAAGTATATTAATGTATATTAAAGTATATTAAAGTATATTAATGTATACGGAAGTATGTATCGTGTCTATTAACTAATTTTTTTTCTGGCAGTTAGAATTTGCTCAACCAGTAACGTAATTTTGGCAGCTCGAATATACAAATTATATTATTTACATACCAAGATGTACCTACCTACTGAAATAACGAAAGTGTGAAATTGGCAAATATCATCATGAAATGAGCGGTAGTCTTCATCAGGGTTGATTAAGGGTTGTCGTGGAGTTCCTTTTTGAATCAGGAAAGTACCGGGAGTCGCCTTTGATATTGCCGACACGGACCGACCGTCGAAAACGCTCCGGTATAATTGACTTAATGAAACTAATTCCAGACGAAATGAATGACGACGAATCGTGTTACGGAAGTTTTTCTTGTCCGGACTTTGGGGGCTGGGAGCTTCAGAGAAAATGTAATCCTGCGGGACGCCCGATCACGCCCTTTCTAAATACTCACTTTCTGTGTGGACGACTGACCTTGTCGCAAAGATACGAATTTATCTTTACTAGAATACTTCAAGGGCGACCGAAACGTTTGATAGTTTACTGCTTCAATGTAAGATTTATTTTTGTCCCACAACATAATACATGATAATTTTTTCTTAAACAATAATAGAGCAGCACTGAAAGAACAATTAGATGTATATAGGTTGAGAGATGATTAGGTTCTGGCTAACTGACAAAGTTCTTACATATGTCAAATTATTGTATTTTTCTTAATAATTGAAATATAAAAGATTAAAATTAAGGACAATATTGTTTAAGTACCCCATGTGGTTAATGGGTATAGCGATTAAAATGGAATGAAAATGCTTTTGGAACAGTTAATGATAACCTACACCAATCTGGCAGCCAATAGTAGAAAGAAAACATCGGTTGTATTCTATAAGGGGGAAACCATGTTGATGTTGAATGTTGAAGAATAACCCATAAAATCTTTATAAAACACATTTCATAATATGTTATGTAACATTTAAAGGAACTTCAGCTCATTTATATGACAAGAAGTGGACCAATGTTGTCCGTAACTTTGTAACTTTGCAGGAATACCTTTTCCAACCCATTAGTGTGGCATGTATTTTAAATATTTAGTTGCAAATTACAATTAATGTCACAATTCTTCTTTACGAGCATTAACAAGGCTGAAAATAGTAATAAATTCAGACGATATAAATAATGAGAAAGAGACATACGTCTCGTTTTTGTCTGGTTATACTAATATATATATAACAGAAAACACGAATCAACAAGACTGCCAATAAATATGCTAATCGCTCTCCATTGCCAGTGGACCACTGATATTATGAAATACATTAAAATGAGTAATGACGTTATAAATCTGGTGTTGGGAACAGATTTTTCGTAAAACGCAATATAATTTTCAGTTTTATAATAACATCTGACTTATATTGCAATTAAAATATTTTGAAGGACAAGACCAAACCCTGTTAGGCTCCGCAAATCAGTATAGATTAAAGAACTTGGCAAAACTGAAAAAAAAACTTTTTTTTTAATCAGGACAATAAATCCGTTGCCTTTGAAACATTTCCATAAGGACAATAGCAAAATTTGTACGACGTAAAACGAGAACAAACTTTTTAAAGCTCTTAAGGAAAAAAACTTTCTCCGATTGCCGGTTCAAGTTACTGTTTCGACGCTTAAAAAACAAAATAATGCACGATTAAGAGCGCGCTTAATTAAAAAAAGGGGGAGAAAACGAACTTCAAAAGACGAGGAGAAATTAACCGATAAAAAACTTTATTAAGGACCCCGGTGCCCGCCTGTCTCAAGGTAGATCCGGGCTAAGAGGAAAATTACTTAAAACCGAGATTGCTTTTTACAATTTTCCGGACTATTTCACTCCACCGACTTCAGTTGCGTTCAGTTTTTTGTTCGTTCTCGCTAAAAACGAAAATCTGCATTTTTACGTTCGTCAGTTTTGACGAATTTTGGTTCGAACGGTTGCGCAATTTGTTGAGTGTACTTGACAGTGTTGTTCGGACAAATCGATATTTTTAATCACGATTTGGTTATGATTGCTTTTTCAGCTATGTTTTTTTACTGCTGGCATTTAGTCATAACATCGTAGTAAACGGTTTGTCCATTTATATTAACGTTCCCAATTTATAATTCTGAAGAAAAACGTCGGAATTACGTAATCCGATTAGTTTAATTATTTAAAACACCTTTTTAATTGCGTCTAATTAAATTTATCTAATCATGCTAATAATTTACGTAAATTTAAAATTTACGCACGTCTTCAGGTAGTAGAATTCGAAACAATGAAATGCCAACAAGGTAAGATAATTGACGTAAATTTTTATATAATCAAACTAAATGTCATTGTTCTATTCTTGGGTGTTTAAGAAAACAGTAATGTCTTTAAGATATATATTTACTTCTAGTAAAAGTTCATATTATAAAACAATGTACACAGACAAACAGTTCTAAAATGTAGGGGCGTCAGCGATATTAGTCTTTTGAAGACAGATCCTTGGTACAACAGACTTCTGAAAGAAGCATTTCTCGCCATTGAAAATAAAAGATGTATCCGAACCCTTAACAAATGCCGTTTCTAAAACATACAACATAAGAACAGATTTATTTAATTCTAAAACATAAACGTTACCTTCGGCAGGGAAGAACTGTTTGTAACACTTATCAGACAATCTGTGTAATCCTTGTTTCAGAACGACACATCCTGTAAAGTCATCGAGTTGCACGTACAACTTATCAGAAGTTGCAAAAATTGCAGACAGGCATAAACCGAAAATGATTAGTTTGGAGATCATTTTGAGCGAATACTTTCTGTGATTTTCTGCTTACAACGGGTGATTTTTTACTGGGCATCTCAACCAGAAAGGCCGCTTAAATAGCTCATCTCGATACATGTTACAAGGTTATTTGATTAATTGACTAACCACTACCTGGTGACATCTCAAGATTTACACTTTATCTGCATTTATTGTAGACATATATTTGTTTATGTGGGCAATAGTTAAAAGACATTGATCGAGTTCGTGTATAATGTTTATGCATACTGATAAGAATTAGTGCGATATAATTATTACAATAGGGTATTATTTCAGTAAAAACAGGCCAATTGCCAGTTAGGCCGACGATACACTAAATAACATACACTAAATTGTTAAATGAACATAAACTTGTAGCATTCAAAACTTCCTCATATGAAAATCTGTCAGAAGTGTCGAAAAGAAAATGCCTAATAACTATTTTAGATTAGAGAAATAATAGACTATCTCTATTTATACACCAAATTTACCAAACTGCACAGAATAGTGTTTATAATGGTGAATCTGTCCAGAAGTATAAATAAATACATAGACGTTTTACGTATTGATATTTTTTATTAATAACGGAAGTGGCATATATTACATGCGTTTTCTTAGGGATTCATCCGATTTTGAACAAACTAATACCAGCTCATCCTTCAGCGACTTTAAACATATGTACCAATTTGAATCAATGGGATGAGCGGTTCAGGCGCTATAAGCATTTATAGAAACAGTCTGACAGAATCCACGTCATTCGTCACTGTGTTGCAAACTGCCAGATTTTGATAGACATGAGTGGCCACTGACATGACATGGCATTAAATGTTATTATATGACTGTCGTTAAGTAAAGGTCCAGATTGGTTGTGGCTTCATGAAATTGAATAATTGAAAAAAAAATGGTTAAACACTTCAATGTGCTACCGATGTAGTCGGAAAGTTGGGACCAACACATTTTTGTGAGGAATCATATTTTTCTAGACTCCCTTTTGTTTGATTTTGAAAATATAATTAACTACTTATAAAAATACCTCTTCAGTTAAGACGTTTATTCTGTTCAAAAACTCGACAGCAATAATTTATATCGCCAAAAATGTTGTGGTTGAAATTATGTTCTATTTAATTCTATCTAATTCTGATCCAGTCATGTAGAAGTAAAGGAAGATATACCGCAAATTAAAAAAAAATACATTTATTTTCAAACATTAACAATTAACAATTACACACACTTATACAGTCATACGTTTTAAGCATAGGTAATGGTAATACAAAAACAATTCAAATGTAGTAAGTAGTCCTCCTAATTACGATGAAACCTAGCCCGATAATGCCGATTTTCCAATGCAAATATGTTGAATCTTTTCCCTTGAAAACGTACATTTCTCGTTATTAAAAACAAAGGTGTTGTCGTTCCTTGACACAAACAGAGAATCTAAAAAACAACAGACACAAAAACTTTTATACACATAATAACACATTTTACTACCCACCCAAAAATTTTGTTGGGACACATTCGGTTGAGAGCGCTTTAAGCCCCTGTTTCAAAACAGGACAAGCTGTTTGTGCATCGAGATGAACAAACACTCTGTCTGAGGCAGTTGCCACATAAACAAACAAAACACACACCACTAATATTGCTGCTTTCATCTTGCCGACAGTGTATGTGTGCCTTAACGTCAAAGATGTTACTATATTCGCTCAATCATTTTGTCGGTGAATTTATACTATGGTCTAGGTATTAAAACTCAAGGTTAATTTTACTAGAATATATTTAAATAATCAGGAAAAGGTTTATTTTCATCTTGTCAAACTAATACGGTGTGTAATAAATTCATTAAACTCTATGTTACAAGAAGGTTTTCCCTAAGCAAATCCTGGGCACTACGCTTTTCTGGAAAAAGCATCTTTGGTTAGCGACAACAAAGGAATTGTCAAAACGTCCAATAAATGCTGTATCTGCGAATAATTTTGTTTAAAGTAAACTGGGTTATACAAAAAAATAAACGAATAAAGTATTACCTGGGAAAAATTGTGGGATACAGGAGTAAGATAATCGTTTCAAGCCTTGTTTCAAAACTGGACAACCTGTCGTATTATCTAGTTGCACTAGTACTGTGTCCGCAGCCAATACTGCTGCGATAACAACGGAAAATATTGTGACAAACTTCAACATTTTTACTCGAACAGAGGGTAATTTTAAACTGCCGTAACCTGAAAACGTAGCTGGAATATATACTATTTCAGGACTCGCAAATTTATTATACAAGCAGTAAATGCCATAAAAATTAGTTACGAGTTCTTCTAACAGTCACTGAAATTACAGGAAACACAAAAACACTTTGAACTTTTAACACTCTGAATTCGTTCCGCATTTTTTTTAAACAAAATATCATGATATTATTTAAATAAATCGACAATTAAATCGCCAACACCTGGATGATGAAATACCGAAATTTTCATAAATTTGCACTAATAATTTAGACTTAAACGTTATTGTCTAGTGACAGCCGCAGAAATATCATTGAAGAGATTTTTCACATTAAATTTACATATTTAAATAAACATTTATTGTATACGTATTAAGTCGTCTAAACTATTTATATACAGCTGTTAATTATACACCTACCAATCAATAGTATTTGAAATTTATTAGTTATAAATCGAAAAAAAAAAGATAAATGATAATAAATTGTGTGGAGTATAGAGATTTCAGGACCTTGAGTCTGTCTATTTAAATTTATGGAACCAGAAGTGAAACTTTAGTTTACAGACACCTGCGACGCCTACTCTACCAGAAATATTTAGTCAAATTACGACAAAAATGTTTAAACAATTTATATTTGTTATTATGATAGTGACAGTTCTTTCTGCCTCTCTTGATACAGTTTTTGTCCAACTGGATTCAACTAGCGGATGCCCTGTACTAAAACAAGGACTTCAGAGGTTATCCTACAGCTGTTATCCTGAATCATCTCCAGGTAACGAATGATTTTCTGTCTTAAGGATATTCACTTATGCATTTCGATATTTCCAGATACTACATTCATTGGTAAATGGGATAATTCATTTGTTTTTAACAAGAGACAATGCGAATTTAACCGCTCTGTAGTATTGCGATTATGCCTGGCAAAAACAGCACTACCAGCGGGGAAAATATGATATTTTATTCAAAACCCTTTACTGTTGATTAAAATAAATTATATCACATGCAAATTAAAATTGGATTATTTATGTTAGCTAAATATTGAAACATTCCTCTGCATTTATATATAATTAAGTAACTAAAAAATCAAATGTACACTGTTTGTATTGTTTCAATAAAATCTGGTTTAATATTGAATCAGTTTTGAACTAATTTTATTATTTAATAAATCGTTATTATCAACAGAAGTTTCAACAGTAGAAATTTGCATAAAATGGTATAAGCAATATTTGAATAAAGATTTTTTTGTACTGAATTACGCTACATAAAATATACATTTACATATATAAATTTCTAAAAAGTAAGCTTCTTTATATGAGTCGTAGGCAATTGGTTTTGACGCTGGGTTTAAATTTTAAGCACTATTTGCCTAGGAAAATGTAACGCCCAAATTATTGTACATACCATTATTTTTTTAGTTGTTTAAAGTCAGACTTCATTTACACTGTAAGTAAAACAGCAAAATCAGATAAACCTTCAAATCAGTACTTACTAGTTTCTGTAGTAGTATCACTTAGCCATAATTACATACTACAAATTATCAGTATCCAATTACTGAAAATATCGTCCTACGTGTTTTTAATAACAATCTAACGTGATTGAAACAAAATGTTATTTAGCAAAGCAAGTATGCAATTGCATTTGCTTAGACAAAGACTTATGCCTAGGGGAAAGCAATTTTGTTGAAATAACCATTTCCCTATGACATATGTAAATTTTTAAAAGCCAAACAAATAGTCCTTTAGCAAAGAGTTTATAAACACGTGCGTCAACCTTGAATTTACATAAAGTGACCTCAAGAAAGGTATATAAACAAATACCTACCAATAATTTCACAGTTCACATTTCAAGACCAAACAAAGAATTTAAGAAGTATGTTCAAGTTAATTCTTTTCGTACTTGTATCAGTCTCTATTTCTAATGTG
This sequence comes from Aphodius granarius, assembly GCA_963971325.1. Lineage (NCBI taxonomy): Eukaryota > Metazoa > Arthropoda > Insecta > Coleoptera > Scarabaeidae > Aphodius > Aphodius granarius. Next base: position 14,645,177 of record OZ020226.1, read on the forward strand.
AAGACACAGAAAGTTTTTGTTCAACTGGATGAGCTGTCGGGGTGTCAAGTGTTGTCAGAGGGATTGAAAAGGATATCGAAATGTTTCAGAAATTATTCAGGATCTGAAGGTATGATTTTCTTATAACAAATTGTCTCGTTCTACTAAAGTTTATTTTTTTTAGAAAATGATTTTATTAAATTGTCAGAAAATTCATTCGTGATAAACAAAGAAAGGTGTTACTTTGACAGGGTGAGGGTGACCCATATTTGCGTCCGAAAAACACTAGTCTCATCACCATACTTGGAACTGGACGTTAGGTTCGGTAAATTCGCTGAACTTTTAAGTGATTCATAATCACGCTGATAGTTTACAATGAATGTTGGTGGATGAAATAAAAACAATAATTTATATGTGTATTTTTATTAATTACAGTGGTAGTAAAATCAGTCCCACTGTGCTTAGAATGGTGGTTGTAAGCCTTGGTCATAATTTTTAGATCCTGAAAAAAAAACAGTGGGAATTTGATAAATTTCTAAATAAGCATGTATGTTTTACTCACCAGATTTAGCTAATCGTAAGGCGTCATGAAGGGTTACTTTTCGTATGCAAATTCTTCGAACTTCCGTATTTTTGAAATAACAGTCATCATCGCCGTGAGAAAATGTTTTTCGTGATATGTCCATGAAGGAATTATCTTCGTTTGTTGCTAAAAATAGTTTTCTTTTTTTAGAATTTATTCTTCACGAAAGTATTTTGTCTCTCTTTCTAGATTTGTACTGATAACTACATTTAACTGTCGAAAACAATGTATATACAATAAACCATTTTAGAAACTGTTTCTTAATTGAATCAATTTACGTATTACAAACAGAAATAATAGAATTACTTTAAGAATTACTTACCTGCAGCATTCTTAAATTTCTTGAAGCAACTAGAGATCCTCTTCAGTCCTACCAGTAGCACTTCGCACGCAGATTCGTGATCAATTTGAATATAAGAAATTTCATTCTGTGCATGGCAAATATGAACCAGAACAATGAACAACACGAAAACTTTCAACGCCATGTCTACAAGCTGTTCGCACAATGGGCACCAATATAGGAACTAATTGATTTTGGTCATTATCGCAAAATTTAAATAGTCTAGCCAAGGTTACTTAGCATCCAGGTGTTCCTTGTGCCTCAATATTTCCATATTCCAACAGGTTTAACTGCCGGACATTAAAACGATAGTGATTCGATAAAAAAGTATACGTTAAGCAACTTTTTTTCAAGCATAATTTGGTACATAAATCTGTCAGTGAGAATCGTAAAAACCACTCAATTGTATAAATTCTGAGATAAGTGGTATAAGGTGGATTGTATAATTACGATGATCAAATTTCTTAATGTTCAATGGAAGCGTTTAGAAATTTCCAAATGTTTAAAGATGTGATAATACATGATATTCTGTTCTACCACTAATTATGGCAATAAATTTTCCTACGACCTTCCATAATTGCAAATATTGGCATATGATTTTTAAAATGCAAATTTCTGTTTTAATTTTAAGGAATTTGTTGTAGGATATTTGAGTTGTTTTATCACACAAAAAAGGTTACCTTTTGGTTTGATTAAAAATAATGCATTACAACATAAAACATTTGAAACATGTAACCTATAATATAATATAAGCCGTTATTGCAAAAGTAGGTCATTTTTATTATTTCAACGTTTTATTGAGAAACTTGAAGGGATGACATAACAGGAAGTACAAACGAGTAAGTGATGTAGTTAACTTTGAACTTAAGACGTTCGGTACTCTGCAGTGGCGTCACTCAAAAATTTACAGGGAAATAATTCGATTCCTGCCCGAGTCTGGAAGGACCTTTTCGAAGAGACAAAGCCCTTGGTGAACTGGGCAGCGACAAAGTGAACTGGAGAGAAATCAAGTTTAACACTGCAGTGAAAATTTAATAAAGTCGCCCGTCGGACAGAGAAAGAGAGCGAGAGATGGCAAGCAAGCATCACTGCCAGACAAATATTGGCAAACATCAATTTGGACGGCAATGGCCGTGCTCCCGAGACTTGCCATTGCGGGCCCCTTTGTAGGTCTATACGACCTTTATTGGGGGTATAAATTTTATTTATACCCGGTCATTTTTTATTAAAAGATATCCCGGCTTGGTGTTTTCTTCATTTTTCTTCTTGTTTCCCCGTACTCAAGTCGATTTTGAGGGCACTGTTACATTACAATAACTTTAACCCCGACACATCAACCCACCCTCAAAAACGGAACCCTCTGAACATTATCTCTAAATAAATGCTATTAGATATATCAGATTTATTAAATTTACTAGTTTGTTACCGTTACATTCCCTGTCCATATTATTAGACTCACCATAGTTGATATCAGCATTCAAAAATTCAAAATACATACTTCAAAATACCTGGGGTGGCCCTCACCCAACTTTCCGACTAAATCGTTGGCACAATGAACTGCCTAAACCGTTTTTCAATTATTTTATTTAGTAAAGCCAGAGCCATCTCTGGACGCTACCTAACGTCAGTTTCAGTGACAGAATTGCATTTGTCATACTGACATTTAATGTCATGTAATGTCCGTACAAACTTCAGTGCCACTGACATTACATGACATTGCAAATTGTCAGACAACCAATAACAACTCTCTAAAACCTTATAGCGCCTAAACCGTTCATCCCATTGATCTGTAAATTGGTATACATATTTAAAGTCACTGGATGGTGAGTTGATATCAGTTTGGCCAAAATCGGATAAATCCCTAAGAAGACGCTTGTCACATCTGCTACTTCCGCTGTCAGATTGTCACCAAAAACACTCCAGTTCGTCCCCCGGCAATCCTAAATATGCATACCAAATTTCAGCCCTATCTGTTGTTCCGTTTGGGCGCAATCGTGTTCACGGCCATACACACATGCATACATACATACATACATACACACATATATACATACATACATTTTCCAGAAATCAGTGCAATCGGTTCAGAGGACCTCAAAACGCGATTTTCCGCGGAAATCTCGATTTATTTTTCCGTCGATTACAATACTTTCCTTCTAGGGCACTAGTCGGAAAGTAAAAACAAAGTACTTGATATCTCAAACAAATGTACTTTTTACCACCAGTTTGTCATTAGAATAATGTTATTAAACAAGTATTAAAAAAGTATTAAATATTTAAAAATATATTCTTCTTAGTGTCTAAAAACTACCTAAATATCTACCGGTAACATAAAAATCATAGCCAAATTGCCAATTAGATCCACCTTCAATGCACAGTTGAATACAGACACAAAAGGAAATTGTAACAATGGATAAGAGGATAGGCACTAGTGGCTAGGGTATATGTGAAGTCGTACCACTTGACCCCTAATGCGGAGTCAAGTGCACGCTTGGATCTGATATTTTCCTCTGATTGCGCGGACGAAATGCAAAAATAAGGTACTCAGAGCGAGCTTCCTCTCCGCACTCCACAACGCCGCCATCTTCAAACCGTAATCACGAACTAATCGGTTTTTAAAACCCCCCGCGATCTGATACCGCCGACCGACGACGACGCAACGGCAAATCGAAGATGCAATTTTAGCGCAAATCGACTCATTTCCGATGTACGATGCATACTTGCAACGGCGCCAACTGCATATTGGAACGGCAAACACGAATTTGTTACGATTCGCTGATAGTGTGGAATATAAGCACCTGTCATTTTGCACTCTTTTAATGGTATAATTTGAGTCAATCTGGTTCAAAATAATTTTTTTAATCTTTGCTTGGTACTGGTGATTCTAATTAATTTGGCTTTAAAACTGAGTAGTCGACAACATGCAGTAATATGGAGTATTTTGCAGTAATACGTGCAGTAATATTCAGATGCATAATAAAAATCATAAAAGTCTGTCGTTTTTAATCAACATGGTTGGTGTATTGTAATATATTCATGGTGTAGTCCTCATCTGGTCGAAAGTAATAAATGGGCCGTTCGTTCGGTTTATTGTCGGGGCGAGATACATGTTAATGTTTTGTAAAACTGCACTTTAATAGCCGATAAATCTTGCGCTATTAACGTTTTACGTGCGCAGCGTTCGAATTTTCAAGTTTAAATTAATGCGCGCCCATTAGGGCACCACTAGGAATTACAGTCAATTCCGGCTCATAATAGCGCAAATTAAGTTTGAAGTTTTATGATGTTCACCATTAGTTACCGCACTCCGGAACACAACCGTTACGCGTCGACGGCTCGCGTATAATTCAAAATAATTATTGCGCATACCTCGTCCAATTATTGCAGTATTAGTGGCCTAAAAACACCCCTAAAAAGTACCAAATTTTGATCTCGTATGACTTTACTAATCTTCGATGAATATGTAAAATTTGTTAATAAAAATATTATAGAAGTACATCGTCGAAATTTTGTAGTTTTTATCTTTCTTCAATAGATTTGGAGAAGTGTTGTCGGAATCGAACATTCCAGTTACAGATCATAATTAAAAGTTAATATTGACTTTATTGAACGCGTCCGCCAGTGTTCCGTTCGCCAGAACGGTATGCAATTTCCAGGAGTATTTTTCCAGCACATAATCCGAGGGAACCAGAACCCTGGTTGCCTCGGATCTTCCATAGAAAGGTCGAGCGATGGAGTGGAATTGAGTAAATCCTGGTAGACCAAGGTGGTCACCGTGCGCGCTGGCCGAATCCCTCTGCATAATTTATATTATGTTTGCCGTAAGCAATGGCTCTAAAATAAACACGTACATGTCTAAGAAGCCTTAGGCGGAAGTAAGTCCGATCTTTCAATTGATGGTGAAACCTCAAAGCAGGTCTCAACAGTTATCCAAATAGAAATCTTTCTGGTCCTCTATAAATGCATTATTAAACGAAATAAATTGAATGGCTTAGAGGATTTTTTATATTTCATCTGTGAATTGACATTTTATTATATGGCTAACCAGCTCATCTCTCTAATGTATTATAAAATTAGAATTGTTTATTGATATCTCTGCTACAGGTAAACTATCTTCATCACCTTTCGAGTCATAATGATTGTTTTGTTGATTTCTGTTAATAGATTTATTGTTTCGTTTTATCTATTTAATTTTATTCTATCAGCCCTTATTAAGGTTAGGAACATAAAAACATCAGTTAGCGGCCAGTTAGACTTGCCACAAGGTTAAGAACAAGAACCTACGTAAATGTTGTCTACGAATAGTGAATTTTGATCATTAAATTTGAGTATCACACTAGCAGTTAAAAGAACCATTTTCCACCCCCTACACTGGGAGTTGAGGAACAATAGATAAGACGGAATGTCACGAAACCCATAATCCCTAAATAACTTCTTTTCAATTTCAAGTTCAATTCGATTTGTCAAAAACTCTGTAGAGAAAATAAAGCCCTCTGTAATTGGATATCGGAATATCCCCCACAAAACAAAACAAACATCGACTAACTTTCGAATGATTCCCCATCGCAAAATTTCCAGATTACTGGGGCGTAATCAAATCAATTGAGTTTATAAGTTCCCTGTAGGATTGATCCATATTCGTCAAGCGATTTTTTTTCTTGGTTGACCGCCATACAGTCCAGGTACTTTCCTCATACATTTATGTAATATATTTAGCACGCGATTAGGTCGGCAATTCGGTTATCGAAAAATGTTACCGTATTACATGAGGCGGAAAGCACTACGATAGCGGTTATCCGCCACATAAAGTAACAAAATTGGTCATGGTGGAATAACTAGCCAATGAAAGCGGATCGAGTTCGGACCATGTTTATGTTGATTTTATCGAACGATATTGTGCCTGTCGGCGCGAAAAACGACCCAGAAGTATCAGAATCACTAATATCACTATTATCTAGCAACATGGAAGTAAAGTTACTATTATAACCTATAAATACACTCCATTTAAAAACTTTAGGCTTTAGGGTGTATACAATTCACGACATTTAACTGATAAACGTAAGTAACCACTGACATGACATGACATTGTAGGATTCTATGACGTTAGGTTGGGGTCCAAGTGCCTGTGGCTTAAATAATAGTAAAAGTTAAAAGTTTAAATTAAACACTTGTGCCAACAATATAGTCGTAAACTTGGGTGGGTTATAAATATTGAGACCAAGAATCCCTTAAAATTAATGTGCTGAATTAACATACACCTTGTGTACTGCACTGATCCGGTCATCAACATGTTTAATCATTAAATTCATTTCAGATCAAGCATGAATAAATTATTTGTTGCCTCGGTTCGGTTATCCCACTCAGTTTTGGATTGAAAGCGAATGCTGACAAAAACAATTTGCGCCAAAACGCAAATGCAACTTTCATGTGTCGGGCTACCCTGCAGCCGGGTATTGTCAACACAATTTATTCTAAAATTCATTCCTATGCATTCAAAATGCATAGGAATGACGAGTAAGAAAATTAAAAATGGATTACTAACTATATACTGCACAGAGTTAGGTAAGTGTATGGAGACTAAATAACCACTTTACAACAGTTGGAGGATATGTGTATAAAGGCAACTGAATTGATTTATTTATTTTTTAGGAAATGTTTGCAATGAGATAGTGTTGATAATAAAATTAATAAAAAAACGCACAGTCCGATTTCCGACAGTGTCAAGCGTCCGAAATTCCACCGAATGAAATATAATACATGACAGTGCGGTGACAATGGCAATAGCCGGTTTCAATGGAGAGATTCTTATCGCTTTTAGTTTAATATCCGGCGTGTTGCAAGCGGGGGAAGGGGATCTGGTGGCTGTCGCCGGTTGAACGAAAGTCGGATTCACAGCAAAGGGGTGGCGGGCGGGAATGAAAACGAAATGGTGGAGGCGACGGGATAGGGTTGCGGCGAAACACATTGTCCTGACAGCCGATAAAGTTGCCACAAAGTGATGATTCTGATTCAATTTTGGTGGAAATTGAATGAAAATTAATTGTCAAACTTGGAAAACTCCATTACCGCGTTTCAGTAATTCGCATTGGAATACATCGACGCGTAAATGAGACGACAGCGCCGACGCAATCGCGGAAGCGCGCGGGGTAAACTTATGTTGTTGTGTGCTTCTGTTCTGAGGAGAACCGAGTACGAAGGAAGAGACAAGCCGCTGCCGGAGGGAACAATCCCAGGACAATCCTAACCCTGTGTTCTCTTGTCACCGACACACTACACAAATATTCGGCCTTAATTAAGTTTGTATTATTGATTTGGACCGCCCGATATACCCACGAATAATTCAATTTATCCCTTTTCTGCCTATCTTAACGGTTTATTGATTTATAGAATAGAATGCTTTACATTAAGTGCACACTTGGTACTTTTTGTACTTAGAGACAATCTTGGTCCACAAAGAGAATGCATCACCAAAGATAAACGTCTGTCAAAAAGCAATACGTCCGATTTACGATTTGGGTAGAGGCTGTCATTGACAACATTACAGTACAAATTGTGCGGCCATGTGTATGAACGCTGCTTGTTTGGGGAATGATGTATTACCTCTGGCCTCAATGTTCATGACATGTCGTCTGTTCACCATGCCTACGCTATTAATATGCGCTGTTACAAGTTTGTTAATAATGCAGGGTCGGAATGCGTTACGTAACAGCCTCCGTATACCACACAGGCTGCTTGACAATCAAAATTGTACTAGTATATTTTACACGTTACAGCTAACGTGACGGCGATTTAGCTAATTACGGGGGTGACATCTCTTGACAAAGACGAGAAACTGAATTATAGAACACATTTTCTTCAATTTATACTTACATAGCTTCAATCGTACAAAATAGGATTTAGGACGTTGATCTGTGATTGTTTCTATATATAGATAAAATCATACACGACAGTATACAGATTTTTGTTTATTAAATGCCTCCTTGCAAAGCCAGGACTTTAAAATGTCCTACATGACTGAATCTACGTTTCATAGAGAAATTTACGATTTCCATACGTTCCCCTACCTCTTAACATGTATAAGAGGGACGCATTTCCTTTATCGCTATATCAATTGGACAAGCAGCCACATATATGGGTATTTTGGGCGATTTCATTCGCATTGACCAGTCCGATCCGCATCTGGAATCGTTCCGAAGTAGAATTCTTTCGCTTCAGATGATATATACCGGTTTGCATAAGGTCCTTTGGGAATACGGCCAGCACAGTATTTACGTTCAATACGGAGCTGAGAATTCATTTTTCAGTTCTATTATGCATACGCGAATTCGTAAATACTCGTATAATTTTACTGAGTCGAAGGAACTAGCGATTACATAATGTATGTAAATGCAAAAGAAGGAATGAAATTCTCTAGTCAAAGACTAATTTTCTAAGCTTATTTAAAATGCTTACCTTCCCAAAATAATCATTAAATATCCGTAGTCTAGTTCTAACTATCGGATATTTTCATGTTATATCCTACATAAGATCCATAATAATTCCACCAAATTGCGAATGAAGGAGCGTCTCTTCAGCGTTAAAGGAAGCAATTTAGGTTTGACTTCCCAAGACAATCGTCAAGTGAGGTAGGTTAGGGAGTAGTTTGGGCACCTCTCTGCGGTTCTCCCTCTAATTTGGCGAGGCTGGCTTGCTAAGAGGTTCTGGTGGCGCCTTCAACTCGAAAACCCCGCAGTGGTCACTCGAGTACAAGTTAACGATCTGACAGTAGCACGGATTTGCATGTTTGCAGCATTAGGCGGGACGGCTTGTGGCTTTTCACAATGACGTCGCGATGCAAGTCGAGTAATACCGCGCTTCTACGGGCTTTGAGATCAGCTTCAGAGATCGTTAAACAAAACAAAAACACTTGATGAACAAAGTAGATTAAAAAGTACATGTAAAAACATACTTTAAACCATACTTGTATTGAAAATAAACTTGTATGGTGAAAACACTTCCTCGTTCTTCCAGTGGTTGTATTTCTTTCTAAAGGGTTTCAACGAATACTTATTACGCGAATAGAGACCCATACAAGAAAAAACAGCGAGGCAAAATAACATTTTTATTCAAAATACAAAACCACCCGTCCCGTTTACGATCTTACGAACCTATACAGTGTACACAGGGTGGGATATAGGGGAATGCATTGGGCCGTAACACGGTATTCCCGAGTTGAAAGATGGATATAACTTGCCGGAGTGATCCGAATTGAGTATGCGGATGCGTGATATCCCTAAAATGAATAGTAGTAGTCTGACGGTGGTACGTTCGCGTGGCGGAGTCCAATTTTAGTCGGTGGCGCATTTTTAGCAGGGCCCGAACACGAACAAAGCATTTCAGAGGGTCGGATGGTAGCGAGAGGCACGAATAATTTATACTTCAGGCCCATCGATAATACATAATGCATGATCCTAGAATCTAGATCACTTTATCACCAATTAGAAACAGACCTATAACCATTTAATACAGTATTTTAAAGTGAAGTTTGAGGTTCAAATTCTGGGTGTTCCTCTGCCTTTTTTAATTTTTTTTTCGTCTATAAATTTATCTTTCCGTACCACTAGAAACCCAAACCAGAACGTGTCTAATAATAAATTCTATTCGGCGCATGAGTTTCGTGGCTGTGACTCTATTAAAATTCGATTTATTTTTCAGTTTGGCAGTCATTACTGTGGTTATTATTCCGAAAGCACGGGTCTGTCTCGTTGCGCGCTAGCATCGAGCACTGTTTCTTCGCTGTAGTTGGCGACAGTGATAGATGAGCACTTGGCACAGTACTTAAAATTGAACTTTAATGGTCCCCGGCACGGATAACGGCGCTATACCAGAGGTACGCTCTCCTACTGGTCTGCAACTTCGCCCGCCTGCGGTGCTTCAACATAAATCTTTAGCCGAGGAAGAAGTATGCTGAACACCGAGATACATTATGTACTTGGTAAAACTACCGGTTTTTTGGAATCAATAAAGAAGTACGTTTAGTGTTTTTGGAGTTACTTTTATGGATAAAACCTTAGGTGAAAATTGAATTTTAAGGCATTTAGATCTTCTTCTAACACGAGGATAATACTATTACGAAACGATAACGAGTATCCTACAGAAAACAACTGAAATTGGGTTTTTACCAATGTCAATGTCAACTCTAACCAAACAGAGTAGGTAATCTTGAGTGTAACTAGGTAATAGGAGCATTAACGTATTTTCGGTTATTAGCGGCAACATATACATCATACTCCATTATAGTAATCAGCTCAATCCATTCTTATTTCTTCTGATTGTCACTTGCCTATGCATCGACAAAAGCGCGGTCACGCAATATTAAAATAAACCATACACTGCGTTCTATAATAATAATCTATTATAAATGCGAACGTTCGCTGTGGAAATATGCCGCAATATCCTGATTAAAAACGTAACGCAAAACAGAGTAATAATAAAGTTACACAAACCATCACAGTCCATCAGAAGAAAAAAAAGCGTGGTGTCACCATAAACAAGCAAAGGGCGTACTTACAGCATAAGGGGGGGCAGACTAAATTGTCAATAATCTAGTTAATGTAGCTGTGGACATGGGTTTAGCGCCATAAAGTATACGTATACAGGACACAGGATACGCGTTACGCGGCAGGAAACATTCCATTTAGTTAAGTGCGCACACATAAATCCAATAAGCCCCATAATACGGTTAATAACCTCTCTCTCCCTTTTTTATAACTGACTCTTGATACAGTATATTACCAGAGCACGTGCAGATAAATATGGATGGTTCTTTCAATGATGCATTGGCAAATTCTTCGCCACGGAACCTACAGCATATCTACAAAGATGTTTTTTTCTGTTTTGCCTCTTCGGCAAAGCTCAACAATAAAACTTAACGGGTACATTATTATCGTTCGTACTCAATTAAGGGAAGAAAACGGGGAACAGTTACAGCTGTAATGAAATGAACTGTTTACGATTTACGCGCCCAAAGAAAGGGCCACAATTAAGCGAATTGAAAGTGAATTCTTTATGTCGTTTCGAGGAAGGGCAGTGGGAAAAGTTTTTATGGCTGGAGTGCCCTCGCAAAAGTTACAACCGGAACCAAAAACAACTTGTTTACCGCCCCTAATCGAAGCTTTATTTACACGACTAATTTCGCAATTAACGTCGGTAAATTTCATTAATGAACCCGCGCTTCGGACTCTTTACGAATCGAAGCAAACATTTCAACAACGTCATTCGTATACCAACCGATTAACTGCAGGGTTAATTGTCTTTTGAATGTTTAATCAGGAATCTTTCACTATGATCAATGATGACAGCGGCATTATGATTAGAGCATGACGATTAGCATTTATCACAACCATCGAGTTGTCAATCTATTACAGAACCAAAAACGAGAAAACTTTTATATTGACTTCTTTATCGGTAAAATAGTAAAGATAATGTTAATATAACTTCTTATAAGAAACTAAACCTTTAGTAATTACGTCAACATCTGTTTTTAATATCTTTTGATCCTACGAGTAAGAAGACCAATAAAATTCAGTACGAGTTCCAAAGCGGTCTAAATTTCATCTCCCTAAGTACATAATTTTATTACTGCATCTCCCGTAGGAATGCCGCTCGGGCGGTGTATTTTATTAGTTCTGGGTCGGTCGAAAGCCGCCACCGGTCGATCTTACCGCCCAGCAAACCCTTCTACCTACTCCCGTCTCCCACCACTTCTTCCGCTCGCGTAATCTTAATCTTATCCCGTCTCGCCGCTTTAAAAATACAAAGAAAACAAATCGCAACAGAACGGGGTTTGTTGAACATCAAATGGCTATGTAACTGCTGCACGAGCTGTTAAACTGGAACGACAATAACGCGGTTTGTAACGGTTAATGTATTGCAGGTATCCAGACAACGAAAACTTTGCGGAACTCCACTGCCCGTAAAAGAACCAACTTTGGCAACTTTCCTTTTTCTTGTCTCAATGTCACCAACCCAAGGAAACACACGTTTATAAAACGTTGTAAAATGGTAGAAAACCAAACGTTTTCACGCTAATTAACCTTAACGGTTTAAATGTATAAAATGTGCACCTGGATACGGTCATAATTATGTTCATCAGCGACAATATTGTGATCATTACTAACCGCATAAATTCTCTTTGAAATTCGGCAAATAAACCATTACCATTAATCGAATATTGATTAGTCGTTATGTCGCTAAAGGGGAGAAACTATTACCGTTAAACAAGAACCATTAACGATAAACAATTTACTGCGACGCGAGACCGCTAGGCGGCGCACTGCACGACAAACCTCATTAATGATCCATACACAGATTTTCCCATCACCTACTAAGCCCGATTCACTCAATATCGATTCGAAACACCTGGAACACTTAATTAACAGAGCAAATTCGAAAAGTTACCACGCATACCGACAGCCTCTGACAGAACAGTGACCGTTTCGGACTGGGGTTAATCTTGTGTGTGATTTTCCGGTGCGGCGAAGAGAAAACGGGGGAAAACTTTGTGCGTTCGTCTTGAATAATTTCGGTTTATCTCGTGTGCCCGGAGAGTCCGATATCGACAAGAAATACGGTTTTTCTGCGCCTCTTGATGTCAGTTTTTGTTTATCCTTTGCGGCTTTTCCGTCGCCCTTTGTTGATTTACTGCTTATTCGAAACGTATTGATTTGTGACGAAAAAATATACAACAATCGCTATGAAAGATAGAAGTGTATTGAACGGAATCAACGGGTCAAACAAAATTTTATCATTAATTTTTACTTTCCGACTAGTACCCTACAAGAAAGCTATTGTAACCGACGAAAAAAAATCGAAATTTTAGTGGAAATGCGTTCTGGGGTCTCCTAAACCGATTGCAATGATTTCTGAAACATGTACGTGAGTATACATGTGAACACGAGAGCGCCCAATCGGGACAACGGATCGGGCTGAAATATGGTATACCTAAGAATTACCAGGGGACAAACTGGCAAAAAACAACCGAAAGTGACAAATGTTACATGTGTTTTCTAAGGGATTCATCGGATTTTGAGCAAACAGATACCAGCTCATCCTTCAGTGACTTTAAACTTATGTACCAATTTACAGATCAATGGGATGAGCGGTTTAGGCGCTAATTACAAATGTGTTTAGATACTTAGATGAGTTAATGCTGTAGATGAAAAGTTGGGTGGGTGTCCTTTTTTCTTAGGGTTACTTGATAATATATAATGTTCGAATTCGCAGAATATTTTTAAGTTTCCATACTTTTAAATATTTTTGATCGAAAAACTGTTACAAAATTACCCCATTTTCGACAAAAGATTACAGTTACGAGTTTTGCATGAATTGGCACAAAAAAATACAGACAAGCAAACAATATTCTGTTACGATTCATTAGTTTTCGTCAGTAGTTTAATAAAAAGAGAAAGAACAATGATTACAATTTTGATGCTATTGACTTATGGAAAAGGAAAACAATCCTGAAGTAATATGGAAATTTAAGTTTCGGCTAATAACTATTGCAGATGGCAACAGAGATAACAGTGACAGAGATGGAGACTTAACAGTAAACAAGGGGAAGACAGTAAAGCGAGTTGTACCCCAATTTAATCATAAAAGCACGCGGCAGCTGGTACTCTGTAAAGCAGTTTTATTGATGGACGTTCTATCTGACAACCAGGAGAAAATTTTGCAAGGGTCAAGAAAAGTGACATGAAAGCTCGTGTTTAACTTTAGGCATCGACTTCACGTCTGTCTAAAGTGGTTACTCCCTTAAGCCGACATCATTAGCTAAAATATAAAATACAGCTGTGTTTTTAAAAGAGATCACTTTTTAGTAGGTAGGTTACGACTTTTGATAATAAATACATGTAGTGTTCATCTATTATATATGCAACACCTGTACTAACTAAATTAATATAAAACAATATCCATTTAAGGTTTTCTTTCAACATGCTTAAAATAAAAATCAATAACATAACTAAACAAACAGCTATTGTAGAGTCCCCGTGTTATATTAAAATAAATTATTCAACAGTAAGATAATTTAATAATTATAGAAATTACCGGTAATTTGCCAGTAAATTTGAGAGTGATAATGACGGTAAAACTCATTAACCGGTTATTCGGTTGTCGGTAATGCAATCCCTACTACACAGGCTTACTGTACTGGATTACTAAACCGCTGTCAGTTAGTGAGTACAAAACTTGATAGCTAACTTCATAAGCTATGGTTTTACTGCAAATTTAATGAACTTTCTGCTTGAATTATGAATTGTAAATTCATGAAATTTACTACTACGGCAAAACTCAGTAAAATATTCACTGGGTTCAAGTGATTTTTCCATATCAAGTTCCAGACAGATTTGCCAGAAATACATACAAACATTGTAAAATACTGTATACGGGCCATTACAGATACGGACAATTAGCTTGAAGTATTGCTATATACCATCGCCGGGTAGGGGTGAGTGTTGCGGAGGGTTGCTAGTATAGTAAGTACGTTTCGAAGTCAAATTTCGGAATAATTACCACCTGAAGGAAGAAGTCGTGCCGGGTCTTATCTAGTAAATTTACAGTCTCGTAAAGAGATTCAAATGTATGTAAATAACGTAGGCCGCCCGCCTCGCAGGGAACAAATTGTTCCCGTACAACGGCTCGCGGTGCTCCCCGGCAACGGTATTAATTACAGCGGACGTGCCAAAAATTCCCCTTCGCGCCGCCAGGGGCCGCGCGAGGCGTGACTTTTTTCACAGCCCGCTTCCTAATTCCCGCCCATAAATGTTGAATTTCTTCATCAGCGAGGGAATCTCTTCCGACGTTCATCAATTTTCCCTCCGTTTTCAATGAAGAGGGCAGACGAAGGTTGCGAAAACAAAACAATACGGTTTCTTTATGTTTTGAGATTTATCTAAAAATAACCTTTAATGAATATTGTAATTTTTAAGAATAAGATTCGGGAAAGAATAATTAATTAATCAGATAACAATAATAATTAAATATTATCTACAGTAATTTTTAGTAATATTATAATGCCGATTTATTTGAAACTTTGTTCGTGTTTTGCATCTTGTAACATGTTGTTGCAACAAATATAAAAATTGCACCGACATCCAGCAAAACAAACAAACAAACTGATATTTCTGCATAAAATAACCATGTGCAATTTGCATAGAGTAATAAACATTCGATAATTCGCCAAGCGAGGGAAAAATTGTTAGTGTGTTTGGTCGATTTTTTAAGTAACCTAGTATATATTTATATTTGTTAGCTAGCCGATATGTTTTATTAACGATGTCGAACTAATTTGAAACGTGCCAGCGCAGTGCAGCGCGACAATTCAGCTGAATCGCGATCGCGGAATTTTATTCCGCCGGTCTCCGGGGGCGTATAAATCGGGCCGGTGATATTACGACGCAATTCGGCATGAAGTTTCGGACTTTTCGAATGCGATTTATTTCCGAATCGAGTTCGTGCACTGGCTGCCGGAGATATGATCTATTCAGAATGTGAACTTTAAAAGTACCCGGAAGAAATCTAATAGCCCAATCAAGAAAGTATTGCCATTTCACATCCGTACGGTTTAAAATCGGTCCTTTTCCAAACTGTTGCCAGAAACATACAATACAAGACAACATGTAATAGTACGCTCAAAGTGTAAATAATGGCTCAAAACAATGTATGTATATCTACCCAACAGTCTACCCAAATTGCCTCTCAATTATTGCCAATGTTTAAGATATTTATTTATAGCAAAAAATCAAATTGTTTATTTTTAAACTTGAAAACTTTTACTTGACAGTGGTTTGCACTAAATATGTATGGCGTCGCAGTCGATTCGACATCACTGCCAGGCCAGTTAATAAGACGTATACTATCCACTTCATTAGTGAAACATCACCTTATCAAATATGAGGTAAATCATTATATTCAACGATTCTTGACTTATTTTCTCGTTACTAGTGCTGAAATGTTTACCACTTATAAAGTTGTTGTATGAGAGATTGGTACGTTCCCCGTATTCGTTGTAGGAGGTCAAATTGGCGGGAACAACCGCGACTCCCTAACATGGTAGCATTTGGCCAAGCGCGGTTTAAGGGCTTTAATTACTGGTCAAAATTCTAATTCATCAAATCTCTTCCAATTTATTCGAAGGCAAAACTAACTGGGTTCTTTTTCTTGAACCTTGTGAACACATTTTCTGACTACTAACTGACGCGTTTAAGTATTTAACATTTAATAAGGGCTGATAAAGCAAGACTACTCAAATGAAACGAAACACTTATCAAAACAATAACATCTATTAACAATAATAATCAACAATCCCGTTTGATAGGTTACATAGAAAAATGAATGAAGCTTTGAACATATTGACGTTTAAATTAAACCTAGGAGTTGATTTAGACAGACACACGTTTAGCAGAAATATGAATAATTTAATTTACAATGAAATGCGAGACGAGTTGAAAAGACTTACCAGGGATAAACTTAAGCGGCTAAGAACGTTCCACAAAAACGTGTACTTTACATGACGGTGGTTGAAATGAGAAGAGCGAGATCTGTTCGTTTGCATCCCTCGACCCCAAAGGAAGCCGGAAGCTTTTCTTCTTAGCCAATGACAACTCTTCAATTTTAAACTTATAACACGCGGTCAAATCCTAAACCAGATGTTCAACCCTAGCAAAAACCTTTGACATTCCCGAATGTTCTTACAAATATCTCGCTTAATTTGATCATATCTTAATAAATAAATAATGGGTTTCCGACCCATTACATCATCATCATCTGCTGCAATGGGTAAAAATTGATATCTTGTCTCACTTTTCCCCAGCAAAGTTCATAAACCAAGTTTAATTTGCGATTCCCTAGCCGTAGTAGTAAAAGGTAAGTAAAGGTAAACAGGGAACCAATTCAATTCAGACATCCAGCGCCATGGAATTGAGTTTCCGCAGTGGTATGACTTCTTTCCCCGCTGCTGGCGGCGTTATTTGTTTACGACGTGCCGTAGGCAACAGAGGCCCTATAAGCACACATAAAATGCTATTTAAATTTGCTAGATGCCCCCCGCGGTAGTGGAATTGCTATGGATCCGCAAAATAAAAAAAATCATACTCCGACAAACATATACGTACCGTATTTTTCGAACCGTATTATAATGTCGACTGTTTGTATATTTACGCCGGCGCCGCGGTGTGCATTGGGCGGTTTTTGTTGTTTAATACGCAAAAGTGCCCACTTCTGCTCTACCTGCTAAACATCTCTTTGAAAAAAAATTACATTTAGTTAAAATTACACAATAGATACGCTTACGTTTTAACAATAAAACGGTAACATATTTTTTTCCGTTGTCGGGTAGGTATTATGCATTTGGTAGAAAATGCGATTAGTTAAATCGGTGAATCGAAAACTAAAAGTCTAGATTTTTATATTAAAAATACATAATCTTCCATGCAGTGTTTAGTGTAATTATTCGTAGTAAAACGTTAATTTTGAATTGTTTATTTTAGAGAACAATAGTTAATTATTGTAATCAGTAATGATCATCACTAGGGCAAGCAAAAGTATGCAAGGGTATATCTTTTTCTTCTGTCTACATGCTGACTCTAGCATGAAATTAGTTATAAATCTGTTTCAGAGAAAGCCGAACATTTTAAGACATATTTAAATAATAACGTGTATTCCAAATTTTTTTTTAATACTTTGAACTAAGCTACTCCTTCTACTTCTATTGAGTGGATGTATACATAACTGTCGTTTAGATTTGATCGATGACACCTCCATTGACATGGTACTAAGCGAGACTCTACACTCCTATATGGCTACAAGTTGCGAGCTGTGACTCCTGCAAAATATACGCAAGAAGCACAACTAGGTTCTAGAAGCTCCAGTATGGCCACGCACAAGACAACCAGTCGTACGCTTCTCGCATCGTTTTTAATTTAAATTAATTTTTTGTCATTTTAATAGAATAATCAAAGTTTGCTTTTGTTTACCGAATTAGTAAATCCTCCATCCATAGACTGCAGGTATAAATAATTCAGGTGTAACGTGATTTAGCGTAAAGCTTTCACGATTAATAATTCAGAAACCCTTCCACTGTTTTTTGTAAACTTGACTATACAGAGGGCGCCCTGAGCCTAAGTCGCAGCTTCCCCTAATCCAAGCCCCTCCAGGCATCCTCCCCTTTGACGGCTATTTTGCAGAAGGACCAAAGGGCCAAACATATTTAGAGATAATTTATAAGGAAGAAAAATCAAAACAAAGTTCATCCTTTCAGTCCGTCTTTTTTTCACTTTCTCTCTCTCTCTCCAACTTAAAAAAAACGACTCTTCTAAAAATACTCACTCGCCCTTATTTTTTTCATCTTACTCTCTCTTACGGTATCCCATTTCGTTTGCACAGCACGCCCTCTTCTTCAATTGAGTTATTCAGTTTGCATGTTTTCGCTCGGAAGGAATCAACGTGTCAAACTTTTTTGAGACGGCTATACGGCTGGCGGGGGTGCATTTATTGGGCGCCAGAAGATGGCGTTGGGGTGGAGAGGCGAGAGCAACGAAAGGGAACGTATTTAGCAAAAGGTTTCATTAAAGTTTCGGTGATATATTCGATCTTTTTTTCGCACGGAGTTTTCGCGTCGCGACGACGAAGTAGGGCTGGAGGCGAGGAGTCGCTAAAGTCACGGCAGGAAATCATAAAGAAAAAAATGTGACAGGTCGGGGTTACGCTAATCCATAAAGTACACAGAAACTGAATCCGAAACTTTTCTCATTTTAACCTGGGCCATAACAGGGTTGTTGAGACGCTATATACGGTTGGGCCGCGAAAGTACGATTATGTTTATCATTTTATGAGGGTTGAGGGCCATGTTCTGTGTATGCTTTAATATTAAAGAGTTATGATGATAGATATTTGTAGGAGGTCAAAATGGCGGGAACAGCCGCGACTCCCTAACATGGTAGCATTTTGGCCGAGCGCGGTCTAAGGCTTTAATTACTGGTCAAAATTCTAATTCATCAAATCTCTTCCAATTTATTCGAAGGCAAAATTAACTGGGTTCTTTTTCTTGAATCTTGTGAACACATTTTCTGACTACTAACTGACGCGTTTAAGTATTTAACATTTAATAAGGGCTGATAAAGCAAGACTACTCAAATGAAACGAAACACTTATCAAAACAATAACATCTATTAACAATAATAATCAACAATCCCGTTTGATAGGTTACATAAAAAATGAATGAGGCTTTGAACATAATGACGCTTAAATGAAACCAGAAGTTGATTTAGACAAATACATTTTTTAGCAGAGATATGTTAGATATGCAGAGATATGTATAATTTAATTTACAATGAAATGCG
Organism: Aphodius granarius; assembly: GCA_963971325.1. Taxonomy (NCBI): domain Eukaryota; kingdom Metazoa; phylum Arthropoda; class Insecta; order Coleoptera; family Scarabaeidae; genus Aphodius; species Aphodius granarius. The sequence goes on from OZ020226.1 coordinate 14,664,456, forward strand.
AGACGAGTTGAAAAGACTTACCAGGGATAAACTTAAGCGCCTAATAAGAACGCTCCACAAAAACGTGTACTTTACATGACGGTGGTTGAAATGAAAAGAGACAAAGACCTGTTCGTTTGCATCCCTTGACCCCAAAGGAAGCCGGGCAACACTTCAAATTTAAACTTATAAACACGCGGTCAAATCCTAAACCAGATGTTCAACTCAACACCAAAATCTTCGATATAACAAATAAATAATGGGTTTCCGACCCATTACATATTTATTACTATTCATTCTATATATATATTCATTACTGAAACTGTGTCACTAAATAAACTGCCGGAAATACCAAAAGAACCAGATCCGGGAACAAACCCCGTAGTTGACGGTGTAAGCCAACAGGCAGTGAGCAGAATTCTCAAAGAAATAAGTACCAATCACTATTTCTGATCAGTAATTACCCAGATATATTAAATTTTCCAACACTACAGAATTTTTAAGTGTTAAAAGAAGGAACAGAATTGACAGATGTACCTAGTAGTTACTTTGAAACTTAGTAACTTTGATACAGAATTGATAATTGTGTTCTTCAACTTAACCTTTAACAACTTTACTTCGTTACCAACTGAATAGTAACTTTCATTCAGAATTTGACAGAATGTAATAATAGTAATTCAGTGTAACTAGAAATTGAACATACGTCGCTATACTGCACCGTCTCCAGAAGAGATAGCAGACACTCTAGTGATGAAAATTGTTGGTCTCCCGCGTTGATCGATACTGTTATTAACGTCCAAAGATTGATGGCTTTTGTATTAGTCAGAGGACCTTTTCCTCGTATACTCCTATAGATATATATATTGGACAACGTGGGTGAAATGTGTGATGATGGTTGGTTCCGTCCCCGCCCACCCTCTCTAGACAGGGAGTTTGTTGTGCTCTCTTTTTCCCGACAGAGGGCGATGTCGTCGCCCGCGAGTTTTATATAGTCGACACACTTCACCGGATACGGGACACATTTCGGCGGCGCACCTCGTCGCCTATCGGTCGCATTTTCCAAATACCTGACTCTTGTATTATAAGGAATTTGTCCCGTCGCTTCAACTCGGAACAGCCGCACAGAGGGGTATTTGATAACATGGTTCTCTTTGTTGCTAACTCCAGGGCGAACCGAACTTGAGGAATTACCGTTATTTTTCACTTAGCCGACCCATAAAAATGTTGTGTATGAAACATTTTCAGTTCATCGATACTACGTCAGTGATGCGTTAGGTAATCAAGTAAACAAAGTAATAATAATAAAGTAAACAAAGCTATAGAGATGTTTCAAACAATTGAATACCGTGAAGGTGCATACGGTTAAGTGCGCAATAGAAAAACCCCTTGGGAAGAAGACATTTAGGGAACTTTTAGCTGTTATTTCGTTCAGCAGATATTGCGACTAGACAATAATCAAGTTATCACAGTATTAATTACCCATAAAACCGTTATAGTATGTAGTAGCGAAGGGTGCTTTATTACGTTGTTTAGAAATTTAATCAGGCCAGCTTTACATCACGATTACATGGGTAATAGTGTGTCGGCCATTTAAAACGCAGGCTGTAATTTATGGCAGGAGGTCTTGTAAGTAATTTGCATGCATATTTAATACGTTTTTAATTAATTTTACCGTTTAGTGTTGAACTTCCATATATACAATATGAAGTTAAGAACTGTGAATTCGTATTGACATGAAATCCATTAATAAGTTTGGCGTGCAACTTTGCCTGCAGATGGTATAGTGCAACATGGTATGGCGCAGTTGGGTAGAATTACACGTTTAACTGTAACGTAAATAGAGGCGTTTATATTCATGACGGGATATTCGAGATGTACAATTTCCATCGAAGTTTGTTATAAGGGCGTGTCGGGCTTTCGTGCTGCGGCTTTGTCTGTTCCGGCGCGAGGGCAGTGCACACTTGTAGAACGAGGTTGTAAGTAAGTAAGCCGGTTCCGAGACGATGCACCGGAACGGCCGGAAGCCGCACTATGATCGACAGTGTTCCCGAAAACTCAATTACGTACTTCTCGGCCCGACAAAGGAGAAGAGATATTATGATGTCATGAATATACTTTGTGTACACACATGTTTTCATGTTGCATGGATTATATCCGATCACGTATGTTAGGTTGCATCAGCTTCTGGTTAAATCTGTTTTGTAGAACAAATCTTGTCAAAGTAAAATTATTGTTTCTGTTTAATTTTTCACAGGTATTTTATTGTTTTTTATTCATATGAAAATGGGCTTTTCCTGACAAATTTTTAACAAGCTAAAAAACGGAAAATGTTTTTATTTAAAAATTCAACCAAGATTTGGTGATTTTCTTGAAAACGCTATAAAGATGGAAACAGAATATACTGACGACATTCCATCATCTCAATTACTTTGGAAAAATCTCCGTCTGAAAAACGACTACCAGTGTCACTTTAATCGGTTGAGCGTTCCGCACTGTGTGTATGTATATGTTACGGTCATAGTGATAAATAGGTTATTATTAATAATTACCGGTTATTATTAATAATAGCCAAGTGACGAGGTTAAAGTGAAGAATTTATAACATGAACCGGCTATTATTAATAATTTCCAGCATGCTGTGGTCAATGTGATATATTTCAGTTCGATATTGCATTAAGGTGATGCTACAATATAATAGAGCCTCAGATTTGAAATTCTGTTAGTATCTACATAATCGCCACACAACGAATCTATTCACTGGGTTTTCAGTGTTGGGCCTTTAGTGACGTAAGTCCTGACTAACTTATTTAGTTACTACTTCATGACTAAAATAAGGAAGATTATCAAAACGAGACTAAAAAATGCCAATCCACACTAATTGCATGCACGAGTGTGTAACTCTTTGGGTCATGCTTATTTGCGCAATTCTTAAAAGCAAAGTAAGTAATTAATTAAAAACTCGGTTTGTATTATTTTACCAGTGCAAACGTACGTAGTGCTTCTGCATTTTGCAATTCGTGGCAAAAAAATATTTTTATTTATAACTTTATTATCTTTTTAATACAAAACTTTAAAAAATGTTTTATATTTAATTTTGAATACAAAAGTCCTTCTAGACCTTTATTTTTTTGTGGTAGTACCTACAACAATGACATCATTTATATTGTAAAAATAAAACGAAATAAAGTTTGTAACAATAGGACGTCATCTTCTCTTGTTTTTTTGTATTTTTTGTTGGTGATAAATACTTTTATAATAATAAATATATCTGTGAGATATTAGATATACTTAGGGTAGGTATAGGTAATGGACATACTAATGTAGGGAAGATAGAGGCAAGTTGTTACCATGTTTAATCTTTTATTTATAAAATGTTTGTCAAACACCAAAAGTAAAAATATCGTGTTAGGAACAGAACCATACAAAAATGTTTGTGCGGTGCAATTTATGTAAAAACATCTATGTAAACTAGTCTAGTTCTTGCATGTACATATTTGCTTGAAAATACAATATTGAAAAAAATTATTATTAAATGCGCAACATTTCAAGATAATTAGGATTTGAGAATTTACTTAATAAATTGTAATCGTACATTTACAAAAAACTGCCCACATGCATTAATTATAAAAATGGGTGTTATTGATAATAAAATGGTTTTTGAACACTCTGTATAAACTGTTCTTTTTTCTGTTTTCGTCATTGAGCCGTCCTTGGGTGTATACCAAATATTATTACCAATTATATCCAGTAGTTTCTAAAGTACAAGGGAGACAAAAAAGGCATTCTGTATTATCAATGTTTTGTATTATTCGTAATTTTGGTCATTGGGGTAGCCGTACTGATGATTTAAGTCGAGTAAATAAATATAATAGCTTACATAGTAATCAAAATAACTTAGCTAACTTCTTTGAAGACTGTATACAAAAGATCTTTTGTAAAAAGTAACATTTTTATCACTTTTACCGTACCCGTTAGGAAATTATTAATAATAGCCGATCCATGTGATTATTTAAGTGTTTCTAATCACATTGACCAACTGATGGGGTTATTATTAATAATAGCCGGTAATTATTAATACAAACCACATTTATCACTTTAACCGTAACATATACATACTTCAAGTTTACGGTGTGAGCGTGGCGCGTTGTTTGTGCCACGCGATACCTATGGCATGGCGCGACGCTCGCTTCGGTCGCCAGCGTCACTCTCATCCGACATCTGTAATTATAAATTGCCGTCGAGTGTTACCGTCTGCAGCTGACGGTAGCCAGTATTTTATTACCTAATTAAGAGAGCGCGAGGGCAGAGGGTGACAGAGCAGCCCTTTTAAAACCTGAAATTAATTAACGCAGCCATTCGATGGCGGAAAATGTGCTAATGTCATCATGTTTGCCGCTTCTGAGGTACCTAAGCGTCAACCGGCGACAGACGTTAAACACCTTTACCAACTCAGTGCTAATATTAAGTACACGCACTTCACTTACATCAGCGTTCGTCATCTTTGTTAATTTACTTGACGCATTTAACCTGGTAATGGCAATATTAATTTAAACGATGTAATTTATTAATTATGGATAGTAAATATATACTGCTATATCAGTTGTTATAGTATTTAATTTATAATAATTCGTTGAAATCAGGTTGATTCTGTTGAAAAGCTTTGACATTATAAGCATTGAGCATATTTGGGGTGCACTGAAGACATGCAATTTTCAATTTTATTATTAATTATACAGGGTATTATAAAAGAAAAGAGGAAGAAGTTACATTATATATTTAAGAAAGAAAAGTAAATTTGGTGACTGTATAGGTTACCAGCTATATAACGATAATGGGTATTTAATATCGTAGATAATTATCTAATAATTGTGGACAATAACAAATATTATTTTTATTAGTCATAATTTTGTACGTATTAAATCAACCCACTGAATGTTATTATATATGGACGTAATAGGGGTTGTTGTGTGCATATATCCTCACGAAAAAAAAGTACATACGTCCCTAATACCAACCCTCGCCCCTATAACTCATCGTATCATTAAGCCGAGCAACTCTTTTTGTAATTAATTAAAAAATACGACCACCACGTCTCGAATTCAATTAAACTTTTTTCGCGTACGTCAAAAAGCACATAACCACTGAATAAAAACTCCTAAATTATACAGAATTTTTTTTTAATATACTCGCTTCGTCCCAGAGGCGTACTTAGGTCAGATCCTACAGGATTTGTACGTTTATTTTAGTCTGTTACGTCCGCTACGTGTTGCTTCTCTCCTAAATAACTGACCAAAAACCCATTTTGATGGGCGTATATTTGTCGTACTTTGAGTTAGTGGGGGAAATAATTATGCCTGATTTGCGAGTGCCATTGTTGCTGATGGCACTTCGTAATGACGCGCTTTCGTTTTCGGTTTGATTAATTTGTAATCATTAGCAGTCACTGTGAATAACGACCCTCAGTTGTTTATGTATCCCTGCAGATTCACAACTGAAATGAAATACCTTAATTTGTTTGACATCAAAATATTTATTCACAAAATAGATGTCTTTTTATAACTTGGTAACGTTTTGTGGTTTAGAATCTCTTAAGAAATGTCCCTAATTAGTCGTCAATCAGTATGTAACTTGTATCCACAAACAGTACAACGGTGCTCAGATAATGTATGGATTGTGACACAAAGCAAACACGTGACACCTCGATAGACATAGCGCACATACCTGCAAACCCATAGAACATGTAGTTTAATTAATAATCTACCTATTCAAAGTGTACATAGTCGCGTATGATTGACTGGTATACGAGTATGAGATTCGCCCTAAAATACACCGCGCATTATGTTTGTAATTATTATTAAATTATGCAAAACCGTTCCGTGCCGATATGGAAGCGCACGTTCCACAGGAAATTAAAGCGTTAATTTTTATATGAATTTGCATGAGAGCATGTATTTGATTTATCATCGTGATGTATAGAATTTTTTATTATTTGGGTTTGCAATTTAGATATTGAAAGTTTTTATGCCTACGTGTTTTTCGATTTACACGAAAAATATGGAGAATTGAATTTAAATATTTTTTCAGGAGTAGGTAAGTATCATTGAATGTATTGTAAAATCGATATATGGACCGTTTTCGAAAGCGCGTTCGCTTGGAAAACGGATCGTAAATGTTTTTAAAAATTAAATCAACCGACGCTCTCGTGCACTAAAATCCCAAAGGTAGGGACGCAGTGTCGCCCCATTCGTGAACTCCATCGGAAATATGTAGTCGGAAAGGCGTACAGGTGACATAAATCCACAAGACGCACGACTCGGGAATAAGCAAGTGACAGTCTCCTCCCTTCTTAAAAATACTACAGGGTATAGTTGTAAATAAAAAGGGCACGTAACTCATCCATAACGAAAATCTCTACCTACCCTACTCAATTTTTCAAACATGACGTCCCTTTATCGTCTTAAAATAATAACGGAATAATGACATAACTAAGATTGAAAGAAGGAATTTAAACCTGAAACTATAAACCTATAATAATATTTATAATTAATACCATTAACTAAATTAGAAGGGCTTAAAAATCTGTTCAACAATTTTACAAAAATAGGATGCTATATACCTACTAAGAGTTTATAACAACTGCAATTACTGGCGGAACTTTGAAGCCAAACTATCCCCAATTACTGCATAAAACTGGTCATCGTTAAAGCTCAAAAGTTTCGGCACTAACATTTTGGGTTTAGCTTTATTTACCTCGTGCTTTAATTTATTTTACATTTCCTGAAAAAAAGGTAACATTAACAAGGCTGGTCGACGATAAATTACACTTAAAAATCTTTTTGGGCAACTCCAGGATTGAGTTATATGCACGCCAACTGTACATTACTGTAAAGTATTAAAGTACAGTCGTTTTGTTCTGTGTGTGCTCCCCGGCCCACAGCAGTGCCGATCCGACCCTCGCTCTACCGATAAATCTTCCGTTCTGGCAATAAAAGAAATTATTATTAATGTTGGCCCTTTTGTGCTCACCGAAAAATTGAAATTGATGCGACTGGAGCGCATCAGCAACTATTCGGAATTGAATCATTTTAGAGAGATTCCATGAAGAATAGTAAACAGAATATTTTTCGGTTACTTTATATCAGTGTTTCCAAACCTTTTCCTAATAGCGACCATTTTTTAATTTAATTTAATTTTTGAAAATGTTTGCGACCCCGAAAAGAAAAAAAAATAACCATAAAACTAAGACTTAACAAAAGCGATAATTATTAATTTAGTGAATGAACTGGTATCTACTTAACGTCATGTCATATGAATATTATTTTAAGCTTTAGTCTACTATAAAAAAAAATAGTCAATATAAACAAACATGTATTCATGCATGGATATTTTATTTTATACCATGTATAACAATTTATATCTTGCAAAAAAATTGTCTACGCGCTCTCAGACAGAATTTAAAATACCGGCAAAATAATAACAGTATAAAACATAGTAAAAACTGGTATGCGGAATGTATGTAATAATAACCGGCAGTTAAGCTCTCAACTTTGGCTCTTGGAGGGATTTATTTAAAAGCGCCGTTATTACAGTTACTTTAAACGGGGCATTGGCGTGCCCCGTTTTGCCGGCAGGATTAAAATCTACAGAGCGGGGGATAAAGCGCGCGAGAGAGAGAGGTCCAAACTCTAGGAGAAAATTGTTTCGCCAACAATAAGTCTAGTTAACAAGTGCCATGTTTCAGCAGCTAATTAGCACGGGCGTTTTCTTTCATAATTGATGTGCTCCGCAATGCAGTGTTTAAAACGTGAATACCACACATAAAACCAGAGTGTATTCCTTCGTTCATCAGAATATTTTATCTTCTAGTGACGAAATATTTTGTACTTATTTCTGCTTACAACCCAACCTTGTAATTGGTTGCCTATCAGGAAGCAAAATGGTACTGAAATTACATACAAATAACAGCACAACGACTCCTCCGCCATTTAACCAATTACAGTTTCTTTAAATCACGTATCAAATTTTACTGTATAAAATACTTATTTTTCATGTGTGTTTTGAAAGCTTGTTTTCTTAAATTATATCTAGTAATAAACAGATGAACAATTTCCTACCTTACAAATTGTCCATGTTTCTGTCACAATCCAATGGTGTCCAAATTCACCTGAAACAGACACAACATAAAATTAAAACATGACGTCTCGATAAAATGACGTTTATTATGGGATTATTCTGCCTCCCAAGGGCAGAAATTCAATTGTGCGGTGTAGGGCAAATGGTGCAGTAATAAGTACAATGGTCGGTTGGTAATACCCTATGCAGTATGCACATGCAATGAACCAACTACCGACAATTGCGCCCGTAATCGAATTCTCTATGTATGTATGTGTACGTATCGAGTCGTAGTCGAGTCATGTATGGATATCTACTAGCAATTCGATAGATACCTTGCGGTCAGCGTGGAGAATGAGAAGTCCAAAGCGGCTTGTGAACTTTGTTTACTACGTGCGTATCATTATGAGCCACCGTATTTTGGAGCTTACATTATTATGTACGCCTTCATGAACATTCTGACAAATAAACTGCATAGAACTAATAGTAATCATGGACCATGTGTAAGGTATTAGTAATGCTCTATGCAAGTGTGTGTGTGAATCGATAGTCGTAGTAACTATTAAACAGTATTAAGTAGCATATAAGCACAAAATGTATATAGTCTAGCAATAACTGTATACAGAGTATGTAGTCAATAGACGCATTAAATTAAACTGGTCATAGTAATTGGTTTCAAGGACCAGCCTCGACCACCCAGTCAGGACAATACATGACGATCCTGCCAGTCAAATATCGACAGAATAAGTAATTTTTATTACAATCTATAAGGTAAACATTGAATGAGGATTTATTACTTTCGCGTAGTGAAAAGCAGATTACTTTCCGACTAGACTTTTAAGTAATCGACGAAAAAATCGACATTTCAGCGGAAATATGCGTTATGAGGTCGCCTGATTCTATTTCAACGATTTCTGGAAAATGTATGTATTATATGTACGTCTGTGAACACGATAGCGCCCAAACGATACAACGGATCGGGCTAAAATTTGGTACACTCATTTTAATTTATCAGGAGATGAACTGGATTGTTTTTTTGCCACAATCTGACAAACGGTGGCAAATGTTGCATGCGTTTTCTTAGGGATTCATCCGATTTTGACCAAACTGATACTACCTCATACACCAGTGACTTTAAGGGCTGGCTTATTCGCCTATAAGTCCTGTATAGCTATGTGTCAGATAAGTTGTGTTGCACAATTTTTTTGCCATTAACACAAAAATATGTTAGTGGCAGTGTGTAGAAAGTGAATAAAAGTGAATCAAGTGACGAGTTCTGTACACAAAGAGTAGTAAATCCATTCAAGTAATGGATGGACCTGTAATACACCAACAAAATTTGACCTAATCTGACACAGTGGCTGTGGTTACGCAAAATTGAATAACGATAAGTATTTAGACACTTGTGTCAACAAGTTTTATCGGAAAGTTGGGTAGATTGAATATAAATAAAAACATTTTCTGAAAACAATCTTTCTTTCGTCTCCTTTCTTCTCCTTTCTTCTTCTTTCTTCTTCTTTCTTCTTCCTTCTTCTTCCTTCTTCTTCCTTCTTCTTCCTTCTTCTTCCTTCTTCTTCCTTCTTCTTCCTTCTTCTTCCTTCTTCTTCCTTCTTCTTCCTTCTTCTTCCTTCTTCTTCCTTCTTCTTCCTTCTTCTTCCTTCTTCTTCCTTCTTCTTCCTTCTTCTTCCTTCTTCTTCCTTCTTCTTCCTTCTTCTTCCTTCTTCTTCCTTCTTCTTCCTTCTTCTTCCTTCTTCTTCCTTCTTCTTCCTTCTTCTTCCTTCTTCTTCCTTCTTCTTCCTTCTTCTTCCTTCTTCTTCCTTCTTCTTCCTTCTTCTTCCTTCTTCTTCCTTCTTCTTCCTTCTTCTTCCTTCTTCTTCCTTCTTCTTCCTTCTTCTTCCTTCTTCTTCTTCCTTCTTCTTCCTTCTTCTTCCTTCTTCTTCTTCCTTCTTCTTCTTCCTTCTTCTTCCTTCTTCTTCCTTCTTCTTCCTTCTTCTTTCTTCTTCTTTCTTCCTCTTTCTTCCTCTTTCTTCTTCTTTCTTCTTTCTTCTTTCTTCTTTCTTCTTTCTTCTTTCTTCTTTCTTCTTTCTTCTTTCTTCTTTCTTCTTTCTTCTTTCTTCTTTCTTCTTTCTTCTTTCTTCTTTCTTCTTTCTTCTTTCTTCTTTCTTCTTTCTTCTTTCTTCTTTCTTCTTTCTTCTTTCTTCTTTCTTCTTTCTTCTTTCTTCTTTCTTCTTTCTTCTTTCTTCTTTCTTCTTTCTTCTTTCTTCTTTCTTCTTTCTTCTTTCTTCTTTCTTCTTTCTTCTTTCTTCTTTCTCCTTCTTTCTTGTTTCTTTTTCAAACATTTAATATGTCAATTTAAAACTGCTTGAACTACTCAACCAGTAACTTGTTATTAGCAAGAGGGTCAATAGGCGGAACAGAACTTCATATATAGACATATCACATAACATATAGAGATAGGACCACAACTCAAATATAACTTCGTCCTGTAGAACTTTTGAAAGCTCGCGGTCGTTTAAAAAGTCAAACACGAGTTCGGAGAGGAAGATCGGATGAAATAGGTCGCGAAATGTGGCCTCCGGCGGCGAAAAACATTTCGAATGACGCCGTCGAAGCCAGCAGCGATCGATCCGGTCCCGTAATTATCCCCGACCGGCTTCTGAATAGAAACAATCGACGTCTACGCGGCGAAATTCCATTTCTTTTGAAAAATCACCCAGCCCGAGATTGATACACAATGGTTCCCTGATGCGAACCAATAGGGGAAGGGACACAGAGGGCCGGAGACCAGACCGATCGTTCAGTTTGATGCGTATTGATGGCATTCAACCCGAAGATTTTCTCTACGTACAGAAGCTGTCCAGGATCCACCATTTTCCAGGGAATTTACTCTGCACTTTGTTTTTCTCTCTTGTTTATAGATGTGGCCATTGTTCTTAAATTTGTTTGGTAACTTATATTCTACAACATGTTTCTTTGGTTTAGAAAAAACCTATGGTTAGGATGATGGTTAGAATATATGATTTTTGATATTTTAAAATGCTAAATGGAATTGTATGTTTAACTCAGCATGATTCTTGATTATATTCGAGACAAGCATAGCGAGTGGATAAAGGAGAATTTAATGAGATACAGTTTAAATAAAGTTTCGCTTCATTCAACTTTTCCCCAAGTGGAATTAAAAAGCTAATAATGCGTTCAGGCAACTCCGCTTAAGACGGGCAAGTTGTTTTTAATTGACATCTCGAAACTGTTGGGAGGTCGAATGAAAAAAGAAGACACAGTAGGAAAGAACTCCATTGCAATTTACTTCTTCAGCAAAGTTCGAAAACTTTCAAATCCTAGTTCGCCCAATCGATACTGTATTTCTTTCAGAAGTTTTTAAGCCGTCGTCTGAATCGAACGAAAGATAAATGCTGTTGTGTCGTCGCAAATCGAGATTCTGGTTAATTATAAAATCAATTTCAAAAGTTATCAAATTTGAATATCCATAATATTTTAATTATCTATATTTTGTATATTTAACAACAGAAAGACATTTGCATTGCAAATATAAAATTCGACTAATTTAGGAGGTAAAAATTAGCCTTCAGCCTTCTACTGGAATTTGATGAATCAAGTTACTAGCTATGTACATGTACAATTTGTATTAGATAAAAAAAGTTTTGAGACCTTAATGAGAATGCGTCATAAGAAACTTTCTAATAGAATTAATATTGGAAGATGTTCAATAATTAGAATTACAAAGTTGGCAAGTCCTTACATAATAGAACACGTGCCGATTTCCTTGTTATACAACAACGGAAGTGGAAGTTCCCCGGAAGTTTAGAGTCAAAGTTCGGGAGTGATAAATTATGGTATTAGCGGGAGTTGAGTTTGCCGTCGAATTAGTAACAATTGGAAAAGTCAAGAGCGCCGTCGTCGGCGTCGGTCCGTCGAAGAAAAATCGGCGAGCATGTTTTACATACCGCACTAATTAATCCGCAGAGGGCGCTGGCGCTAACGTTGAAAAATGCCAACGATTTGCGGCAAATCTCGAGTTAAATACCTACTACCAATGAGGTTCGCAGAGCCACAAAATCGATTTGTCACCCGCCGGCTGAAAATGGCCCGTGATTTTACACCCCACAATCCCGAATTGTTTCAAAGAATTTCAATAAAAGTATTTTCGAAGTTTCACTTCCCTCTTTGGACGGGATGTTCCTCGCGGACTTTCAAATAAAGATTAATGCGAAGTTTGCGTTGAAATATAGGTCGGGGAGTCGGTGAAATGCAAATATTTAGATTAATAACTGGATTTATGTGCTTTGTTAGGGGCTGCTGTATAGGCGTAATTATTGCTGCTTTTGGTTGATATGAAATCCGATTTGCTAAATACATAAAACGGATTCTGATAAACATCACATAGGATTTAGCCAACACCCTAATACAATAATACATCATGAGCGGAAATTTATAACACGCTTACTGTGTTTCATTTTTTTTTATCTACTACTCGTAAATAATACGCAAAATTACAATTATAATTTTATAAACCTATGTCAAAAACTACGGCTTGGATCGACGTGAAATCTTAACCATTTTGGTAACGAGCGTCTATTTCAAAAAAAAAAGTTTCTGAGTAATCTTCAAATTGCAATTTTATTTACAACATAAAAAATAATCCAAAACAGACCCTTAATGTCATAACCTCTGTGATCAACAGTTCCAAAGTTCATTTTTTTCAGCATCGAAGAGCTAATTGATCTTCGCTGACTTTAAAAGTGCTGTTTTTACTCACAAACCGTACGTTAGGGCAACCAGTTTATCAGAACTGGATTCCTGAGATAAATTCTCATTCATTAACGTTGAAATCATCTATACCGCGATATTAGATCCAACGGTTTGCTCTGTAAGTAGAAAATGTAGTAAAATAGCTATATACAACAGTGTAACATTGTTTAAAAGGTTATTAATTATTATAAATGACTGGCAGTATATAATAATAAAATTTATGAAGTGAAGTGTCCAGTTGTTACAAAAATTACCAAGACCCTTCAATTAGTTTTATAAACCAGTCACGGATAAATAGATTTTTTTTGAAGAAGTTGGTAAAGCGTACATCTTATCTATAAATGTCAGAATTTTAGTTTAACTATGTAAAATCAACTCTAACGTATTCCTGTACAGAAATGGAAACAAGGGTGTGGGACAACATCACTAACTCGGCAGTAAAACTTTTTGCACTTCGTCACACCGAACAACTAACATGGAAACAATTCTAATAATAATAATGTAATTTGGAAGTTGCGTCTGGGGGTAGAAAGTTCGTCTTACGTTATGTGACAAAGCTCAGTGTGTCTCGGGCGTGCTCTGTTCTTCGGGACTATTAAAGACAGCTCCGTGTCCCATATAAATAAATCACTTTGTCGCGCAACAACCTACACCCGGCTCACACCCGTTCCTTATTAGACACCTGGGTAAATTTTCTCATAATTATTTCACGTCACTTCTGTGTTTAAGAGTGGAAAACGCCCCGGGCAAATTAATTAACGGTCTTTGTCCAATTACAACTTTTGCGGCTAAACCAGACCGAATGTTTTACACTCAACTTCTATTTCTCTTGCGTAAATTAATTACTCGGACCATATGTATTTACATAGTAGAAATTAGTAGACAATTAGTAGTAGAAAATTATTTATTAAATTGAACATTTATATTTATATAACAAAGTTATATATTGAACGGTTACCATGCGTTACTTGGTAATACATCGGACAAATATTCTTGATGGAGACTAATCCACGAAGAAAAAAATAGAACAAAATTCATCGGGCATCACAAGACTGCGATACTTACATTTGTGTATTGCTGGGTATGTTTCAAGATCAGACAATGAAATTTAATTTTCCTAATGGACCAACTTTATGTGGTTGCAATGCGCTTTGTTACAGGTACGGTATAGACTACTGTTAATACAAATACACGAGTATCCATTGGTGTTGGTGTTTCATTGATTAAATGTAGTAAAATACCACAGAATCCAAGATGTGGTAATACGATAATACGTACAACAGTGCCTCTTGTTAGGTACTGGCGTCATAGCGGATTTTGAAATTTAATCCACCAATGACCAGAAAGTAGCTTTGTCGTCACAAAAACATTGAAATTTTTACTTTCCGACTAGTACCTTAGAAGGACAGTATTGTAATCGAAAAAATAGGCGTTTTGGGATCCCCTGAATCGATTGCAATGATTTCTGGAAAATGTATGTGGGTATGTATGTGTGTGTATGTATACGATAGCGCCTAAAAGGAACAACTTGAACAGCTGAAATTTGGTAGGTATACTTATTTAGTATTATCAGGGGACTTGTTGTGACTTCACGAACTTAAATAATTGCAAAGGTATTTAGACACTTCAATGTGTCAACAATGTAGTCAGGAAATTGGGTGGGGGCCACACCGGACTATTTCTTCCATTGTTCTCCTTTCTTCTTCCTTCATTCTTCTTATATCTTCGCTTAATCTCATTTATTCTTCTTTTATACTCTTTTATTTTTCCTCTATTCTTAATTATTCCTCATTTTCCACCAATACAAAATTAATGAAATATTTCCCAAGAAGTATTTTCTGTTTAACATGTGTTAATTTATTTTAACTCACAAATTGTTTTAACCAACCGAAGAATAAATAGAGCCTAAAGTAAGCGAAGTAAGATGGATACCCCTGATTGCCCAAAAAGGCTTTGTTAGTACGTTTTCCAATCCCTTCACTACGCCAAACCACTACTTTTAATTAATAGTGGATCTAGCATAAATAAAGCAAAGATTGGCTCAGCGCAAAGCGGTTGAATTAATTAAAAAGCCGCGTAGCTCGTGCTGGATGTTTGCTCCAAAATAAAACACCACTTTTCCCGCATAATAACTATTAATCTTCGGTTCGCGGGAGGCAAAGGAGGGTGGTGTAAAGGAGGCAAGGGAGGTAAAGGAGGTGGAGAGTCGCTGTAGCATCGAGAAGCCACTTTTCACTCACTTCCCGACGTTCCCGGATACAAGGCACGCTATCCTCAGTTTGCGTTAATTTTATTGTCGGCGTTTAACCCCCGGATTTGGTTATAAATGAAACGCATTTTTCAATAGGAGGGCGCGCGCCGCGCCGCCGAGATTAATGGCGACGAACACGAAAAACCCTCTTTGCCAATCTTCATAGATGAACAGCAAGCGTTCGCTTCGACAGAAGAGAACGCGGTTATGTGTACCAGCACAGAAAGAAATTATGTCTAAAAGTCGCACGCAACTTTTGAAGCGTTCGGCATAATAAAGATAAATGCGTTTTCTCTTTATCCTAAATTTCAATTAATAACAAGGATCATTAGATTGGTTTCAATTTCTCGTCGGTTCGACTTAACTAGATAAAGGAAGAAAAGGAAAACCGCGCCGGCCGAAGAAAGCCCGGTGACCTGTAAAAATTTTCATTGAGTCGGTTGACTCGATTTTTCGAGATTAATAATGAAGGGCGACAGAAGCGATAAATCATTCTTTAATGGTAATGAACCAACGACTGCTTACCTTAACCCTCCCTACCCGTTTTACCCCTCAGTCAAGCAAAATCAGTCGACGCTCGGTACCTAGTGTTAAATTTCGATATCTAGCAGCGCTGGTTTTCGTCAGATATGATAATTACAGACACGTCATACGTCTGTAGCAAGCAACGCACATTAATAACGCGAGTTATAATTAATGCCAGGTATCTAGTTTCCAGATTATAGCGAACGCTACATTCGAACCACAAGCCAGTTACCCCTTCAAAGATTTACTGGCACAGATGCGTACGTATTACACATAGATATACTGTTACAAAAGCTCATCGCTAAATTCGCATTTTAACTGCAAGAATTGATTATTTTTTCAAATTTAGTGGTGGAGGCTAGTGTCAAACAAATAAAATTAATTTAATTAAGCTAGAAGTCTAGCTTAATTAAATTAATAGAAGATGTGTGGGAAGGACGAAAAGTTGTTTTCAAGTAACGAATTTGGGGGTTTTGCTATAGATAAATAATAATAAGTAACAAGATTCAAAGTTTCTCTTTTATATGTAGAAAAAAAGCCTCTGTTTATATAAAAAAGGGATTAGATAGATAGACATTGTCTTTAGTGCTTTGTGTAGCGTGTGCAAAACTATTACTAAGCTTTCTCCGACAAAATTTGTGTTCCTTTTTACGGTCGGCAATAATAATGAACGGAATGTTGTGTCGTTGTTTACTTGAGTGTTTTACCGGTCGGTAAAACAGTACGTTCCGGTAACCCGTGCGACAATTACACCGCTGGTCGTTTGTATAGTGCTAGAGGCGATGTTGCGATTTCGTGTAACGCAAAGATAAAGATTAAATTGGCAATGCAGGTGGCGCGATAAAACGCCGTTATTAGACTCTGGAGCGCAATTCGTTCTTGCGCGAGGCAAGGCTTATCCTGGCGACCAACCCCCATAGCTTTCTTCGGCACTTAAATTTCCCCCGCTAAGATGTATTTATTGTTTGCGGGTCCCACGAGTGCTTAATTACCAGACCGTACCAGCCTATTCGGCCCACTTTGAGAGCCCAATAAACAACATTTTGGGCCACACATTTCTACGGTTATAAAAGCGACATTTATCAAACGACGTCGTGCTTAAGTCGTACCTTAAGGTCTGCGACGTACTTATCAACACGTCATAATATCTCATATTTTACTTTACGACCTCCCGTGATGTTGAATATGTACGTAATATAAATTAGCAGTGAAATAATTATTCCTTGTTGATAAATAACCATAACATCGCATACTCGCACAAATAACAATAAATGATTTATGATTAGTTGCTTCACCATCGAAATGGTGCAGCATGGATTGCTGGCCATTTAGTCAAGACAAAAATGGAAGATGTTTTATCAAAAAACATCGATTACGTAATGCAAAATTGCGTTTGTCTTCAGGGGCGAGTTTTCACAGGAACATATTAATACTAACGTGCTTCTTCTAACGTGCTTCAATCAAATCAATAATCTTGCCTGTTGCAGCAAGGAGAGAAATTCCACCAGAGAGCAACACTGGCAGGAATTTTGGGATGCCAGAACGACTATTAGAATAAATAAAGTGTAATAAATAAAGAAATTAACGACAAAAAGGAAGATAAAACATCCGTGGTGATGTCTAAACACTTTTCAGTTCATGAAGCCACAGCCAGTCTGGACCTAACATCACTCGCAGCATAACATTTAATGTCAGTGGTCATTGACGTTTGTCAAACTGCTTCTATAAACGTTTATAACGCCTAGACCGCTCATATAAGTGATCTGTAAATTAGTATAAATACTTAAAGTCACTGGAGGATGAACTGGTATCAATTTGGTCAAAATCGGATTAATCTGTAAGAAAACGCATGTAACATTTGCCACTACCGGTTGTTAGATTGGGGACACTAGGTATCCATTTCATTCCCTGGTAATTTTAAATAAGTATATCACATTTCAGCTAGATCCTTTGTACCGTTTGAGGGCTGTCGTGTTCACATATGTACATACAAACATACATTTTCCAGAAATCATTGCAATGGATTCAAAGGACTCCAAAGGGCGTATTTCTCAAAACATACAATTTTTTTGTCGATTACAATACTTTCCTTCTATGGTAAAAATATTAAAAATTCAAGCAATAATGAAATCAATAATTGTAAAGTGGGCACATTTTTTATTAGTTCTGAAATACCAGCTGCATAGATTATTTAATTATACTGGCACCAAATGTATATTATTACTATCCGACTAGTGCCCTAGAAGGAAAGTATTATTATCTACGAAAAAATGTGATTTCTTCAGACAATATAGTCTAAAATAGCACTAAGATTTCCTGGAGTAAAACACATTAACTCTACCTTAGTTTTATGCCATTTTACAAATAAATTTCTCAGTTGTACTTTTACAACGTTATTTAAATCACCTTGTTGTGGCTTTGTAATTCCAATGCGGATATATTATTCATTCAGCTCTAATCAACATTAAATCTTTATTGTCGATATACCTGGCATTGTAATAATACACGTTTCAGTCCCGCAAAACATTTTATTCGCACAATAAAACCTCTCCGATTTTCGATTAAAATCGGATATCGTTAACAATAACGTCAGTGGCGACATTACAGTAATCTATCGAATGAAACCCGACTGCATGAGGTCGTGTTGGCAAGTGTCCGCTCAATGTGCTTACGAATTCTTGCAAACAATGTCAACAGAAAGCTGCCGATACCGGTTTTCCCGTTCGCCAGTCTCAAGTTTGACGTAAATTGCTCACGAGATTGGAAGTAAAGCGAAACCTCCGCGCACACCATCATATTCTTCCCGACAGAAGCTGCGGGAATCAAGCACCGTTCATTACATCGCACCGTGCAATCAATTCTGTACTGTTTGCCTTTTGTGCAGTTTCAAGTGAGAGGATTTGTAGGTCGCCCAGTGTCTGTAAAACTAAGACACAGTAAACGATGTATAGCTCTGGTACGGGCGACTGCTTTGAAGTACTATTGAAGTTTATTTATTTCTGGAGTTCTAGATAATTGTAAGTTTCAAATAGTTATCATTGGTGGGGTGGTCCCAACTAACAATGGGAGTATATATATATATATATATATATATATATATATATATATATATATATATATATATATATATATATATATATATATATATATATATATATATATATATATATATATATATATATATATATATATATATATATATATATATATATATATGCATCCCTATATCATTCGGACGTCCGCATATTGACTAGTTTACATCATTCCGACGTCCGACTGCATTACGACGTCCGTATACGGACGCCATAATGCACTTCCATAGAAATTCATTTTTCTGGTCATTCTCAACGCCCTCTATCACATATCAAAAATTTTGGTGGACGTCAAAATGATAGTGTCATGAAAATTTTCGTATATTCTTAGTTCCGCGAAATTCCGGCAGAGGCGCTAGTGCTTGCCTGCCGTATATCGGGAGTGGATATACATCTTTCACAGTGGTGGTATCCGACGTCCGACGAGGGTTTGGCAACAACGTAAATGCTCACTGCGAGGTGGGGTAAGAGGATTGCTGCTGCAAGCGTTTTATCGCAAAGGCTCTCTAGATGCGTACCGCAACATAGTGCGCTAGGGAAAGGTTCTCACTAATTTACTCATGTACCTTAATGGGTGCGCTACATTCTTATTATGTCTGTATGATATAATTGTATCCGTACATACTATAGTAGGATGCTATGAGCGGTAAAAGTAGTACCCACTCTTATTAAAAAAAAAGCTATTCAATAAAATGTTTGTGGTTTGTACTGCCTATGAAAACTAATCGGTTAAAAAATTATTTCTTTGAAAATAATTAATTGATCAGATAATTGATTAATTCAGATTGTAATATTTAAGTTGTTGATGATATTGCATCACTTTGACGATAAAGAGAAGACGTTAAAAATTATTAATAGCTGATATTTGTGGCGTTTTTTTTTTTTGGCTAAAAGAGAAATTGTAGAAGTAAACTTCGTAAATAGCGTGTGAAGTCACCATATGAAGCTCGATAAATGAATGACGTAAAAAATGTATTTACTTTGAAGGGCAATTCTGAGTATATAAAATTACTATTGAATGAAGGTTTAGAGAAAACAAAAACCTCTTTTTGCAGCATTTTTTATTATTAATGTACTTTGGACCGATTTCGCCCCAAAAGCAGGGGCGTCATCAGCAAAATCTGTAAATTTATGTTAGTTCTTAGAAAATTAAGTAAATAGTAGCAGATCATAATGAGGAATAGTAAATCTTGCAAGTGTTGTTTTAACTGTATTTATTTTGCATTTCCTTTATATTCAGTGCACATATGTATGAGTCTAGTGCATCCGTTTATGTTTTCTTCATGTAACCGCTTCATCCGGATTTTTTCATTATGACATGCATTGGTTCCATGCGGTCGATCTCTTGTACTCTGTGAATTTTGACTGTGAGTTTCATGATCTGCCACTATTTACTTAATTTTCTAAGAACTAACATAAAGTTACAGATTTTGTTGATGATGTACCTGCTTTTGGGGCGAAACCGGTCCAAAGTACACTAATAATAAAAAATACTGCAAAAAGAGGTTTTTGTTTTCTCTACACCTTCATTCAATCATATCTGCAGTATGGACTTACGATTAATAAAATTACTATCTTTAACTATGATCGTATTTGAGATTGCTATAAGTATTGCAATTGCAATATAAATATTAAAAGTCACTTTGATTGTTTAACGAAGCCGGACATTAATAAAACATTTTAAAAGTTAAATTTTCTCTTACTTTATCAAAAATCAAGTTAATGGATGACCGAGTTTCTGGCAAAAACGCTAGTTTACCGTTTTTCAGAAAATACTTGGTCAATATCCTTATTACAGCCGTTTAATTTCTTTTTAAACCTACCAAAGCAAATCTATAATACCTGCGATTTTTTGCGTCTAGGCATAGTTTTTACAAACAAAATTCAGTAATGAAGTACTGAACTTCACTGATCGAATGAGCTAATAATAACGGTATATATGCAATATGCATCTCTATATCAATCGGACGTCCGTATATTGACTAGTTTACATCATTCCGGCGTCCGACGGCAATCGGACGTCAGTATACGGACGCCGAATTTAAAAGTTAAATTTTGTCTTTCTTTATCGAAAATCAACTTAATGGATGACTGAGTTTCTGGCAAAAACGCTAGTTTACTGTTTTTCAGAAAATGTTTGGTCGAAATCCTTATTACAACCGTTAAATTTCTTTTTAAACCTACCAAAGCAAATCTAAAATACCTGCAATTTTTTTGCGTGATATTTGGCGTCGAAACATAATTTTACAACCAAAATTTAGTTAATGAAGTACTGAATTTCACTGATCGAATGCGCTAATAATCACGGTATATATGCAATATGCATCTCTATATCAATCGGACGTCCGCATATTGACTAGATTACATCATTCCGGCGTCCGACGACAATCGGACGTCAGTATACGGACGCCGAATTTAAAAGTTAAATTTTGTCTTACTTTATCGAAAATCAACTTAATGTATGACCGAGCTTCATGAAAGTGCAATTCTGCGTCCGTATACAGACGTCCGATTACACTCGGACGTTGGAATGTTGTAAACTAGTCAATATGCTGACGTCCGATGTATATGAAACATTAAATATTGAATCTGAGTTCTTGAACTAAAGCATGACCGAACACAGTCGACAATTTACGAACCCTTCAAATTCGCGCGATATGTCGCCATATTTATCGCCAAATATGATTATTTAAATTAAAGCCCGCCTCCGCAAAAATTGCCTAATCACTCGATTGATGCGAATTCACTAACCGCAATTACTTTATTGTTTTATGGAAACTAGTAGAACATATCTTTTTTAAACTTACGACAGGTTCCATTAATTATTTAGAGTTTGAGTATATAAAATTACTGTTTTTAATTATGATCGTATTCGAGTATGCTAAAAGTATTGCAATGTAAACAATAAATCAAAATCCTTATTACAGCCGTTGAATTTCTTTTTAAGCTTACCCAAGCAAATTTAAAATACCTGCAATTTTTTGCATGATATTTTGCGTCTAAACATAATTTTACAAATAAGATTCAGTATTTTCAGTATCGAAGTACCGAACTTTACTGATCAAATGTGATAATAATAAACGTGTTACTAATGCAATTCTCAGCGATCATTATAATGTGCATATACGAATCAAATGACAAGACACGTTCTCCCTATAACATAAATCACATATATGTATAACCCTCCGCTACATCGATACAGCACATCGCCGCATCCGATTTCATTCAAGTCCACTCAAACCTCCGTGATCTGACACCAAAAAGTTTGGCAACATTGTTGGACGCCGTAAGCGCTTGTTGTGAAAGTAAATATACATTTCGGACGCATCAATGATACAGCCATGAAAGAAAATGTATATTACTGGACGACGTAATGATAGCACTATGAACGGAGTTCCGACTGATACTAAGGTGAAAGTTGAAAAATGAAAACTAGATAGCGAGTGATACTCGGCATGCTGTATACTGTAATATACACGAATCAGAAGTCAAGTATACGCGCTCTTTCTAGTGGACGCCGTAATGACGCAATATGAAAGGACGTCCGAATGATATAGGGATGGATATATATATATATATATATATATATATATATATATATATATATATATATATATATAAAATATATATATAAAATGAACAGTTTTATCTATCCCTGTTGAAGGACTCGATGGTGCTCCCAGTAATGTCAAATACTGCTGAAAATACAGCGAACAAAAGCGCGAACGCCGATTATCGGCTATAAATAGGCTTTATTGTTCTACCTGCGTCCCGTTTGCCTCACACAACCACAAGCGAGCCTAATTGCAAAACCGGTATCGGGTTTTGGCACATTAATACATCTGCAATTGTTAAACTGCTTGCATGAGTGGCTCCAGCCAAATCTCAGCGTCCCAAACAATCGGACCGGCAATTTCATTTCATTACCGGGCGATATTCACGCCAATACCAGCACGCCCTCTCGCGGTGGCTGCTATATACTGTTCTCTCACTCGGCTGTCGCAAAAATCACGACCGGCTTTATATGGCGACCACGTGCCCTGCATAATCCCGGGATAATGCGTATTATTTCCTAGTTGGCAGTCTGTCCGTTTTGATCACTGACGCCTGTATGCAATGCTGTGGTTTATTATTAAGCGTTTTGCAGTAATCATTGGGTCTTTAGATGTCCATGGTAAACGAGAACGTTCTGAAATAATAAATAAATTACTCTAAGGACAAGTCAGACCTGTCAGATGTGCCGAACTTTGTTGGTACGTTTATATTGCTGACGTGGCAACAAATTTAGGACTGTCGGCCAAGTTTCCTCCGGCACCTCCGTCCAAGTGGTGAATTCATAATACTTGCATCACCTCAATCCAATAAATCCAATGCGCAAACTGATTGGTAATCAAATTTGCAGAATTTGAAAAACAAATCTGTTTAACACAGTTAAACAATCTTCGATATTTCAGGGAATAATAATGTAAATAAATGTAAATAAATTAGCAGATCAATGACATGAGCGGTTTAGACGCTATAAAAGTTCACAGAAGCAGTGTGTCCGAATTGATAGCATTCGCCACTGTGTTGCAAATTAATAGATTATGATAAACGTCAATCGCCACTCACGTGACATTAAATGTTATTCTATGACTGACGTTAGGTTGTGGTCCAGAGTGGCTATGGCTTCACAAAACTGAATAACTGAAAAAGTGTTTAGATACATCAATGTGCCAACTATGTAGTCGGAAAATCAGATGGGGGCCACCATAGAATTTAGAGTTTGTATTTTGATTATTTTTTAGTTTTTTTTTTGTTATACTTTAGAAATAATGCAAATCAGGATTACAGACCAACAGAAAACAATTTTCTGTTGGTCAAAATTTAAACTAACAAAAATTTTACGTGTGCCTCACGTGTTAACAAACAAAAGTAACTAACATAATTCATAAAATTACATTATATATGATGTTTTCAAAATATGTATTGTCAACCAGAAAACAATTTACTTTCCGGTTTTATCAAAAATTGATATTTGCATAAACCTTATAAGAATGGAATCATTTAGAATTCCCGGGGCGCGTCATTTGTGGATGTCTAAGACGTGTACCTAACCTCATTCGTACCGTAGATAAATCCCCCCAGATGGCGTTGATGACGGGCATACTGCACGCTAATGCATCGCCGCGGGTAGACTTATTACCAGCCGAGGCGGATGAATGCAAAATAGGTGGGCGCTGGAATCGGCGCTTCGCCCAGTTGGTTTATCTGCGCGGGCGAGGATTCGCATTTTATGCGCCGGTCGTCCGTATTGTCCGGTGGCGCCCCCCTGCCATCACGTACCTCGGTAATGCGGCATGTTTGTCAGAGGCTATAAACGAGAAAATATGACCGGGGCCAGAACTGGAAACGTACAAACACCACGGCCACCGACGTCTGCGATCGACTGCCTGGTGTCACGTCTTGTTTATGTACAATATATTTTTCGGCACTGACGCCAAGCGAACGACGCTGAATTCGATATGCTGCGGATATGATGCTGGCCGTCATATATTTCGGCGATTCACGTTTTCCCGTATCGGAAATGTCGCGACTGTTGAAAAATTACTTGCCAGACTTCAATACGGTTCGGGAATAGTTTATACGCTAACATTCAATGCACAGCTTCTTTAGAATAACATTTTCATCTATCTGTAGGTACTTCTATCTATATCTAGCCGCCCAACCAGCAAAATCAATTATTTATCGATTTTCAACATTAATTTCTGCGTAAAGTGTGTGTTACAATGAAGATGTTATCATTAAAAAGAATTATCGATTGTTGTTATATTTTGGGACTGAAATGTATTTTATTATCAAGGAACCTTATTGTAAATTGTTGGTCAAATACACATTACAAACAACATGTGCTCAATATATGATCCATAACTGTTCCACAGAGTGTTCCAAAATTAGACAACAAAAATCCTTATGTCCGCAAGATTACAAAACTTCTTGGATAGTTTCATAAAAATGTGTAGCATTTGTCACGCTCAGATGGACCGATTTATTTAACATCGGCGTTAGCAAAACCATAACCAGAAGGATATCGACAATATCCGGTTTCTAGGTGGAGGACGATCGCCGTAGTGGCGCAGTCATAAATTCGCTGAAATTATCGGTTTCAATAACGAATTTTTGAACGGAATCGCTCCCCCGAGTGGTATAGACATAATCGATTCCTGTAAGGACACCGACGCTCACGGTTTCAAGGATAAGAGGCGACACGGATGTATAATGTTAAATTTGTTAGCCTATCCCGATCGCACTTTGACATTTCTTTCTTTATCGCTGCTACATCGGAGAATTTATCACCGAATTCACGATGCCAAAACCAATAAAAATCTTACTGTTACCGCTCTCTGCTTGTGTGCATACATATAAACGTCCATCTTATAGACACATTTGTTTTAATAATGTCCTATAATATAGCAATACGTAACGATACTGTAATGGGTCGGAAACCCATTATTTATTTATTAAGATATGATCAAATTAAGCGAGATATTTGTAAGAACATTCGGGAATGTCAAAGGTTTTTGCTAGGGTTGAACATCTGGTTTAGGATTTGACCGCGTGTTATAAGTTTAAAATTGAAGAGTTGTCATTGGCTAAGAAGAAATGCTTCCGGCTTCCTTTGGGGTCGAGGGATGCAAACGAACAGATCTCGCTCTTCTCATTTCAACCACCGTCATGTAAAGTACACGTTTTTGTGGAGCGTTTTTAGGCGCTTAAGTTTATCCCTGGTAAGTCTTTTCAACTCGTCTCGCATTTCATTGTAAATTAAATTATTCATATTTCTGCTAAAAGTGTGTCTGTCTAAATCAACTCCTAGGTTTAATTTAAACGTCAATATGTTCAAAGCTTTATTCATTTTTCTATGTAACCTATCAAACGGGATTGTTGATTATTATTGTTAATAGATGTTATTGTTTTGATAAGTGTTTCGTTTCATTTGAGTAGTCTTGCTTTATCAGCCCTTATTAAATGTTAAATACTTAAACGCGTCAGTTAGTAGTCAGAAAATGTGTTCACAAGGTTCAAGAAAAAGAACCCAGTTAGTTTTGCCTTCGAATAAATTGGAAGAGATTTGATGAATTAGAATTTTGACCAGTAATTAAAGCCCTTAAACCGCGCTTGGCCAAAATGCTACCATGTTAGGGAGTCACGGTTGTTCCCGCCATTTTGACCTCCTACAATACTACAGCTTACCCAAAATACTATTTTTTTGTATTGGTAGAGAATATTTCCTGGCTTCAAATGGAGAATTCCTCACAATAAAAAATTAGCAACGCATTAAATATTAATAACAGGGAATTTACAATGTAGGAAGATCGGAAACTAAGTATCTGAGAGCTGATCCCAAGGGTTAGAAAGCCGTGAGCGTGATGTTTGGCAAAGATTCAGTACGTCGCGTCGTACAGTATCAAATTATTAAGCGCCAAATCCCGTTAAGGTGGGATTCGGAGTGATTTACTTCTGGGCAGGGTCAATTAGAGAAGCATCCTGCCTGAATAAAAGTGGCCCGAATTTATCGCGAACAAACGTGAGGCCCTTTGCGTACATGGCCCTTTACGAAACAGATTGACACCCGGTTGGTGTACTGAATTTTAAGCCCCAGTTTGGGCGACTCTTTGTCGTGCCGTCAAACGACGTTAACTTCGCAGCGGGGCGCTGTCCCCTTATACCCTATTTCGAGTAAGTTTCGGACAAACTTGGGACCCCTGAATTTTACTTTGACGGCGTAAATGTTTAATCTCGCCCTTTGTGCTCCGTAACTTTGATCCGCTTAAAATAGTAATAAAACGAAAGAACTATCTGTCAGGTGAGCAGCACAAAATAATACATGCATTGGGAGTTATTTGGGATAAGTTGTTCTTAAATTTAACAAGACAGAAGTTGTATACAATTTACTTGCAATTGTATGCAAGTATTAGTACTAACAGAGTGTTAATAAGGGTAGTCTTTTTGTTAAAACTAGTATTTTATGAATTTGAAAGGAACTAACTACTTCTCGTGCGTAATAAAAACATTAGAGTATGAAAGCGCCATCTGTAGAGTAATTTCAAAACCTTTTATGTGTCACTCAGTTATTGGGTTTCTATTGGAACAATATTGGCTAAACGCCGCAATTTTAATGTGTTTGTCAATTAAAAAGCACGAGTGAGCTAATAGCTTTGTTTGCGGTAACAGTTTCCACCGGATTTATATTGGACCAGACGTAGTAGTGCGAGGTGAGTAGGGGAATAGTTACCGCAAAGAGACCTATTATAGGCTGATTATCACAATTTCAATATTTTTTTTTATCAATTGACAAGCACGATTGGGCTAATATTACTTGGTTATCACAATTTTAATAATATTTGTCTTTCTATACTGTTCTGCCAATTTAAAGTTACGATTGGGCCAATATTGGTTGGCTATAACAACTTCAATACTTCTGTTAAGTTAAACCATGATTGGGCCAGTTTAGGCTCAATGTGATCAATATTGCGCCAAGACAAGAATATTAGTCCAATATAGGCGTAATTATTGCGTGTTGAGCGGGTTTCATAATTCAAAACTATATATCCAACACCTACTAATACGAGAAAGAAACCAAACAAAACATTCTGAAAAGCTTCGGTTGGATATATACGTAAGGTCGTAATTAAGGCTCCCGTATCAAGGTCAAACGTTATGTGTTTACCCAAAGCTTCGCAGAACCGAAGTCACTAGAAGTAGATGGCGCTACTAATACTGAATCTATATTATTTTCATTTACGTTGAACATGCCACGATACGGCCCTACCACAGTATTCATACAAAACAATGCGTTCGCCGCGCGAAGCCGTCTTGAAATTCTGTTTCTCTCTTACATGCACAAACCGATAACGACGTTAGTCTGAGCCTATGGTCTGAGCGCTCTCTATCCTCATAACCTCTAGGAACGATAGATAGGTCAAGAAAGACAAAACGTGCTGCATCGTAAATCGTAATGCGTGGCCAGCATTGTCAGAAAGCAATAACCAATAACAGTGATGGCAAAGGTTGAAAAATCATCTGTTGAGAAAATAAATAATAAACGATTGTTTCAGAAACCAACAAGTTTAGATTCTCCAATTGTACTAATGATGTCCTTTTTTCGGAACAAAATAAAATAGGCAATACATACTGAATTTTGTTGATAGATTACGCATGTTACAGCAGAAAATGTCTTGTTTTAGTAGTATATTACCTTCAAACTGCAAGTAGGTACTCATAGATAGTCATATTATAACCTTTTTGTGCAAATCATAATTTTGTCTACAATAATATTAAAGTAATCGTTTCTGTACAATTTAACAGCTGTTTAGCATTAAAAGTGTCCTAAGTTTGATGTTTATACTCATGTTAGTTTTATTTGATTTACAGCAAAGTACCTATTTGATTGCGTTTGTAGAAAAAATATTGTATGATACTCGTGCATAAGGTAATTTTATTTTGTTCAAGGAATTGCTATGTTTGTGGCTCTAATATAATACAATTAAAAAAAAAAAATAAATGCTGCTTATGCAAATAGGCATCACTCTTTTCGGACTAACATACATAGCTATTTTTTTATGACATTTGACAGCCACTCATTTTACTGAAGTCAATTTATTGCTATAATTTTTACATAAGACAAGGTTTCATATTTCTGAAATTCATTGTAAACAAATAAACTTTGACATATGTAGGTAACTGTGTATTTGTGTATTATTTCCACTGCAGTTATGATAAAAAAGGATACCGGTACGTCCGGTAAACATAACTGTAGTACATCAGCACCTAACCTAAAACCAAATTATTCTGCAACTAGTTGTACATAAGTTTGAATAAAGAAAGATTGCATTCATAGGAATGAAAATAAAAGCCACCGATTTTATATGAATATCCATAAATGTAATAATACGTTTAAATAATCTTTGTAGATTTGTTTATCTAAATGCAGCGCCATCTAGCAAATGACATCGGAACTACGCAACTACCCATTGTGTAGCCAACCACGCAAAACTCCCCCACAACGTAATTCTAGTTGCGTTTACGCCGCAATACACCGTGCAGTTATGATTAACATTTAATGTACTTTTGTGATACAAAACAATACACAAGACACATAGGCATGTTCTATCATAAAGCTTTTCAATATCTGTAGTTTAAATTTCTTTTACATTAAAATTTGCGTAAATAAATTGCATTAAAATAAAAAATCTTTATGATAGAACATGCGTAAGGACCTATTCTAAGAAATAGTTCACTTAGTTTTCCAATCTGAGCCATATTAACGGAGTGGTGTATTTGCGCGTTTTGGGGGTAGGAGACGGGGCCCTTAAAACATCACGCTGCGGGCAAATAGGTCCGGCCCTAGCGTAAAGTTCGGCCTAAATTAAAACGTCCTCTCTCAAAACGGGACTGCGAACAGGACGATTCCGCGGAATAAAATTTATCTACGCAATTAATTCACGGGGGAAGGACCATATTCGAATTAATTGCGCCAGATTAATATCCGAAATTAAAAGATGCTTGGCGCGTAGCCAGCGCTATCTCCCGTCGTTCGCCCGCCTCCTGAGCGCCTCCGAATATTATAATTGCTATTCTTGCAGCAATAAATCGTCAACTGGTGCCCCCCCACCGCATGTGGATAAGCATTTTATTTTGTCCTGTTTTATGCTGTGTCATATAATTTATATCAAATAATAAATTAAGAAATAAAGAAACCAAAAAAAAGGTTTATCAATTTTGGCGCCTTCACCAATATTTTTTTTTGTTTTAACAATGATAGCTGATTTAAAAATTGAAAGAAACATTGTTGATGGGATAATATCAAATGGCTTTATCTCTAAAAATATCAAGTTTTTATCAACAGGGTCTAAAAATATGTTGATTAGCTTTCTATTCCCCGATCCCAGCGTTATACTTTCCAGCCCGTAATTTCCAATTAAACGTCCGTATCATTAGCCGGTCTGTGCTCTAAGATCGCTAGTAACTGTACGAGATTCTGCGAACAATTAAGTTTAATGCGCTTTTGTCTGGCCTAAAAAGCTCGCGTCTCTGCTAATGACGCTTTTAAAAATATACTGCGCCCATTTTCTCCTCGCGGCTGCAACAATAACACCACTTGCACTTGCATTTGTTTATTAAAGCCGTGTCGTTAATAATACTATAGCATAATGAAAATGTATTGTGATTATTATTTGTGTGGGTTAGCGTGGTCCATTTTATTAAATGAAAGCTTTCGGTGCCCTTGCGTAAACAACAATGGGTGCATCAAACAGATAAATGTTGAAACCAATTATCATAGCCTTGTAAAAGAATATCAGCGTACAAGATATGTATTATGACAATTTAAAGTAAAAACATTTCTGTAACCAGGTACTTTGTACCTACCATATGTATAAATATAATTTATAATGTAAATATTGACAGCAATAATACCTTGATATAGTGCGATTCCGGATCAAAAATGCTTTTACCACTGATACGCTATACCGGTGGCAAATGTTAAATGCGTTTTCTTTTATTTATCATATTTTGACCAAATTGATACCTGCTCATCATCCACTGACTAAATTTATAATTTATAGATCAATCGGATGCGTTTATTGAATCAGTCTGATAGAATCCAGATCCTTCGTCGCTGCTGTTGCGAATTGACAGATTTTGATAAATGTCAGTGGTCACTAACATGAAATGACAATGTGTTATTTGAGACTCTTAGTAATATTTTAATAACAGAGTGTTCAGAATAGATATGAAAAAATAAGCAAAGATAGATTTGTAAATTTTAAACACCCTGATATGATATAAATATAAAATAAGTACCATATTAATTTAAATTTTAATATAATTCTACAGTTGCAATAATATCGAATAAGCGAAATATCAAGCGTTTTTAATAGACCAGTTACGTGAGACACCCTGTATAGTGTGAATTGTTTAATGTTAGAGCAACTCAAACCCCAAAACAATATATCTACCATTTATCACGCATTAACCCAAACAACTGAAAACCGCCATTAGGTTGGTTTGGCGTGGTACTGCGGCTGCCTGAAATTAGCATTTATAATATCAGCAAAGGCATTCACAGGAAATATTTGGAATAGTCGGTCGGTAATGAAATTAGGAGGGCACGGCGAACCCTGCAAACGCCAAAGTAGGAATCTTGGCAGTTCAACTTTGTTCGTATATTGTGGCATACTATCTCCTCCAACTACATACCTAGAGGGCCCTTACTTATCCCCAGGTGTTTGTCTTATACAAGTTGTAAATTTCGCTTAGCGACGCACGACGTATTTCTCGTTTGTACACATCTTATGTCCCTGTAGGGGTGCCTTTAACTCGACAACTTAGCATATTTGGTAAGTAGTTAGGGAATCGATGTATGTATATACAGCTCTACAGGTACTTGAATATTGATATTATAATTCTCGAGTCGGTAGACTAAAGCACGTAAGTCATTAAACAGTGGAATTTGTTTTGCTTAGTTTCTATTTCAGACTTATGTGCTTTAGTCTGCCGACCCGAGAATTTCTACCAAAATAAACAGACCAAAAATCGTTTGTGGCCAAAAACAATCCAGCTCGTCCCCTGTTAATTCCAAATATGTATAGCCCGATCCGTTGTAGTGTCTGGACGCTATCGTGTTCACAGCCTACATACAAACATACATACATACATACATACATACATACATACATACATACATACATACATACATACATACATACATACATATATACATACATACATACAATGGACTCCTAAACGCATATTTCCGCTGAAATACCAATTTATTTCTGTCGATTACAATATTTTCCATCTAGAGTACTAGTGGGAAAGCAAAAACGCTAACCTACAAATTTCTATTCTTCCAGAAAATTCAAGACAGATTATTTTAACTTCTTCCTGGCTACAAAATACAAATTTAAATTATTTCGACAACTAATTTGATCTGTGGAACCAGTTGGATATTTTTGTATCTCAGGGCTGGTTTATTCATCTGTACGTAAAGTCCTGTGTAGTTATGTGTCAGATAGGTCAAATTTTGCTAGTGTGTTGCAACTCATTCAAGTAATAGATTACCTACTAACCGTGATATACAGAACTCGTCACTTGATTCTTTTATTCACAAACGGGGCAACAAAATCAACTTCTCACAATGTCTTAACTGAAATATTGTAAATTTAACTTTCATGTTCCATAACCCGTGGACTTTTTGACCAATTGTGGCGATTATTTCTACAAGTAGTATGACAAAATTTAGAATATATCTATAGTTTAATAAAAAAAAACATCAAAATTCCCCAAAGGAAAATTATTAAAGATAAAAATTTTTACAAACTTCTGCATAAGCCGGAGTTGACTGCAAACAATTTCAATTTGTAAGAACACCAATTAGACAAATCATTTAGGGTGCGATATGAGCCTTCACACAATTTAAAAACATTAGGGTGAAATTCCCTTAAAATGAGAACTAATCCACCCCAGGAAAAAAGTACATACAAACTTAATTAAACAGGAGAACTGCCCCAATTACGTTAACAGTAGCAATGTGCTTGGTTGTTTTCCCCTAAACTGCTGCTACAGGACTATAAATTACGAACACATAGTCACGTTACAGGGGATGAAAAGTACCGTCAGACGATCTAGAAACGAATCGAAATTAGGTTATAAAAACATCCCCACAGCATCAAACTAATTGGAACGTAATGAACGTAATCACTACGTAACATGATTACATAGCATGGCTATCGAGTTGGTAAATTTGTTAATCTTGTATGTGTTAAATGACGCCAAACTTTTTGATTAACAACATTTACCCAGTAATTTTTGTTCTAAAATTTTTGGTTTATTACAATCAGTATGTATTATCAAGCTATTTCCTGTTTATTTCATTTTAATTATTGCTACTATACTAAATAAGAGATTTAAATCACCTTTAAAAGTGCGAAGAAAATTCCCAACAACTAAATGGTGAAAGCGAATAGATAGAGAAAAAAATCCAGCACCGCAGCAAGTAAATTAAAACACGGCAAGTAGGTACACAGAAACGCGCTCAATCGCAAACGATTTCACACAGTATAGATGTGCGCGAGTTGACAAAAAGTGATTGCGAAGATGCTTCCCGTATTGCATGGAGAACACTTCCTACGAATGGCCCGTCGACGACTGTACGCGGAAACAGATATCAGCTGGCCCGCGGCGGCGACCCAATGCGATTTCGCACGACAAAAACCTACTAATGGTGGAAGGACACTTTTTGAACTTATATCACCGTAATCGCAAAATTTCAACTCTCACAATGTATAAACATACACTCTTAATTCATGAATCCTCTCCTCGTAAACGTTAATTTTCTTTTTGAATTGCGAAGCGAGCGTCGGACGCTGACGGGGCGTCCTTCACGACAACGACGCAAAAATCTGTTGAAATGGGCACAATAATTTCCACTTGGGTACCCGGACGTTGACAATCGCTTACATTAGCAAGCAGTGGGACATCCGGAAAATTAAAACAAATTTTCGCCGCACTCGACGGCGCCTTCCATGCCCCAGGAGGTCTCGAGATGGTCCTCGAGACAAATTACAGCTGAAGTGGTACACATTTTTTCACATGATGGCAACTCTTAAGTGCGCAACATAGAAATTATAAAACAGAAAACAAATTGCTACAAAAATTGTAATTCTGTAATTAAAACGATGTAGGTATATTATATTCTTAAGACGTTCCACAAGCGCGGGCAATATTAATAATAATAATAACTAACTTATTATTATATATTATTGTTACTGGTTAAACATTAGTTGACTGTTATTAGAGTTTACGAAGGGGCTTATTAAAACGGATGACTGAAGTCAATGTCGGTTGTACCTCTTAAAGACTTAAAGTTTGGACACAGTTCTCACGGAAACTTAATTAATAATAACGGATTTCCTAAACAGTGACTGGCGGGAGAACGGGTAAACTTGGCGCAAATAAAACCGAGTATAGAGACTCCTGTGCGCTCACAATAAAATTTACAACCAAAGTTTTCGGAGGACAAAATACTCCACCTGTTAAGATACCATAGGACAAGGTGTGTGGGATCTTATTATGATCCAGTTTGGCGACAATTAATTTCAAGTTGGCTGCGAGCAAACTCGACAGTGTCGTCCTCTTTTCTTTTAAAGCAAACAAAAGTTAGCCCAGTTACGGAACTTGAAAGGAAATTTTAAACCTTGCTGGTACCATGAAATGTATATTATGTTAAGACAATGCAAACGGGCGCTGATAACTTTCTCATATAAGACCTGTTCAAACTCAGTAAAAATACCGTCCGGAACGGTTAGCATGGTTAATCTAAACGGATTTTTTATAGGATTTTGGGTTATCCTGAGCGCTTGCCCTTTTTATAGAACATAATTTGTACTTATCATTGAAAAGTAAACACAATTTTAAACGTTTACTTTAAATGTTAACAACACTACCAGGAAAATTACCAACATAGTGGATTTTGCGGTTAACTGTAAAAATGGGTGTATATTTAGCATGCTAATTAAGTCAGATATGATCAAGTTCCTCGTATCCAGCAGTCCTTTGAAACCGCTCCTCCGTTTCAGATTTGCAGTATAATAAGCAGAAAAAGGGAAATACATGACGCGACCCGCATATGTGTTGCCTTAATATGTAACCGCCGCGACATGAAGGCTAAACGGGTCATCTAAATTCTATGGAAGCCACGAGAACGTTTCCACAAAATATTTGCCTATTTAGAAAGTTTATGAAAACTGTTGTAGGGCATACTCAATTTGTGTATTGTTGTTTTATCCTGAAATGTTAGATTGGAGTTTGGTGCACTTCCTATAATACATTTAATGCTTTTACATATGTATTTTGCTTAACAGCTTAACATTCCTGTTCTATAATAATTTTGGATTTTGGATTTTGATCCCCTCTAGTAAGTTTAGAAGGAACGTATTGTAATCGCCCGAAAAAAAAAATCGAGATTTCAGCAGATCCATTGCAATGATTTTTGGAACACGATAGCGAACGAACTGGATTGCAGAAGGACTTAATGTGTTTTCATAGATTTTCATCGTTTCTAACGCAAAAACTTATCCATACGTTTTAAATTTTAAATTTATTTAATTAATTTAAATTTAAAAAAAAGCGCACTTTTAAATTTTGGGAGCAAAATGCTGTGGTAAATAAAATAGTATATTTACTTGACATGGTTAGAAGGTCAGAAGTGGGACGACGTGAAGAATTCTTTTGATAAAAGAGTGAGACGTTGCGACGACGAAATAGATTTCCGGTAACGTCGTTAATGGTTTGGGAAGAGGCCCGCAAGGTAAATCCGGAGTGGTGCTTAAGGCTCTACAACGGATCCAATTTAACTGATAGCTTCCTCGCGGGCGTCTCATATCTATATGATGCCGCTTAATCATTCGGATGAGATTCAGGTTTACCGCCTAATTTCTATTCTAGAGCGGTAATGGCGGCCGTCTTATCGCCAAGATCTCTACCCTGGATAACGCCAAATTGCACTCAACCCGACCGCCGCACCATAAGTTCCGCTCTTCTTTCAATTTAAAGCGGGGCTTTAGAGATACGTTAGTGCCATCTTTAGTTTTCGTCGGGGGAAAATCGATTCTGTCACTTAATTGCTACCACTTAAAATATTAATGGACCATTTCGTTGTCCCGTTTTCTTTTATTAATCTGCGGATAAAACTGTAAACGGTTCTTAAGAGGATTATTTCCCTGAAGGATTAAACTAAAACGGATTAGAAAAGCTTAAACCATCAAGTACTGAATTAAAAATAAACCTACAGAACGTCGTCCCTTGCAATCAATATTATTCAAATTTTGCGTCCAAACGTACAACGAGAATAACAATAATTAATCATCATTTGATGGAGTTTTCGGCAACCATGACGCAAATGAATGAAAATACATACACATAATTACAGTATAATCCAGTAGAGGTCGGGCCGTCAGTGACAACAACCGACAATTGAACATTTGCGACGAGAAAAGTGTGACAAGCAGCATTAATTTCCCTCAGCAATGTTTCAGTAATTACAGTGTACGTTACCAGGTGAACATGAATAAATTATGAACGCATAAAATTAACGAATCGGATGTTCCACGCGGAGTTATTTTATGGCAACTGTTTGTTTATTAGCAACTATCAACCACAAAGGAAACCCGGTAGCTTGGAATGTTTTGTAATTTGTAATTTGTAATTTGTAATTACTTTGTTATTTGTAATTAAATTAAAATAATCGTTTTGTAAGGTTTGAGAAGACGAGAAGTTTAAAGAGGAACATAATCAGAATTCGATGAGGGTAAAGTGAATACGATAATGAGTTGTCGCAGATTGCTGCGCAAAGCTTGAAAAGATTGATTTGTAACCTGTATAATTAACAGCGTCGATATTTGGTGGAATTTCAAGTCGGGCGTTGTAAACGTAAATTGCCTGTTTGGCAGTTTTGACACTTCTATTAGGAATATACAGAGATAACGTCGTGTGATTGAAATGTAAATAAACCCATCTCGTGTTGGAAAAATAAAGCTTTAACTCGAGTTTTTCAGACTTTAAATCACAACTCAATAACAAAATACAACCAATTTAGATAGGATTTTGCAATTTCGATCTCTTGTTCAATAATCATCTTCAATAACTACCTACTGAAATAGTTCGGCCCGGCACCTCCACCATTTTGCTTCGTTAATTAGTCAAACGATAATTCGAGCTTTCCGTATCAAATTAAATGCTTAATTTGAACGTGTTTGCTCTAGTAAAATTGTATGACATTGTGACAACCCCGACGTGGTAAGTAATTCTATTAATTAGTCGCGCCACAAAGGCTAATTAAGTAGAGTTGCATAATCGACAGAATTCATTAGATGATGCTATGGTAATAATTACTTTTTATTACATCGTCATTACGGGAATAGCGGACACGTGGTTTTACCGCGGAGGAATTGCGAGCGCACCCATAGCGCCAAAATAATTAATTAAAACATAATGTAGTCGCCGTGTAAATTTGCTTGGTCAACGTACAAACTAATCAGGGTTACGGACAACTGCCCTACCGACGCGGCCGCCTCGCTGTACCCGACTTTTCACTATCGATTCCTATGACCCGAACACTCGAATACTTCGAAACTAGATTGAATTACCCACCGATATGAATTTTGGTAAGCAAATACCATTATACCAACACGACTTGATTATTTGCGATTATCAATATATCTTTTTCTATCTTAACCCAATACAAGATTAGAGATGTACGATTTCGTGTGCGGACCAATCCGCATGATTTCCAAATTACGGTCCGTGATGTGTATTTTTTGATACAATCAAATCGACGTACAACTGCTTCCAGAAAATTGAATTGGTAAGTAGGTAATATGAAGATATGAACGTTAACAAATATTTAACCAATAAGTTTTATCCCATTTTCCTCTTTCGTATTAAAAGGAATATCTTAATTTTTCTAGAAACTAGGAACTTTTGTGGCTAGTGGCAGTTTGTGTCTCCATAAAGGCTGAGAAAAAAGCATTCTGGTGGAAGGAACGATAAATGGTACCTACTAATAGCAAAGCTAGAATATAAAACCAATAATGAAAATTATTTTGAGCGAAAATGCAACTTAATGGGTAAGTATTTTCTTTGCAAAATAAATTAGACCTGATGAGACCAGTTTTAAATTGGTCAAAAAATGATTTCATTCTTCTTAAAAATAAGGATATTTCTATAACTTCAATATTGCGTCAAAGCAAATAAAATCTAATTTATCAAAACAAAATCCGGTGTAGCCTCTACCCACCGAATAAATCATTGACACACTGCAGTGTCTAAACAAATTTGCAAGTATTCAACTTTAGGAAACCACTCTGGACCCCAACCTAACGTCAGTCATAGCATAAAATGTTAAAAATAATTATTTTTACAACTTATCTGATGTATAGCGAAGAATTTTTCGATAATTTGCTGAAAGACGTATCAAAATGATCCAAATTAAAATTTTTGGTAGGTTTATTTTTGGCGCTGAGTATACAAGTAACGCATTAAATAATCTTACAGTATGAAGGTATGCCCTTTATTAGTATGTTTGTTAATAACGATTACTAGACACCATTAACACATGATTAGTGGTATCTTCGTTAATTTTATGTGTTAGTGACATGTAAAGGGAAGATTTAAACCAGTGATATGCAGGCATAAAGTACCAATTAATCCCTAGGGCATTAAAGGTTGCCCAGGTAACCATTACGCAACAATGGGAAATGTCAGTATCAGCAACATTTTATAAGTTTTGAGCAACAAAACATGGGTAAGGCATAAAATTGTGTATGTACCTCGAGCATTTATTATGTTTAATGTTATCGGGCGACTAAAATGAAAATAAAAAGCTACTTTGTGTGATAAGTGCACTTCATCTGTAGAAACTATGTCACAGATTATCAAATCTAGAACAGTAATGATAGATAACATAAATACGTACAGTTACATTTTTCACCACAAACGGCCGCGGCCGTGGTATTATTAATTTCAGTACCTGTAAGTACATTTGTTACCAGCTGGTAAGTTGTTGGTAACGAGCGATCAGAGTAGCCGAATTACGTAATTCCGGAGTGCGCCATAATTGCGCCAATAAGTAATCTGAGATCTGGAGGCGCTCTGCAGGAGCGGCTGCTACACCCCCGGCCCCCGTCACCGGCCGCCCAGGATTAAGAATGATACTAGCTGCTATAATAACGGGACTTTATCGTGCACCTGCAATGCCAATTTAATTCCTCCGGTAGAAGACGCTACCACGCTCTACTGTCTGTTAGTACAAACCGCAGATCTCGACGGTTTTGTTAGCACTGTAGTGTTGTTGGCGAACTAAGTTTTTGACGTGACGCCACTTTGACGTCCGCATTTCGCACTCTATTCAACTTATAATCTAGATGAGCGCTGGGCTTTGTCATGCAATACAATATTTGGTGGAGGTGCTGGATTTGCTATTGTATTGCATTTTCCAGAAATTATCTACACGTAAACAGTTTTATTTACATAACTGTTATTAGATTTCTTCGAGCAGTAAAAAAAAACAGTAAGGCAGATATGTTCCAATGGTAAATAGATAATAAATTTCTCGTTAACAAATTTGGTAAGATATCTATAGACTCCGAACTTATTTGTATGCGAATAGATTTTCTATAGTATTTGCTGTCTATTTTATTACATTCCCACTCCACAGTCTGACTAATATGTGATATGGTTGCGAATTGTCAAATTTTAATTAGGTTGAGATCCCGAGTGACTGTTGTTCGAAATTACGAAATTACAAAATCACGGAATTAAAGAATGGCCGAAGATTTAGACTCTTCGGTGTATCAACGAGGTAGTCAAAATATTGGATGCGAGCCACCCTAAATATTTGTTTTCAGAATAAGAGAGGAACCAGGTAATACCGAAAATATCTTTTAGTAGGGTTTTGCAGATGTTATCTGTAGATGTTAGTTGTAAAATTCTGAAAAACATAAGTCGTTATCGTTTGTCTCGATGCATTTTGTGGTGGAAATCGATTCATTAATGCATACATGTTTTAATATCAAACAAATATTGAATTAAATTGCGTTTGGTAATGTTGACTTGCGAAGCCTTTCGTACAATAATAAACTTATTACAAAGTGTCTGTATACGGTTATGGATAGCAAATCGCCTTAGATCTAGTATCTACAGACCTAGTTGCTGTGGAATGCTTCATAACTAGGTACCAGCCCATCCTAAAACATTTGTAAGCGGTTGCCTGACATATAACTTGCCATATATCGTACTTGCAGGTTGATAAAAAGACACGAAATGTAACGTTTGCAGTAACAGTGAAACGTTGCGTTGCTTCCTGCATGATTACTACGAATTTAGCAACTTCGGAATGAATATGAATACCGAATTAGCATAGTTTTGCTTTGTTTAGTCGAAGTTATTCATAACAGTGGTTCAAGCCGACGGATTACCCAGGCAACGAAATTAGTTTTAACGCTGTTTCTGCCGACTAGTTGTTTAACAGTTACAAGTGCATTATTAATCGTGGAGACCGCAAAATTATCCCCATGTATACAACGGTTCTGCGGTAAATTATTTTTTGCGATGGATTTTCGATTATTGGTTAATTTTCCATGAACCAAATGGAGATTACGTGCACAGTATAAAACGTGTGTTAAGCCCCCGTTCGGCCACTGCCGGAAAGTTATTTAGGGGAAAGCAAAAAGTAATTTTCACCGCGCTACAGCAAAACAGTGCATATTTTCTGTCTCCCTCAGGCGCGGGGGTCTGTCCCCAGGGTGAATGTATGCCCAAATAAATGAACATAAATAAACAAAAATGGGATGGGTACGTGGCTGCGTCCGACGCGAATATCATATAAACATTTCAAAAAGTTGTTCGCTCGCTCATGTATAGATCGGGTTCCGTTACGTTCACATCGCGTCAACCAAACTAGATTGCACTTCAAATGAAAAACTGCCAACCGTACTTCCAAAACAACCCCCACTCACCCCCGTATGCTCCGGATATATTCGAATGCCAACACCACACCGACTGTTAATTAAAAATCTAATATAATATTTGCATTTCAGTACGCCAAGAAAAAAAAACAAACGCTTATTTTTAGATTACCGTAGGTAATTCATTGAAAATACACTCTCGGTTATAAAAATATCTTATAATCACAAAAATAAAAATACTAAAAGTATCCCGCTTTTATACTTTCAACAGATTTCAATTTTAACCATCGCGTCAGTGGGATATACCGGATAAATTTACAATATGCAATGTTTCCGAGCATTTAGAATATCAAAGCTGAATCTTCTTGGTGGTGGTAATTCTATCGGATGCGGACCGACGTTCCTTGGGCCATAACGCCAACATTACGTCGGTAATGTTTCCGTAGAGCATAGAGAAGACACACTAGTCTCTCATCCCGGATTGACCTACGGCTGGAAGCGGCTGAAAGAAGTGCGGCACGCCCGATTCTTGTCTGCAAGTTCCGCTTGCTGACACATGCTCAATTGGCCACTTCTGTCAGATATAGGCGTTACCGACGGACGTGTCTGGATCACACTGAAACTCTTGTCTAACATCTCTAATGAACGACCGATGGAACTCGCCTACGCCTAGTTATTTCTAGCTTTGAAATGTGAAATCCATAGATGCTTCAAGCTTTGGTAATATTTAGATCGAAATGGAAATTAACAAAAAAATAGGGTAAATAAATAAAAACGCTTCGTTAGAATGTCCAGAAATATTGTATATGTTATGTGTTAAATAATAATAAATAATTTGCACAAACTAGATTACATAAAATAGCAGGTCGTAAGTAGGTCAGAAATGTTGTGTTTTATAACTGCAAAAAAACAATTTTAAATACCAGAAGCAATAAAGTAACAGAAAGTTAATTAAACTCAATAATAAAGTCGACAGGAATATTCTATTTTATAACTATTAAAACATCTGGGGTGGCTCCCATGCGACTTTTTGACTACCTCGTTGATACTTTGAAGTACCTTCTGTAATACTAAGTTTGTGAAGCCAGGACCACTCTGCGTTGTCATGTGAGTGTTTAAGGACGTTAATCAAAATTTGTCAGTTTCCAACCATTACGACCAAAGCTACGATAACTGTCAAACTGCTTCTATAAACGCTTATAGCGCCTAAACTGTTCATCCCACTGATCTGTAGATTGGTAAACATATTGCAAATCGGTTAAATCCCTAAGAAAATTCGTGTAATATCTGGCATTTAAGATCGTCTGATTATGAGCAAAAAACAATTCAGGGTCGTCTCTGGTATTTCTAAATATGTGCACCAAAATTCAGACCGATCCGTTGTACTGTATGGACGCTATCGTGATCACAGAGATTCACACATTCATTTTCCAGAAATCATTGCAATAGATTCAGTGGACCTCAAAACGCATATGTACAATGTCTTGTAGGATACCAGTACAAAATTAAAATTTAATTGACAAAAAAAAACAGATGGTCTGAATAGCAGACTTGTCTGAGGTCAAAAATGTTGTACTTTATAACTACAGAAAATTTAATTCGCAAAAATCAGATCCAATAAAATAACATAGAGAAAATTCCCAAAAAGCAGTCGTAGTAAAAGAGCAGTCTGCACAGTAAAAAGAAATATAATCCTCATAGTATTTTAGATCAGGATTGTCGAAATCATTGCAATAAATTTAGTGGACCCCAAAACATATATATGTACATGTACATGTACAACGCCTTCTAGGATACCAGTAGAAAATCAAAATTTAATTAGAAAAAAACAGATGCATGTGGTCTGAATAGCAGACTTGTTTTAGGTCAAAAATATTGTACTTTATAACTATAGAAAATTTAATTCGAAAAAATCAGATCCAATAAACTAGCAGAGAGAATTTAATTCCCAAAAAGCAGTTGTGGTGAAAGAGCACTCTCCATAGTAAGAAAAATATAATCTTAATAGTATTTTAGATCATGATTGTTGCATTTCATCACTAGTAAAAAAGTCCAAGGGCTTTGTAAATCTGTGCACACGATAGCGCCTATACGGTACAACAGATCGAGCTGAAATTTGGTATATATATTTATAATTACCAGCGGACGAACTGGATGCTTGTGGCGACAATCTGACAACCGGAACTAGCCAATGTTACAGATATTCTCTTAATGATTGAACCGATTTTAACCAAACTGATATAAACTCATCTTGCATTTGCTTTAAACATGTATGCAAACTTTCAGATCAATGGGATGAGCGGCTTGGGCGCTATAATCGTTTATATAGGTTGTCTGACAGAATTCACAGACTTAGTCGCGTTGCACATTGGCAAGTTTTGATAAACGTCCGCGGCCACTGACACGACATGCCATTTAATTTTATTCTATGACTGATATTATTACGTTTTATCTTCACAAAATTGAAATATTGCAAGTTCAACGTGAGGTTTCAATATGTCAACGAAGTAGTCGGAAAGTGGAGCGAGGGCCACCCCAGATTTTTGCATTCATTCTGAGATTTGTTTCCACAATAATCTGGTCACTGAGTTTGTATCACTGAGTTTTTTGTCTGGTACCAAACATAATTTTGTAAAAATGTCATTTTGCAGGAAAATAGGAGAAACTGAAAAAAGACCGAATGGAAAAATAGCTCTTCAAATGCAGGCGTGGGATTGAAGACGTCCGAATACAGGCCCTAAAGATCCACATCATGCAAAACTTCAATATAATACACGCTGCGCGCATGCCGTTTGCAATCCAACGAATTCATGCATAAAGAACAAGCAAAAAAAAAACTCACCTACAAACAACAGCGTCCACTGATATCATCAAAGCTTTGCTGGACACTCACTCAAACATACTCGTATTATTTTCAAGTTAAATTGAATGCAGTCCGAATGTAGTTAGAATATCGCGAAAACTAAAATAAGCGTCTTAAACACGGGCTTTCCGAAGCTATAGGTCCGCGACTACCTGAAAATGCGCCGGTACACCAGATTTTTTGCAGAGCACCAACGGACCAATCATAACAGAGTTCCGCGTTCATGTTTGTACCACGTGCTCTGAATAAATTACATAGTTTGATACTTTTGACGTTTTCGAGTATTCTTCATCGTCGGCGACAACACGTTTCACACCAAGCAACACTGTAGGTACCCTTCAGGAAAAGTATTGTAATGGACGGGAAAAATCGGAACTTCAGTGGAAATACGCGTTTTGAGATCTCCTGAATCCATTACAATCATTTCTAGAAAATGTATGAGTGTATGCGTGTCTGTGAACACGATAGCGCCCAAACGGTGCAACGGATTGGGCTGAAATTTAGTATACTTATCTAGAATTGTCGGGGGGGCGAATTTGACTGTTTTTCAGTTTTTGTTGACAATCTAACAACCGGAAGTGCTAAATAGAAGCAGTCGGACAGGATCTATAGCCTTAATTGCTATAGATGCGAATTGGTATATTTTGATAAACGTCAGTGGCCACTGACGTAACATGACGTTTAATGTTATTGTATGATTGACTTTAGGTTGGAATCCAGAGTGGCTGTGGTTTCACAAAATGCGTTAACGAGGTAGTCAGAAAGTTGGGTGGGGTACCCCAGATATTAATTCAAATATCTAACTTCTGGCAGCAAAAAATGTGTTATAGTTTACTGGAATTATACTTTATTAGGTATTATTATTATTATTATTATATTATATTTCGTCAACAATAAAACACTTATTGCAATATTTTATTTAATTTATTCAATAATGTAATAAAATATTTCTACAGTGTAAATGGTAACAGAATGGCTTGACTTAATAAGATTATTATGTCTTATCGTCCATCTCAATCATAATTACCACACTTGACAAGTCACTAAGCATAACACAACAGCTAAATGAAATGTCAAGTGAAGCAATTAAATCTGATGTCTAACAAAACCTACTAACTTTTGTACGTACACATATTAAAACCTACGTATATATATCGGCAAATAAAAACATTTTAAAATACTATGCTGAAAATACATCTATACTTCCTGACTTATGTTCAAAAGTTCTATTGTACTTCTTCCTTATCATGGCAACAAATTCCTCCTTCAAATTCTGCAAGCACCTGAAAATCGACATAAACTCAATTTATAATACAACCTCAAAATAGAACATATCATACATTCGATAAGTTGGAGATTTCCTAAACTGGGCAATGTCGTAGCTGGGAGCATGCGGCTTATGTATGATAAAGCCATTTGGCACCACCAAGAATTCATATCCCTGTGCTTCCAATTCCATTATATGAGAGACTTTATTCCAGCCAAAACCCATAAAACGTTGATCATATGGCGTTACATCTGCACTTGTCACT
The DNA here is from genome assembly GCA_963971325.1 of Aphodius granarius. NCBI lineage: Eukaryota > Metazoa > Arthropoda > Insecta > Coleoptera > Scarabaeidae > Aphodius > Aphodius granarius. Next base: position 14,709,085 of record OZ020226.1, read on the forward strand.
ATGTATGGTTCATAGTCAGGTTCCCACTTTACCTATAAATCAAAATAATTTATAAACCGGGCATAGTATTGATACAATGGTAAAAAAATATCTCTATCTTCATAAATTATTCTCTTCACTTTATATTGTTTTGACTGATATTTATGGTGGTTTCAACCATTACTCTTAACTTCATACTGTTCATTAGACTCATTGCAATAATTCTGCTTAGTTTCAATAAGATTGTTTAATTGTTTTTGACCTTTTTTTAACAATACCTTTGCCAACCACTACTCTTGACTTTGCATTGTTCATTAGACTCTTGGCAATAATTATTGCCTCTTTCGTCAAGATTGCATAATTATTTTGAAAGTTATAAGGTTTTAAATATGTTGATCAATATCTTTGCCTTCATAAATTGTTTCCTTGAATACTCGCGACATCTTAAGACATTTAAAAAATCGATTATAACTGATTATTTCATTCAAATGCTGTCTAATCTTAATGTGTAATAGAAAAGAACAAGTAAAAACCAATAAATAGAGTTTCATATTTTCATAAATACATAGCTCTAAAATGATAATATACATACTTTATATGGCACTGTTGCATGTCTCCACTTAGTATAATTTGTGGGAGCATGACCTGAGGCCCATACATCATACCGGAATGTATGGACGAGTTTTTTCTCCCACATGGAAATAAGTTCCCTCTTGCTTTTAGGAATTCGTGTTTTGTATCTCTGCGTTTCAAATGCAGGAATGACTAGAGCCTGTTGAATAATAATAATAAAATAATTTTGGTAAAAAAAAATAATAAAAAAGTTTGGGTTAAGAAAATAATATAAACTCTGACCTTATTACGTAAATTATCTTGCTTTGCTATTGTTTCGCGCAAAAGAGCAGGTAATCCTTTCATTGGCAGGAAGTCAATATCTGCCAGAAATACGTATGGAGTGTTCACATGGTTGAGGGCAACGTTACGTAAAATGTTTATTGGATGATATTCCTAAATAAAAAAATATTTTATAGTTTGAAGAAATAAAAATTTAAAAAAAAAAGGAAAACTTACACCACTTTTAAAAACTACATGGAAAGCAATATCACTTCTGTCTTTTAAAATTTCGAGATTATCCAAATACTTGATGGCTTGTTGAAATTCAGGATCTGTCGCGTATAATGCCAAGCTCATGGGACCTGTAGTAGAGTATTTTTAAACTAAGTAGAGCACAGTGACGTATGCAACCAATTACACCCAGTGTATGGTTTATAATTGACCCGCATATATTTGGTTGCATACACAACTGTGCTCTCCTTAGTTTGAAACATCTCTAACCAGCATAAAATCCAACCTCATATTAAATCCTAACCCCGAACTTACCATTCCAATGTTGGAAGAGATCTTCCAATAGTTGCAAACGGTCATAGCTAAATTGAGCTACAAAAGTTATGTCGTTATTAACCGGTGTATACTCAAACTTTCTAAAAAATAACAAAGTCCGCCATTTGTTAGTTTCCGCTTTGTGAAATTCAGAACAAGCATCTTCTATCACTACCACCCCAGCATTCGTATAATGCGGGCAATCATACAATTTTCTTTGCAATAAATTCCCATTCATCTCCAAGAAAATTCTGTACATGGCACGAAAATAATCACCATCCTTATTCACCACTTTAAATTTAAAAGGGGAATTCCAATGAACAACCTAAAATTTGAGGTTATAAAATTTTATGTTATAAACATTTCAAACTCAATTTGTACAATTTCTAACCTTAATTTGATTGTTACGGTAACAGTTAAAACTGAGAGTGTGAACGCTGAGCTGTGTGTTCCAAAAGCAAGGCACTTGATATAACAACTCTGGATATTCTTTTATGAGAGCGTTCATTATGTCTTGATCTGCTAGTGAAGTTTCCCCATACTTATTAGCTGTCTTTTTAGCTATTCTATTCCACAATTCATCCCAATTTCGTTTTCTTAGCTTTTCAAGATGATATAAAATCACACCGGTATTAAAACTGAAATTAACATAACCTCAATTATAGGTTAACTATTTAATTTAATAAACAAACCCTCTTCCAATTGCAGGCCATCGTGCTTTTGAAAGGTAGTAATCACTTTGGTTTTCAACTAATCCTATAGCCTGAAAATTAAAAACCATATACATAACCTCATATTCAGGTTATGTTATATTTTAGATATGAATAAAAAATTCAGAAATACATACTTGACTTGCATTAAAATTATTAAAATAATTCCACAATTCATAAATATCACCATTGAAAGTTAAATCCATATCTAAAATAATAATTTTTGGAATGTCTTCCGGAATCACTTTATGGAACAGTAACTTCAAAAGTCCATAAATCCCAGAATAATGGTTATTTGGCACCCATTTCACATGATAAACTAAATCACTGATATCATAGAATGTGACTTCAACTAAAACAAGAGATAAATGTAACTTCAAACAAAAGAAAGATAATGAACAAAAGCATGTACGTATGTATTACCTTGAGGAACGTCCCAAGTGTCAAATAAAGTATGTAAAACTTCATCAGAAAACTTATTAACTAAAATATGGAAATGAAGCGGATTATTACGGTAAAAATAAATAGATTTGAGCATGGTATGAAGATATAGATTTGCTTGATATCCGGCGCATACTACTCCGATATGAATTACTGTACATTTCTCAGGGGGTACCCTGTCATTGTTGCTAACATTTTGGTAACTGACTAGTTGAGGTAGGTCCGGGCTATCTCCAGACTCAAACTGTATCGATTCCTTAGGTTTAAAATACATCGGTTCATTGTCATCCACTGAAACATACAATTACAATTTTCAACCATGTAAAATCGAATTATAAAGGTTTACAGGATACATACTATGAGAGTATTGTACGACATAATTCAGGATAATCAAGAACACCACAACAAAAGCCAGAACAACTGCTAACCGATGTCGTCCCAGAAAATATAGAAAGCCATGACTGTGTTTTAACCGAATATTGACGTTAATTAATAACTACTTCTTGAAATACCATCACGTTTCAGTTATTCCTATTGTTCGTTCTACGGATGTTCCACTTTTTAAAAATTTTAAAGGATTTAATCGATAACATATGACTGGCTACCAGAACACAATATTGTTGGAAGTAATACGCAGTAAATCGAATAGATGGCAGCAACGTAGTAAAGCTTAGTTTGCTCAGTGCAACCGATAGATGGCTCTGTGCAGTGTAACTTCGACAATTTGTATTTAATAGAGTAGTTTTAAACTAAGTAGGGCATAGTGACATATGCAACCAATTATACTCAGTGTATAGTTTATAATTGCCCAGCGTATATTTGGTTGCATACACAAATGTGCTCTCCTTGGTTTGAAACATCTATACCTGCAAAATTGTTGCTCTCGCTATCAGAATTAATGAAGTCTTAACAAAATAAATCTTTTATTATACATATAAATGAGCTTAATATCATAATTATAAAAAGTATAAGGTAATAACAAGAATGAGATTCACAATTTTCCTTATTTTATACTTTTAACTATATAAAACTAAACAACATAAACATGATTTACAATAGACAATAATAAAGTATTAAAGTGTAAAAGAATATGTATTCATAATAAATAATTTCCAATGAAGATGCAATCCTAGATGATAAAAAATAAAAGTTAATTATTTACAAATAATACAGAGCATTACAGGATAAAAAAATGAGTTTTACATGCTTTCATATATACTAACAATATCTTTGGCATCCTTTTTGACGTCATAATTAATAGGAACCTGAAATGATTCAGCAAAGAGGTCGCAAGTTTGCAAAAAGTTTTGCATCATCAAATACTCCAAATGATTTTTTAAATAAATCAAATATGAGCACAGCTGCGAAGCTTGGAATTTTCTAGAATCCGATAAAGGTCGTTTATGCCATTTATTCACTTGAATACTCTAAAAAATAATTAAAAGAAAGATATTAAAAATATAAAATCATAAATAAAAAAATATTTACCTTATAAATTTCTATAAAACTATCAGGGAAATGAAAATAATGCTTGAAACATTCAGCAATACTTCTTATACTTATATCAGTGCCATTTTCACTACTTTTCTTACGTTGTAGAATAACATCAGCGCACATTGTATCAAAAATATTCATCATTTCAACTTTATATTGTTTCAGCAAAACTCCATGTGGTAATCGTGCATCGTGGAGTACCTTCTGTACATGTGGAGATTCTAAAATTGCCTTTAAGTCTTTGGGAAACTCGTTTAAACCAAATGACTTTATATCAAACACGTAAACTTGATTCCATGATGATATTGCAAGCACACTTAAAGGCGAGAACTTATCAAATGTTTCTGTAATACAAGCGATTCCTATGTTCTCGCACATCTGCAAGTGCTTTATAGCCTCATAATAATTTGCATCAACTGTGGATAAGTATTTGTAGTTCTGTGTCATTAATCGTAAATCATCGTAATCCTGCTTTGGGATTAGAATAACTGATTCCTCTTCTTTTTCTGCCTCTAGGCTAGGTCTTTTCTTTGCTTCGTCTGTGTTGAACACACGTACTGACTCAATTTCACTGCGATAGTAAGATTGCGGTCCAGGTATTTTGCAATTGTTTGCGTTTAATATAATTTGTATCAAATCTATGCGATCTCGACCCACGTTGGCACAAATACCTTCCAAAATATCATGGTTTATCAGTTCTAAAACTAATTTTGTACCTGGCCTATAATTATATTCTTCCGCGCGCAACATTTTGTATCAAAAGAAAACAACATTAGGGTTAAGTTGGGTTAAAACGTCAATAATCAGTGCCCACATAACATGGTGATATAAAAGAAAAACACTAAAGGATACTCGATTTCTATTGGTCAATCATCAAGTTCATCAACACGTGCGTCTCTAACCTCAATCTTTTCGAACGTCAAATTTGTCAAATTTTTAAGTGAACATGCCTCCTAAAATGAAAAAATCTGTTGTGGGGTGGGTACTGTGCGATGAGTGTGGGGCGAATCTGATACAAAAGGATACAGAGGAGCACGGTAACGATTGTCCGCCTGATTGCAGCAAGCATTTGTATGATTTTGTAAGGGAGTCTGTATTGTTTGGAACATTGGATTTTAAAACTAATGAGGACATCAAGACTGTTTCACAACATGATAAAGATATGATGGTATTCCTAAGTCAGAGCGCTATACAGCTCTGTAACTTTGCTATGGGGGAATACGTTGAAATAAAATGCAATGGTTTGCCGACACCGATAGCCAGAAAAGTATGGCCCACAAGCGAAAAAGCGCTTACATCAGTTTTATTTACCAAAAATAGTATGGAAATTCTTGGGTTAAAAGCTGGAATCCATGTAACCGTTGCAAAAATTAACTATAAAAAAGAGGCAACACACGTAGCATTAGTTATGCAGAATAATAAAAAAGTTATAGATTTAACCACCGAACTACAAACAAGACTCCTAAGGGCATACGAACAAAAATTAATATTACAAAACAATGTATTAAGTATAGATTTTTATGGAAAACAATTGAATTTTATTGTAAGAGACATCGAATATAAATCATCATCAAATCTAGAAGAAAACATCGCCAATCTTTCAGTATCCAAAGATATATTTGGCGAGATAACTGAAAGCACAAAATTCAAACTCTACAAAGATAATACAAACTACCTAAACAACTGTAAAGATACAAAAGATCTAACTCAAACAATGGGAGGTTTAGATAATGAATTCTTGGAAATTAAAGAACTAATACAAGTTGGTTTAGGTCTGTCAGACAGTGCTATAAAGTTTCGTCGCACAAAATCCTGTATTCTTTACGGAAATCCTGGAACAGGAAAGACATTACTGGCAAATGTTCTAACACACTGTATAAAAGCCCATGTTGTGAATATTAGTTCTGCAGATCTGTATACAAGAAATTCTTCGAATAGCGAAGAAGCTCTTAGGGAATTATTTGAAGAAGCGGAGAATAATACACCCTGTATAGTAGTTTTTGACGAGTTTGATGTTTTGTGCCCTGCTCGAGCAAGCCGTATGAGCGAAGCTGAGAAAAAAGTTGGAGCAAAAGTGTTAAATTTCTTTGATAATGTCCGGGACCAGAAAATATTTATTTTGGGTACGACGAATAAAATTGATTCGATTGATGGGTCGTTTAGACGTTGTGGCAGGTTTGAACGAGAAATTGAAATTCCTACACCAAATCCAGCAAACAGGTAATTGTGTAATAATTATTTGATGCATAGGTGACAAAACTTCAGTACGAAACAAATGAATAAAGTTAATGAAGAAAGTTGTTTTCAAATAACAAATTTGGGGTTTCTGCCATAAATAAATAAGTTAAACATTGGCAATATTTCGGACTTTTTGAATGTCTATATTTTTGTCTGACAGGGGTGAGAAGACAAAAATGACTTTTAGCCCCAGATACAGTCATGCACAATTGCTTGATAATCAACATTTACGCAAAATAAATTCTTTTGATGCACAAAAAGAAATCTAGTAATGGATTGTTTTGCGTAGGAGAAGTATCACACTACTGTGTTACCGACTCTATAATAATAATAATAATAATAATTTTTTTAAAGGACAATATTAAATCTAAATAAAACCAAATCTAAAGAATCAGAAAAAAAATACAATTATGCAAGTAGAAGCAAATAAACTTAACTAAATAAACTTCAATAATAACAGAAATCTCAGTGATTCAACTAATAGCTACTAATAGTAATAATAACAATACGTTTACATTACAAGAAAATATCTTCACGTATACTGTTAGCGTTGTTACACATATGCGTGAGGGGAGCCTTTAACATTATGTTTGTTCGGCACGGCGGACAATAGAATCTCTATACCCAATGTCACCAATGACGAGATAAATTACCCTGAAATCAAAATAAATTTTGATGTTTTCAATAACTATATGCTAGTATTTATTTCACTTTAAGGTTTGACATTCTAAGTAAGCTACTTAAGGATGTCCCCACAACTATTGACAATACAAAATTACGAGAAATAGCGAACAGCGCTCATGGTTTTGTTGGTGCTGATCTTGTGGCATTGTGCACAAGAGCAACATGGCATGCCACAAGACTCAAGCGATCAACAGTTTCCCCTGAAGACTTCAAATTTGCACTGACTGATGTGCGCCCCAGTGCAATGAGAGAAGTCCAAGTCGAGGTATTAAAGTCATTTTTACTCTCTTTTTATGAAGTAATGTTAATAATTTTATGATGTATTATGTGTGTCTCAGGTACCAAATGTAAAATGGAGCGATATCGGTGGACAAGACAATTTAAAATTAATACTTAGACAGTCCGTTGAGTGGCCTTTAAAACATGCTGATAGTTTTCTACGTATGGGCATTACCCCTCCTAGAGGGGTGCTCATGTTTGGCCCACCAGGTTGCTCAAAAACCATGATTGCAAAAGCATTGGCCACTGAGAGTGGTTTAAACTTCTTATCTATCAAGGGACCTGAATTGTTTAGCAAATGGGTGGGCGAATCTGAAAGAGCAGTCCGTGAGGTGTTCAGGAAAGCTCGCCAAGTAGCGCCATCTATCATATTTTTCGATGAAATTGACGCATTAGGAGGAGAACGATCATCTGGCTCCAGCACCAGTGTCCAAGAACGAGTTTTAGCTCAGTTATTAACTGAACTCGATGGAGTTACAGCATTGGGTGATGTTACAATTTTAGCTGCCACCAACCGACCAGATAGGATAGATAAAGCTTTACTAAGACCAGGAAGATTAGATAGGATTGTCTATGTTCCTTTACCTGGGGAGAACACCAGAAGAGAAATATTCAGAATTAAAATGGCTAAGATGCCTGTAAGTGTTTTTGTGAATTTGTATTAAGATTGGTGATAAAAATTACTTGTTTTTAGGTTGTTGATGTTTCGATTGCTGAACTTGTTGAAAAAACTAAGGGGTACTCGGGTGCAGAAGTTAATGCAGTCTGCCATGAAGCTGCTATGGCCGCTTTAGAGGAGAACCTGAATGCCCAGCAAGTGACCATGAAACATTTCTTGAAGGCCTTGGACTTGATTCAACCCAGGACACCAGATAGTCTTGTTAGTTTATATGAGGAGTATGTTAATGTCAATAAGTAATTATTAAAGTGATATCGGCTGAATATAACTTTTGTGATATATTTTATTAATTGAACATGCTAATAAAGAACATTTATATCTTATAACCTTTCTGTTTTTTTTTGTACCTTACTCTTTATTATTATTAAGGTGGTTATTATTAAGATTAATGTGGAAAGAAAATCCCACGATGAACATGAAATATTTGTAATAATGATAAAATCTCTGAATATTTCTGATCTAACATACTAGTAAGGGTCAGTTTCTGGTGCATCATGGTAAGTTATCAGATCGGTAGCATGCTGTTTCAGCGTCGTTTTAGCTGCCAAAAATGCCTCCTGTCAAATTTTAATAAAGGAGAGAGTCGATTCACCAATAGAAAGCTTGTCATTGAAACTCAAGTAACAAGTAAATACACTGAAAAAGCAAAATGGATTAATATTTTAAAAAATCCTAGACTAAAGAATATTTATTTTCTTGTTAAAGTGCCTTCTGTTTTACTGTAATTAACTTTATGGGAATTACATTCTTTTTAGTAATAAACTACAACATTCCTGACCAAAAACAAGTTTATAAATGAGACCACTTGCTATTTTATTACCACTGGTTTCAGGGAATTCAATTTCTAGTCATAAAATACAACATTTCTGACTTTTCTGAAGAATTAAATTCTTTCTAGTCCTAAAATACAACATGCCTGATCTAAGACAAATTTATTTATTATTCGGATTAGCTGTTGTTTTACTGCAACTGGTTTTAGGAATATGTTCCTGAGGAAAGAAAGTGTATTATTGATGATATTATAATGTAGTATGAATACAGTTGTCTTATTGAATTTTTAGACAGAAAAATGTATTGAATTAAATTCTTTCTAGTTATAAAATTCAACATTCTGGACTTTTAAAAATGGACGAAATTCCTCTCTTTTAAAAGTGATAGGAGGTTTTATGTTTTTTTTATGTTCATAGAGTGAACGTTTTATCAGAAAGCGGGACACTTTTTCAACACCGGCTGGACGCATCTGATCACATTAAATAAAATACCTACAACATTCCTAAAAATCAAAATTAAAAAAACATGGTGCCTCTGTGATACCTACTGTTAAGATACATTAGCTCTACTTTGCTTGGTGGTACGCACAAAAGATAAAATTTTCGTCCTAGATTGTTAATAAAATATACATATAATCGATTTACAATAGCTTATATTGTTTATATGAAATAAGAAGTTTGTAAACCGGATTTCGTTTACAAACCAGTTATCGATTTCTTCCCAGAATTCAAAAACACGTTGCCATGTAAAAGTTTGATCATTGCAGTGCGTCACTGTCACCACTTGACGCTTTGCATTACAAACGTTGCAAACATGCAAAGTGGCTTGCATAGCAAAATGGCACAACAGAAACTCAACCTACGTAAGTGTTTGGAACGTGCAAAAAAAGATGGAACTTACTACGCAAATCGTGATTTTACGCTTGCCAGCGAGGAAGTACAAAAAGAGTACAATCTCACCGAGAAGAAGAGAATTCAGTTGGTTAACTTTCTCAAACATAGCATCGAGGAGACCAAAATCAAAGAATACAAACATAAAATCCCACCCGAGTATCCAAAGATTGTCCGTAAAAATATATCGCATAAACAGTTGAGGAAACATGCTGAAGACCTACCGACTACAAAAATGACAAAGTATATGAGAATCGCTATTTTAGCGGCAGTTGGTGTTCCTAAATTGGAAAGGGCATGGCCGGAAATGCTAAAATTTGTTCTGGATGAAGTTGAAATGGAATATTTTGATGTGACACACTTGGTATAGCTTGCCTATAGCATTCGTCACCAAAAGTTTAACATAAACATCATTTTCAGGTTGGTGTTAACAGTAGAGTGAAACCAGAAGACGGAACAGATCCTCATATTCGATTATCCCCATACAAGTTTTTTGGAAGAACGCAAACATATGATAAATACATAAGAAACAGAGCATACGTACTAAAGCACTTATTCACACCTAATCCATTAATGAGAAAAATCTTAAATCAGTGTATAGTGTGCCTTCCAGATATTTTAATTGACTTTACAAAGTATAGAGAGCAGCCGTTGGAAATGCCAAAACTAATCGACATAGTTGAAGATGAGATTAGAAACGGGGTCAAATTTATACTCAACTTCCATGAGAAAATAGTAGCTTTGGCTGAGTCGGATAAAACTGAATTTAAGAGTTATAAATTGAAATATCATTACTGGAGAACAGGAACTTTTATACTGGCATCAAATTTCATAAGAATGATTATAGATACAATTCTTCATATTATAAATGTAACCGGTGATGACGACCAGGTGCCTTTCTTAAAACTGTACCTGCAATACGACAGGAAGTTGACGCTGTATCCATCTATGGCCGAAACAATGGAGATGTACATGAAATTCATCAAGGAAATTTCAGAAGTTGCAAATAGCCTTCCAGCACTGGAATCAATATTTTGTCGTGGTTATGACGACAGAAACATACCAATCTTCATAGAAGAAAGCTTCTTTATAGAGGCCGAAAGGAAAATTAAGGCAAATCTGACAATCATGTTTGCTCCAGTCGAAAAATATGTCTGGACGTTAGAACAAGGCTATTCCGAAATATACGGCGGTAAATTTCACCCTTCTAATATCAAAACTTCTCACAACATCCTTCTATTTTAGGGGAAATGGACATTGAAGACAATGCCGATATAACATTCGAAGCAGGTTACGCAAAAATCGATGTCTACCAGAAATTCATAGAAAGACTATCAGAAATGGTCACCAATGAATATTATTCGATTGGCCAATTAGAACAGGAAGAATGTAAAGCCAACTTGCAAGCATCCATCAACGCATTAATTGATGACGTAGCTAGCAAACTAGTTCTGCAACACGAATGGGAAAACCGTGACATATGCGAAACATTTGAAATGCTCGCGCATAGAGCTATGCAACGCCCAGAAACAACGGAAGAATTGATGGAAATGGGCGTCTTTATGACTTGGGCAAATACCGAATTGATGACCAGCCTAACAGAAAGGATTCAGCAATCTTTGCATGTGATAGCGAGATTAATGGATGTTACCACGATAACAGCAGAACACATAAAACTCAATTCGGATACTGTTCTCTGGCTTCTGAAAATTAAACCGATATTAGAGCAAAATTCTTCGATGTACGAACAATGCAAATTCGAGTTTGAGGAACGTCTCCAACGAGCTGTGGAGAGGTTGAATACTGAGATTAGGGAACTGGAGCCGTATTTAGTAACACTGGATGACATGGACGATGCTGATAACGCAAAAGAATACATCTACCATTTGAACAAACTCTTGGTTAAGATTAGAAGTATGGACCAGCAGAAAGCATGGATAAATAAAGAAGAAGCAACTTTTAAGTTTCCAATTTCACCGTTTAATGGTCTCGAAGAGCTTAAGAACTATATATACCCGTTCTTTAGGGTCGTCAAGGTTGCGCATTACTGGCAAAGAAATTATTTCGCATGGATGGACGGTCCATTTGAATTTCTAGATCATGAAAAAGCTGAAGAGATAGTAGATAGCTATTATAAAGAATTGACAAAAACCCAGAAAGCGTATAGGAATAAACTCCGACAATTAGCAGCTGAAGGAAGCAATAGGAGGTTTCAAGGGTCCGTGGACGATCCCGATCCGCTAAACTTACCAGCACCCTTAAAACTCTGCTCAAAAGTTTTAAACCAAATGAAGGAATTTAGACCGTGCTTGACGTTGATGGATATCATGTGCAATAAGGCCTTATTGCAGAGACACTGGGACGAGATGAGTTCCATAGCTGGTTTTGATCTAACACCAAACGCTGGAACAACCCTTAGAAAATTATACGACATGAATCTTATGGATGATATCGATAACTATGAAATTATAAGCAGCGGTGCAATGAAAGAACTTCAGTTATTGAACAACTTACTGAAGATGCAAGCCGAATGGGAAGATGTGAAATTCAAAACCAGTGTCTACAAAGATACCGGCATATCTATACTAAGTCAACTTGACGATATCCAAGCTATACTCGACGATCACATCATAAAAACGTTATCAATGAGGGGCTCTGTCTTTGTGAAACCATACGAAAATCAAGTAAAAGCTTGGTATGAAAAGATATCGAGGATAAACAGTACAATCGACGAATGGGGTAAAGTGCAAGCTCAATGGCTTTACCTTCTTCCAATTTTCTCCTCAAAAGATATAGTTGCTCAAATGCCGAATGAAGGCGTGCTATTTCGTGAAGTTGATGCGACCTACAGACGGTACATGAGTAGTGTTGTCAAGGATCCAAGAGTAATCGAAACAGCCGGTTCTGTAGGACTTTTAGAAGCTATGCAAAACTGCACAGAACTTCTGGAAAAGATCAACGATGGTGTTACGTCATACTTAGAGAAGAAACGATTATTCTTCCCAAGATTTTTCTTCTTATCCAACGATGAGATGTTGGAGATTTTATCGGAAACCAAAGACCCACTTAGGGTTCAGCCACATTTGAGGAAATGCTTTGAAGCTGTCGACACTCTCGACTTTGACGATGTACTTCAAATTCACGCGATGTTCAGCCAGGAAAAGGAAAGAATAGACTTCCTCAATATTGTTAATACGGTCGATGCTGGAGGAAGTGTGGAGAAATGGTTCATATATTTTACCAATGTTTAAAGTATCATTGGTATTCAATTTTCCTGTTGAATTAACTTTATTCTTTCAGGTTGGTACAAGTTGAAGAACAGATGTTACTCTCTGTCAAAAAGCAGATAGAACTGAGTTATAACGACTACCAAACAAAAGCTAGGACGCTTTGGGTGCAACATTGGCCCGGTCAGGTAGTATTAGCTGTTTCTCAAATATATTGGACAATGAATGTCCATGTAGCTCTACGAAAGGAAACCGAAAACTTTACCATAGATACTCTTATAGTAACTTTGAGGCAGGACCTCCAAGATATAGTCAAATTGGTAATTGTTTTCTATCATGTTTTCTATCAACCTACTTGTGTTTACAATCACTCAACCTAATTTCGTATTTGCAGATCAGGGATCCAAAACTATCGAACTTGAACAGAATCACAATTAAAGCTTTGATCGTGATTGACGTCCACGCAAAAGATGTCGTACAAGATCTTATAGCCCAGAATGTTAAAAACGATGCAGAATTCAAATGGTTGGCCCAACTGAGGTACTACTGGGAGGATGGAGAGTGCTTGGTTAGATTAGTCAACGCAACTGTCAGATATGCCTACGAATACTTGGGCAATTCCGATCGCCTTGTAATCACACCATTAACCGATAGATGCTACAGAACTTTAATTGGGGCGTACCACCTTCATTTAAACGGAGCTCCAGAAGGTCCAGCTGGAACTGGGAAAACAGAAACGACTAAAGATTTAGCCAAAGCTTTAGCAGTCCAGTGCGTCGTCTTTAATTGTTCCGACGGTCTGGATTACAAAGCCATGGGCAAATTCTTCAAAGGACTTGCTTCCTCCGGCGCATGGGCTTGCTTCGACGAGTTCAACCGAATTGAAATCGAAGTATTGTCAGTGGTTGCTCAGCAGATACTGTCTATCATCATGGCTGTTCGTGCGAACGTTAAAAAATTTAATTTTGAAGGCACTGAGCTTTCGCTAAATCCGAATTGCTACGTGTGCATCACCATGAATCCAGGATATGCTGGAAGGAGTGAACTGCCGGATAACTTAAAAGTTTTGTTCAGAACTGTAGCAATGATGGTCCCAGATTACGCTATGATTGGTGAAATTTCTTTGTACTCTTATGGGTTCTCCGACGCTCGAACGCTATCGGTTAAGATAGTCACAACTTATAGGTTATGTTCGGAGCAGTTATCTTCGCAAAACCATTACGACTACGGCATGAGGGCTGTCAAATCGGTACTATCAGCAGCAGGTAACAACAAGCGCAACTTCCCAGATGAAAGCGAAGATATCATTCTTCTCCGTTCCATCACAGACGTCAATTTGCCGAAATTCTTGAACCATGACGTACCATTATTCGAAGGAATAATATCCGATCTGTTTCCTGGTCTAGTCCTTCCTCAAGCAGATTACACCGCCTTCATAAAATGCATGAAGGCTGCTTGCAAATCCAGGAATCTCCAACCGAGAGAGTCGGTCATCATTAAAGTCATACAAACATACGAGATGATGATTGTCAGACATGGTTTTATGCTTGTTGGTGATCCGTTGTCTGGGAAGACAAACACATTGAAGGTCTTAGGTGATGCGTTAACTATGATGAATAAACAAGGTTTACCACAGTTAAAGGTTAAATATCAGTTTATTAATCCGAAATCTATAACTATGGGACAATTGTATGGTTGTTTTGATCCCATATCCTATGAGTGGACGGATGGGGTTGTCGCTACATGCTTTAGAAGATTTGTCGTGGATCCTGTTCCTGATAGAAAGTGGGTTATATTTGATGGACCAGTGGATGCAGTATGGATTGAGAACATGAACACTGTCCTAGACGATAATAAAAAGCTGTGTCTAATGTCAGGTGAAGTTATGGCGATGACTAACGCTATGTCCATGATCTTTGAAGTCATGGACTTAGCCCAAGCATCCCCAGCTACTGTTTCGAGATGTGGTATGATCTACATGGAGTCACATACGTTGGGTTGGTTACCATTCTTCGAATCATGGTTGGTCGATTTAAATCCACTGTGGTTCAATGATGACACCAAGGCCGTAATCATCGATATGTTCAAGCTCACAGTGACAGATTCTTTGGAATTTATCCGCAAACAATGCAAGCAGTTATGCGTCACGGGAGAGATATCTCTGGCGAGAAGTTGTATGAATATCTTCCAGATAACTCTTGATGATGCTGTCGTAAGCACCGATGAACAAAAATACCTACCCATCTGGCTTCCTGTCGCCTTTACTTATTCCTGTATGTGGGGACTTGGAGGTATCTTAGACACAGACTCCAGGGAGAAGTATGACGCTTTCTACAGGGAGTTATGGACGGTGACTGAAGAGAAAACATTTCCGGTGAGTTTTGAAGTAATTGAAGTCAACTTCCCCAAGGAAGGATTATTGGTTGATTACATGTACAGTTTCAAAGGGAAGGGATCTTGGAAGTACTGGCCAGAAATTGTCCGGTCTATGCGTATCGAAAATGCAACCAACATACAACAAGTACTCATACCAACTGTCGATACAGTTAAATACATGCAAATTGCTGAAGCTCACATCAATCATAACTTGCCAATCCTTTTTGTTGGTCCTACCGGTACTGGGAAGAGCTTCTATTTGCAAGACTTACTAATGAATCACCTCAGCCAAGAACAGTACGAGCCCGCTTTTATTACCTTCACAGTAAAAATATCTGCTAATCAAACGCAAGATTTAGTTATATCAAAACTGAACAAAAGAAAGCGGGGTATATACGGTCCTCCAAAAGGCAAAACAGCGGTTATCTTCGTCGATGACCTGAATATGCCAGCTAAGGAAGTTTACGGTGCGCAACCACCCATTGAACTCTTACGACAATATTTTGATCATAAAAACTGGTACGATCTCAAAGACACTTCGATGATATATCTGCAAGATATGCTACTAATAGCAGCAATGGGCCTTGTCGGTGGAAGTAGACAAGAAATTTACCCAAGATTCTTGAGACACTTTAGTATCTTCTCTATAAACGAATTCTCAGATGAGAGTATGTCTAAAATTTATGGCAACATATTACTTTTGGGTTTAAAGAAGAACGGATTTCCTTCTGATGTTATTATACAAGTACAACAGCTAGTTGCAGCAACTTTAGACTTCTATCAATTCGCGATGAATAATCTGCGACCGACACCAGCAAAAAGTCACTATGTCTTCAATCTGAGAGATTTCTCCAGAGTGATGTTTGGTTGCGCAATGCTACGCAAAGAATCTGCAGATGATAAAAACACATTCCCCAGATTATGGGTACACGAAGTCCTTCGAGTTTTCTACGATCGTCTCGTTGACAAAGCAGACAAAGTATTATTATATAATAAAATGAGAGGTAGTGTTAAAGAATACTTTAGGGATGGATTCGATTTTGTTTTTGAAAGATTGGCGAAAGATGATGAGGGTAAAGTACTAGAGTCGAGCTTGGTCGACCTCATGTTTGGAACTTACTTAGATTTAGACGCCACCGAAGATGAAATCAAGTACGAAGAAATACTAAATGTGAACGCCTTCTACGATATCGCGATGAATTGCCTTGATGACTACAACTCTTCCCATAAGACTAAAATGGACATCGTACTTTTCAGGTACGCTTTGGAACATCTGTCGAAGATTTGCAGAATTTTATCCATACCCAGCGGAAGTGCTTTATTGGTCGGTGTTTCCGGATCCGGTCGACAATCTTTGACTAAATTAGCTACTGGTATCTGTGGCCATTCATTCTTCCAACCAGAAATCAGCAAAAGTTACGGAATGAATGAATGGAGAGACGACCTCAAGAAAGTCTTGAAGGAATCCGGTGGCAAAGGGAAGAATACAACCTTCCTCTTTACCGAAGGCCAAATAAAAGAAGAAGGCTTCCTTCAAGATATAGATGGCTTGTTAAATTCAGGCGAGGTGCCCAATATCTTCCAAATAGATGAAAAACAAGAGATCATGGAGCTGGTTCGATTGGCAGCTCAAGGTGGCAATCGGAACTTGGATATAACTGCATTGGCAGTGTTCTCCTTCTTTATCAAGCGATGCAAAGAGAAACTGCACATAATATTATGCTTCAGTCCGATTGGTTCATCATTCAGAGTTCGCTTGAGGCTATTTCCAGCATTGGTTAACTGCTGCACAATTGATTGGTTCGAGGATTGGCCAGAAGATGCACTGGAAATGGTTGCTCACAACTGGATTAGCGATATTAACGCACCAGAAGACATAAAGAACTCCGCCGTCATTGCCTGCAAACGTTTCCATGTCGACGCTCGCGAAGTTTCTGACCGCTTCTATCACAATACAGCGAGAAAGATCTACGTCACATCAAATTCTTATTTGGAACTAATCAAATCTTTCACCAGTCTCACAAACTCCAAACAAAAAGACATCATGAAAATGAAGAAACGATACTTGGTCGGCTTGGAGAAGTTGATTTTTGCCGCCAGTCAAGTCTTCGAAATGCAAGTCAATCTAGAAACTTTACAACCGCAACTTAAAGCAATGACTGCAAAGGCTTTAGAAATGTTAAAGCAGATCGAAAGCGAGACGATTACCGTTGAGGCGAAATCTGCAATGGTAAAGAAAGACGAGGAAGTAGCCAACGTACAAGCGGCTGCCGCTCAAGCACTTAAAGCGGAATGCGAAGCAGAACTGGCTTTAGCCATACCAGTTTTAGAAGACGCAATCGAAGCGTTAAACACGCTCAAACCAGCTGATATCACCCTTGTGAAGTCAATGAAGAATCCGCCAGAGGCTGTTAAAGTTGTAATGGCTGCTGTTTGTGTCATAAAGGATGTGAAACCAGACAGAATAAATGATCCTTCCGGATCAGGTGGTAAAATTTTAGATTACTGGGGACCCAGTAAGAGAGTTCTCGGTGACATGAACTTCCTCCAAGCCTTGAAAGACTTCGACAAGGATCACATCAAATTAGAGGTAATGCAAAAAATACGGAAGGAGTATCTTCCACACAAGCTCTTCAAACCAAACATAGTAGCGAAAGCTTCTAGTGCAGCTGAAGGTCTGTGCAAATGGATTATAGCTATGGATATGTACGATAAGGTTGCACGAGAAGTTGCACCTAAGAAGGCAAAACTGGAGATTGCAGAGAAAGAATTTGCTGCTACCATGGCTATACTAACCGCGAAGAAAGAAGAGGTCGCCAAATTAGAAGCTAAACTAGCAAATTTGAATGCGTTGCTTGACGAAGCAACTAGGAAACAACAAGAACTCCAAGACAACGTCGATTTATGTGCCAAAAAGCTGTTCAGAGCTGAAAAACTCATAGGAGGTTTAGGAGGAGAGAAGACGAGATGGACAGAAGCAGCAAACAATCTTCAAGCCCAATACGATTGCCTTGCTGGAGATATTCTAATCTGTTGCGGAATGATAGCATATCTTTCAACTATGACTATGCCCTATCGACAAAGCACCATAACAAACTGGCACGAGTATGTCAAAGAGATTAACATCCCGTGCAGTGAAGAGTTTGATTTTGTGAAGATTCTGGGTTCGGAGATAAAAATTCAAAATTGGTGCGTTTATGGTCTGCCAAGAGATGCTTTCTCGATTGAAAATGGAATTATACAGGATAGTTCAAGAAGGTGGTCGCTGCTGGTAGATCCCCAAAGTCAAGCTAATATCTGGGTAAAGAAATTGGAAAAGGCGAACGACCTGGAAATCACAAAATTCTCCGATTCTAGTTATATGAGGATAATAGAGAAATGTGTTCAGTTGGGTAGACCTTGCTTGCTGGAGAATATTGGTGAAGATTTAGAAGCGCCTTTAGACCCGATACTGTTTAAGGCGACCTTTATGCAAGCTGGATTGGAGGTCATAGCTCTTGGCGAAAACGTGGTTCCATACCACAAGAATTTCAGAATTTATTTAACTTCAAAACTGAGGAATCCTCATTACTTACCAGAAGTATTCAACAAGGTAACTATCATCAATTTCGTCTTAACCCTTACTGGTTTGGAAGATCAATTGCTTGGAATTGTCGTCACCAAAGAAAGGCCAGATTTACAGCGCCAAAGAGAAGAGTTAGTAGTACAAAGTGCAAATAACAAAGCAGCTTTAAAATCGGTAGAAGATACCATCCTAAAAACTCTCTCTGAATCCAAAGGTGACATTTTAGAAGACGAGAGTGCCATAGAAGTTTTAGATTACTCTAAGGCGTTGGCGGTTGATATTACAGCAAAGCAAAAAATTGCAGTCGAAACTGAAAAAGAGATCGAAGGTTTTCGATTGGACTACAAACCTATAGCGGAACATTCAGCTGTTTTGTACTACTGCATATCAGACTTACCTAACGTTGATCCTATGTATCAGTACTCATTGGCATGGTTCATCAACTTGTACATAAGCTCTATAGAGAATGCTAACAAGTCTAGGGATCTCCAAAAAAGATTATGGTTCCTAAAGGAAGCTTTTACGTATAACTTATACTCCAACATCTGCAGATCTTTGTTTGAAAAGGATAAGCTGATGTTCTCTTTTATACTTTGCACGAAGATTATGTTAAGCCAAAAGCAACTCGATGAGAAAGAATTCAGATTCTTATTGACAGGAGGCGTACAAGTTGAAAATCCCTACTCCAATCCTTCAAATTGGTTGAACGATAAATCCTGGAACGAAATATGCAGGGTGAGCGAGCTAAGTGCTTTCCAAGGATTTAGGGAGTCCTTCTCAATGAACCTGAGGGGCTGGCAAAACATCTATGACATGGCAGAGCCTCAAGACAGCCCAATCCCCGATCCATGGGAGTCTAAACTAACCTCGTTCGAAAAACTGATTATAATCAGATTGATTAGGCCTGATAAAATCACCATTGCAGTTAATAAATTTGTAAAGGATGAACTGGGCGTGAAGTTCACTATTCCTCCACCTTTTGACATTGCAAAGTCATATGCTGATTCATCCTGTTTGGGTCCATTGATCTTTATATTGTCTCCTGGTACTGATCCCATGGGAGCACTAGTAAAATTTGCCGAGGTCAAGGGTTACCAGGAAAAATTCCAGTCGATCAGTTTAGGGCAGGGTCAGGGGCCAATCGCCCAAGCTCTAATCGAAAACGCCCAAGAGGAAGGCGGATGGGTATGCCTTCAAAATTGCCACTTGGCAGTCAGCTGGATGCCGAGCCTGGAAAAACTTTGGGAAGTTATGGATGCTACAAATACCGACGACAATTTTAGACTTTGGTTGACGAGTTATCCGTCGCCTCAATTTCCTATCTCCATGCTGCAGTATGGTGTTAAAATGACCAACGAACCACCGACTGGATTACAACAGAACTTACTTCGATCGTACTTAAACGAACCGGTAAAGAACCAAGAGTTTTACGTTGGTTGTCCCGGAAAGGAGCAGATGTTTTGTAGACTATTATATGCGATAGCTTTCTTCCATGCTGTGGTTCAAGAACGACGAACCTTTGGTGCTCTGGGCTGGAATATTCCCTATGGGTTCAACGAATCCGATTTTGATATATCCGTACAGCAGCTTCAAATGTTCATCAACGAATACACTGATAACGCATACGAAGCAGTCATTTATCTTACAGGGGAGTGTAATTACGGTGGAAGAGTGACTGATGACTGGGATAGGAGGCTTATTGTTACAATTCTAGCTGATTTTGTTAACCCCAAGGTGGTAACGGATTTTAATTATTCATTCAGCACAGCTGGGACGTGCTACGTACTTCCTAGGAAGAATGAGTATACGCATTACATCGAGCATATCAATAATCTTCCAACGTTTCATTCGCCAGAAGTGTTTGGATTGCACAGTAACGCTGGTATAACCAGAGACCTGCAGAACTCAAACTTATTGCTCGACTCGATGATCAAAGTAGAAGGCGAAGGATCTGCAGCTGGAGGTGAAACTGATCAACTGCTGATCATCATGACATCAGACATTATTTCGAAACTACCACCACCATTCGACATGGACGCTTCCAATAAAAAATACCCAGTGGTCTACACGGAAAGTATGAATACCGTGTTAGTCCAAGAGATGGAAAGGTTCAATAAACTCCACAAAGTCATCAAAACGTCATTGGTGGACATCCAGAAAGGTATAAAAGGCTTAATAGTGATGTCTTATGATCTGGAGGTATTAGCTAACTCATTACTCCTGGGTAGAATACCCGCGGCTTGGGCTAAAGTCTCATATCCAAGTTTGAAAACTCTTCCGAACTACGTCGCTGATTTCATAGACCGGTTAAACTTTCTTCAAACGTGGTACGAAAAGGGCAAGCCTCCCAATTTCTGGCTATCAGGTTTCTTCTTCACCCAAGCTTTCTTAACCGGCGCAAAACAAAATTTCGCAAGGAAATTCACGATACCAATCGACCAGTTGACGTTCGACTACAAAGTTTTACCGGCTTCTCATAAAACAGACGTTCCACCTGCTGATGGCGTCTATGTTTATGGATTATTCACAGATGGAGCTAGATGGGAGAAATATAAGAACATACTAGCTGAATTATTTCCCAAGGTTCTCTACGATACCATGCCTATGATGTGGATAGTGCCCATTAAGGATGTTGACTACAATGAAACTGGACGTTATAAGTGTCCTTTGTACAAGACATCTGAGAGGAGAGGGGTCTTGTCCACGACTGGACATTCTACAAATTACGTGCTGCCATTTTTGCTGGACACCGATAAGCCGGCGTCTCACTGGATTAAGAGAAGTGTGGCGCTTTTGTGCCAACTCGATTAACGGATTTTAACGTGATTTTAAATT
Source organism: Aphodius granarius (assembly GCA_963971325.1). NCBI lineage: Eukaryota > Metazoa > Arthropoda > Insecta > Coleoptera > Scarabaeidae > Aphodius > Aphodius granarius. The sequence continues at coordinate 14,730,633 of OZ020226.1, forward strand.
GTATATATTTATATGGTGTACACTTTTATCACAGTTTTAAAAGAAAATAAAAATAGCGAGATTTTATTATGTGTTTTCTTTATATTATTGCATATTAGTTTGGAAGAATTTAACCACTCTACCAGTGAGTGACACGCAACAATACGGGTGCAAAAATTTGCCCACCAGAAACAACAAAATTACTGATCTACTACAATACAATAGTTTAATTGAAGAACCGCAAAATTTGACAAGATGAGATTGGCGATTAGTCACATCATACCACATCATACAAGCGATGTATAGAAGTTCAAACTAAGAAGATCACAGTAGTAATGCAACCAAATATACGCGGGTCAATTTATAAACCATACACTGGGTATAATTGGTTGCATATGTCACGGTGATCTTCTTAGTTTAAAATTATTCTGTCAATAGATGTCGCTCGTGTATGTGTTAGGAAATCTCCGGTGTTTCACCGAATTGCGGTGCCCTCTAGGCGTCGTTGGTGAGTAGAGATGGTGGAGAGCGCCGTATTTATCGAACGAGTTGCGTGATTTTGTAGCAGTCGGAGCTGGGGAGATAGGAGAGCGCCGTTTGTGCGAGTATCGATATTGCCTTCTTTCTCTAGCATCTGTGCGAAAGTGAAAGAGCATAGACCGGGGTTCCCTACCAAAAACTGCACCCACCTCCTGGTGATACCACGAGACTGTACCAATGCCGGCGAATTCAGTAACGTTCGGACGTCGTCGGCGACTACACGTCGCCCTAGGTTGTCGTTCGCCGGTCACGTTCGGTACTCGTTTGATATTGTTGTTGTTTTTGCACTGGTAGTGAGAGGTGGGTGTGTTTTGGATTGATTTTTTTTTTTTGGAGAAGATGAGGAGGAACGTGAAAATTCTTCTAGTCGGCTCGGTCACTTGGATGTTTGTGATTATTTACTACCTGCAGACCAACGGGGATGCCAAGGTCTGTTTTATTTTTGGATACGTATTTTCGTCCCAGGGCTTTTTGAATGGGTTAAATTAAGCAGGTTCCGTTGTCGGCTCGATTTTTATCGTCGGCTGTTTGTTTCAGAACGTCTGCGAGATGTCGAGCAAAACAAAATAATCAACTTGTTTACCACTTAAATATTTTGGGATAAGAATAAAAAAAAGCACACGGAAAATTATTACCAAGTATTGTAAAACTGGTTTTATGACTTACATAGCCTCTAAATAAAATTAATTAACAACTGAGTGAAAGATATCTAAACATATAATCAGATTCAGAAAATTTGGTGCAATATTTGAACAAAAACATCCATTATGATACATATCATATATGCTTACTAAATTTTTGTTAAATTTTCTCAAAAAATACCCACCAACATATAAAATTAACAGAAAATAATCGATTACCGCTAAAAAAGAACAAAGAAAATCGATGGACAGGTGCATTCTATTTTTACATCAATTAGCTGAATACTGCAAAGTTTAATATTCGTTATGGACGGAAAATACGATATAAAATCATTCTTAAATTGCAAATTGGCTTCTACATTTCCGACTGTAGAACGGAAATGGCTAGGTAATTTTAGTCGTTGATGACATAAAAATATAGTATTAAAAATATATTACCATTCATTATTTCCTCTCAATTTTATTAACACCACAATGAATATGCAATTAAGTTATACGTCATTCTCAGTACATATTAAATATAATAATTCATAACAAAAAGAAATGATAATTAATGTGTAATGTTCTCGTATTCTTTATCAAGGTTATCATACTTGAATTCAACGGTATATCCGACTATATTTATTACCCATGTGTGTCCCATTAGTAAGCGTTTGCCAATATTATTAAATTACTCTAAAATGTTACTACAGTAAGCTATAAATTCAGCTCCATGTTATAAGAATATTGTCCATTCGTTTAGGTTTCAATATTGAGCAAAATAAATACCTATCAATAAGCAATTTGTTCTGTGTAGAGTTGTCTCTAAACAAATTCGATTAGATCTTATCGCAAGGACGACTACTGATACTCGCTGTTTAGATAAGGAATTTTTCTTGTTTTCCTCAATCACAATACCATGATAAAACAGCACAGAACAGAGCTATCATGTTTCCTTGCAAAGGTTTGAAGTTGAATGTCGAAACTCCAACACAAATGTCGTATAGAAGTTGTAAGGAAACTCTAGAATGAATATATGGAGGAATTGTAACAAAACTGTTCGCAATTGAGACCCGGTCGATATGCGGTATAGCAGCCTACGGCACTAGCTATTAATGGGAAAACTTTTTCGTAGTTATTTATGGGGCGGAAATCGGTCGACACAGGCACAAATCATAGCTTTAATTATAGTATTCGGACAAATCGACGCATTTGCCCGGTGTAATGTCGATGTCGTTTGCGTTCGCTTGGCACTTTGGGGCTTTACTGAAAAAAAAAAAAAGACTTTTTGTTGACGTTCGTACGAATCGTACGTATGTACTGCAAAGCCATTACCTACTGTGTGTTTTGAACCGTGGAAATCTGTCTGTATGGAATACAACGCGTTTGCCAATGGAAATGCAAATATTGAAATAGCTAGGGCAGCTTTTATGCGCAGTGATAATTTTTTCTTTTTCATAAAAAATATTGTAGCTTGTTAAAAAACCTACACACTACAGGGTTGGGCAACTAAATCTTCACTACACAGCGTAAATTATTAGTTCTATCAAAAAATGTTAAACATAAAAGTTGTTGTACTATTAGTTCTATGACACCATATGTTGCCATTGAAATACAATGACGTCATAATTGCCATTTCATTTTACTATTTAGATATATGTAATTATATTTGGATATATGTATGTAATTAGATTTTGTGAAAATTTGGGGGAAAATAATCAGACAACTTTTATGTTGAACATCTTTTGGGAGACCTAATAATTTACCTGTAGAAAATATTCCATAACTCTGTATATACGTCATGTTAGATTTTGTTGGTGCTAATTTGTTATTGGATAAGAATTTCGGTTGGATTTTTAATGGTTATGTGGGCGAAGAATGGTGCACAAAAAATTCTTTTTCAAGTATTTAACGAACTTGATTTTTTTTGCGAAATTACCTCTGTAGTTTCTGTTTGAAAAGTGAGAGTAAACTTATGAGATTACGTCTAAAGTATTTAGGCCAAAGGCGTTCTTGTAGTGTTGTTTTCCATTGAAATCCACTTGTATATTACCACTTAAATGTCACACTTACATATTAAAATTTAAACAGATCCATCAGTAATCATATTATAGAAAATTGAATAATGAGCACAATTTATTTCACAATTCAATTCACGTAAAATATTTGGTTAATTTAAATATTTTTTCGGTTGATTCATATCTCATTAATATTATTTCTACAATATTATATAAAACATGTTGCAGGTTTCAAGACATCTATTCAATTGATCCAGTGAAACAATGCCGGTTGACCTTGTTTTTTACTTTCATTTATAAAGTTTTGTGACTATTTTCACAAGACTTGAATGACATAATAGCCGCTCTAATGACATTTGTGCTCTTTTATAACTTTATTTATTTATATCCCGACTTCTAACTGAGCTGGTACAGTGCTTTATATCTGAAAACATGTCATAAGATAAACCTAACATGACTTATTTCATCTAATTTATCCATAAGGCACAAGTTAAACATTGTGGGTCTTGTCTGTAGGTATAGCTATATTAGGTCAACGTGGCATGGTGGAGTAAAGGGATTTGCGACTTATCAGATGAATATTTTATCAGCTGGATTTGGAGCACGTTGATGAGGGTTGCAAATTAATTGCTGAGTTGTAAGGCACAGTTGAACCAACATCACCGGTGATAGCTTAGGTTTATTGTGCCTGGTTTATTTACCACGTAGTGTTTACTAACGGAGAAGTAATTTCCTATATGTCTATAATTCGCAAATTCGCCTGATTAAATCAAGAATTTATTGTGTTGTAAACATTTAATATCCTACAAACAAAAGCACATTTTCCAAGCTTAGACGAAAATAATTTAGTGAAAGTATCGATTATTTGTGCAAACAACAGAACTCATCAATAATTTAATTAAAAAATACGTGACGTGGCATGTATTTATTAAAGAAGCCTACCGTCTGAATAAAACAGCAAGTCACTTACTGACTTCTTACTTAATAGGGACTTCTCTTTCAAAGGCCTCGCGTGCCCTAAAATTGAAGCTATCCAACCGGAATGTTAATGGAGTACCTCAAAGGTGATGTAATAACGTTATCTGCATAGGACAACCACCGCTGAGGGTAGAAACCACATCACCAACGTGTGCTCCAAGGTTCAAAGAGCCTTTTCCACCTGAAGGCTTATTTATACTCGACATAGAATAAACATGGTATAAATAAGTAGAGAATTTAGGTTATCAGATTTATCTTTGTTTGAAGTGTTGATCATACATTGACTATGAATAATTTGCTTATAATTTTCCATAAAAGAATATTGTATAACATAGAAACATTGCTCTCTTTATTGAATTCAATGTATTCGATTATTTATCGGAAGAAATGTATTATAGTGGAGGAAATCCAATATTGGCTACCGATATTTCACACTAACTTCGCCTCACGTATCGTTTCTTTGTCTGTTCCGTTGCAATTTGTTCAGCGATCCCTTTATATGTATATGTCACGCGTGGCAAAGGCGGTGGTCATAAATCAGCTCAAGAAAAACTGGCACAGGCATCTGGCCACTGAAGGTCATTCTTTACATAATAAATATATTCTTTAAGCTACTTTAAATCGATGTAACGACTTGCAACATTGCCGAGAGAATATCCGACATCTCATCTTATGTAATTATGGTGACTTTGCACATATTTGTTTGTACGAATCAATTAATACGATTAATTGGTGAGTGTTACAAATAAAATTATTAGGATATTATCACAGTCCTTCTAACTACATTAGACTTAACTTTAACATACGAATATAACACATATTATTATTTAAATGTGTCCAATGGAACAACTAGGTTGTAAAGCATATGCGTTTTGTGCTATGTGCAACGACTATAACGCTAAATAACCTGTAGAAGAAACGAGATTTAGTAATGGTAGTTCGTTGCATAAGCTTAAGATTGGCCTTAGATACCACGTGGGATTGGAACTCCCCGGTGGAATTGTGTTTTGTCTCTCTGGTTTGCTGTTTATGTTCACTTACTATGCAGGCACTTGAAAACAATTTATACGATGCTCACGAATAACAGATCGTGCAAGAGCTATCATAATTAGCATTACAATTAAGTTAGTCTTGCGTCAAGTGGTAGTTAATGGTAAATTGTTACAGGTTGAATTGTGATGTTGTCAACAAAATGAGAAATTCTCGAGATTTCATCGAACATAGTTCATTGAATAAACGCTAAATGTTCCATAAAAAGTCCGTTTACCACACGCTGTACACAACGCAGTTATTAAATTTAATTATTATATATTGCCAGGCAATTATAATTAATAAGAAGTACGTTGCTTCATTTTCTAATCAATATTGAGCATATGGGTCGCTGTCGATTAACCTTTTAAAACAGTGTTGTTTCTTGAATTACCTACTAAATATTAGTTAAAGCTGTCATTAACTAGTTACTCCAGATATTCCCCAGTTAGAACCCAAATCACTATTTGAGTGTCAACTATAACTAAACGGAGTAAGTAATCTTGAGTCTAAGTAGATTTTTGTGAATGTTTTGGTTCATTTTAGTGAGTCGGGTACCTGATTTGCATCGCAGAAATGAACGAGAACTCCCATCACTACTGCACATTAAATGTTTAAAAATTTAGTAAAAGATAAGCTTTTGTTATGTCTAGATTATGTGTAGTATTGTTTATATAAACCTTTAATGACTATTTTTGTGATAAATAAACATTGTTATAGCTAATTGGCTATTTTGATACCGTTTTTGATATTTTGGTGTGTCAAAAAAAAATCCAATAGAATACATATTAGTAATCCGCGTAAGAAACTGAAGGGACCATATTTTGAAATAGATCGTGAATAGTTGAGTTTCATAAAACTTCAAATATTGAAAAGTACCTAATGAATACTAAAGTAAGACATTGATACTTTTTGCACATCGTTTATTGATATAAAACCAATCCATAGTAATAAACAAATTTTGTAACGATTCCACAGCCGATCTACTGAATGAATTTGCATGGACAAAATTCCATTAAAAATGCCAATTAAACCCGGTGACTATCGGCTCGATTTAAATTAACAATTTGTATGTATACGTTCAAATAAAATACGATCCCCGCAGTAGGACAATCGTATCCTGAAAAAAAAAACAGCTGTATCCAATCTATTTAATGTTGAATAAGTCCACCCTCGATTAATACCTTCTGGTACCGCTAGGTAGATGTTGATGTCATTAGATAAGATTAGAACCAACATTTTTTCGCAATTGGATTTTTTTTCAGGCATCTACCTACGCTAGATGGCGCCACCAAAGACAGTACAATCCAATTTTCAGGTTTTACAACAATTTATTGCTCCTAGTTTACTTACGACAAAATAATAAGCATAGTATTGTTAACCTGAGTTTCAGATTAGTATTTAACACATTCAAAGACAAAATACTGAATAATTTTCTCGTGTATTTAGGGAATTTTATCGTTTTATCCAATACAACAAATTATTTATTATTTGTTTGTGTTTTTCGTGTCATCTTTTGGTTGTCCCGCAGTTATTCTCATTCTTCAAATTGTTTCCGTACATAGACTGCTGGATTGCTATGTTTGGATTTTATTTAAACTTCCTTTAATACTTTTAGACGGGAATATTCCTGCTGTAAATACGTTTCCCAGAGTAATTAAAATCGAACCAGACCACGGTTCCTATTCCATTACGTTTGTTCTGATTACGCGAAACAAAACTTCCGGATTAAATTTCGCGAAATTCTATGAAGCGGTCGCTCTGCCGTTGGCTATATAATATTTCGATGATTACATCGCAAACTGGGGATGTTCTCCATATATATCTGAGGAATCTACTCTTTTGAATTCTTTTAGATATACGATATTTCAGGTTGTACAATTTCATTTGGTTTACGATTTTGTTATATCCCCTAATAGAAAAAAAATTCTTTAATATGGCATTCTAACCTTTTTATCTTGTCTTTTTATAAGGCAAGATCTTTTCTAACCTTTTTATAAGTAATAAGATCTTGTGTTCGAAGCGGTTTGGGCTGGGCATTGATACAGGTCTTGGCATAACGAATTCAAACTGAAAGTTTACATAAACACAGCTGAATCCTTTCTGGGAACTGCTGTATATACCTACTACAGGATTTAACCAACCCAAATAACACAAATTGAGTTAGTTTAGGACAATCTCTCGAATTGTAGGGGCATCTACTCTTGTTCCTTGGGGTAAACTTTTTCCGAAGAGAATAGTCTTCAAGACTTTGAAATCAACAAAAAGTTTTTATTTGAACAGCAGTAAAAAATCTGTTTATGTATTTGATAATGATATAGGTAAATATTTTAAAATAGTAGGTTTTATAATAAATTCAACAGTTTTTAAGTGAAAATATCTGGGGTAGCTGAAAAGATAATATACATCCCTATAAATGATATTATGCACCCCTAATAATAATGGGTTTTCATTAAACACTTAGCGCTAGTTTTTCAATACTGGTTTATTTCTAAGTTCCGCTGAACTCCGTTCTATTCCCGATTTCTGTCAGATTCGCCAAAGCTGATTGGATACTGGTCATCAAAACGTCATTGTCAGCAGTGCTGAACTTCGCTCGTGGTTTAAACTAGTAATGAAAAACTAGCCCTTAATGTAACTCTGTATAATACTCATAAAATACAACAATTAAACAATGATACGCGTATTATGTTCTGCAATATGTTTCCAACAATAAAAAGAAAACAAAACATATCGCTGTACAGCAAAATTTGAAATTTATCGAGTGTCCGGTGTCATTGCGGGACAATGGCGATACCTAGCCCTACAATGGAGTAAAAATGATCAATAAAATGTTTTGTTCTCAAAGGGAGGCGATACGTTTCGCTGTAGCAATACATCCCCATCTGGCTTGGACATATTATTGGCCTCAATGGCAATAACAAACAGTAATCAACATAATGAATATGAAACGCACTGCGAATTTTTTTCAGCACATTACATATTGCTTTTTAGTCATTGCCTTACAGAACCATTCGATCTTTTTTTGTCGGAACAGATGAAATGATTTGATAATATTTCTGTTGATAATATTGTGACAGTGATTGCCATTTTACAGTAAATACTACTTAAACAAAATTTATTCGAATATAATCGTATAAATTGATCTGTATTATTCAACTTCTTGAAAATACCGAGCAGTCTGTTCGTCTTAACTGTCAGCAAAATCCCTTGAGGACTTGCCATCAGTCCCTCCTGAGCGACAGGAGTTGGATCAGCGCTTCACGGAGCGCTGTGAGAACAGTAGATTATTTCCGAAGTGGTGCAATTTCGGTAATGGTTAATAAGGGGAAGCTTAAAAGCTCCAAGAAGAGCAAAATACTGCCGGAAACTACGGCGAGTGAGGCGGGTCTGCTATTCAGCCCATACTGTAGCAAAAACTTTAATTGGCAAAACTTTAAACAAAGTAATTTTCGGGGTCTGCGATCCCCAATGAAACTGCGCTATAAGTTTTCTACCGATCAATATCCTCCGTTTTATTAATTTAATGGACTGCCTTTAGAGATAACATTTTCGGGAGGAAGTTACGCTTGCTTGAGTATTGATTTTCATAACCGGAAAACATCCTGAGGAGTCCAGATTGTTTGGTTAATCATCTGGAATTTTCAGATAAGTTCTATGTTCTTATCAGTCTTTTACATAACATGTCAACCGCAATATAAATTTATCAAACAATTGTTTGAAGAGACATATCAGATAAAGATGATAATATTGTAACAAAAAAATATCACCATTGTACACATTTCTTTAAATCACACTTATTTAACGGCTGTTAACCTCTTATATTCGTATCCCCATTCATTCTACACAACCTAGACTATAATTTAATTTGGAATAACTGTACAGTAGTTCTGATAATTACTATTGTTGTCAGTCAAAATGTTATGGTCTGCGAATCACGGCGGAAAAACCATTGTTTCCAAGAGTAATCCGCGAAACGGTGAAGATTGATTGCTACCAACGTAACTGATGTTATTAAATTATGTCTGTCCCCAAAGGTAGACCTCCAGCACGTGACGTGAAGAAAAATTGACAACGCCGACAGAACCACGTCGGATGCAATAAATTGGTTACCGACGCGACGCGACGTTACCAAAGTCCAAACACGAAAAAGACCAACTTATTGTGTCAGCTCTTATAAAATGTTATTTTGAAAAGGCATTAGATCGATCTATTCGCCTTATTCCTGTTTGTCAGTCGATAAAACGATTTTTTCCTTTAACAATGGCTTTTTGGGTGGTCAATGTTGTAAAAGTTGTTCGTTATAAGGAATACAATAGTCTATGTTCATTGCTGAACGTTCATTTTTAAACTGGATAGATAATGAACAAAATAACTAAACAAAACACCTCTTTGAGGTCCCACACAACCCTCACAAAGACCTCGCGGTAATCCTATTACAGTTTAACGTAAAAACGCTCCCGAGCAGGTTTAAAACGTTGAGTTTTTCTTGTTAGTATGACCAGCAGCATGGCTGGAGAAACGCTTGAAAACGCAAAAAAGCGTACGTGAAGAAGAGTTAGGGCACATGGGGCTGACGGACTTGAATTCCATTAGGGTGCTATTGTGTAATGACGCGAGGCATGTTTTCCCCTTTAGTGTTTTGCCACGAGTATTTACCGTGGAGGCGACACTGGCGCCCAAGCCGCTTCATCTCGGTGACGAGAGCTGTATAAAAGACCTGACGGTTAAGCCGGATACCGAACCCCTGGGAATTGTTGCACATGCCTCTCTGCTGTACATTGCTTGCCGTATTTTGCTTATATAAAGCTGGGTAGGTGGAGAATCCATTACCATCAATTAGCCGAATATATTGAATCATTTTTTGCTTCCTTGATTTTTTTACTTTCCGACTAGTACTCTAGAAGGAAAGTATTGTAATCGACGGAAAAAAATTGAGATTTCGGCGAAAATACGCGTTTTGGGGTCCCCTGAATCGATTGCAATGATTTCTGGAAAATGTATGTATGTATGTGTGAAACGAAAGTGTCTAAAATGTAGTGAAATAGTACTAATAGAATTATTACATATTTACATTTCAATGTTATTTTTGTTTGCCATAATACTCGCAAGCTCTTCTCATACTTTTCAAATAGGTATATGATTTATTTCCTGAGATAATGTATGTGACCAGTAGCCTGGCATATCTAATATTTATTTTATGCAATAGCTGACACCCCTTGACTGACACCAACGCCTGACAGTGAAGTGAAATTTAAAAATGCAAAATGCGGTGTATGGTTTAATATGTAATTATTGATTAATAAAGAAGGTTTAATCATTTATTGCAATTCCACAACACGTCTTCATGGGCTCGCCTAATGTTAATTCCTAATACTCTTTGTCATATCACTCATAGAGTACGATTATGATAATTTAACTTGGATAATATAGTCCCTCATAATATATTATTAGACATTCACCACCTTGGCAATTTTGAACCCAGTTCTTGGTTGCTGGTAACGACTTATCGTTAATATTATCATTTGAATCAGATTCTCTAGTTTATTTGATATTTTGTTCGTGTGTGTTTTGCACATAATATTTATAAATCCATTTATTTTAATGCTTTAATGCTAAACATGAGATAATATCTTTAATATTTATGTAATAAGCATGTGTACAGTGACTTTTTTGGAATTATTAACAAAGCATCAGCTTCTGGTGCCATCTCCTATTTTAAATTACTTATAGGAAATATATCCGAATTGATTAGCTATTTGATTGCGTAAAGTATGTTTAAATAAATAAATGCTATATTGTGTACACTGTGAACTGTCAAGTGCTCTTTCGTGATTAGGCTTACTACCGTTTGCCCACTTCTTATTGGTGTTCATCCACGTATTATAATCAGCCACAATAATAGTGATATATCACAGCAAAACTAATCTGCTTTCAACTTTATCTGCACTCCTTTATCACCTATAAGGTAAACAATTAATAACAAAGTAGGACATTTATTCAGATCGGTTTCATTAATTTCATAAATACGAATACAAAACACCGTCTAACCAAACCGTCTAACACATAAAATAAATCATCACAAGTAGCAGCGGTTAACAGCGGTATTTGGTCTGTATGTTTGTGCAGTAAATTCAACTCATTCATGGACGAGATCATAGAATGCGTAGCAGTAACGTGCTCTTTCGGCCTTTCTTGTAATTTACTTGTAATTTAGAGGCATTGTGCGCGCTCCGCGTTCTTAATGAATCAAGCCTCCGCAAGAATAACGGGCGCCCGGCGGATTTGTGTGTTAATTTTCGCATTTGTGTTCCAAATTTTATGGTGGAAACAATGAGCTCGAGGCAAAGACAATGCCCCTCGACTTCTATCTCACGGTCTACCAATTAATAACCACAATGCCCACTGCCTCTACATTTAATGGAGTTTCTTTTTCGGTGTTAAATTAAAGAATGTACACCATGTAGTTTTTCTTGAGGAGACTAAGAAAACGGAAGCAACCGCGTTTGTATGCTAAATTTTCAGGATAAGCACCCATTACTTAGCTCATTGTTATACATTTAATTGTGAGTTCGTTGTAATATGGGTCACACTATTTGCATATTTTTAATTGTACCTACACTTTAGATCGTATCGTGATGTGTATTCTTCTGAATTAAAGAATCTCAAAGAGAGGTTTTAGATGTTATGTAGCTATAGGTTATACCATAGCGTTATAATAATAATAATAATCGTTTCAGTTGGTTAAGAAATAAACAGCAAAGTTCTTGATTTAGTTACGTCAACTCTGTTGGTGAACTTTTCACGTTTTAGAAAGTGCAGATCAGATGAGACCATCGGTGCATACAATGCATCTCGATCGCCTCAAACAAATAGAAATGTGGAAATACATGAGTAATCCATGCTAATTGTAAATGTAACATTTTTTGTGCGGCCGCGCTTTCATAACGGCAGTATTCGCGCTTGTAAACAAACGTAGATATTTCCTATTGATTTAAGGCATTTTATGCTAAATACATCACTGTTTCTTATCTTCTGGATTATATTGCAATAAATTTACCTAGACGATCGTGTCTGTTTACGCTCTTATGGCGTAATGTGTTACATAATTTTGCAATATTCCTGGAATCGCGTTATTATGTTTGTGAAGTCATAACACCTAAATCGATTGTTGCTTGATTGCTTGATGTGAGACAGACGTATCCGCTTGTGGTTTGGCAGAATTCTGCACAACTGATTTGCCTTATTTGAAAAGAAAAAACGCTGAAAATTGACGTTTTAGAAGCATATCGATGTTACATAACCTATAACTGTCTAATCTATTGTAAAAATATTGTAAAAATAATTTCTAAAGAATGATTATTTTGAATCCTAATTGTAAATACATGGTTAATTATGAGTTTGTAACGCAAGTTTTCTATAAAAGAAATTGTCAGTTCTCACAAAAAGATATCGACAAATATGTTTTGACAGATCTAATGAAATGTTAATTACTTTTCACATTTTTACTACATTAACCAATAAGCCTCAAATATTTCCTATGGAGACAATCGTCCATATGCACCAGGAGATTTCTGCCATGAAAGACTAATTAGCTCAAAAAATATATTAAAAATATTTCTTATGCTGTTGGCTATTCCCTTCTTTACTTACCGACTGGTAGGTACTTTAGAAGGAAAGTGTTGTAACTGACGGAAAAAGGATTCGAGATTTCAATGGAAATACTCGTTTTGGGGTCCCCTAAATCGATTGAAACGATTTTTGGTGAACACGATAGCGCCCAAATGGAACAATCGATCGGGCTGAAATTTGGTATACTAATTTAGAATTGTCAGGGGACGAAATGGATTGTTTTTGGTGACAATCTGATAACCGGAAGTGGAAAATGTTAAATGCGTTTTCTTAGGGATTCATCTAATTTTGACCAAATTGATACAAATGTATACTAATTTACAGTCATTGGGATGAACAGTTTAGGCGCTATAAGCGTTTATAGAAGCAATTTGACAGAATCAACAGTCTTCGTCGCTGTGTTGCTAATTGTCAGATTTTGACAAACGTCAGTGCCATTGACATGGCATGACATTGCGTTATTCAATGATAAACGTTATGTTGAGGCACAGCGTGGCTGTGGCTTCACGAAATTGAATAATAGTAAGGGCTAGTTTTTCAATACTGGTTTATTTCTACTGAAAGTTCTACTGAAGTCCGTTCTATTCCTGATTTTTTGTCAGATTCGCCAAAGCTGATTGGTTACTGGTCGTCAAAACGTCACCAGTGCTGAATTTTGTTTTAATTTTATTGAAAATCTAGCCCTAAGTGTTTAGACACTTGCGTTGCGTCAATAGTTTAGTCGGGAAGTTGGGGGCCCCTCACCATGAAAGCTTGCCTGGCTCAAAAAATAATTTGACATTTCTGTGTCAATATTTCTTATGCTATTCACGGTTTTGCTGTCAAAACCGGTGTCCCTACTTATGGAATAACTTACTCTTATCATTGAACCTCAAATACAATCCATAACATTCGATGTTAGAACATATTTGACAACCTCGTTGCAAAAAGAGGCTAGGTCCATTTTTATTGTAGACGAGTAAATTTACCTTTATTTTTTTACAAATACCTTTAACACAAACTGTCGTATTTTCAGATATACTGTTTTTGCAGTAAGGTCTTCGTTTAGGATGGAAATGTCCGCTTGTGGTTTGGCAGAGTTTTGAAGGAATGGTCTGACATTATTTCTCCACAAAACACGACATTATTGGGTTTATTGCATACTCATACACATAACCTATACTTGTCAAAATAATTTCTATTAACTCTCATTTATAAATAACGATTCTTTTGTAACCAAATTGCATGCAAACAAGCTTGACTATATGGCGGAACCTCATTTAAGAATTTATACCCAATCAACAAAAATACTGACAAATTTATTTTGACAGATCTGGTGAAATGTCATATTTTTACGAAAAATGGGGCCCCGTTTTATGGAAATAACACCTTACTATTGAATCCCAAATACATCTCATGTTTAGGAGCTAATCACCCCAGAGATATTTACAGAGAAAACATCCGAGGCTCAAGAATAATCTGACATTTCTATAGAGGAAATATCATTTTAACTCAAAAGGGGGGCCCCACAAGGACACAACACTAATTTATTTATTGGATTTTATATTACACAGTATGATTTGACAAATATTTTTGACATTTACCGTTTACTAATTTACGTTTCTATGCACATGAGAGAAAGGGAGCCAACCTTTCTTTAAGGTTGCCCAAATATTGACAGCATCTAATAAAAACCTGTCACTTCAAGAAAAAAATGGGGCCCTGTATGCAAATAATTGCACTTCTTACCCTTGATATTAATCAAACACCTACCGCAACGCTTCGTGTAGATTATATCGTAATGACCACATGCATAGGTCGGCAGTAAATCAAAACGTCCTTCATAAATCACCCCCCTACGAGGATATGAAGCAATCACAGATGATGCACGATTACGGCATACGCAAATAATACAACCAAAATACCATATAATCATTTTATTGTACATATTCATTTGTAGTAGCATTACAATTAACCTAACAAAATCAATACAACTCGGAACGTCAACAATAAACAGCTTTTCTTCTTACTTATCTTGAGCGGGACTGCTGGCGATCACCTTGGAGCCAGCGTCGTAGAAGCTGGTGTACAATTCGCCCTTCTTATTCTTCTGGTAGAGGAAGTATCCACCTCCTGCGACGGCAGCGGCAGCTCCAACAAGCAAAGCTCCAACGATGAGCCCCCTTTGGTTGTTCAGGAAAGCCCTGAATCTCTCTACTCGCTCGGTCGACTTCAGGTCGACGGCATCCTTCATCCTTGTGGTCTTGGCAGTATCCATTTCTATTGAATTAGGCTTGTAGACAAACGTTTATACAGGAAGGTACACTTGAAGATCACTGGGAACAGTGGAGCAGATGCTTATGCTTCGGAAGCTGGACCAGAACTGATTGTGTTGATCGAAATTGTTTCGATATTGAATTTTCCAGTGATGCTTTGATTTCTGGTCAATGTTCTGACCATTCGGGGGTAAGTTGTGAGTTAATTCCCATAGCAACTCCAATTATCTCATCGGTGGGTGTGACTTAATCTGTCGTGAATGATACGTTGCTTGGTTCAGGGGATAATGTCCACAAATCGACTAGGACAGTCAACCAAATAAAGTCATTAAATTGAAAAGTAGATGCATACTTGTGGTCTACATTTTAGACGCCTTATGTTTGTATTGAGAGCTGCCAGTATACTTCTACTATCATAACGATTAGATTTTGTGTGTATTTTCTGGTTTATTTCTTTGGCCATCTCTTTTCATATATTGTCATTGAAGAAAGCGCATTCGATGGAATTGAATATCACCCAATTGCTAAATGTAGATTGTTTGAATTTTCTCTGGTATGTATAGCGCTACGAAATTGGTGAAACACTATGCTCTCGTCGGAATATACGTGCAAATCCATATCTGGATGTGCGGCAGCTGCAGATGTCTGCCGCTTCCTTTTCTGGCCCGTTGGAGCGTACCCGGCATCAGCCAGAAGCTTCATTTTCCTATGTATACCGCTATAATGGTATTATTGTTGGTGCGCTGCCACTGCGACACGCCGCTACATGTAACCGACCTCTTTTCGAATCGATCTGTATTACGCGATGGAATATATGATTTTTGAATTATGCAATACAATATATTCTATTCTCCCTTATGGCCTGTAACAATATTTGCGCAGAGAGAACACTATTCTTGGATATCAAGAAAAAATATTCTTGCGTATATAGTGTAACACGAAGAGGATTTTTTTTCTATCCAAATAATATTTGATTGTAATAAGAATTTTAATTAAGTTCGTCTTACAATAAGAAAAATATTTAGTTGGAAGAAAAATATATATGCTTCAACAAAAAAAAAAAAACAGTTTCTTGACCCAACATTCTTACTCTGAGAGGTACATAGAAAGTTGTGCAATTACTTTACAGATGGCACTAACAGCTTCTCGCGTCTCTTGCCACATATCACCGCTATAGAAGTTCGACGATATTGAGTGTTCGTATATTGTTTATTTACATCTATGCATAAGTGGTTTCATCGGTTACTTACAAGGATTATGAGAAAAACTAGGATGATAGTGGAATAGCCTACACAGAAAGAACTCTTTTCTTTGGATATCAATAAAATGTTCTTGCGTATACATATAGTGCAGCATGAAGAGGATATTTTGGCTATCCAAATAAGAACTTCAATGTATGTAGTTATATCAACGGCTAGTTATTCTTCCGGTTTAAGAGATTAGTATGTTTATGTTGACTATGGTAAGTATATTTTGCTCTGACGAAGAAAATGTTATTCTTCTGCATATAAAAAGAGTAAGACGTTCGTTTTACATCAACAACAATATTTTGTTGGGTGAAAAATATACATGCTTCAACGAACAAACAGTTTCTTAACCCAAAAGTATACGTACGTATTGCTTAAAATAGACGTTATTCCTTTCAAGCAGTTCCCTCATACTTAAAACAAGGAAACGTAATACTTGGAACATCAAGAAAATCATATTCTTACTCCGAGAATTTTATATATTACCAAATGATCTTTCTGCGGACATAGAAACATACATTTTCCAAAAGCAATTGCAATGGATTCAGAAGACCTCTGAACACGTATTTCCACTGAAATCGCTGAAATCGCCACCGAAGCTGTCAAAACTAACTCATAGTAAACGTGACCTGGATCATGAAAGTGATATTTGACTTTACATGAGAAGGTATGCTTCATAATCGGGTTACTCGTGCAATTCGATCACATTGAAGTGCAGTTAACTTCGGTTCAGTTGACAACAGTTGTCGAGGTGCTGCATTGCAACGGTCCTGTTCGAGTGTAATTAATGCCGTTGTTCCGTATAATCATTAAACGCATTTGTCGCCGCTCTGAAACTGTATATGGGGCGTATAAGAAATAAATTTATAGCCCGGTTACATTCGGGCAGCAAATTCGATAGAGTGAAGCACAAAGTCCGCGAGTGCACTTACGCGAAGGTTACTTTGTTCTAATTTCGTGTTTCCACTGTAAACACAACAGTTTCTCGGTGAAAAATTCTATTTGTCTAAAAAGGGTGTATAATTCATACACTTGTGCGTTTTTTCAGGATTCTTCTGAAACAAAGTAACTTTTACGAGATATATACAACGTTACGACGACAAGATGGAGGGATGACTCTTTTTCAGCGGGTCCTGCAATAAATTTCAGGGAGTGCGCTGTAAAAAAACAACAACAGGAGATATATGACAACGCCGGACAGGCGAAATAAAAAGAACGCCTCACATAATGTGTTGCAATGCGGCAACGAAATGTTGGAAACCTTGATATTTACAACGGATGGGCAAAATATGCAAATAGGCCGACAGAAGGCATAAAACCGTTGCTCTGATTTCAGATGGGCCGTTACGTAATGGGTTTTTATAGGTTATCCGTACCGGTCTGTTACCACGGATCGGTTCTGCTGCATGAATTCAAATGCGGACGCATTATAACGTCCGCCTTTTTGGATTGATGAACGGATTTTTATTCAAGGCTTGTCAGGTTTTGTCAAGACGTGACTAATTTATTAACCAAATCGAAAAAAATCATGTAGGTATTGTGGTACATACACATGTACAACATACATGTTAACAGACAACCGTTATTATGTTTACGGTTTAAAAAATGAGCAGGACATAGACAAAATATCGATATTTCTTTGGATTGAAAGGTAATATCGAAAGAATTACTAATAGTAAAGTGCAAAAAGTAAAATTACTTGATGATAAACATGCTTATTACTATTTTTGACCGTACGAGTGAACAAGACAATGGCCTCACCGTAATTGCTATGTCTGTCTAATAGTAGCATTGCATGACAATGTTGACGGGGGTAATGGAGCGACCGCCATCAGGTCAACCGTAAAAACGTACAATTTAGTTTTATTTATAAGCGGTTAGTTTGGAAAATCAATGCCCTGGAGAATGCGATGTCCGAAACCAATTTTACAGTGGCTGGAGTTCATGCTGCATTGATTTTAGATGTCGTTCAGATTGTGGTGTAATTTATAAACAATCCAGTTGGAATTGATTGGTGAAAATTAACTTAAATTCAAAGAAATTATTATTGTTGTATTTTTTTCTCGTTTTAGTTACTAATAAGAGTCGCATATGGAAAATATAATATTATATCAATACGTCTAGAAAGGATATCAAAATAAAAATTGATGTACGATGGGTGTAACAAACGGATTGGTGAATGCGCCGGGCGGAAGAATAATAGTACATGTTTATTAAAGCATAATATACGGCGTTATGCGTGAATTACTGTTTAGACAGCTCATCCTACCACAACATTATTTACATACATGCTTAGAGATCTACGTTCACTTCTGCATTTGAGTCAGTTTAAAGGTTAACGATATGCGAAGGCGACAAAAGGCGAAGCTTCTTCATCATTAATAATGATAATGGAGGCGGCGAAACCGTTCCCAGTAATCGAGCGTTTGTTGCTTTTATTGCTATTAACGATCGCGTTACTCCTCTAAATATGTCACGCGTATAATAAAGCTATATAGCGCGCCTGTAAAACGACCTAGAGTGATGGAACTCTGGATATTTTTAGAGACTTTAATTTCCTAAGTAGAGGGAAATCTAACTCAACTCGCCTAGGTGTATTATGTACGTGAAAATGTATGTGTATAAAACACCATCATCCTGTTGATAATGGATTGCATGACATTAGCACGAAGCAATTAAAACGATGTTTTGCTGCTGCAGTAAACAGATCCCTAATTAGCGAGTACCTATACAGCACGATAATTAATTACATTAAATTAATGATAATTTTGTATATGTAACATAACTAAAAATTATTCAACATATTATTATCTTAATAATCACGTACTAACATTTCTCGATAAAATTAAAATTAGTTTTATATTATACCCAGTATATTTTGATCCACCTTATATATGGTAAAACATTTTGACTTTCCAACTAGGTCTCCTAGAACGCAAGACGTGTTTTGAGGGAATTTTATAATACAAACTTTTCATTGTTAGCAGTTGTTAGTAATTTACAAAGTAGAATAAGAACGCGATTCTAATGATGCCTGATCAGGTTAATCTACATATCTCTATAACATTATATAGATTACATTAATTATGGGCATACTGTGAAAAGTTTCCGAAACAGCTTTTGGCTTAATTCAGTAAACAATATTCATTTACGCGGCCAGTGTCATGGCGTTAAAACTTTAATCTGGGCCTACCTGCTGTTGTAACCCAATATAGCCCCAAGCCAACATCATAATATTGTATGGCACGCTGGCCGATTGCATCATCTCGCCCAGGTAGGTAATTATTGCATGCAAATTTAATGGTGGTCAGTGTTTGCCATCAGCAGAGTAATCCCAATCATATCAAACAAATTGCATTAGGCGGTTCAGTATAGTAGATGTCAACACTAATTGACGTGTGGACTGAAAGGCATCAAGTCAGCAAAAACAACAAAAATACTAAAATAACCGACTAAATCGTTGGCACAATGAAGTGCCTAAACACTTTTGCAATTATTTAATTTAATAAAGCCAGAGCCATATCTGGACGCTACCTAACGTCACTGTCAGTGACAGAATTACATTTTTCTACTTTGCATTCACAATGCACACATTGTACCACTGTTTTCGGTGTTACAATTAGCAAATTGTAACACCGTTTTTAGTAACTTTTTTCTAAGATTGGTGACATTGACATCAAATGCATGTCAAACGAAAATACACATAACCACAAAAGTAAGCACAAACTGATTTTTTAGAATCGAACAAACTGCGAAGTATGTATATTTTTATACATATTTAAACATGCATGTTGCATCCTAGGTTTCGTACTACTAGTATATGATGGTATATAATAATTATCAATAATTACTTTTTCACAGATATTTGAATTTAAGTGACAGATGACAGTGTTACCAATGGTTGCACCCATAAATACTCTAGATTGGAATTTTACCTAATATACTTCTAAATTTTTATAAAATTAATGACGCAAAGTAGAAAAAATAGTATATTACACTCGTTTTATAAGACATACTTGTCATACTGACATTTAATGTCATGTAATGTCAGTGGCGCTGACGTTTGTAAAAATCTGACAATTTGCAATATGACCACGAAGGCTGTGGATTCTGTCAAACTGCTTCTAGAAACGCCTTATAGCGCATAAACTGCTTATCTCAACTCGAATTCTTATCTTGCCGTCGCGTCGATTGCAATAGATACTTCCGTTTTTTGTGTACTAGCCGGAAAATATAGACAACATTGTGAAATATATTTTAATGATCTTAACCTTTTAATATTTTAAAATTATTGTTTGTTTTTTGTTGCAGGTATGTACCAAAGACACAAACTGAGACATAATTGATGACAACATCAATTCGTAAGTGCCCATTCACTATGATATGAGAGAAGAAAGTAATATGTCAGCTGACCTACACCAACCTACACTAATAATGTCATCACATGGACAGTCTGTTTGTTTTGACAATTAGGCTCAAATTACCTACTTAGCCGACCGTAAATGAAAACTGGTACTGAAGCTGGTCTGTCTGTAGTCTCTAATTTGGAAACTAGCACAAAAATTAACATATGAAACACAAAGCATTGTGTTCTTATTCACTCTGCTTAATTACATTGCTAATTAGCGCTAATCTGTATGCTCTGCACTGTCTAAACAGTACACGGAATTATGAAATAAATCCGTATGAAAGTCTTCAATCTTAATTAGATATGGTAATTAGTAAGTTTAAAAATGTATAATTTCCTAAATGAAAGTGACAAGTTTCTCTAATAATTTCCTCATCTCCTCTATACGGTTGGTTTGTCATTAAATCCGAAAATTACTATAAAACTTTTTGTTTGCTTTTATTCGGAATTCTTGCCAATGCGTGCCAAATTGTGTTTAATCGGTTTAATTAACTGTGATTGCGGGCATGTTTGTATAATTTTGCAATTAATTAATTAGTTTTGAAACGGAGTTTAATCTGGTGTATGGTATTTTAGCAGTTAATCATCCGCATGTTGTTTCATTACCATATTAATTATGATATAATTATGATATCAACAAATTAATTTATGCAAAGATGTTTCTGTACGCAAATGGAGCAACGATTTTGTTATCGAACAATACTTCACACTTTCAAACACATTTTTTTCCTTTTAAATAGAGATAACATACATAGCAATAAGAATCTATCTGTATATACACGTGTCTACTACGAATTTATTTCTTTAATTGCTCCTTTGCCTCACTTAATTACATATCTATAATTACATCCTTTATTCGGTATTATTAGCATTGCATTCAACATAACAATCTTTTTATCTTGATGCTCAATTTAATTGATCCAAGCTAAGCACATCAATGCAAAACTCATGTATAACTAAATGCGGTAATTGCAGCAGAATCTATCAAGTTGTAAATCATTTGTTTAGAAAACATAGGAGAACGATTTAGCATGAAAAAACACTTAAGTTCTCGTAATCTAGCAAATCGTAACGTCAATTACATTACCCGCTTAATTTACGCACTCGGAAATAAGCGAGCTTATTTCCTGTAGTGTCTACTTTTACTTTTCTCGTGGAAGTACGGAATGAAAAGAAATGGTAAATGGTGCTATGAGCTGAACGTACACATCCGTTTCTGTGTATCTGTGTTATTATTCTCTTCTAGTCTCATTATGTGACCGTGATCATGCTCATAAATTTCACTTTCCTCCAGGTGCTGTTCATAATCTTACGTCATCTGCACGATTGTTGTGCTGTCAATCAACTTTTATGACCTATTTTTCTTCTTTTAATGTGTTCGAACTGAAACTAAATTTTATTAAAACTACTATACATATTTTTCTTTCGAAAACTGACGATAGTAGTAATCTCAACGATAATTAGTAATTAAAAGTCGATTTCAAAGCGACGCTGGCGTCTAAAAAGACTCGTTGCTTCATTCTAAGGTTACATTTTTACGAAGAGAAAACTTCAATATTAACCCGAAAAGAAATTACTCCGTCAGTTAATTATTTTTTTATTAAGAAACCTCTGATAAAGCGAAAGGAATTATTTTCAAAAGAGGAGAACACATCTTAACTTTTATAGAAGAAAATTAACGTGATCTATTTTAATTTGGTTGAAATGCGTAGATAGTAAAAGAGAGGTAGAGCTCTCCATAGAGAGAGTACCGAAGTATATGTAACATGTAATTTGAAAACCATTAGAAAGTAAAATTAAATCATCGGATGATTGCTATGCGCCAACGAAATCTCATGAGAGATCCCACAGCCACCAAAAAGATAATTCCACTTTCGTTATATTCATGATCTAATCACTTTTCGGAACACTATTATTACAGATTTGTTTCAGACACTGTACTTCTGTTTTCCTGCTTTGAAAGCAGGTCAATGTGTACTACACGTATTAAATTCTTATGTAGGTAAAGCGGGATAAATGTCTATTGTAATAGAATCTAAAATTTGGATTCTATTCGTCAATGGAACACCCGCTTAGCAGGCTTTCAAAGTGGATCAATTGTGTGGTCGCCCAATTGTACTGTATCATTAATAATTCTAGTCTGGTCTGGTAGTGCTATGCATATTGATTCCGCTAATGGCCGAGATTTGATATTCCCGCCACACATTCCATGTACGGTTAACACAAATACCGAGATACCTAACAATTTTTTGTTAACCTAAAGTTTAATACACACAATTTTAATATTACGAACTTATAAATTACTAAGTTAAAAAGAGTAAGACAAGCTTCATAACTATGTATAGCAGGGAAAAGTTCTGAAGATACCTTTTCCTACAGAGAGCGAAACATCGACAATTATAACGCGGTTTCCTTCCGGAAATCAAGAATTGATGTAGTTATACTCTTTGGCAGTAAAGAACCATCCCGAAACCCATTTCAAAACAAATTTGATCCTTCAGGCAACTGAAACTAATCTCGTTAACCTCTTCCCGAATGCAATTTTGCGGTTTCCCGAAAAAAAAAAACTTTTTGCGAAGACTTTATGCTATTACCGAAGTACGGTACTAAATTAAGGACTTCTTGGTCCTTGGCCGCATCTTATACAAACCGAGTTTACGAATTCAAGGGAATGTTTTGCTGTAGAAATTCACAAGGCGGTGAAAAGTGAATGGGTGGCAAGTGGTAAGTTTGGTGAAGTCGTGTCGTTGTTACATTACATTACAACTTTCGACTGCCGCCGTGGACGGCGCGGCGCTAGCTGCCGCCGACGCCAATGCAATTTAGATGTCATTCAAGGCGCCCTGAAACGCAAAATCAACCGCAAACTTACCGCCTCGGCCGGCAAATTTAGTTCCGCTGTTATTGCTTGATAACATGCTCAGAGGAAGCAGATTTCAATATCTTAATCGGATAAAAATTAACAACACACAGGAACACTTTAAGTTTAAAGAAACTTTGACTACCAAAGTAAAATTACTTCTTGGTGTATAAAAAGAGCTTCTTAATTGAGCGTATTTTCTTGTAATGTTTGAACCTAAATTAAATTTGTCACCTCAGTTGGATGTAACCGCTGGCCCTCAGTATTAATTAATTAATAACGGTTATATAGTTTGTGGTCTATTTACATGTCCAAGCATGTTGCGAACGAAATTTCCCAACGTTATAATGGAGAAAGCACACATTGTGTCCAGCATGGCTAACAAACACTAACCGCTGAACTAAATTTAGTTTCGAGCAGATTAAATTAGGGAATGGACGAGACTCAATGGAGCTCGATCGAAACATTCGATGCAAATTTATGTCATCTATCTGTAACCAGTTCGAAATTCCTAATGGAGGATTTACCGCAGACCGTATGGTACCTAGCTGTGACAAATCACCGAAATGATAATGCAAATAATTAACGGACGATATAACACGACATGCCTTGATTGAGTGTTATTAATTGTATGCGATGGATTGATAAGTTTGGTAACGCGCAAAGTAAAAGTAAAGCCGGTTTTGGTTAAAGGCGACTGACCGACGTGAAAATAATTATAAATTGACGTATGGGTTAATTACTTTCATTTTCTTTTCTAACGGTTGTTTGGTCGAAATGACGAGTAAGGAGAATGTCAAGGTTTGTTCAGATTTTAACTGGCGCTGGATTTTTGTGGGCCATTTATAAATAGTTATGACGGACATGTTTACGAACAACATCGTTTGTTTTTCTGACAAGAGAACAGAGCCTCAATATGACATTAGTATTTTATAACTTAATTTATTTGATTATATAAAATTATTGATCCAAAACTTCCATGTTTACATCTTGACTTTCCTTTCACAAATAATCATCTTTTGTCTATCTTCCCTTTCTATATAGCTTCCATGTTCCGTCATCTTCAATTTATTGTCTGCTTCAATCATATGTATCCATTTACCATCTTTCTCTTCACACAAAAGCGAAAAAATGTTTGATCCAAATAACCTTTTAACCAGCACACCTTTCATTTACTCATGGTCATGTATAAATTTCTCTACCTTTCGCCTTCAGCGCATATGAAAATGTATCAGCCAATGATACGGTATGGTAAGCATGGGTCGCAGGCTATAGGCCTTTAGAGGTACTTCGCCCTGAAAGATCTTTTGAATACATCTCTTATACTTTATACTATAGAGTCGATCGATGTTCAGCCTTTTCACGAAATCAATTATTGTTCGAGGAGTTTGTTGCCAATTCTTCAGGCTTAATAGTGGCGGCTCCAAGATGGCTGCGCATTGTAGTGCGTAACAATCGCATAGTAGGTACATGTTCCGCTGTTTCTGATGCTGTGCTGTAGAATCTACAGCTTGCATTATTTGCACGTCCAATTTTTGTAAGAAGATACCCCACTGGACAGTGTCTTGTGCGGAGTCCCGTGATCAGTCTGAGATCAGGCTTTTATATCTGGAGAAACTCTTTGGCTTTAGAGGTAGAGAAGGTAATGGTTGCCTTTGCTTGTCTCATACCAGTGGATGTTTCCCAGTAAGCTTTCTTTGCTTTATCTTCCCATTTTTTAGTAATTCCACAGCTGAGTAGAATCCATAAAAATGATGTAGATACCACAGCTGAGTGCTCTGGTATCCATCATTGATACATTTCTCAACCAATACTCTGATAGCGTCAACACATCGAGCAGGTACAAGTTCGTAGATGCATGTTATAATCTGGGCCACGTAAGTGTTCGCGTTGGCCAATTTCTGATAAAAGCGACGATCATGATTCGCATGTAACGATAATTTCGAGCAACCGACCTCGACCTTGTTCCACATCCTTCCTTCTGACGCCGCCAGCTCCGAAGGATAATTGAACGCGTTCTCGGGCGATGAGCTTATTTAATTATAAGGAAGCGGTCTGGAAATCGGTGACACGTGCGAAATTGACGAAAACCCGTTTCGTCGCGACGATAATACGGGGAAATCACCAACGGCCTTGATAAGACACACCGGTACCATTAACCTGAATGACTTCAGTGTCAGCCAATATCCAAATATGAAAGGGACCGAAACTAATTGCGCATTCTGAGGAATTTGGGTGAATGTTAAGAACCGTGGCATTTATGTGACAGTGGATTACGTATTTGTAGTTGGATAATCGAAATGTATTGGTTTATTAGTGCAGTAATTGGTGTGCAGATTGTTATTTCCGTATCGTATCCTGAAGAAAGTTGGCCATGACTTTCAGTTTCGGTTATGCTATTACGGTAGTCATACTAGTGTAAGTGTAAGAACCCAACATTATTTGTTGAAAGTGAAATTTTTTGCTCATTAAGGAAAGGAAACGATAGTGCTCACTTTACAAATCGTCGACGCATGGATCCATATGTTTTCTGCACATAAATATATACATATTTCAAGACATTTGATCGATTTTATAATTTGTGTACATACACATGAAATGCTTTCTTCATCTTCCTTCTTCTTTCATCTTTCTTATGCTCGGTCTTTCTTCTTTCATATTCATGTTTTATCTCTACGATTTCAAAACCAGTTAAAGTGTAAGGACGATGCAAATTGTCGGCACAAATTATCTGCAGCATTGTTGATATTTGCTTCCTTCCTTATACTATGTGTCGTCAATGAGAAAATACTGCTATCTTCCAACTGTGTCCAACAAATTTCATCTTCCTCTCTATTCCTTTTTCTTTCTTCGTCTATCTTCTTCCTGTATACTTGCTATGAAACTCTCCATATTTTGTCTCCATATTATGTTTTATTATGCGTGAAATATAATAAAAATCAACCAAACCTCATCGTATTGTTAACAAAATACAATTCTTCCTGTATATTCCTTCTTTGTCAATTATCGTTTGTCACTTATCTTCCATCCTCTATGTTTTATCATTCCCCATCAAGAGAATTTCCTGCAAACTGCACCTAACTTCTATTATTCCTTCTCGTTCCAAACAGATCTATCTCCATTTCAACACCAGCTAAAACCCATAAATCCCAGTTTAGTGCATTCACGGCTGCATATCACTTGTGACGAAGGTAATGAATTTATTGTGCTCATAGATAACGGGATGTGGTTACGATTCTGTTTATCCGCGCTAATCCTATACAAACAAAGATCACACATTCGTTGTGAACTATCTACGAGGTACCTACCTATTATAATATCCTGGCGGATCTGCTGAGCACATTGTTTACTAAAGAGGCAGCCGCGCCGGTGTAGAATTTTGTTTATGTACCAGAGCACGAGTTATACCGTTGAATATCCAAACATTGATGGTGTGAATTGTATATTAAGGTCTATTGTGTAAATATGATGCTACATTTTTGTTTGAATAACGAGGCTAAATACCAGTGGCCTAGCAAGGATTTAATCACCCCAAAAAGTTAATTTCACAGGAAATGGTGTTTTTTTTACATTTTGTTTTATTTCTTAATGATATTACGTGATCTTCGCCTGTGCGGAGCGAATGGGTTTATAAATTAACCTTTGAAGAATTAATTAACAAATTTGTGTCCTTAGAAGTGAATGTATTTTAAGTAATGTAAATCATACACGTGTTTTTTGTGTATTTTATTCGAAATATATTTGAATTGAAATATAGTTGAGAAACACTATGGGAATGACACGTTTATCTAATTTAGCTCTGTTATGTGTGCAGAGCAAATGGGCTTAAAAATTAAAAAAACTACTCTACATACTCGTAATACTTAACTGAAGATTCAGGTTTAGCAACTGAATTTTGTGCAACCAGATTCTCTGCACCTCCTGAATATTGGATTTCCTACGGGATAAATTTTATGCTCCCGACGTAAACTGCACAATATTGGTCGAGTTCTCGCCAAACATTTAAACATTCATAAAACCGATTACCGGCATGCGCAGTCGGACATTATTTATTGCACTGATAGACTCACATCGGCCGTTTAGAACGCTGTCAGCGTACGAACCGCCGAGCTGTTTGTTAGTTGCAATCAGGAAGTGAAAGTGGTTCATTTTAAGGAAATGTAGAGTACGCTGCTCGTCGGTGAATCCCTTTCACTAGGTCTGTTAGCCAAGGCGAAAAATTCGTGCAGCGCACCACGCTGACCAATTGCTAGACGTCTGAAGAGAACTAAAACAACGCATGCGGTTCACAGACTAGTAGAAGAAAGGCAGCAGTTTGTAGGCTACCAGAATGCTAAGCCTTGTCTTAATTTCGGAGAGAGTTGACATTGAGTTTTTAATTTTGGGAATGGTTTGTTAGAGTTTGAATTTTTTTTTATCTTACTACAAACACTATTGTTTCAACTGCTGTAATGGGTACTATACCGTACTTCTGGTATAAAGACATTGCCATATGGTGACTGAAAAGTACAGCACCTATGTGATATTGTGGGAACTGAACACGAAAGAAAATTGTCTCGTACAGGACATCGCAATGTTTATCGACCGCATTATAAGAATTTATTGATCACGAAAATCAACTTTCTAGCATCTAACGTTCGAGCTGCTGAAAGAAACTTACCTGGTTTAACTCGGTAAGTAGCATTATAAACGAGTTTTCACATCCTTGCAGGAATGTTTGAGGACACCGGACACTGCAGTGTAAAAGAGAAACTAACAACCTTTAGTCAACAATAATTAAAACCGATTAAAAACAACAAACAAAAAACCTTATTTTTCCCAACTAGCGAATTGAAAATTTGCAAGCTAGACTTAGATTCGAACCAAGGGCGTTCAAATCAATTATGTTACATATTTCCTCTTCATTGTACAAGAAGCCTGCAAACTGATATATAAATATTTAAAACCCTATAAATTTATTAAAAGCAAGCAACAAAAAGGACCTAATCGTGTAAAAGTGTCATAAATTCGGTGGATGTTACGAGGTGACGTTATATGGTCGTGGAGACATCGTTACAGCGACACGTGGCCATTAAATGGTTTTAACGACGGACAGAACAGGAGCGTTATTATTATTTTTTTATATAAATCTACTGCCATTTATCTCGAGTTTCATAAAAGCCGCATCACGTGGAATGAAAGTTTGACGGTCTTACAAATGACAAAAGTTGTATGTTTGCAATCTGTAAGGTCCTTTCTATGGGCCTGGGGGTCTTGGCAACGCGGGGACGGGAAAATTGCCATTCGGGGATTTGCAGGATTCGAATTGTTCAACGACTACCAATCCTCGCAGAAATTTAATTAAGGACCCCTTACTCAGACCTATTTGCCCTTTCAATAACCACTCGGCTAGTGATCCTTTAGAATGGACCTATTGAGAGCCGAACAGCGTTTTTGTTCTTTCAGTTTTAAAGCGTGAGTCAAATTTAATTTTATTATAATAGGTACTGCTGTAAAAGTTGATTTAGTTCTAAATATAGGAGACTTGAACGCCAAAATTCGTGCTAAAAGAATGTTTAACTAATGTTGAAAGCTCAATTAGATTATAAGGGTTAATTTCAACTTTACATAATTTAAATTTACAAGTAGTGGTTAAGGACAGAACCAATCGTACTTTTTAAGTTGACAAACATATATAAATTGTGACGTTCGGCCAATATTGGTACAATACTGCGCTTACAGATTGTCATCTTCCAAAAAAAGCTGTAAAATCTTTATGAAATACATTTTATATGTTATTTATATTTTTTTATATTCACCTGCTATGTAACGTTTAAAGATCTTCAGTTGATTTATGTGACACGAAGTTTTGTTGCGCGCAACTTTGTCCTTTGATATATCAGTTACTACAAAAATTAGGTCTGTTATCCTTCAATGTTTGTATTCTCAAAAGAATCATTGCAACGCCGGATCGGTACAATAATAAAAAATAAAAACTATAGTTTGTAATTGCCAATATTAAACCATTATCTTCCATGGTTGTGCTATAATATTGTATTATAATATAGTGTAAATAATTTCTGTTAAATTGGGCAATTTCAAAATGTTAACTAATATAGAGCCAATACATAAAATATTTTGGAACCAACATTATGGCCCCATATTGTAGTGCTACGTGGAACGGGTTGTATTCTGTTTGTTGTTCCGTATTTAAGCAGCCTTTTCGCTACTACAGCAAAAGAACAGAAAAGCGCATTGTATGCCGAATCGTAAGCCGCAGGATTCAATACAAATTTGAATATTACCGCGTAGCCGAACTGCGATGAAAGACGTGATCATATTTCCAATGCAAATCGGCTCAGGCACAAAGGAGAACCTGGAAATGCGAAGGCATCGGAAGCGGTGAAAATGGAGCAAATATATCGTAGCATTGTTGCTTTCGTCCACCGGTGGTGCCAGTCGCAGAAGACATCGAGCGAATATTCAAATAAGGCAACATAGAAGAAGACGAGGCAGCAGCTCCGCTGCGCAATTAATGCCGCTTGCGTTCAATTCTACCATCCACGGTGCAATAAATTCCCTTTTACGGATGCATTTTCTCCACAGGAATTTTCAGGATGATTTATTCAACGCTTGGGAGACGATTCTCGGTTTCTGAATCTGCACGATCGCAGTGTGGTACGATTTATTTTCATCTAGTGTCTAGATTTGACTCTGACATGTTTCTGACTGTAAGAAATGTCAAATTAAGCGATTGAAAATCAGTTTTAAGGGTTATGAATGATCATGCAAAGGAAATACCTTGTATTGTTTATAATTTTGATTTTTCTATCAGTTGGGAGTTCTAGGATGTGTTACACGTCGTGTTGTGGTCAAGAAGACCTCAATGTTACTTGCCATGACAAGTACACGCAGTGCGGGGTACTCACCCTCAATAATCTCGACGAAACTGTCAAAGGATGCCTCAAGACAGACTTCGACTGTGGGAGATACAGTGACTCAATGAAAGGAATGGTCCATTGGTGCACGACATGCTCATGGGATCTATGCAATGTTTCAATTACCATTTCCCCATTGAAATTGATGTTTGTGTTAGTTATAATTATATATCTAATAAATATTGGTTAACTAGTTTATTGTGCTTGTTATAATTACGACTAGTAGTGATACAGTTAACATAGAAAATGGCTGATTATAAGGAAAAGCGCTGACTGTATACTGGACTAAGACATCAGCATACGGGTTCTGAAGAAAATTAACCATATCTCCATCAATCCTTGAGATTAGGACAGCGGAGGTTTTGTTACACTCATCACCAAGAGCCGAATGAATTCCGATTTGGACATCATCAATGACAAAAGGTCCTCCAGCGTATGTGTCACACTCCAATCCGACGATATCATGATGCGCATAATACCTGGAAGTTTCAATTAACCATTCATCAGATATGTGGCTATTCAAGCATACCAACTGCTTGGTTTTCGCAGAAATTGTCAAAATACCAGTTCCTGGGCTACTAGTACTACGAGTACGCTTGCCTTTTAGGATATCAATCATACGGGCATCACTGGCCAATGTTACTGGCTTTGCAAAACTCGTTTCCTTCAGGGGCGGGTGAAATGAGAAGACGCATACGTCGTAGGATAATTCCTTGTGGTTAAATTTGGGATGGGTGTAAATCCATTCGACGAGAGCACGCTGCTCAAATGTGTCGTTGTAGTACCTTGTTCCTACGTAGTGAAAAACTTGGCTATTCCGCATTTCTTGGCAACATCTTGCTGATGTCAAGCCCCACGTGTAGTCGAGGAGTGTCGCTCCACACTCTACGCCTCCCATCTTACCATTTGACTTGTCTCTTGTGAAAATAGTCAGAAAGTATGGGTGGTTGGATATATCGCATTCAGCAGCTTCTGAATCAATTGGGGTTTGGTAAAATATAAAGAGGAGTTGGACTAGATAAACGCAGTAATGTGACATGTCGGCGGCTTCTTAAGTTTTTGACGTTGAGCTGTATTGACAGGTGTACAAATGATGTTTTCTATTGATATACATAGGGGGCATTACTGTTCATAAATTTTTCAACATCTGCATAGCACCTTATTTCGATAAAAATCAAAATGTGTATTGTGTGATTTCTATGTTATCTCCCCTTCTCATTTATTTCAACTCACTAAACAAATTCTTCCTAACAAGATTTCCTTTAATTTTCAGTCTGAGAATCGAGCACTAAGACTGAAGGAAAACGTGGCTGCAGGGCAAGCACAATATGTGGAGGAGAATGCAATTGGGCCAGGCGTTGCGAAGGCGTTGCAAAGTTTCGAGACAACGGATGGACGTCTGACGTGGAATTACTTTGACGAGTCGGGATACATCGCCAGAGGCGGTCTGAGGGAGGGCGAGGATCCCTACGTCAGGAACCGCTTCAATCAAGAAGCCACAGATAGCATACCGAGCAATAGGGACATCCCCGACACCAGAAATAAAATGTAAGTGCCAATTACTGTTTACAAGCTATAAAGTTTCTCCGGTACGATTGGCAGTTCTGCTAGTCCAAGAAAATTTATAACTGTAGTGGAAAATATATCTTTTGGGTGGTGGAGAGAAATTGTATTGAGCGATGGAATCGATATAAATGTAAGAGTTTTCATATAGACTACTGAATCGTCCAGCTATAAATAAATGAAGTCTTCCAACGGAAGATCATTAATAAGCTATTGAATGGACATTTAATGGTAATCGTATTACTGATAACGTAGTCAGGTTACCGAGGAAAATGTCATCGAAGTCCATCTCTTTATCGTAACGACTCCCACGTAAACGGTGGCATTTAACTTCACTGGGGGGGATCGATAACGATGTCATCATTTTCACATAAAACAATATCTGATATCAGTTCATGTAGGTTGGACATCTAGTTAAGTACAAAAATATTTTCTTTACAAACTTAAAGTAGGTCTATAAATGCTATATATGATCTGGATCAATCTGGATAGTCTTACTTTCTGACATTCAGTATAAAAATGTCAGTAAACCAATCATTTCTTCACGGAGTGCGAAAAGTAGACACATTTTACCACTAGTTAATAAAAAAGTTTGCAAAGCAACATATTAATATACATCAAGGGCCAATATCATAAACGGAAATTAGTTATTCCTGGAATAAGCGTTTCAACTCAAACCTAATAGATGGCGCTATAACAATATACATATAACAGAAATAATCGCTAGACTGCTGTAGTATGATACTCCATTCTTATTAATAAATTAACGTACAGTAATTAACGTACTGCTGTATACCGGGTCTAAAGAGGTTAAAATTTAGTACGGTTTACTAGCTCTGTGTATATGTCAAAATTTTCGATTTTAGTTATTGGGCATTCTAGAAATATGTGGTTTAGGCTTCCCACCTGTCCACATTCGCAATATGGACATTTTAGGATACATTTTAGGTTATGTGCTATCTGTTACTGTTGTTACGAATGTCCGGCAGGGGGCGTTTCGGGTTTGACGTTACTGTGGTAATAGTAGCAAAACACGGGTCGACAAAAATCGATTTTTTGGATCGAAAATTGTTTTTAAGGCCGTTTTTTTGCTCAAAACTCTTTGCGAAGGGTATTTAGAGGGATCTTAT
Organism: Aphodius granarius; assembly: GCA_963971325.1. Taxonomy (NCBI): domain Eukaryota; kingdom Metazoa; phylum Arthropoda; class Insecta; order Coleoptera; family Scarabaeidae; genus Aphodius; species Aphodius granarius. The sequence goes on from OZ020226.1 coordinate 14,763,809, forward strand.
CGTAAGACATGAGAGCGAGCGGCTTTTATAAGGTCGGCAGGAACGGATAAAAAATGTAAATTTTTGACGTTCATCGATCTGCTTGTCGGAATTTCTAGACGTCACGTGACATTTTCTCGAGGTTCGCCTTCACCCGAAGAGGTGCAAAAAACGTGATTTTTTTTCAAAATTGACGCATTTAATTTACAAAATATCGCGCAGTCCACACGGAATTGTGTCCTTTTTTCAATTCGAGCGTCAAAAGTAATATCGAAAAGCCCAATTTTGCAGCTACTCGATCGCAAATGTCGGCGAAAATGGGCGATTCCGCTGAACGCGCCCCACACTTGAAAGTTCGTAATTAGTATAGGTAGAGATAACCGTGTTTTTGTTTTTTCGTTTACTTTTTTCTTCAATTTTCAGACTTACTTATTTAAGTTTATTATACTGGGCCTAAGAATGTCAGGTTGAAGTCAATCATACGTTTATTATGATTATAAACAATAAAATTATTTATGAATCTCTAAATATTTATGAGAATTTCAAAATGAACTGTTTCTACGCGGATGACATTGTTTTGCGATCTCAACGAACTCCATTACGAGCACACCTAAATTAGTCAAGGGTCGCTTCGGGAGCAAACTTATAACGTTCTGTTCAGCGGCAGCTTTATTTTATACTTTGACGAAGTGCTCGCTAAAACTTTCTGGACGTTTATTTTGCTCGTCTTTAGTTACTTTGTTATCTCATGCATACTAAAGAAAAATAGTAGACGAGCTTCCAATAATATTATGTTCACGTCGAAGAAATGTATGATTATAACCTTCGAGCATATGGGAAAAAATGATGGGAACAATAAACCGATAATTATGTAAAAGTATCTCTGCGTGCGTGACTGTTCTCTCTCCGGACAATATTTCGCAAGTCTGGTGAGGAAATGTTAAACTTTCGATGCAATTAACCTAAATTGATGATGAGTACTTGCAATAAAATGAAATTAATGGAATTCTACGTGCTGTACATACCCAAAATATATTTTGCTCCAAGCTAAGTTACTTCTCGGTTGCGGGAATTCATTTTTTGGGCGAGGAGCACACATAGAAGCTAAACTCTGAAGTCGTCTCTAATGTTGCCGGTATTGCTGATGATGGTATAACTCTCCCCAGGAAAATATTTACATTAAGAGAATTGAGAGAGAATTCTATACCCAAGGGGTAAGTAAGCCTAGTTCGGAATGCTAACTTAGCAAAGCGCCCTCTGTCGAAAACGTGTTGGATTACTGGGGCGCGTTACAATAATCCGCTATAGAAGTTACGTAAACGAAGAAATATGATGCGAGACAACCGGCATTGGGATTCCTGGCTATTGTCTCGCTAAAATAATAGTCAAGCTTTGGAACTGAACCCTGACTTGTGTAATTCTGGATCTGTCGCTTAGCAAATTTGTCAGAAATATTTAATATAGGAGGACAAAGGAAATTGTGGTTGATTGATTTCAGTTTTGTTTAATAACAAGTTATTTATTATTCAGTGTAGCTAAGAATATCGATCTAATATTTTCTGGCAAACAACATGAAAGGTCCCTTCACGATTCATTTACTTTCATATTGATTAATGGTTGCCATTGTTGCCATCGACCCTTAGAATAGAATGATGTACCGCAGTCACTCTAAATCCCAACGTAATATTAGCGGCCACGCTTAGTAAATTTGTCAATTTGCAACCATATCGACTATGTCTACTGCTATACTTTCCTGCAATACTTTCCTTCCAGAGGACCTAGCAGGAAAGTACACATAGAATAAAAACATACACTTTAAACATAACAACCCCACTGAAAATGCCATGTTAAACAATGTCGCAGTGTAAATGATTTTATAGTGTCTATTCAATGCAATCCATGATCTCTCAAGAATACGTTCTTGCTGAACGATAAAATCTCTATGTATAAAAGATCATGCAAAACTAAGTAACTATTCTTTTAAATTTTCCACTGAACAACATCCATAAATAACATCCACACCAGTTGGCAATGCGCTACTGAATTACGTGAAAGTACTTTTATAAAGTTTAAGATTTATGTAGTAGCGAGCAATGGCGATTTTATCTTTTATTAAGCTCCGTTCAATAGATGACCTTCTTTTAGGCTCCAGTCTGGTTCGGACTAGAGACTAGACTGACCAAAGCATCTTCCAAATCCGCGATTACGGATAGCCTATTAAGTCCGCGAGCCATTCCTTTCACTGGATTCCTTTCGCAATGGACCGACCAGCGTTACTTTCAAATAACCGAGAGATGCGAAGAAGATTTTGCCGCATTGCTTAATTTCTACTGGTACCTACAGACAGCGCCGCCAACCGACATAACTAATTAACAAACTTAACGAAGCAAACGATGATTACGCACGCTATTAGTAGCGTTTTATATTATACGGATTAAGCATTATGAAATGTTTATTATCAGCAATTGCGGAAAGGATAATAAATAATGACAAAAATTAGCCATGGATCGACGTGAGATATTTCATAATACTATGGATTTTACGATTTGAGAACGGAGGCCTAATCTGCATTGTAATGTATTCAAATGAGATGGTAATTTTATGATCCCGTTGATTATTATGTAATTTGGAAGAGGTACGATTCGGCAATAATTACTTAATTATATACGTTACTGTTTCGACAAAATAGGTTTTAGTATGCGTGAAATTGTAGCAAGTAATGGAGACTATGTGGAACCCCAAGGGAGCAATGGTATGACCCATTATTCGCAAACGACGTCTTAAATCTTAGTTCTGAAGCTCCTACCTTCCCAAATATATATAGAGACTACCATAACGTAGATACATACGAACAGCTATTTAAGTGCAGTTGGAAAATATATTCCAAGGTACCAAACAAGGAACAGGAAAAGGAAGACATTCTGAATAATGCCACACATACAATTACGAATGCCTAGAAGATTAAATACCTTGGGTACATCATACAAGGATGTTCGGCATGTAATTGCATGAATAAATTGGCAAGAACTAGAACAATAGAAGCGGCAAATGAAGTAGAAAGCGAATTAGCAAAGAATACAGGAAAATCAATAATATGCAAAGTTCGTGCATGTAAATAATGCTTGAATGACATGAATCCCAATAATAACACAAGAGGAACGTTCTTATAGCCTCATTAAGACTGAGATATATATTCATAACACTGCCTAGTGCCAAAGAACAGTGTTAACGACAATACATACACATAATAAAAAACTACTCCACAATCGCAAATTTGTGTGTTGTAGGTAGGGATTGCATTACCAATAACCGATTAACTGGTTAATCGGTTTTACCAGTCACCATGACTCTCATCAAGAGTTTTCATTCTTGATATTTGATACATGTCTTGATATTTAACACCACCTCGTTTCGATACCAGAATTGATACAACTGATATCCTAATAACTGAATCATTAAGTGTCGTTCATATCAGTACATTGTCCAATTGGTTTGTTTTCAGGTGCCGGTTAAAGAAGTGGCGAGAAAACTTACCATCGACATCTGTAATCATCACTTTCCATAACGAAGCCCGATCTACGTTACTACGAACCGTTGTTAGGTAAGAAATTCTCATTTATCATAATTAGTTCATAGTAAACAGAGATTAAGTTAACAGCGTTTATGGTAATCCATGATTTGACTCGCTGTTAACCTTAAACATTATATGTCAACTTGAAAATCTCTTCTAAAATACGACTTCATCGATTTTATTGAGATTCGGAACACATCCTCGGTTTACCTGGAAGCTTTCCGTGAAAAGCCGGCCTTAATCTTGTCGCAGATGACCCACAAAATAAAATTCATATCGCAAACGCCGATCAGCGAATTTATCTTCCACGTCCATCCCTACGGGCGTTCTTAATGTATTTTATCGTGGATGAAGGTACGTAGATACGTACCTTCGTTCAAAACCCAATTGTTTATGTGATGAGCAGACTCGTTTATCATACGGTATTTTAAAATAGGAGAATGATTAATGATCACTTTTATGCTACCTTAAGTAATTACCTAGCTATTCATGGAGACTGTTGAAGTTTTTTGGTAACGCGTTAGACTTGTTAAATGAAAGTAAAAGAAAGTAAAGAGACGGAACTGTTTGGAACTAATAAAAGTGATACACAATACAGTACTTAAATTCAAACAAATCCAAAACAACGGTTTGACTTAACTTGACTGATGCTTTGTTAGATCTGTTATTTATGTTATGAGAGAGAATGTGTTTGGTTAACCTCACTCGTGAACAAAAGCATATAACCTCTTTAACCGCTACTTTTATGGCGACCAATAAACATTTACGTTACAGTACGTTCAAACTGCGTGCGTAGTTTGTAGTTGTAGTTATTTATCTCTGCATTTTCAGCGTTCTCAACAGAAGTCCCGAGCATCTCATCAAGGAAATCATCCTAGTTGACGACTTTAGCGATAACCGTAAGTACCTACAGAGCTTAGCAATTTGTCGGTAGTTTTACTTTCGTTTAGAGTTAGTGACTTAAAGTGCAAATTGGCATTACGTGGGTTGTTTCTTTTGAAACATTCCATTTCCATCAGCGGTTTGTTATCACTCTTACAACATTACGCTTTTAGACTAATTGGGGAATGTTGTTATTTTACGTAAAATGCATTTTTGTTTGCAGATCGACACTTAAAATGCATAAAGCTTTATACGTTTGTTATTTATTATGACTTTGTTCATTATTTGTCACTTAACACTAATAAAGTAGATACAGGAGACGTAACACTGATTCTGGGGTGGGAGATCATTCAACACGGTGTACAGCACTACATACGACGCGGAGTTCATAATAAAAGCGCCATATTTGAAAAATATTATGATTTCGTGCAATTAAATAAAACTGTCTAATTATTTTTAGCGGCCGATGGCGAGGAGTTGGCAAAAATCCAGAAGGTTCGAGTGCTGAGGAATGACAAGCGTGAAGGGTTGATGCGGTCGAGGGTCCGTGGGGCGGACGCCGCCACCGCATCCGTCCTGACGTTCCTCGACAGCCACTGCGAGTGCAACGCTAATTGGCTGGAGCCGTTGCTGGAACGCGTAGCCGAGGTGAGAAACACGAAATTGATTTCGCGTATATCTCTCAACACAGTCTGCGTCCACTGTTATTACTGTGTGCAGAACTCTGTAAAGGCCTGTTTATACTGTAAAATCAGATCGGGAATGAAATATAAAACTCGTTTCTTTACCTTACATTAGCTCAATAACAAATAGTGTGAATTGTCACGTCATATATGCAACCAAAATAACGCGTTGCATTGGATGCCCATACGGCAGTAATTGATAAGTGAACAGGTCGCTCAGTGCAATGAGTCCTCAGCACGTTTCTATAACTGCAAATTGGAATATAAACAGGCCTTAATCCGGTAACGTTGGTTCGGGAGCTGCACACGTCGTCGTGCAAATGCTTTGGACGCCGTAATTGCTTTAATGTGTGCTCTGGTGTGCGCTAAACCCCCTCGAAAACGGTAATATTTTGTGGGCGTCACCATTTTGTAATCTTCTGATATCCGCCAGGCAAAAGATACTCATTTCGAAACGTTGGAACCGGGTGGAACGTTTTAAGCGCAATGTAGTGCGTGATCTTTGATATCCGAGAACCTTTCACATCGCAAAATGTAATTTATATGACCCGAGTCGACGCCCAAATTGCATAAAGAGAATTTTTAAGTTACGTGTAGGTGGATGAAATTTTATTTGAAAACGAGAGAACAATATGCTATGGAGTAGGTGTAACTATAATATAGAATGCAACTATTTCTTTGTGACACGTATTCGATTGTTATAACTTATATAACATCAGTTCTATTATTACTTCTTATAATATGAGCGTCCTCATTATGTGTTTTATAGTTTCATTGTTGTTAATTAAATGATATAAATATATTTACATTCAACCATCGCATTGTCGACGAAAAAAAAAGTTAAATTGCTTTAATAGCTATGAGAAAGATGAGGCAAGTTTTCACTCGTTAAGTCGTTCAAACATATTTATACAGGGTTGGGAAACTAAATGAAATATTTCCACTACATAACATGAATTATTAGTTCTATCAAACAATGTTAAACAAAAGTTTTTATACTATATTTTTACAAAATCTCGTTATATCGAAATAGTAAAATGAAAGCATGACGATTATGACGTCCTCCAGCACAGGCATTATCTAATTCACTACAGAGTTTTATTGACAGACTTTATGATTATTAAGAAATGAATAGTGCTCACTCAATTTAAGTTAGTTTCATTAAGTTGACTTTGCTTAATTTCAGTTAGTAACCTGTATATCTTTTTTTCGTTGCCCTTTTCTAATACGCTTTTCATTGACAATTCTGCAGTTTTTATTAATTTTAATTTATGATTTATTGTGACTATGCGGAAATGTGTTATACGGTTGTAAAGTACGAAATAGAGCTATCCAACGGCACGTCATATGTTGCCATTTAAAAACAACGATGCCATAGTTGCCATACTTTTATTTTGCTATTTAGATATAATCAAATTCTGGGAAAATTTGGGCAAAAATAGTTAAACAGTTGTTTTCAATATTTATAAAACTAATAATTTACGGCGCGTAGAGAGCATTACAAAGCTCGAGAGGAAATAACACACTTTATTCACTAGTCTTAAAAATAGCTATTTCACTAATACAGATCGTATCGTATCCCAATATGTCAACTACGACTTCTATCTTTATAGCGGCAGAACCCAAAATACAATACATCAATGTCTCGTTTTGTAATTCGCACGGTATTCACTGTCAAGCGAAGACACGCTAGACCACTCTATCGATGAGCGACTGCACGCGATCAGACAAGGCACAGATAACCGTAAAATACAAAACATAAGGGCCAAATAACATGGTATTCCTGACCGAAGACAATTTTCTAATTGAGATAACTTGCTGCTTTATTGACTTTGGAGAATTAAATACTTTCTTGTCGTAAAATACGCCATATGTAGAAAATTAAACTTTTTAGTCACAAAATGTAACATTGCGGTTTAGTTAGCATCTAAAATATAGTTTCGTAGTAATGAACGTGAACATCAACAGTGTTTTGTGTGAACTTTTCTTTGGACACATGTCTAAACAGTTTTCACAACCTAAAAGTAACGTCATGCACGCTGATAAAAATAGACAAATGAAAAGACAAAGACAAATGAAGTATAATATAAATTGCGCTTAAAATACGAAATTTTCTCATTTCGCACTCCACCACGGTTAAAATATACCGTAAAATGAAGAATATAGAGACAAGAGAGTGAGATAACTCGAGGCATTTATCTTTCGCTGTTATCCTGAAGTGTGTTCCCCAGGCGCAGGAAAACCAAACAAAAAGGAACACGGAAAACGCTTTTTTTCTGCCATGCTACCGTTCCACCCTTCGTATCGGCGAAATTGTACCTTAAACGTTTGTTCCAGGACTCGACAAGGGTAGTCTGCCCCGTTATCGATGTAATTAGTATGGATACGTTCCAATATATCGGAGCTTCCGCAGATCTCCGGGGTGGTTTTGACTGGAATTTGGTTTTCAAATGGGAGTACCTGAATCCGTTGGAACGACAGAGTCGACAAAAGGACCCAACACAAGTGAGTTTTTCTGCTATTATTTCGTACATTTTTATGCAATGAGGCTACTTGTGGATAACTGATGTATGCGGAAATGATTTTAGCCAATCCGGACGCCAATGATAGCAGGTGGATTGTTTGTGATCGATAAGGAATATTTCGAACGATTGGGAAAGTATGACATGAAAATGGACGTCTGGGGTGGTGAAAATTTGGAGATTTCCTTCAGAGTATGGCAGTGCGGTGGTTCCTTGGAGATAATACCATGCAGTAGGGTAAGTCATACCGAAAAGTATGTATGTATTATATAAAACAGCAAATTTTTTTAAGATGTGTGCTAAACCCAAATTAAACTGCGATGAAAACCTCAAATACATTTCAATTCCGTCAGGATTTTTGCATTTTAAATATTTTACAGCACGTTATAAACGAGGTTTTTACGTGCCCCGAAGGCTTTTGCCCCGTGATAAAATTTATACTCGTAAAATAAAATTACGAATATTACTACTACTACGACAACAGTTGCTCTAAAAGTGGTAGTAAAAGTTTTAATTAAAAGCCGAGTGAGTGTATAAAACTAACTCAGGGAGTGAACTGATTTTTATTAAGCACGTTAAACAAACATTTTAGATACTGTGTGGTCAACTGACATTTTGTTAAAAATTTAGGTATTAAAAACCTCTCAGGGTCTAACTTAATCCTTAAAAATGTCGGTAGAGTATTTATTATTTATTAGTAGTCACAATAAAAATAAACATTAACGTTACATAATTTATTTTAATATAACACGTGGATTAAATATGATAAATAACGATAGGAAAAACCTAGGACACCAATTCTAATGATCTGGTGAATTAAACTTAGTATTCTTAACGAAGATACTTGAAAATACCAATCTTATTTAACCTATATTATGCAAACTCTGGAATTTTTCAGGTCGGTCACGTTTTCCGCAAACGACACCCTTATACGTTCCCAGGGGGTAGCGGGAATGTTTTCGCGCGGAACACCAGGAGGGCCGCTGAGGTTTGGATGGACGAATACAAGAAGTACTACTACTCATCAGTGCCACTTGCTCGCAACATCCCATACGGAGAGTAAGTAATCCATCAGCTCGTCGCATACAAATGTTCGTAGAGTTTTGCCGAATCATCTCCAAAAAATACGATTTCTATGCGAATCTATTTATTATTCCATTCGGGACGCTTCCAATTTAAAGCGTTTCGCGTAGGAAAGCGGTCCGACCGAGAATGGACCCGACAGAGGGTGTATTTTCATAATTCATCCGTCACTATGTCCGCGTACGCTTTGAAATTTGATTTCCGCTTTTGTGATTTATCCCATTCGGTAAAATCGGCGATTGCTGCTGGTATTGAATAAAGATTGAAACGACGCTAAATCTGTCATTTTAAATATCTTTTATAAATCTCTGCCAATCAATACTACACTTGTAAAATTTAATCGCGCACTACCGAGTACAAGCCTCAAGGTCATTACACTGCCCTAATTATCTGGAATGTTGTTTCAGCATTCAAGATCGTTTGGCCATCCGAGAGAAACTCCAATGCAAACCGTTCAGTTGGTATCTGCAACACGTCTACCCAGAATTGACAATACCACACTCGACAACGGCGAGTTACGGCGAACTACGCCAAGGTCTGTATTGCTTGGACACCATGGGACATCTCCTGGACGGTACGGTCGCCATGTATCAATGTCATCACACCGGTGGCAATCAAGAATGGGGTTTGACAAGCACAGGCTTGATCAAACACCACGACCTATGTCTAACCTTGGACATGTACGCACAAGGCTCAGGCGTTATAATGAGGATATGCGATGGTTCGGATCCGCAGAAATGGCGACTGCTTGAACCAGGCGGTTTATTGAGACATCATAGGTTGCCTCTTTGCCTTGATACGAGGCATAACGATGTGCGAGGCATAACTGCTGAGAAATGTAATAGTAGTTTGGACACTCAAAGGTGGATACTGTCAAAAGCGTAAAATTTAGCTAGCTGAATGGGCTAAAAACGATCTAGTTATATGAAAGTGATATTATTTAATTGTAGATGTGTTTCTATATGATCAAAATGTATGATTGAGGTTGGGAATGATTACAACCTGTTGTGGTTTCGCCCATGGTGAAGAGTTGTTTGTATTAGGTCATTTTATGATTGATATGTGACTGACTTGGAGCTAATTTAGGTTACTCAGTGGAACTAATAGCGAGTACTGTTTCCATGTTGAGTACTTATGTGCAATCTTATTAATAACTTAATACATAAAACAAATCAAAATTCCTTAGTGATTGGAACAGCTTTTAAAGTTTCTATTCCTTGAATATATGTTACCCTGATGTGTAAGATGTAGGTACATAAAAATAGAAATAATAGTTTATAATACCTATATATAAACTATATACAATAAATGTTTTCTTGATATATGATATTGATGCATTTTGTCAACCCTTCATAGGCAGAAAAAATCATAATTTCTCACCACAGCACATTTTATTATATTCTTGTTACACTTAAAATATTACTACTATATTTTCTCAATAAACCATTTAAATGTAAGAATTATGTACATAATGTACTAAGAATTGGTAATAAAAACTAAATATTCAATAGATATTAGTAACAAAAAACATATTTTACGTTCCATTTTACACCAATCATACCTGCAAATAGTATGATATGTTTTCAATATTAATGCAGGGTAAATGTATAGTTCCCATGTAAATTGTTTCTTACATATTTATGTTCCAACTTAAAAAGACATCTTAGACAATTATGTTCCAGAACTTTAGTAACTAATAACAAAGACACAATAAAACTAATTCATCTCAATGTAATGTTTGTAGATTCTTTGATTATAATACTTTCTTCTCAAGTTACATCCTGTTAATTAGTGGAAGCACATAAATACATTTATTATAGGAGAAATATTTGTAATGGTTGTGATTTGTTTTGACTTTTAAATGTATAAACAGAAAATGGATCTTTAGCTTTAAGCTGTTTTACCATTGAAATGTGTGAATTTCAATAAGTTCTGAATGCGGGTATGTAAAGAATCACCCCTTGTCACCAAATTATATACAATTCATCCCTGCCAAACCATTTTATTGTTTTTTATGTCACTATTGATGCCAGAATATTACTCTTCTCAGTAGTTGTAACGTATGTTCAATAAAAAACCTCCAGTATGTCATGGATCAGTTTTGTTGTTCTTGACAACTAAAATTAATGTTAATTAAACGTTGAAGTAATATCCGACACTATATATGTCAATTCTTAAGCGTATAGCCGACATAAAAAATAGAAAAAGATTAAATCATGGATTAACACATGTTTTATTTACAACAATTTTTAGAGGTTTTATATTGAACATACATATTATGTTGTTAAATTGTATCTATTCTAATCCACTGTATATAAAACCTACATTGTATACATGTATATTTTAGGATAATCATGTACATAAACGCAGCTGTAACGTATTTATACTTTTTTATTACTTTACTTTAATATTTTATATATTTTATGTATAGTATATAGAGTATTAAACAATAAAGAAGATATTATACATTTGTTGAATTATTTATTACCTTGGCCAATAAAATAAAATAATAGTTATTTTGTACCAAGGGCATAAAGCAGATATTTATGATCCATAAAGGCAATGTGTTAAAAAGCTCTGATAGGCCCATTAGCTTTTTAATCATCTAAGAGCGTTAAACATTGCTTTATGCCCAAGGTACTTACAAAATTTTTACCCCGTTTTATGTCGTTATAAATCTTGTCTTTATTTATCAGTAAGACATCAAAACATAATAAATAAACTATAAATCTATAATAATAGCTATGTACAAAAAGACTAAAATTTAGATACTAAATTCACTATATTATAATGGAATAAATTTTACATTATACGTAATAAATATACAAAGATATTGCAACAAATTACTCGTTTCTTTGCAAAGTCTCTAGTCGCTTCAGCAAATGTTCTTTCCACTGCTCTTCCGGAATACTGTTTGCCCAATCAGGAATAGCCGTTGCAGGCAATGTAATTCCTGCCATTGCACGTTTAACTTCGTCTTCTTTCTCCTTGTTCATTTCTATATCGACAACATTACAATCTGTCGACCACACTTCTTGTACCAGCGATGCTTCTGCTGTTACGATCGACGGCAAACTATCCTCAGGAGCCGCTGTATCATCAGCATCGTCTTCACCTTCATCGTAATTATTATCAACTTGATCTCCGTTCATAGGTAAGGGTTCGTAACCATGATACTCATTGATTTCTTCATCGGATTCACTGTCATTCACCATGACTATATCATTGTTATCAGTCACTGTATCATCAGTGGGCGGTAGCTCAGGAAACCCCGAATTATTGCACACCATTTTCATGTCTTTTTCCGTTTTTGTACAGTTGTACGAGTTTGTATACACAAAAGTGAGGTTAGGTCTTAAAACTTTACACTTTGCTGTTAACTATCGTTATTGTTGCTAGTCTTTGTTCATTATAATGGAAAAGGTCGTCCTTTTCCTTAAACGAGAACCTAACTAAAACTGGTTGACAAGCAATAACAACACGACCAACGCTTGAATGGTATATTATTAATTATTATATACAGCTGTCCCGTAAGTTGCTGTTTGTGGGTCTGTTCCAACGCAACGAAAATACCATTTTGGGTACGGTTTTGGACTGCGTTGGAGAAACCTTGTATCACCGTTCATCTTAGATTTATTAATTTATTCACATTTACCTATTTCTTTTCTATTCTTTCCGAGCTGTTTTTACTGAATTTCTTTTTATTGAGTTATTTTATATACGCAGTTACAAACAATAATTTTTAGTAATGCTACCGATTTATAGATAGCAGTAGTAGCAACTAGCAAGTAATAAGTAGTAGACCGAGTAGACAAAGTTCCGAACATATGCCTGTCCAGTCAAGGCTATGTTATTTAAAAACTTTGAAATTATTTAATTAAATTCTCAATTGTATCAATTTTAAACCAGAGCCGATGTAGCAGGATGGCACTTGATTGCAAAGAAACTATAACAATATCAAGTGATGATGAAGGTAAAAGCTTGATGACTGAGATTAATGTTGAGTTAATAAATTAATTTTAGAATCAAAATATATTTACGAAAGAGGTAAGGGTAAATTGGTGATTGTCCCTAAGCAGTTAACATTTTACTTCCACGGTATATTTTCCGTATCCGTAATTAAAGGCACGGTAGAAATTAACGGATACAAAATAACAGCTAAGAACTCACCGCAACATGTTTGCTCGCTGAGCTGTTCAAATCACTTTAATGTGAAGTGTGTTGAAGGAAATCCTGAGTGGAGTATTAATGAAGATTTAAAAGAATCCTTATGTACCACAGATTTCCATGATATAAAAGATGTTTTAACATGTGATGATGCATTGATATATTGCAAGCCGTATACTGATAGAATTGTTGGTTGCTTGAACAAGCATATTTCTGCAGACTTGTTTCCACCGATTGAGAAGTACTTCATTTGTTCCGATAAAGATTTTGGTAAAAAAGATGTTGCAAAGGATCCTATTACAATATACAATCATTGGCAACACATCAATTATGGCAGTATTAAGTTTCGTGGATTGCTATGCGGGCAAAAATCAAGCGGCCGAAGTACTTTATTAAGATATATCATTAACCGGTTGCTTAGTAACCATAGGTCCATTTGTTTTATCGAATTAGATTACCTTAAACCTGAACTTTCCATGCCATATTGCATCTCAGTTAGTATTCTATCAACTCCACTTCTTGGGCCAGCAGGAATTATATATTTACAAGAGCCCGTAAGGTAAATAGTAAATAGAAAAACTTAAAAAAAAGCTTTATTTTAAATCTACTTTATGTTTTAGATCAATTATCATGAAATCTCCAGTAGAACACTATCCTTTATATTTTTTAAAGTGCGTTCGGGAACTGTTCGATTATTGTTTTGCAATGTTTCCTGAATATCCAACCATGATAAATTGTCCAGTCCTTGCTAGTAATAGTGAGGTTCTGTCAATTATTATTGGATATTCCAAGGCGAACATTCTCATTCAAAATATGAATTATATAGGGAGTCTTGATGAATTTATCGACTTAGAACCTTCAAAAGTGTTGCAAAGGATACACTGTGGCTTGCTGGTAAAACATGATATCGACACATTGAAGTACGAGTATTTAAAATTTTATGTACCCAGTCAACAGTTTGCGAGTGATTTGTTTGATCATATGCTTTGGAAAACTGTTCTGTACTTCACTAATATGTGCGACTGGAACGGATTTTTAGATTACGGAGATTTATATAGGTATTATTTTGATATGAGATGAATAAATATATATAACCGTGCATATTAAAAAGGGATTAGCGAGTAAAAAGTCGTTATCGAGAAAAATCTGTTTAAGTTTATAACTTTGTATGCTTGCTTTACATTTTTCATTACAAAATTGCAAATTTGAAGGAATTTGAGCCACATCCGAGACTTCCGGACATCCAGGACCCATTTTTACTGAACAGTCAGGCTTTTTTGCATATTTGATTTTACATTATGGGACCATAAAAAAGTGAAAATTTAACCCCTTTTTAATATACAGGGTGTAACACTTTTGAGTACACACAAACATTGAGGGATAATAAATTTTAAGTTGGGTACTGGCAATAACATTTTTATAAAAAAATTATAGGTATATAATTATCTAATATAATTATTTATAGGATTAATTTGGATGCCATAATTGTACTTGATAATGAGTTCAATATGCTTGATGGTTGGCAAAAAGTTGTTTGTATTAATGCAAACATCGTGGCACTATGCAGAAAACCCTACCCTGAGGAATGCCCAGATTTCTATGACTTAATTGGTTGGGGTAAGTATTATATTTTATTAAATGTTTGCCAAAAATGTTATCTGAAGTATATTCAACACAAAAGGCACTTAAACCATCCTTTAAAATTCATCAAATAATTACTTTGATGTTAGATATTAGCTTTGTTCAAGCAGCTGTCCAGAACTAGTTCTGGCTTATCCTGTAAAATAAATTTCAACTTTTACTGCTCAAGCTAACCTATTGATCATTCTTTCAACAGATTATAGACAATTTTTCTCTAGCCAGCACAAAAACAAACCAAGAAAATAGCATCACGCTGCAAAAATTTCGAAAAATTTGTCTATAATTTGATGAAAGAAGATATAAGAACTTTCTATCTAAAAAAAAAAAAAACAAATAACTTATTTTTTTTTTAGGTATTGTCAGAACAATTTTGGAAGGTATTGCATACATATTGACACCTACAGATCTCTGTTCAATTATAGTAACTCATTTTATGGTAGGATATCATTCATTACCCAAGTCTTTGTTACTACACCATGAATTTAATCAAATACCATATATTAATTCTAAAGTTTTACAGTTGTCTTAAAAATTACTCTTGTTATTTATTTGTTGCTTTACTAAAATAAAATATATTTATGTTGATTTATCCTTGACTATACATAGGTCTGATCAAATATTATCAATTTAAAATTGTATGTACAAAAATAACATTGTCGGTTCCTGTCAAAACATTGACATTTGTATACTGTACATACAATTTTAATAATTTTAGCAAAGTGATTTTATAACACACCATAAAAAATGCAGACCACGGTGAAGGTTAACTGCGGAAAACCCGTTTTAAAGATGAAATTTCGAACTCTACGAGCGATAGCAATCTTAACATCGTGCATGTGTATATTAATATTTTTATACAGCATCAATTTGATCGTCGTAGCCTTACAAATACGCAGTACCGTTGGAGTTTACATCGACTTGATAGCCGGCAATGGAAAGGTCTTTGCGAGTTACCTGTTCCTCTCAGGTGCCATTTGTGTCTTTATCGATTTCTTTATAATATTCTACCTCACGAAAGCATTCAGCAAATCGAAAGACAAACATTTATCTTCGATGCTATTCATGTTTGTGATTATATCTCTATTTGCTGTTATAATAGTCCTAATAAATTCAATTCTAATCCTGCGTCACGCATATGCCCTCCGTCCTGAAGTGCACGACGGAATTATCGACGCCATGCATAATTATTCGAAGGATTCGTTAACCAAAGAGATTGTTGATAACATGCAGGTCGAGTATGAATGTTGCGGTAGTAGGAATTACACCGATTGGTATAATATCAAGTGGTATGATGCCAATTTGATAAACACTGCGTAAGTTTGATTTTTCGATTAAGTTTGGTAATATTACATGAGAAAAAAATTTTAGAACGTATCCTGATCTAAAAGGAGAAACACCTTTTAGCTGCTGTGCAACTCAGTCTATATATCCATGCATACATCATGGTGTAGAAGTCACTTCCACTGCTTATATTTACAAGAAAGAAACTAATATCAGCATTTCGACACAAGGCTGCCACAAACAGATTCTGGCGAAAAAGCAGTTAGTTGGGTGGTCTTTAGTACTCAGATTGTTTGTATTAGCAGCATTACAGGTAAAGATTTCTTCGATAATAAAAGAGGCTATAGAAGATGTACACAAGTTTAGTATGTATGACTGCCATCAGAGGGCAAATTGGTATTCATATTTAAGTTGATTGTAAAACCTAGCCTAGAAAACATAGTTGGTGTATAAGAGCACAGTGTAATAAATGCACAAAAGCCACAAAAACTATTAATTTATCTATTTATTGATGAAGTAATACCATTATTATTTCAGTTTTTAGTTTCAATTGGTTTGAGATTTGTTCAAACTGGTCACATGGAACGGAAATCATTTGACAGAGAAGAAAGACTGTACACTTGCTGGTTGATTGGTTGCTATGGTGGAAAAACAAAGACTGTCATTCCCCCTCCAGTTCCCCCACTCCCTCCAGAGCTTTTAGAATAAAACAGATTTTAAACTTGTATACTTTTAAATATATATTTTATAAGAATAAAAAATGGACGAAATATTAAATCAGATTGTAGTTGGTATCTACAATCACCAACAAACTTGTTTGTCGGAAATTAGCAGTTTTAATGTTTTTTGTGTGAGTAATCGAACAGCGTGTGTTGGAATTGACGAATTGTAAAGTACACATAAGATATTGTCGTCAACCTTTGCAGCATGGCATTTATGATATTCAGAACACCAATATGTCTCTTTTCCTGTTGATGTGGATTTTACCTTGTCTTCTTTTCTGGCGTATTCAGGTTCTTTTTGATTGGTATTCTCATTTGTTCTAGCTAAATTGGTCATTACGCTTTGGTAATAAAAACTCCTTAAAATATCTAGACGGTGAGAACCACTTGTTGCACGTTTTCCTACAGTCTGTTGTGGACATCTAGACATCATATATTTACCATAAGTTGTATTGATAATTAGCAATCTACAAAATAAAAATAATTTGTGCTTTTTATCATTTTATTAAGTGAATAATTTACCCTAAAATTCCTTGATCAAGTAGCATTGTACTAGGAAAGTTTTTGGGGTAACATTGACTTGCTGCAGCTAAAATTTCTAAAGAATTTTTGAAGGTAAGGTTTGCAGAATGTTCAATTTCATCTAGTGGTGGTGTTGGACCACATAAGCAACATACTTGAACATCTGGTATTAAAGTAACTGTGACAAATCTAAAAGCAGCCTGAAACAAGTGAATATATATAATATCAAGTGAAAGATAAACATTTTTTTACATACATTAGGACTTTTATGTGGAAGAAAAACAGGTATATCCTTACTGCTAGAAGTATTTTCAACAACAGCTAATAATGAGAGCAATTTCAATTCATCAGAAGTCAAGCTCCACCAACTTTCGGTTGCCACAGCAATTTTTCCATGAATGATAACACAACTGAACATCGAATCAACACATTCAGTAAAAGAATTCAAAACAGTCTGAAAAATAACACTAGAACTTGACTGATATCAAAATAATAGAAACTTACAGCAATCAGGTGATTTTCAGGACACAGAATGCATTCAACTAAATCAATCATGTCAGAACTATGCTTATTACTGGAATCTCCACAATCCAGAGAATCTAATAATCTATCTATGATGGGATAACAAGTCTAAAACAGCAATACTATTAAATTATTCAATTAAATCTAATTACAACATTACCCGAAGTTCTCTTTTTAATCTTTCAATATTCCTCTGCAGTTTAATCTCTTCAAACCCTACTATAAGCACCATGGCATTAAATATCGATTCAAGAAGTTTCTCATAAATTTCTGCTGTACAGCCTGATGCTATACCTATTAGCACGACACAATCATGAAATTCCTTCCACACAACGCAATGATCTTCCGTTTCTGTGCTAACTAAGCTTGACATGTGAGATTTCGAGAACATGTGAACGCCGTTTAGGGCTCCAATCACGGAAAATGATAACTAAAACTGAGATTTTATAGCTTAAATGTTAAATTAATTTCACTTGTAGTACATTCTCCATAGCTCCTTTATTCCTAGTAAACACTGGCAGTCCTCCACCGGAAGTAACACACATTATATGTGCCGTCATTCTAGCGGGGTTTCTTGAACGAAAACAATTGATTGCTTACGAAACAGTTGAAAATAAACAATTGATGATATAGGTTATGTTGCTATCTGACAGATGATTGGTTAGGCGACAAGATGATATTTTAGGTGAGATAAGTACCACTAGATGGCAATGCAGTATCAATGTTATCATTCTTGTCTTTCAAATTCAGCATGGGCTTGTTATTTTTGTTGGAATATTTACTGTAAACTGGTATCTTAAAATGTCTTTTGGTCTTCGACAAACTGCAATGTTTATTCTTTTGCAAGCGTCAGGGACAAATCGTTTCGGTTGCGGTTAGCGTCAGCTGACATGCGTCAAAATCAATGCCTGGAGCCGCGCGTCCTTGTAAACGCGATTGCAGTGAAAACGCAGCTTGTGTTATAAGCAGTTTGCGTTTGCAATGCCTTTCAGAGAAGGTATATATTCGCCTGAAAATGAAGTAAAATTAATTCAGTTGGTGGCAAAAAATCCATGCCTCTACGATTTGGATAATTCAAACTTCAAAAATCAAGCCGTAAGAGAGAAAGCTTGGTTTAAAATTGCAGAAGGTGTTGAAAGACCAGGTAATTTTTGTATATCATTTTTGCACCTTTGATGCATTTTGAGTTTTTAGGCAAGTAATTTCAAATTTTGACATGTGTAAGTTGACGTGCTTTTAATTGTACATGTATACACTAAAAACGTTTTAACTTTTATTTTTTACATATTTTTTGGTTTTCTGATAACAAAAAAATCAAAAAAATTCTTCTAGGGTACTAGTCGGAAAGTAAAAATATATTATGTACTAAGGCAAAATTGCTATTTTGAATTATTTTTAACAGTTTGGGATGTTATAACTTCTAAATCGTTTGAGATAAACAAAATTGCAGCTTTGTAATAGGCGTGAATAATGGGCCATATTTTGAAACGGATCGGAAATAGTTGTTTTTCTCCTCATTTGTTTTAGTGGAGTACTGTAAGAAAAGATGGCGTAACATAAAAGACACCCACATCAAAAGAAAAAAGAAAGTTCCCTTGTCTTCAGCAAAGTTTATCCAGTGTACAGTTAGTTATTTTCTCAACTATTTCTTTCATTCGCAACCGATTTTTTCGAAATAATTTTTAAAATCAAATGATACGAAAGTAGAAGACAGAGAAGACCAAGATGACGATTCAAATACAATAGAACCTTCATATGATGAACCATCTAGCACTGAAAATCCTCCTAAGAGAAGGTTAGCTTCTGAATCACATCGACCACCTAGTGAACGAAGCACACAGTATAATGAAGATAAGGTTATTGTTCAGCTGATGGATAGTGGAGGACTTATCGGAAACCGCGAGGATGACGATGTTGACGTCTATTTTAAAAGTATAGCCTTATCTGTGAAGAAACTAAAGCCCGATTTGATATTCGAAGCTAAAATGAAAACACTACAGATGGTTTTTGACTTGGAAAAACGCAATATGCTCAATGTAAATCACAGCAGTAGCCATCGCCAAGATCAAACCATTTTACACAATCACCATCACCAATAAGCGACATAGATTAACATGGACTGTTTTGGTAGATGCCTGATAATAATATTTATATTTGAAAATGGCACTAGTCACGATAGCTTAGTTGAGAGGTCTGAAAACCGAAAACCGAGGTCTGAAAGTAGTGGTTGTAAATTTTCTTATTGAGATATTATCGTTATTATTATTATTACATTGTTCTATAATAAAATATTTTGAATGTCCTATACTTTTATTACTTTCTGACTAGTACCCTAAGAGAAGGTTCATTCTAATCTATGGAAAAATCGAGATTTTAGTGAAAATACGCGTTTTGAGGTCCTCTGAATGTATTGCAATGATTTCTGGAAAATATGTGTATGTATGTCAGTGAATACAATAACGTCCAAACGGAACAACGGATCGGGCTGAAATTTGGTATATAAATACCAAATGCTGCCTAGGGCTGCCTAAGGCGGCAGTCTTTTGGAGGCGGCAAGAAATGCTTAAAAAGAAAAATTAAAAATGTTGATCTGTTCGCATATTTGTTTATTAGATTCATATACATACCTATATAACGGAGTGTACTTTTCTAATGGCAGGGAGTTCTTATCATATAGACTAATTATTGACGTTACCTACCACTACACCAAAAAGTGATTATTTTCTTTTATTTTATTTATTTATCTTCTCCCCCATTTTAAATATAAATATTCGAACAATATATTTTCTGTAAAAAAAATCTAGGAAAAAGAGTTTTGGAATACACAGAGAGAAAATATTAATTCTACTTATAAACATTGAACACTTTTGTAGCGCCTATTGGAAAAAGGAAACCCACCCCTCGTCCATCTGAAACAAAAAATACACAGATTTTAACTTTTTTGAAGCAGAAACGAGCAAGGGGGAAGATCCCAAACCCCCACCCTGCTAACCTGCAGCAACATCTTCTTCCCTCTCGCTCGTTTCTGCCAGGTATCACAAGAATTACAAAGAAATGCCCACTTACCGGAATTTTTCAATAATACCAATACAATCAAGGTCAGATGATTAGCACTACCACTGCTTTTGACGACTCTACAGAACTCGGTAGAGAGTCAAAAAGATCGATAACGCGCCGCGAACCTAGAGAAGTCCAAAAATCCTACCTTATTGCGTCTTCTTCCCCTCCAACGAAGGATGACATCTCCTTGAACCTACCTTTAGATGTCTTCGTCCTTGGAAGCTGCCACTCCGGTAAAATCCTCCTCCAAGTCAGTCCTTCTTCTCCCTTGGGCATCTACGGTTGCTATTCAACACTACACACGTAAGATTTAAAAACGCGCACAACTAAGTGTCCAACACTTCACTACATCACCGTCGTTGTTCATCTACAACAATAATATAACCAAATATTTATCCACAATATTTATTATGATCCAAACGCTACAAGTACCAGTTATTACTCAACAAAATTTGATCAATGGCGCTGAAATCAGTACGGAACATGATTTTTATACACACGGGGTAATAGGTTAGGTCAAAATCACTTAAAACACCACTCAAAATATCACAAATTACCTGTTGCGAATATTTGCTGGTATATCTGTATGCAACACGCGCGTACGCCGTGAAATTCAGTCAAAAAAAAAAAAAAAACGCACAGATGCGCAGAAAATGTTTGGCAAGATGGCCGAAAAATGCAAATTAGCTCGGTTGTGGTGAACAGGTATTATCGTTGCCTAGTTACGAGACTAACATCTAGGTTTTGTCGGTTCTTACTATTTCGCAATGTTAGATAATTCGGTTTTACTAGCCGATAATAATTTGATGCGTAAGACAATAATAATTTAGTATTACTTACATACGTTTTATTCTTTGGTTCAAACTTCTATCACAGCTTCTATGATCGGAAAATACATAGTTACTGTGCTGAACGAACTTGGTTAAATATGGACCCACATTGCACCGCTTACAACGCTTGTCGCTAACTGAACCGAATATCTAACAACATATGAAATGCATAAAAAAATTTTACCTGCGAACGCGAAGCATACATACAAGCACACATCCTGCATACCAAAAAAAACTCGTGCAATTCTAATCAACACAGCGCGCAAAGCATACACCGCACGTACGTATTGGTAACTTTTACAAAAATATTTCTCGATAAAATTCATGATTTGTTTGTGAAAATCCTACAGAAATTAATTT
The DNA here is from genome assembly GCA_963971325.1 of Aphodius granarius. Lineage (NCBI taxonomy): Eukaryota > Metazoa > Arthropoda > Insecta > Coleoptera > Scarabaeidae > Aphodius > Aphodius granarius. The sequence goes on from OZ020226.1 coordinate 14,785,634, forward strand.
TAAGGTATTAAATTGTAGGTATAAAACCGTTTAATTAAAGGGTCGTTACCATGAAAATTGGTGAAAACAGATATCTTCAAATATCTGGGGTGGGCCCCACCCTACAACCACAGCCAATCTGGTCAGTTTCTATGACATAATGACATTTGTCATCCTGACATTTAATGTCATGTCATGTGATGGCACTGACGTTTGTCAAAATCTAACAATTCTATAAAAGCATATAGCGCCTAAACCGTTCATCTCACTGATCTGCAAATTTGTATATGTATTTAAAGTCACTGGAGGATGAGTTGGTATGAGTTTGATCTCAATCGGATAAATTCCTAAGAAGATGCGTGTAACATTTGCCACTTCCGGTTGTCAGATTGTCACCAAAAACAATCCAGTTCGTCCCCCGGTAATTCCAAATATGTATAACAAATTTCAGCCCAATCCGTTGTTGCGTTTGGGCGCAATCGTGTTCACTGACATATGTATATACATACACAGATACACACAACATACATACATACATTTTCCAGAAATCATCGCAATCGATTCAGGGGACCTCAAAACTCGTATTTCCGCGGAAATCTCGAAATGTCATTTTCCGTCGATTACAATACAATCCTTCTAGGGCACTAGTCGGAAAGTAGTTTATATATATATATATAATATAGTAGTTTAGTTTCTGTAAAGTGTGCTTTCAAAGTGGATAACTATTGCGACCGTGAATTATTTTTGTTAAATTAAAATAATGTTTCTTTAATTTAAACATTCTTTTATTATGATTTGATTATAATCAAGCTCCCAAGTCGAACAACAATAAAAGATTTTGGTGGACTCACTGGATTGTTCTTCTCCACGGAAGCCTTTTGTAAAGACTACAGTATTCCTAGATGAAGAGAAAACGTAATACCGCTCGCTTTCTATAGAAGCTATAGCTTAGCTTATATCAGCTTAAACTAAGCCAACGTGTGACTAGAGACTGTCTGCGCCATTTCCCCTCCAGTAGACATAGCAATAATTTTTAATAACACCGCATGTTTTTTATTCAAGCACATATTTTTTTCATTCAAATCTATTGTCTTTCTCTTCCAAATAATTTCAAATAGAATATTTATTTATCTCAAGGACGATCTTTATTTCAAATAAAACCAGATTTATTTCATTCAAACGTCTTTCTGCTCTTAAACCAAAACAATTTGTACTTTGCGGAAATTATGGAAAACCATTTGGTGTAAAGAATCGTTTTTTAAGTGAAAACCATTTCGTTTTACTTACAATATTTCGAGTAAAATATTTCTTTTAGCCTATGCAGCTCATTTTTGAAAATTTTGCATACATATTTACAATTACCAAAGTGCGCACTGGATTGTTTTTTTTGTGACAATCTGACAAATGTAAGTGGCAAATGTTACATATGCGTTTTCTTAATTCATCCGATTTTGATCAAAATTCAAACTGAACTGATTAAGACGAAGGCACAACGTGTTACGCGTCCTAACATCGTAAATTTTCTTAGAGGGACGCGTGACATGAAAAGGTGTCGAGTGACTTCCAAGTTTCGGTCGCGATGTTAGACGAAGGCACAACGAGTTACGCGTCGTAACTTCTTGCCACTGAACATTTTTTCAGAGAGACGCGTGACACGAAAAGGCATCGAGTGACTTCCAAGTTTTGATCGCGATGTTAGACGAGGGCACAACGAGTTATGCGTCCTAATTTCTTGTCTTTGAAAATTTTCTTAGGAGGGCGCGTTACACGCAAAAGCATCGAGGGTCTGCCAAGTTTCGATCACGATGTCAGACGAAGGCACAACGTGTTAGGCGTCGTAAGTTCTAGCCACTGAAAATTTTCTCAGAGAGACGCGTGACACGAGGGCACAACGTGCTACGTTTCCTGACTTTTTGCCACTGAACATTTTCTTAGAGAGACGCGTGACAAGAATGGTATTGAGTATTGGGTGATGCTGTTAGATGGTGCAAGCCACAACGGATTCGATCGGACATGAAATAAAACAAAGTAGTTTTATTTAATATTCTTTATTTAATTTTTGTACATTTCATTTATACATTATGACACTTCTATTAGTTTTAACAGACAGACGCAACATTGCCTATAAACAATCTACACAAATTTTCGATTTTTCAATAATTTATTAAAGTCTCGTACGGTTTACATACAAAAAACGACGTTACATACGGTTTACTTACAGAAAAAACATCACGCTGGTAATTATAATATTACATACATATCTACAAAATCAGTTACAGTCATATAAATAATAATTTAAACACATCGTTTATACACAAAAGAAAAACATAGACGGAAAACGATTTTCAAGACGGAACGCGGTTTGTCATCATTTAATTAGTCACTATGGCTAAAATGGCAGGCAGAGGTAAACTACCTTAGTGAGCATCTCTAACATATGTACACACACAATATAAAATTTACACGATTTATTGCAGTCGATTGATTAATTAATTAATTAGGAGTTTTTTTGCTTTGTCTAACTAAGAGTTGAAGTTTTCGTAACACAGCCGAACCACTAAAACAAACAAACTTTAAAAATCACTACAGTCTCAGTTCCGTGTCTACAACGGTTTTCGTTCGCGATTGTGGGGGCTGCCTTTGAATCATATGGTGGGCTGTTGACAGTCCGGGTGTGACCAATGGTGATATCGACGGCGATTTTGTGGCCAGTGGCGACAGTGACGGTGAAAAACTCGGTGACATGGCAGCTGACGTACTGAAGGTGGCACCTGATGCATCATGGCTGATGGGCGACCTTGGCAACATGAGTATTTGATTGTGATTGTTGGCCACGTGATGACTAGGACCTCCACGTGAGTTGATCACCGGCATGGCTATTGATCGCGGTGCCACGCTGGTGATCAAAGGTGGAGGTATGTTTTTGGCGGGCGCCACCGAATTTTTGCTCTTAACACTAGAGTTCCCACTGGTTGCACTCTGCACTGAAGCCGTGTCATCTTTCAGTCTCGCGATCTCTGAAAATACGTGTGCTAATGGTTGATACTGCGGACCCCAGTCTAACAGATAATCCCAGTTGTAACTACCGGCAAGTTCTTCCTCACTATGAACGATGGAGCTTAAGGAGCCGTTCATTGAAGGTTGATGCGTCACCGTCGGAACATCTCCGTAACCACCAATGGCCATAACATGGTCTACAGCAGCTCCTAGCGTTGTGCTGTTTGTAGTTTCATCGGTAGAGCTGGCACGATCAGACCCAGCGACATCATTCAATTTCGCGTAGAAGTTCGAGATATTCTCCGCGTTGCCATCCTCATCAAACATATGAAGACTATCTAAAGGAACAGTTTGATGATGGTGCAGAGTTTCCTTGCTACTACCAGCCCTAGGGTCCGTGCATAACCTAGCAGCCGACTGCGGAACTCCGGTACTTCCATTATTTACAATTCCTAACCTGGCCAAGTACTCTTGAGTATTCCTAACCGAAACGTCTGATAGATTATCTTCGTCGTCGTCATTCTGTCTGTGGATGCCGGAGTCTCTCTGTAGTGGTCCTTCGTTTATCATCCTTATCTCTTCATCCTCTCCATCCTCTCCTTCTTCCGCAGATCCGCGACCGCTGGAACCTGATTGTTCAGACCCAGATAATTCGGAGGTCGTCGCGGCACCAGAATTTGAACTAGCGGCATGTCCCGGACCATACGGTGGGATTTCGTCATATTTAGGTGGGGCAAATTGGTTGCCTCCAACTGGCACTCCGGGATTGCCTCGAATTGGTATGGTGTCAAAGGCACTAGGGTCCACGTAGTTATTCGAAGTGCTAACAGTTTCATTGCCTAAGTTGGGCTTATTAACCTTTTTATTTTTCTTATTTCGCATATGAAGAAACACAAAGACGGCACCAAAGGTTATTATCAATAGGATCATGGCTATCAGTAAACCTAATGCCCAATCTGCTATGCCACCATTGGATGCTGCTACTGTGGTCTTTCCTCCGCCGTTGATACTTTCATTTGTGGATATGTCACTCAGAGGGTCTATGGCTATTTCAACGACGGTCATGTTAGTTAAAGAACCTTGTTTTCCAGAACTGGCAGTAACCACCAAACTAATATCTCTACCGAAGTTGTACAGTTCCGAATTATCAAATTTCCTCTTGATGATAATAGCTCCCGTGGTTCTGTTAACTTTAAAGTACGGATGCTGCGTGGTTAGTTGGTAAACCACTCGACCGTCAGGTCCTTTATCCCTATCCGTCGCTGTCACGTGACCAATGACATATCCAGCTGGTAGACTTCCAGCTGACGAAGTCCCCAATATAAACTTATAGGTCCTCTCGGTGAATTGCGGATGGAATTCATCTTTGCTCTCAATTTCGATTCTAGCTTTCACTAAAGCTGACTTCCCTCCTACATCACTAGCCTTAATCATGACGATATACCTATTTCTCTGCTCATAATCAAAAACAGTATTTGTCATCACCAGTCCTGACGTTGAATCTATATGGAAGAGCTTTGATGAATCTTCAGGGGAATAACCGTTGGATGACGTTACAATGGAGTAGTTTAAAGTTCCAAATACACCTTTGTCTAGGTCTGTGGCGTGAGCGTAGAATATTGAGGTACCAACAGCTTCATTTTCTGCTACAAACTCCAAATATTCTTGAACCGGGAAATGAGGTTTGTTGTCATTTGAGTCTTCTAACGTCACTAAGACTGTGGCCAGCGTGCATAATGGAATATTTGCTTTATCGCAAGCCCTAACAACCAGATTATGTACGGCATCTCCTTTATCATAGTCAAGTTTCTTGGCAACAGTTAAAACACCTGTCACTGGATCAATCTTGAAGAGACCGAAATCATTTCCAGAAGTTATATCGTACTCCACTTCTGAATTTGACGAGGCTGGCAAATCTGCATCATTTGCTGTAATAGTAGCGATCTTAGTCCCTACAGAGATATCTTCTTTTAACGTATATTCGTAATCACTTTGAAGAAAGACTGGCGCGTTGTCGTTGGCATCTTCCACAGTTATCTGTACGTTTATTGTCGTGAAATTCGACGAGAAATTTGGATTTCCGGTGAACAGCTTCAGGGTGTATTGATCCTTGTGTTCGCGATCGAGAGTTTTTACCAGTATTATAACTCCATTGGGATTAGCCACCTCGAAACTTCCATCGTCGTTTCCTTCCATGATAGAATAAGAATATTTATTCTGTCCAGAGTGGGGTAGATGAAGAACTTTGGTACCTTTGGGCGTATCTTCCAGAATTTGGATTCTGCGAAAGAAAGTTGTGTATTAGTAACTTTATGTAAGTGTAAAGCTACTGCAAACTTACTTGAAATCCTTGTCGTTTTGTTTTGAACTCAATCCACTTCCACTGCTGACTTTTATACGTACTGTGGTCAACGCATACAGAGGAGGATTACCAGAATCAGTAGCTCGAATTGTCAATTGGAAGTCTTGAACCGGAATTGAAATATTACTTTGATTAACTCTTATGGTGCCGGTAAATTCATCAATAACAAATCCTTGAATCGGATTTACGATAGAGTACTTCAGCTTCGAATTGTCGCCAGTATCAACATCACTAGCATTGACATTAATCAGATCTATATAGTTACTGGATCGTCCATCAGGCAAACTGGTGAAATAAGCATTCTGCGTAAAAACTGGCGCATTGTCGTTAACATCAGTAACTCGTATCGTCAAAGTAGTGTAAGCAACATGAATACTATCAGACGCGCTTATTCTCAAATTGTACTCTTGTTGGTTTTCAAAGTCCAAACGTTTCTTCAAAATAACCTTCCCGTTGTATCTATCGATGCTGAAGTTCTTCAAAGTTTCTTTATCGTTGTCAGGTGCAAAGCTGTAGACCAAAGCTGGATTTGTGTCCACATCGTTGGCTGTTACAGAGGTAAGTACTGTACCAACACTAGCGGCTGTTAAATAAACATACATTTAGTAAGAAAATCTTGAAATTGTTACAAATGGAACTTACCTTCACTAACAGTGATGATACTGTGTGGTGGGAACGTTGGTTGATTATCGTTTACATCTACTACGTTGATGTAAACCCTAGCAGTACCAGTCATCTGTGGAACACCTTCATCTGTAGCAATAACCGTCAATCTATAGATATCTCGGATTTCCCTGTCTAGTACAATGTTCGTTTTTAAGATTCCGCTGAATACAGGCTCAATTTTGAAGGCATTGTCGTGATTCCCGTCTACGATATGGTACAGAATCCTTGAGTTTTGTCCTTCGTCGGCATCAAATGCAAACACTTGTAGGACGAAAGCACTTTTATTGTTTCCTTCCCAAACTGATGCAGAATATTGTTGTTGTGAAAATTTCGGTGCGTTGTCGTTTTGGTCTGTTAATTCGATTATGACATTACAGTAGCCATGCAATGTGGGGTTTCCATCAATTTTTGCTTCGACAACCAAGTTAATTTCTTTGTGGATTTCGTAGTCCAGGTATTTCGAATCTCTAACTTGAATGATACCAGTTTCTGAATTTATACTAAAGATATTCTCCTCGTTACCGGACCCGAAGCTGTAGTATATCCTTTGTCTTCTTCCGTCAGTTCTAACAGCTGAAACTTGTACGATGTCACGATTTGGGGTCATATTTTCCGGTAGGGATATCCTGTAGGTGCTGTTTTGAAATCTTAGCTTTGGAGTATGTTCGGAGATCTCACCAACTGATATCTCAATCAGCCCAACTGAATTTTGAGGAGGATTTCCTTTGTCTGTAGCTACTACATTCAAGTGTATAACCTTTCCGTTTTCGCTACCCAAGCTTTGCGAAGCCGATAGTATACCAGAATTTGGATTCATTCTAAACTTATTTGCGTAATAGCTAGGAGACAAGCTATATACAATATCTGCATTAGTTCCTTGATCTAGGTCTGTCGCTGATACTTGAAGAATAGTATGACCAGGTTGAATGTAAGCTGCCACCTTTTCTTTGAACGGGTATGTTGTAAATATAGGTTTATTATCATTGACGTCGAGTATGGTGACTCGTATTGGTACTTTTGTAGATCTAGCATTGTATTTACCGCCGTCAGTTGCAACAACTAAAAAATTATACACATTTTGGACTTCTCTATCGAACAATCCCGCTGTGGTGATCACACCAGTCTTGTTGTCGATCCTAAATAACCACTGACTTTCGTTTGCCAAGGAATAAATAATGCGACTGTTGACACCGAGATCAGCGTCTTTGCCTCTAACTCTTAAAACAGATGTATCGATCGGGACGTTTTCTAGAATACTAGCTGAATAGCTTGGGCTATCAAATTTTGGATCATTATCATTCTGATCCTCGATATAAACAGTCATGTTGCAAACACCTTGAAGTGGTGGATTCCCTCTATCTTGAGCTGTTATGGTCAGATTGTATCGTGTATACTGCTCCCTATCCAATGGTTTTGCTGATAATTCACCATTTCTAGGGTCAATAGTAAACTTGTTACCTACGTTTCCATTGGTTATTGTGTATACTATATCTCCATTCACCCCTGTATCCAAATCAGTTGCAACCACCGTGTGAACAACAGCGAAATCGTTATTTTCTGGTATAGATAATCTATAACACGCACCAGTTTTGAATTCTGGAGCATGGTCATTGACGTCAGTGATCTTTATATGCAGTGTGGCCACATCAAATTGAGATGAGTCAGCTCCATCGTGCAAATGTGAATCCGTCACATAGATGGGGATGTCATATGATGCCATATGTTCTCTATCCAAGGATTTTCTTGTTTTTACTATTCCCGTTGTTGGATCAATCGAGAAAGAATCATCTGCTAATCCTACTGGTATCATGAAAGTTAAATTACCATCCGCCTCATCATGTGAAGACTTGGCTGCAACTTTAGCTACGAATGTTCCAATTCCTGCGTTTTCTTGCACGTGAGCGTGGTAAGCTGGGTTTAGAAACCTTGGCGGATTTTCAGTGGATCCCTGCATACCTAATTTTAGGGTGATGTAGGCATGTCTGGTGGGTGTACCGTGGTCACTTGCTGTTATATTCAAGATGAAGATTTTGTTGTCGTTTGCGTTGATAGGTCTTGTTAAAGTGATGACACCTGTATCATAGCCTAAGGCAAAGGTGTTACCTTCGTTTCCACCTGATATAATATAGGTAACTCTTCCGTTGTCTCCACTATCCCTATCCACAGCGACAACATGAGTGACTAACATGCCCACTGTTATGGAATCACTAAAGAAGATTGTGGTTGAAGAAGGCACAACAAAACTAGGTGCATTATCATTGGAATCAGTAACTATGATCCTTGCTGTTACCGAAGTGCTCAGTCTTTCGCTTGTGTTTAACGACTGATCAGTTGCTTTAACAACTACGGTGTACTCTTGCAGCATTTCGTAGTCTAGAGGAGATGCAAGCGTCAAAGTACCAGTAAGGGAATCCACGGTAAATTTTGTTATGTTTGGATAACTCTTTACTAAGCTATATCTCAAATCACCGTTGCTTCCAGAGTCTGCATCTGAAGCTGTGAAGTTGTAGATTGAGCTACCTAATTCAGTATCTTCGGATAGCTGAATGGTGATGGGATCTTGAGGCCAATGTGGAGCATTGTCGTTGACATCGGCTATATCTACACGTACAGTTACGGCACTACTTTGAGGGTTGTTCATAGCACTTGTATCAAGAGCTCTAACTTCAAGTTTGTATTCGGAATGAAGTTCACGATCAAGTTTACGAGCAACTACCAAGGATCCCGTATTTCTATCGATGTCGAATACGTTTCTGACGGACTCAGGCATTAGTGACGTCAGAGTGTATGTGATATGACCGCCCGTGCTTCCGGATATGACGTTTTCTTGGTCCGAAATATCTGAAGTCGCTATTGAACCTACAATGAAGCCGATTTGGACATCTTCACGTACCTGAACATAGAGAGAATGAGTTAGTTTGGAGGCTTTTGTAATAAGGGAAGTTTTACTTACTCTGAAGACAAGACTGGAGCTTGTAAACGTTGGTCTGTTGTCGTTTAAATCTAAAACTTCGACCCTTAGTGTTCTTACAGTTTGTTTGGGTGGATTTCCTCCATCGGTAGCAGCAACTGCTAATCTGTAGATAGTTTTTTCTTCGTGGTCTAAGGTCATCCTAGTTCTGATGATTCCCGACTCTGGATGTATGCTGAAGATTCCGTATCCGTCTGAATCTCGACCTTTTAGGATCGAGTAAGTTACGGTGGCGTTGATGCCGTGATCAGCATCAACAGCTTTCACTTTAACCACTTCTGTCCCAGCGGCTTGTTCCTCTCGTACGCTGACTACATCCTCCTGAGGGTCTATGATTTCCGGTGCATTGTCGTTAACGTCTAGAACAGTAATTCTTGCGGAGATCCTAGTGCTTCTACTCGGTGTACCAAGATCCCTAGCTTCGATGACGATATCGTGTGTTTCTTTAATCTCCCTATCCAGTGGCTCTTTGGTTACGATTTCACCTGAAACGAATACAAAACGTTATTATTGGGGATGCGAAGGACCGGATTCGGTCGATTGGCAAAAAGAAGAAGATACCGGGCCGAGACAATTGAAATGTATGATGGATTCGATGCCGGTCACGTTGCCAGAATCTCGAGCGGCTACAGGGGCCGTGGAATGCTCTTAGCATTCCGCATTGAGGAGAAATAATAAACCGTTGACACTTTCCATAACTACTTTATCCCGATCACCATATTTCTTTGGGCCTGACAACGTCCGCTCGGCATAATTACTATTGTGGACCCCAATAAGTATGGCCGAGTGGACCGTGAAATAATGGCGTTTCATTTTTCCGCGGGGTTGGTAGACCCTTCTGGTTATGGTCGGTGCGTGTGGTGATTACCGTGTTTCTGCTATCAACAACAATGGTATCAAATTGGAAACCGACAGATTGCATGTTGCGAATTACCACAGAGGGAGCTAGACGGGTAGGGTAGGAACGATAGTAAAATGAATGGGGTAGCGGAACATGCGGACTCGTATTCGGAGTGTTTCGTCGAGTTCGAGGGAATGTGACCGGACCGCTTCTTTCCCCCCGGACACCTCGCTGCTGGCCGTGCCAGCCAGATTCCATGGACATACTTCACGCGCGGTGTTCTTTCGCTGTCCAGTCCGCTGCAGCTGCTGATAGACGAAAATCCATCCTACCTCCGTCTCCCTCTAAGTAGCCGACTCTCCGTCTTCCTCGGATGCCTTCAAGTGTTAATCTTCGGCGGTATTATAAGTACCCCGGTGGCTACTTCCTACTTCTTCGTCTCTCGCGCGCTTGTACTATTCGCCTCCCAGAGCATTCTACTCGACTCTTATTTCAACCTGATGACTAATTGTGACACCCTAATGCATTATTGTGGTCTCCGCATTGGTAGCAAGCGTGTTAACTCGATGGTTTATAATTAGGACCACTGCTCCAAGACAATCCTTCCTCATAGTTTCGTAATTGGATTTAACTTTAATACTAGACGAACTGAATGGACTCTTTCATACAGTGTGTATTAGTCCGTCCGTAACACAACCCGCATGGCGTTTCAACCGGCTCGACATACAACCATCCATTGCGACGAGTTGCTGTTGAACCGCAGTGTTGCAGACAACACATAATGGTAAAGTTAATTCGCAAAAACCAGATGCAATAAAACAACAGGTAATCCCAATAATAAATAAACTTGTCTAATAAATGTTTAGACAGTGTTAAGTTTTGGTGTAATAATTAATTAGTCAGACCGCGTTTTGCAAACCAATTCCGTAACAATATATAGAAATTAGCAGGTAATGGGACGAGCCAATACATAATGTGTCGAATTATAATGTTAAGGCGATAAACGAGATAACCGCTAATGACTAAATTGGTGGTACAGTTCTATCAATCGGGTCGGTTGTTTGGGCACAATCGGCACGTATAATTGTGAGTGTTGCGCGGTGGCATTGTGCTGTTAAAAGCGGTGCTTTCCGGACCCGTCAATGGGTCGACTTTCACGGGGTTGCAGCAGCCTGCGGCGGCGGTGGCCCGCTCTCCATTACCTACATTATAGTCTTAACAAAACCAATGATTCTGCAAGGTGTCAGGATTAATCACGGCTTCGCTGACACTAGAATTCGCCGGCCGCGCACTGTTCGATATTTACGAGCTTTCGCATTTGTTCGCTATAAGATCTCGCTCGCAGTAAAATAAATTTCATTATTAATATTGATGGTGACTTTCGATAATTTAAGTAAATGAAATAAACGCGAGAGACAACAGGCAAATTTATACACACCGTTGTTCTTCATGCTTTTATGTATCGTTTACAAACAAGTTTCGTTTGCGAAATGCTGGTGTCTATTGGTTGATGATATGGATAATAGTCAATGCTAGCACTGATAACCAACGCTATCACTGATGTGGATAACAAGGCATCTCTGGGACCAAAGGAAACGAGCAAGCCTCCAAGCCTCTCTTTTACGGATCAGAACCCAGCTGTGGAATTACCAAAGGCCACATTATGAGGATGATACAAAAATGGGAAGATAAAGCAAATATGTAAAGCTTACTGGGAAACATCCACCGACATGAGACAAGTAAAGGCAACCATTAGCTTCTGTGCCTCTGAAGTCAAAGAGTTTCTCTAGCTAGAAAAGTATGATCTGGACACCGTCCACTGGGATATCATCTCACAGAAATTGGACGTGCAAATAATGTAAGCTGTGGATTCTGTTGCACAGCACCCTAAACAGCGGTTGTCACAATTAAGCCAGAAGAACTTGCTCAACAAACGCCTCGAAGAATAATTGACTTCGTGAAAAGGAATCGATGGACTATACCAGTGTTTCCCAACGTGGGGCGTACGCCCCACTGGGGGGCAATATGATTGTTGAGGGGGGCAAATGGAATATAGAAACATTTTGAAAAAGAAAACCTACATTAAAGTCTCTTTGTGCCGCTCACACTGCAACTGTTAATCATACCCTTGAGGATAGTTATCAAATATCCCTACACAATGCTAAATCTGAAAAAATCACACAATAGGGAAAAATTTTATTAAGCCATAAATATCAATATTTGTAAAAACGATTTTAGAAAAATATGTCAAAGGTGTGATAGCTATGCCACTCAAGATACATTGTTGAGGAACATTTGGTTAAAGGAATGTTATTCTGTAAATTAGAAAGCATCACAACCTCCAAAGATATTCTAAAAAATTACATCAATGTCTTTAATATTCCAATACAGAACATAACATCCTGTGCTGCAGATTGTGCTCCTAACATGATGGGCAAGAAAAGCGGCTATTTAAAGATGAGAATCCAGAAATGCTTCTTGTGCATTGTTTAATATAGCTCCACAGGAAAAACTTGGTAGCCAAAAATGTTTGTCCAGTTCTCAATGAAGTATTAAATTCGATTATAAAATATGTCAATTATATCAAAGCTAATGCCGAATGTAACTTTTCAAGTTAATTTGTGAAGAACAAAATAATTGATACATTTTATAACTGAATTTAATACTTCATTGAACAAATATTTTTGGCTACCAAGTTTTTCCTATGGATTACACAATGTACAAGATTTCTGGATTTTCATCTTTAAACATCCATTTTTCTTGCCCATCATGTTAGGAGCACGATCGGCAGCACAAGATGTTATGTTCTGTATTGGAATATTATCGACATAATTAATAACATAGTTTTTTAGCTAGAAAAAAATATCTCTGGAGGTCGTGGTGCTTTCTTATGATTTGCAGAATAACATTTCTTCAACAAAATTTTCCTTATTAATGTATCTTACATAAGTTATCAACAAGGCCTCACTGCCTCTCACCGTTGATTCATTCATTTGCTCATGTTAACCATTCTTTTTCTGACAGTGTTGTTACTAAGGGGCACAGCTATCACATCTTTGTCACCTTTTTCTAAAACCGTTTTTACAAATGTTGATATTGACGGTTTAATTAAATTTTCCCTTATTGTGTGCTTTATCCAGATTTAGCAATGAGCAGGAATATTTGATAACTAGACTCAGGGGTACGATTAACACTTGCAGTGACAATTTCAGTTTTTGAGTAAATGTTTAACTTTGTGTTGTTATAATAAAATATGGCAGATTTGTGTTGTTTTAGTTTTTAAGTGAATGTTTATTTCTATTTTGTTATAACAGAATATAGCAAATTTTGTTTCTGCTAAAATGCTTAGTACTTATTTCAATACTCAAATAAATTATTGTTTTATGTTATTATTTTTATACCCCCAACGGCGGAAGTTTTTCATTACGTCACAGAGAGGAAATTAGTCAAAGTTTGTTGGGCAAAATGTGTACCAATGACGAAATGAGAAACCTACACCGTTCCGAGTAAGGTTCATTTCCAACGTATGGTTATAGCCTATTGGTATAAAAAAAGGCAATATGAAGGGGGGCATGAGATTTTTAGACAACCTTCGGTGGGGCATGGCTCAAAAAAGGTTGGGAAACACTGAACTATACTGTATGCGGGATATATACAAAGATCTTTGAGCTTGAAGTACCTCGAAAGGTCTGGCACCTACGAGCCATGCATACCAATACGATACCATACCATTGGCTGACGAAGAGATTTCAACAGACCCAGAGGTGATCTAGATTGGACAAGCTTTCGGAATACGTCGGACATGTTTACCAGTAAATCATAAAGACTAATTTAGTGAGTTACGCTAATTATTGATTTATTTATCTTGAGTAATTAAGCTAGTGCTAATACACCAAATTGTACTGACTAAAGTGCGTATAGCTAAAGGTTGATAAAGTGTGTTTTGCTGGATTGCTGGGTAGTGATGCAAAATAGCGTTGAGCGTTTGTGAATGCGCTTATATTCGTTTCAGAGAGACGTGAACATATAGCTTCATATATTTTTCATACGCGGCGTATCTGCATACAATATATAATTGTACATTAGCCTACCTGCGCGTCATACTGAATAAAATTGAATGCATGTTTTATGTGAATTCATCCCTACGTCTCTTGTAAAATTAATAGCGCATAAATACATATCTGATCCTTGAATGGAAATGGAGGAAATAGCGGCCGAAGAATTCCGCCCAATAGGAGAGAAGACGTCGACTGCGACAACGACGACCAAGACGCAGCAGCGAAATGGTTGAATTTTAATTATGTACATTTTTAGTTCTTAATCCAGCCGCTGGTTCGTCGCGGCGTTTTGTGCAAAGCCGACTTAGCAGCAAAGAATTTTTATAGGTCTTGCCTGGGCGTCGTATATCTTTCATAAACGTAATTTATATAATTCGCAGCGAGTGTTTAAGACTACGGTGGAACATAATCTTATTATATATATAATTTAAATTTAGAGCTCGAAAGAGCTAACGCACCGTGGCGATCGGACGACAGGCAAATAATAAATGATGGTTTGGCAAAGAGAGAAAGGAAAGAAGGTACAGCTGCGTTGGCCAACACGTGAAGGAAGAAGGACGCTTATTTCATTTTGCTGAAAAGTCGAAAATTGATACTGAATACCTTATAATAACGCACACAATAACTTTTACGGATGTCAACCGTAATCTACATTTAGTTGATTTATTGTGTCCCCTATACAGATAAAGAAAACGAAAAGAACCAGGATTTACAAACACCCATAACCCGCAACCTGGTTGAGTAGACATTTTTGCAAGTCTCTTTTCCGATGCAGATCTTTGTATATTTCTAAGGTACGGCATCAGATCCAATGCAGAAAACCAATTAGGGCTTATTCACGTGTCAGTTACATAACCTCAACCAGCATTCCCATCAACTCATTGAAGCTCTCGCACGATAATCCTTTAACAATTGCAATAACAATTCCTTAACAACCAATACTTTGGTCGGATCTAGTCCCGTTGCTAGCTTTTGTTATTGGTAGGCATGACTCGTCGAGGCATTAACATCTAATTGATTAGATAGCTTAACTGGAATTAAGCAAACATACGTTTCCGTTATGCTACCACTTAATAAAGTGCAAGTAGTATTTTGCCAGGTGCTGCTCTACGATGAAATTAATCATGGATTACCTCCTTCTATTAGCTGAGCAAATACACGTCGCCATTTGGCGAACAACCATAAAATGGCCGGCCACAGTGATAAGACAGTTAAGATGCAACCAGTTATAGTATCAATTCTGAAGTAATATAAAATTACTACGGCTTTTAGAAGAATTAGTTGTGTTGTAGGAAAACATGAGTCTTCTCTACGTCTTCGCATAATGGAAGAGTTAATATAGCATATAATTAATCTCATGTTCAAGCAGCAACAAAGCGACTGGGAGAAAATATTTTAAATAATTACTGTTCCAGTATAATTACACACACTATAATTATAACTAGTTGTTAGCGTGCCTGAGCCACCGTCTCTACCTTCTCGGAAATCAGGAAATTAGCTTGGCGCAGCATAACATTAAAACATATTAAATTATAATTTTGTACCGCAGTGCACCGCAACCTGTGTCGCATCGGTAATTTTGTTTCCCCAAAACGCACCAGTAAGAATCAATATTTCCTTAATTTTAGGCGATCAAACATTTGAACAGGACAAACACGGAACACCTATTAACGCCAAAGGAGCCGAACGGCCATAAATCTTTAAATAAATATAACATTTGACCACTTACCGGTCACCGGATTGATCTGGAAACTGGTATTGCTCGGTATGATGCTGTATTTGATCGAACCATTTGGGCCTATGTCGGAATCCGTTGCCGAGACAAGTCCCACCACTGTACCTCGTCTCAGGTTTTCTTCTACGACGAACTCGTAGGATTCTTTGGTAAATATCGGGTCGTTGTCATTGGCATCAAGTACCTTTATGATGACCCTAGTTAATGCAGATTCTGATGGTGTTCCGTTATCCGTAGCCACGATTGTTAAGTTATAACGATCTCTCACTTCTCTGTCTAGAGTTCCTCTTAGGTACACCCAACCGCTGTTTGGAAAGATCCCAAAGACGTCATCTTTAGGATTTGTCTTGTTTGATGATACTATCCTATAGGTCAGCCTTGCATTGTTTCCTGTATCTGAATCGGTTGCAGTTACTTGAAGAATCTGAAAAAAAAGATGAATACCATTAGAACTTCGTTCCCATGAGGTATCCAATATACTCTAGTAGCTAAGTTACGAGGTCAGTGCTCTACAGGTTTTCACTTCTTGTGTTGACGGCACCCATTTTCTTGTCGACAAGATGATTCGTGCAGAAACGGTTTCCGTGTTGTTGATTTTTTGCTTTCTACGAGAACTTTTGGCATACGAATGATTAAATTATATGCACGTTTAGATAATTATGTTTGCGTCCGATTCCCGAGCATCATAATCATCGGTTAGGCTACTTCCAGATCACGAGAAGCTACACATTTTAGATTGTAATTATAATTTGCCCCTTACCTGTGAATTGATGGGGAGTGTCTCGATAACTTTGGCGGTGTATTCGTTTCTCTCGAAAATTGGCGGGTTGTCATTGACGTCTTGAACTTCAACTGAAACTGTTAGATTGGCTGATAGTTGTGGAACACCCATATCCGTGGCTGTGATGATCAAGCTATGCCTGTGTGCGCTCTCATAGTCTAGATGTCTGGTTAATGTTAGATGACCTGACTTCGGATCAACGTCAAAAATACCTCCGGATGCTTGTTTATTGGCGATCCTATATTGCACAACACCATTACTACCAGAATCTCTATCTCTGGCATGAGCGGCATACAAAGGAACTCCTGTGTCAACGTTTTCCGGAACTGAAATACGAACTGTGTTTGATTCAAACTCAGGAGCGTTATCGTTTACATCTTGGATCTCTATATTGACTTGAGTGTGTCCATAAATAGGAGGATCACCGCTGGTGGCTTGGATGTTGAGAAGGACGCTGCTCTTGATCTCATGGTCCAAGAAGGAAGCAGTCCTGATAGAACCAGTTATGGTATCGATCCTGAAGAAACCATCAGGGTCCCCCGAGTAGATCGAGTACCTTATTGAGTGTCTCCCACCTGTAAAGAAAATAAAATAATTATTAATTTATCGAAAATTCCAGATTGCAACAGTCTTGAGAGTATTCTAAACAAACCTAGACATTCATAGTTGCTGTTACAAAAGCGGACTATGTCCGGGCAATCTGTCTCCATCGCGCTTGCCTCTATGGGGAACGCCACGGAAACAAATTACGATCGTTGTATCGGCACGCGGGGGGTACAATGCCTGCCAATAGATTCAGATGCTATTGTTGTTATTGCCTGTCGAACTCGTCTAATGCGAAACATTAAATACAGGCACCGGTATGCATATAGAATTCTGTTATGAATTTATCGACTCATACGGCAGAGCATGCAGCCAGCTATTTCATTCGTCTTTTTAGTATGTTGCGGAACATGTGATATGTAGGATGGAAATTATCAACCTACGCGAATATGGAGTTTCTGTTTCTTTGCACAGCGTTTACGGTGTTCATTAGAAGGCTCTTTATAGCAGTGTACCTACAGGGGACAAAGAGATGAGAAAGAATTTTCTAACGCCAATTTGTCGTCTGTGATTTGCAAGAAACGCAAATCCGAAAAGAGGCGCCTTTCCGTTAGTTTACTTAACTTCCGTTCAATTAGTCTCCTCAAATTACCTTATAATATCTTTTAAAAGAAAGGTAAACTGCAATCGATGCAACACTCTACCTTATGGAACCACCACACTGTTTTTATCCAGAACAATGCCAATTAATAATTTTCTTCGAGAGGTATCAAGTACCATCCATCCACACATATTTACCAAGATTCCCTTGTATGAAAACAATAAGGCAACAATGCGAGGAGCAAGGTCAACACAGTTCTTTGTCGATGGGCATGGGCATCCTTCTCGTCGACAATTGAGTGAGGTACGGTGCCGATGAGTAGACTTTTGTGCGCGGCGTGAATAGAATGAAAGTGCTGTAACTGTAACAAATCGAGGCAATATCGGCCACAATGAGATGAAATAGAAAACGCGCCGTCCGCGGCGACGTCACGCAGAGACCGAGAAACAAAAGACGAATAATTAATAAAAGTCAGAGGGGAATATTGCGTGCGGATGAATCGGACGTTTGTCCGCGCGCCACACCACGTTTCGAGGTGTGATGCTGATGATTTATACACTTGGGTGCCACTTTTTCCACAAGACTATGGCGTAATTAGACGCTCTACTCTGATGATGATGCCGACTGTTTAAAGCATTGATATATATGAGCTATGGACCAAGATCTCAACATATAAATGGCCTTTGATAGCCTTCATTTCAAAGAAACTACTGAATATGCGAGATCGGGTTCAGGAGTTACACATTTCAGCTTTTTTTCCTACGAGGATAACTGCATCTTTGGTGGAACAAACGTTGTACATATTAAGTTGGGAAGAAATCAGTGGAACAATTGCACAAGGTAGGTTGGCGATGCAGTGGAGTAGTAATAAACACAACAACAACTTATTTACCATAATTTACCAATTAAGACCAAGAACTGCGTAGCTCTATGCAAAGAGCATTAATTCAATTTTTCCAGGGGATTGTTAACAGCCACTTCGAGTCACTTCCAATTAAGGTCAACCTGGCTCATTTAAAATCATGCTAACTCGTTTAGCGAATAACTACAATTATCCACAAATCACGCAAAACGAAATATCTCCAGTCGAAAGAGAGAAAGAGAGAGGGGACTATAAACGGTGTACTAGTTTACCTGAGGTTTACACCATTTATATATCATTGATGTACTCGAAAACATTCCGAACATGGCGATACCAAATGAGAGTGTCTGTGGATGCATTCCACAGGACCAGTAATCGGTAATGTCCTAAATTCTCCATAACACCAACCATTCCTTGACTTCCTTGTTCTATAGTATCTCGTTTCAAGTTCTTTTGCCGTCGAGACAATTCGTCGTTAGGCCTAGGTTTGAACACGTGGGCGTACTAATAAACTGCCAAGTGCTATTGCTCAGTTCACAATAGATTCGCGTTATTATTTATCTGTTGTTACTGGCATGGCGGTCATGCCTTGTGAGTGGCCTGCTGCTTCATTATCAATGCATATAGGCCGTGAAATGCAAAGTGCAGTTGTTATGGGGATAGGGATTTTTGCACGCCGGTTTATTGCACAACAGGCATATATCAGATACTGGAGCCAATAACAAATATGTCGCCAATGTTTTGATTGACGTCTGCAGTGTTGACGACTTGTCGTACCACAATCAACAATTGTAATTATTCCTCGGGTATTTGTATTGATCCATTAAAAATGTTTCGACCACTGACAAAATGTACAGAAGAGTTTAAATGAATAAGCTATTAAACAATGATGATGTCTGAAGATCGACTTTACAAGAAACCAGTTCCTTCAATAGAAATCAGTCAGTTTGATCACAAATTGGAAACGGGGAACGTTTTTTGTGAGGAATGTATTTGCAGAAATCTGGATTATTCGTATTTCTGCGAGGTGATTAAAATGGATAGAATTCGGAATGTGGCGAAGAGGTTGGAGACTGTGAAAGGAGAGAACCAGTTGTGTCATTACCCAAAGTAGCAGCTGCTGAAGACAGACGAAGGGGACCTGAAATAACCAGCTCCTAAAGATCTCCGCAACATACATGCGTTGTATAGGGGCTCAGAGGTAAATGTAGAGTTCTGCGCTAACTATTGTCTTGTCTATCGAGGTTGTCCGCCCATGCGCCCCATTGTTTCGCCGGGATTCATTTATTTCGCCCCGTTCGTACAAATACGACTGCGCCGCTTGTAATGGGACATCAATACTTTATTTTAATTGATAATACATTTGTTCTTTGCTCGCATAAATCTCCCACACCGCGGCGGCGACCCATTAGATATTAGCACTTCTCCTCTACCTTAAGAACGCATTGTTTTATTCATAGAAACACACGACCGTACGAGCTTTTCCCGAGACCCTCGCCGCATTCCCAACCACTTCCACGACTGCTATTCTTTTTCTTTTCCCATTTACACCGCATTGTTTCCATTGTCCGAAAATGGCTAAACTGTGCGACGAACGGCTTCTTTCCTACTTAGCCACGAACTGTACAAGCACTCTTAAGCACCGACTTCAACTATTATAAATGCTACAACTGAATGTTGCATTATGCGTTATGGATTATTAGGTTTGAAAACATCGATTCAACAATAAAACCGCATTTCTAATAAGGTTTGACAGCCAGAAGAATTATTATCAACCACAGCAAGTATCTGCACAGCCATCTGCTGATGACTCCATTTATTTATTTACATAGGGCAGACAGGATTAGAAACACGAAATCCAATGTACGATAGCGTAGTATCTCAGGATGGGTGCCTCAGCATAAATATGTGGCGCTCGACTTTACTTTTAAAAGATTATTTTCCAAAAGTATAGGTTGTTATCCTATTTAATGACAATGTCATTGTCAAGAATCTGACAAATAGTGCTGCAGAGAATAATTATATTGAATGACGTCACTGCCTGAAAAGAAGTATGCGGCGACAAAATTCAAGAAGCTGTCAAAGAAGAAAATTTTCTTCATAGATCGTCATAGATTTCCTTTTTCTTAGGTTAAGAAAGACACTCAAACAAATCGGCACCGTTGCACCATTCTTTATTGATCCTAAATATAGAACATCCTCCATACCTAAACGATCTCTTGATGCATACAAACCGACGAAAGGATCAGCGCAATTTTAAATGAGACCATCTGTACACGGTAAGCGGATATATTTTATTCAGTTCCGATGATACGGCTTGTAAGTACCAAGAGGTAAAAAACGTACAAATAAAAACGGACGCGCGGCAGAGGGGTTATGAGGGGGAGAGCAGGAGGCAACGCACAAAGCGGACAACGGCGGAGGAGGCCGGTGGCATATAAAAAACCTTCCCAGTTAATTTGCATGAATGTAAACGAGTTTGGGAATCTAGGAATATGCAGGCGGGGGGCAATTATTTCTGGGCCGGGTTGAAGGGCTGACCGCGTGCGTACATCTCAGTGGGCCCGGACTCTGAACGGCCGGCGACATTTCGGCAGTATACTAAGTGAAAAGTCTCCATTGTATTCCGGATGAGCTGCGACAACGGCGCTGTCCGTGGACAGAAACCAACCGCCGACGATGCGATGCATTCGCTGTTCGGCTGTCGTCTCACAGAACCAGACCAAGCGGTACCCAAACTGTTTTACCGAACAGATCCATATCAAAGAAGGTATACCCACGGTTCGAAGAATTTGCAATTCCCGACTCTGCATAGGAGAACATTATTTTTTTGCATGCATTCTCCTCAGTGAGAAATAGGGGTTGCAATACCGCTACATTTCGTCTCTTGGGATTAGCCAATAGGTCTCGCAAGTTGATACCTACAGCTAGCCTAATTACGCTATATTCGACCGCAAAGACACCGAATCCGGCTTGCGTGTTATGCAAGAGATACCGCTGCAAAGAATCGCATCGCAAAACATCGCGTTCACCTGCAATTTCTAATTTCTTTCCGCGGTCGACGTGGCGGTATTTACATGTATTACGATTAATTGCGACATCTGTCTTCGGCCGCGAGAGACGCCGGTACGTTACGTGTTGCCGTACCGCACGTTTCACAATTTACCGCTGCTTATATTAATGGTAGTTGGTTGGTGTGTTGTGTGGCGGCGCTGGCTGTGCTCTGTCCGGAGACAGAAAAGTGCCCGTATGGCACCGTACAGGTCTGTAGGTGGAGCAGATCACAACTAATTACGAAATACGACTTGTGTAACGTCGGGCTATTTATTGGAGAGGTTCCCGCAGCGGTTAACTAGGTGTTAGGACTCCAACTAGTCGGCCGTTTAGGCATAATAATGACATAATGGAATCGGACTTTGGATTTTCTTTATGGCCCTCTCACATAACACTAACTTCATGTTCTTTTTTTCGGCGAGATGGTTGTAATTCGGTGTTTAAAACGAGAATATTTTAATCGGGAATTTATCCTGATTAATCAGGAATTTATCCTGACGTGCAATTTTTCACTGCTGATGTTCATATTCAACTCTCAAAGTACACACATACACAGTTTGGAGCCCTCAAAAGACTCATAAACAAACACAAAGTACTTCGACTATTCATGTTCACATTCAGGGGAGTACACATGACAAAGAATCAGAAGCACAGCCATTTTCATGCACACTTTCGAGCCCTCAAAAGGCTACAATATGCGACTGCTCATGTTCACATTCAGCAGGCCTCAAAGTACAAACGACCAAGTGTAATAACTGGGGATTTCAGCTGCATCCATATTTTGTTCATTGTAATTTGAGATAAATTGTATGTGATGCCGGATATGTGAATGGTGGTGATACTGTCTGACCTTTTCACACGCATGGGTATGACTTGTTATATTTTCAACTTAGAAAACTCGTAAATCTTTCTTTTTTATGGCCCAAATCAGTAGGGCCCTTTCGTTAAGTGCTTTGTGTCTTGATATTTTGTGTGTGTGTTATTTGCTTAATTATAAATTATGGTATCGTGGACCGAGATAGTTTATACATGAGAGGTATAAGTTCAAGACACAAAGATGAAGAGAAAAACATTCTGTAGAGAACAGTCGAGATTAACAGCCGACATTCGGCATTCTACTTAAGATGTAGTCTTTTTTCATTTATTTTTATAATGTAACTTAGTGTAGTGTTTTGTGTTTTGTAAATGGTAAGCTGATTATTATTTCCTCCTTTGTGTTTTCACTTCTTTGTATTTTTACGAGAATCTAACAGCTCCTCTAGATGGTAATTTTAAGGATGAATTAAGTGTCTCTTTTATATTTTTTATTCATTCATTTTTATGTTTTTTTTAATTTAATAAATTTGTTATTTTGTTGAGAAGTGTTTTCCTTTGAGTTAAATATCAATATGAGTAGTTTAATTAGTTTTGCCTGCTAAAATGCTGCACTGGTCCCATTGCAAGAACTCACGTGCAGAGCGAGTGTAAGAGCAATAATAGTGATGGCTTGTGTTTGGGGGGTCGTGGTGTTTGACTTTAAATGTTTTAGAACATTTTTTTTGTCATGCACTAATCACATTTCAAGAACCCACCATCCTACTATTACACAAGCACACAGAAGAATATGAG
Organism: Aphodius granarius; assembly: GCA_963971325.1. NCBI lineage: Eukaryota > Metazoa > Arthropoda > Insecta > Coleoptera > Scarabaeidae > Aphodius > Aphodius granarius. The sequence continues at coordinate 14,808,692 of OZ020226.1, forward strand.
GAAGCATAGTTCGTACAAAGAAAATTACCTTAGTACATAAAGTAATGCGCTGTAAAAATAACAACATATACCTATATTATTACTGTAATATCCATTACAAACAACTGCCAATATTGCGGTAAAACGGTTCGTCAAGATAATGTAAAAATGATTTTAAAATATAAATGGCTATTATCAGCATTAATAAATAATTGATAGATTAATAAAATTGAAATTAAATTTAACCAAGCCGTTAACATCAATTCAATTTCTAACCGATAATAAAACAAAACACGGCGATAATCACATAAAAATTCTTTCCGTTCAATTCTTTTAATTATTTATTGCCACTGAAGGCAATATAATAAATCAAGTTAACAGTGTGGTTTCGATTGAGCGGGATTTTGTAATACCCGCCACTTCCTCATTTATCGACCCATAGCCTCTTCGATAGTTGTAGTTTCTTACCTACAACAACCTCTAATATGAGTTATGACGGTATGCGAGCGCTAAATAAAAATTAATTATTAAATAATTCGGCAATTAATAATGATGGCGGGAAGTTGTTAATACAACGGTGACAAATTATTCTTAATTGAGGTAAAATTGGAAACTTGATAGGTTTTTTTGATTTACTGTCCAAATTTACTACGCAAATTCAATATGAGCTTTCTCTGACCACACATACAACAGTTCTAAAAGAAAATAGCAACCGAACGTAGTTTACTAACGATTGTCGTTGTGGATGTCGAGGTTTCTGTCATACACTACCATTACAATCTCCATTAGGACTACAAATGCGGCCATATCTCGATCCTAATAAATAACTAATGATTAGAAGACGTTGAGAGCCGTTTTGCGACTTCTGCAAGACGCAAGTGGACGGGGTCCGTTCTTGATTTATTGCATTGCTGAAAAGTTTGCCCCTCGAAAAGCGGACCCGGCTGCTTGCGCTGCCCTCTTGCGGCGAGCGCGGGAGGCAGGGGACGACATCGACAGTCGGCAAGTCACTTTCAAGAGGCAAACTCTCGACAGCGATACATTGCCATGGACCGCGGGTCCGATTTAATAAAACAAACCGTAGGGAAACAGGACCGGACTCCAAAAGGATCTCTCTTAAAAATCGATTATGTGTAGGTATGCTATAAGTTGGTTGGTAAAAGGTGAATATAATTTAAAATATCAAATATTTAGCCACTAAATTAACCTAGTTTCGAGGTATTAAATTGATTAATGTGTCTCATAATACGACTGTTGCATAATTGATTGATTTAGTGTGGTTTAATTTATATTTTAACCAGACTTCATTATCTCATTAAAAACGTTGACTATTCTATCATAACATATATCATTATTTATGCGAATGTTTCTATAATTGAAGTGGTGAGGTTGATTTCGAAAAATGAACCTCGTTAGTGTAATAAGATCGTTCGTATTAGTTACTTCTGCTAAGTAAATTATGAATATTTTACACCTACCTATTAATATTTTCATGTAAAGTATGTTGTTTATATTTATACTTGTAATCATTAGCTTCCACTTTATATTCTATTGACTCATTGCTTGCTGAGCAATTTTCCAATTATGTATTGGATACATTAACACTACAGCAAGACACTTATCCTTAAAGTTTTTTTTTTACTTTCCGACTAGAGTCCTAGAAGAAAAGTATTGTAACCGACGGAAATTTTTATGACAATCTGATTGAGATCAAATTCATACAACCTTATCCTCCAATAACTTTAATATGTGTAAAAATTTGCAGATCACAGGGATGAACGGTTTAGGCGGGAGTTTATAGAAGCGGTTTGACAGAATCCGCAGCCTTCGTCGCTGTGTTGTTGACACGACGTAACAGTGTGTTATTCTATGACTGACGTTAGGCTGGTGTCCAGAGTGACTGTGGCTTTACGACATTGAATAATAGTAAAAGTGTTTAGACACTTGTGGCAACAATTTATTCGGAACGTTGGGTGGAGCCACACCGGATATTTTTTTAATTGGGCCAGTCCGTTCGTGTATTTGAATGGAATCGAAAAAGGCATGGCATCGTAGAGAGAGGTCCTAAAATAAGAAACGAAAATAAACCGTCCGGTCGTTGGACATTTGCGTAACAACATTCAAGAGTTACCGTCCCATCGACCTGACATCAGTTCACTTTGTTTGCATTTACAATGTTTTAAGGGAAAATAATTTCGCATGCTGGCGCGCCGGAGCCAAAACAAAGCGAGGGGCGACGACAGCGCTCTCTGCCGGCCGCCCGATCGCGGCCCCAAAAGTAAACAACAAAGCGGCAAACGACGGACGGCGAGAACGAAAACACAACCGGCCAAAAGGAAGAACGAGAACAAACGAAAGCGCACAACCATGGAACGTTGGTACATCAAGAGAGGAAAGTGCGGATGCCGTTGCTATGTTGAAAGGATCATTCACATTCGACTCACGCATACACCAAGTAAACTAGTAATGTACCACTCACAATGAAGTTTTATTTGACAATAATCAATGTTAGGTTAGAATCAATCCGAGGTTCCTAAGAATGTTTTTCTTTGTTCGTATATAAAGAAGTAATTGTCTTCGTACAAATTTTGAAAAGCATATTTAAGAATATAAATGTGCAAGCAACTGTTTTGAGGTAACTGGTAGTGTGAATCGGCATTTGCGGTTGGTACGCTGCTCTGTTTCCAAAAAAAGGGAAGGAACCTGATACAGGCCGGTCGTGCAGATTTATTAAATTCGGCTGCGGCCGAACATGGCCCCTTTGCGGCCGCAGCCATGTGGACAAATTAAAACATGCTAATTTCGTAAATAAAGGACGATGTCCGTCGCGACAAAACACATAAATCCTAAACATTCTTAAGCGTCACCTCGGTGACCACCGACTCATCGAACGCGTCCTTAAATCGAGACAAATTAAATCGACACGATTAATCCTAATTTAACTCATCCTGGTCTTCAGTTTCTTTTCGTTCTGCTAATGAGAATGCAGATCTTACATCGTTAAGACCTTTCATCTGCTATTAGAAGAACTATCATCTGTGGTCTCCCTTATGGGGTGTTCGTATGGAAACCGACTACGACGACTCACGACCATAATAAATCTAGCGCCTGCCAGTAGGAATAACCAGACACCGTGGCATTTCAGCAAACACATAATCCAGTGCGCCAGTCGACGTGACGAAACAGCGAACTAGTCGTGAAAATGGCGTGGCGCTCGAAAAATGTCCCGACCGCCGCTTTCACGATTAGCATGAGTTACGTGGTCCCACACTGTGGCCCAACATTCCGCAACTATGCCATAGTTGAGGCCGAAGAGATATACAGACCCACCATTATGATACGAACATAAACTGCCATAGATGACCAACACTATTGCTGAAAATGTTTCAAACACTATTGCTGAAAATGTTTCAAGCTGTTTCATCAAAAGTATCAAAGGTATCCATATACCACTATTCCATACACTAAGTCTGGACTGCTTACAAGCCCATACTATTGCTAAGCATTCTTTTTCTATTCGGTGAGTAGGTATTTATTTGAAAATATTTCTTATATATAATTAACGAAAACGGTCAGTTACCGCGTTGTGTGTGTCTGTGTAGAGTATGAACATATAATTACCTGAAGATTTTTCGTGAGTGTTGTGCCTTTTTTTGTGTCTTTTTCCTTAACACTCCGAAACGGTTAATTGATTGTAACCGTATATAATTAGCTATTAAGATACGTGCTTACACATTTAATATAATTACGCGGCTTGTGTTTGTGTATGTGCGAGTACAATCTTTCGACTGCTTAACTTGTAATTACATGCGGGGCTGCAATCAAAATGTCCACGTTGGAAAAATTTCGAGCCAGATTTCGAGAGAGATTATATAGGTTATCTTTAATATCTCGCTGTTTGGTATACAAACGCGATCGCTTGATTATGTTGATTATAGATAGAAACCGTAAATTGTAATGCGTTTTCAATAGTACAGATAATAAATGTTGCTCAACGCATTTCGAATTGCTATTAATTGCTTAGTGGTTGTCGTACAATTTGAACCTGTTCTAATGCGTTCTTATCTTTACTCTATGCATAAATTCAACTCAAGAATGTGTGTAGTTGGTGCATAATATACATAAAACCTTAAGCAATAAATTACTTCTAAAGTAAGCGATCTTAAAAAGATTATTGACGTATTTATAACACCATAACAGAGACGCAACAATGGACCGAGATATTAATTTATTGTGTTGTTACGCAACAAATGTTAACCTACAAAATACAGGTGCTCTGGCCAAAACGCTATGCATATTATTCAAGGAAGCTATTACATGACAATCGTTCGTTATTATTGTTGCATAAACTATTAACTACCGTGCATCTGTCTATTGTTTTCCGAGCGGACGACTCAATTGATTTATTGAGTGTAAAGCCTACACAACATGTGATACGGAACGGATTTTTTATACTACTGTCGACGTCGAATATTATTTATACACAAAAACTTCCAATTTAAAGATAATTATACGAGGCGATATTTGCGACAATAAATTGAAATGTGTACCCCATCGAAAAGAAAACCGGGTTCCCCGAAATTGCCCTCACCAACAACATCGTAATTTATGGAATCGATAAAATGTTTTCGCAGCGCTATTTTTTCTTAACGGGTCCAGCGTGCGCACGCGGGTCCGGTCCCCTACCCTCCGGTCATTAGACGTTTACACGGTATATAAAAACCATCATTACGTTTTATGGTTAATTTAATTTTAAATCGTATTTCAACAGCGAATATGTAACGACGGCAGCGCCGTACACCGGACCCTGAAAGAACTACGGCCTTCGTTAAGTTAATGGTCCTCGACCGAGCTCCTGTCCTCGCCTCTCTCCCTTTCCCTCAGAGGACGCATTAAAGACGTACAACCGATTGTTACTTGGTGAAAATCTACTTGGGATATTGAACCGTTTCACGCGATCTCTGGAGAAAAAAATAAATAAAAAGAAAACAGGATCTAAGACGGAACTTTGAGGAATCCTAGTACTGCATTTGGAAAGAGTGTGTTTTAAATCATCATTTGGGGACTGGTTACGGGTAGCCCGTGTAGCTGGTAAGTACTGATCAAGTTACCAAAAAGAAGAAGAGATACGGTCTGGTCGGCATAAATATGCCATAACTGGGACGGTTCGCCACAGTATTAATATGTAAATATGAAGCGGGTCGGCTTCACACTCGCTTTTCTCTCCGAATAATAAAAACATCGATATGTCTCGTCCAATTAGCAAGGCCGTACGCACTTGTGCGAATCCCCGAGTGCACCAGTCGACTTCGCGTACCATCGAATGGAGTTACGCCTTCGAAACGTATATAAATATTTGCCGCATAAACGCGGTATCCGGTAGCCGACCGCAATACATTTTTATCTTAAACGAGAACGTCAATTAAAGTGTGGGCTGATTTTAAAGAATTCTTACCCAACGCCGGTTTTCTCGCGAGAGAGTATGCAATCTCGATATCTGTACACTTACCTAAATCGGTGACAGTTGCCTTAACGGATCCAACAATGGTATCTCTTCTGACATCCTCTTTCACGGAGTACGTGTACCTTGGGTACTCAAAAATGGGAGGCCGTTGAGCGGAATCGATAACGCTGATGAACACTTCAGCGTCACTGACTGACTTCAAGCCACCGCCATCTGTTGCAGATATATTCAACCTGTGGTAACGCTGACTTCTCGTCGATAGCAAGTTAGGCCTGCTGATCGAAATCTCCCCCGTGTTCCTATCTATCTTGAAGAGTCCAGCCTCATTCCCAGCCACTATCCTATAGGTGAGTTGCCCGTACTTCCCAGAATCGGGATCTGTGGCCACCACGATCACAACTGGGGTTGTAGCTGACGAGGAAGCGTCACCCTCACGAAGAGAAACGTTGTATTCTCTAGGATAGAATGTGGGACGGTTATCGTTCACGTCGGTCACTTGAATTTTCACCATAGCCGTGGTACTTAATCCACCTGAAAGATAGAAACAATAAACTAATAACAGTTATGAAGGAATTTCTCCTCGGGGGCCACAAAATCGAAGGATAGAAGCGTCGAGGTTGCGCATTCCTTTCGAGTACCCTAGCGGAAACCAGCAGTGCATATCGGTAAGGTGAGCCATTAACTATTTATGAAGTGCAAACAAGAGGGAAACAAAACTACAATCACGATGTCACTCCTACTTCACGCTGCTAGGATCACGGAATCGTGAGACCCACTGAACACTTCTCTCACTCTGGATATCGTACGATATTTCATCGGGTGTTAAATGCTTTATTAGGGGAAACGAGTTTATTACAGAAATATCCTCACCTCTATCCGTCGCTATCACCGGAAACTCGTACACGTTCCTCGTTTCAAAGTCCAGTGGTGACGTGATGCACACTTCTCCTGTTCCCGACTTTACTTCAAACTCTTTCAGCTTTCCAAAACCATCTCCGAGCGTATAGTTGACCATTGCATTCACACCACAATCTGGATCTGTTGCTGACACCTGTAAACATAAGAAGAACATTGGTTATGTAGTTTGGCGTGTATACTAAAATTCTTGGGTATCTTTAGAAAAGTCGCTTGGTTATGTGGAATATTAAATACATAAATCTATAGATCGTGGAACGCCCTCAAGCCATTACGATGGGCGCTGTAAAGCAGGTGTGTATTACTGCTAATAGAACGGATGTCTCCAAATAGAAGAACTTATAAACGCTTCTTTTGAATGAGTGGTCAAGAAAACAAGATCCATATTTACCAAAAAGATAAAAGTGAGTGGCATCCTTCGCGGACGCACGTCAAGAATATGAATCCTCCTTAAGATAATTCGATCCCAATCTGCAGTGGGATCTATTTCAAGCTGGTAAAATAGCGGATTAACGTATATAAGAGAGAGGAGAGGCATTAAAATTTATAGTGGCGGTGCGATTCCCATCTGAGTAGTCGCGTAATTAATTCGCCTTGGTGAGCAAAACGACGACGAAGAAGGAGCAAATGAATATCTTAGCGAGCCAATAATGAATTCTTTAGCTGCGCGAAATCATAATAAAACGGCGGAGTCTGGTAGAGTCGCGTATACGGTCTCAGCAATTAGTCCTGTGCGCGATTTGATTAAGAAGGGATAATATTCCGCTAATATCTGGACTACCGCAGATGGTGTTAATAAATGGCGACGAGGTTCTATGCGGTCTGATTTCATTTGTATTAGACGCGCGGTTTTTTTTTTAGGACGAGCGTGTGTACCCGTGGCGTGAGCACCTCCAGCGGGTACAAGCGCGCGCGCGGACCCGTTGAAAGTTTCAGGATCATATCGTAATAAATCTGAATAAAAGCTTGTACCGGTCGACCGGGCAGCCGCGGGATATATGTGCCGCGCGGTTATTTTTCACACATTTCATAATTCACCAACTTGATAGATGCTCCTATCCAAACCGGACATGGCCAATCCACAACACTTGCCTACTTACACTACTTTCGTGAAAGTCTTTATTTACCTGATTGCCTAGCAAATGTAATGAAGCTTCGTTTTCGAAATGCTGGTCCAAAATATTGTCAATTTTTAACGTTTTTATTTATAGCAAAAACCCAAAATTCGGAACGCGTTAACACATGTTGGATTAGACTTCTAGGTAAAGTAAATATGCTGAACAATAGATGCTGTACTGCGAATTAATAAAACTTGTCTGCAGGTTATGGATGCTAATTAAACCAGGGGCGTGAAGATTATTATTGAAATGTGTTCCGAAGATAGTTAACGAGGTGTACATTACAAACTATGGGAAAACGTTTCGTCGAAATATGCGTCGATAATTAGTGGAAGTGAGATTTGTGAGTTTGATTCTTTCCCGACAGCTCAACTGTTCAACGTGCGTACGGTAAAATTCATTAGGTACACCTATATGGTATCGGGTATATCGATCCATAACGTGTCATAAATCATCGTCGCTTTCCGAACTGTCGTCCACCGACAGGTATTTAGCGTTTTCCCCTTTAAAAACAACTCGTGCAAGCCGAAAGAACGCACGTATAAAAAACAGATCGAGGATGAATATTCATATGGACGTGTGTGTGTGCGTGTGTATGTGTGTGTGTGTGAGTAGGCCTTGAGCCGCTATTGCGACGGTGGTGCACAGTTATCTCGTCTTAACGACCTTTTAATTATAGATTTCGTGAAAATCCTATTAACCCAACACTGACGAGATAATAATAAAATGTACAAATTAAAGTAATTAGTCATGTTGTGCGTGTTGAAGACTGTGTGATATATTGGGTCAGAATCGAGTTATACAATGTTGATCCTGTGGAATGTAGTTTTGCAAGTTGGTGACCGTGCAATAGAAACAATTTGACGACAAAAAACATCGGTGGTGTAAAGGGATCCTCTCGAGTGCGGCGAAGACAACCACGAAGAACAAATCTTGACTGTTTTAATCTCGTGTTCTTTACACAAATAATATATCAAAGTCTTGCCGAGGTGAGTTTATAGGTGTTTGGTTGGACATGACTGATTACACTGCAAGTTTTGAGGTGGGAGGTTCGTCATTAACGCCGGGCCCTGATGACCAAACGAGTGAGACGGCCGGGGACCTACCGTACATGCGGAAGGAAGACGAACAGGGCCCAGACGTCGTTAGCAAATGAGCAAGATGGATACCGTCGTAATTATTACTTTAAACAAAGACGAGGCGAATGTGCCATTCACTCCCGGAGAGAGGAGGCTCGGGCCCTGGATGATGGTGGAAACAACATGTGTAATTATATACCACAATGTAATGCGCATTACGAAAAAATAACGTGATTAATAGTTTACACCAAATACAATCAGCGTAAACATACGTTATCCGGACGAGAAATGTAATTCCAGAAAGTTGCCGATATGCCAAGGATCCTCTTACCTACTAGCTAGCATGGGAGTGCGCGCCTCCTGCATACAGCCGACCGACGCAACGTTGAAAAATCACACGCCGAACAACAAATGGCAATTTGCGCAGACCACCCTTTCTTGATACATTCCTTATAACCTTTTCGCACGATCTGATGCGGGGGGCTTACCTCTCTTGTCGCTATTCCTCTCATGTTCAATCCTTTTACACGCGAATCGTAGTTTTAATTAATCTAGCATTCACAATAAAGTAACCAACAGCCAGCTCCAACATATCGAAAACTAAACTACATTGGGAACGCTCCAAGCGCGTTTAGTGAACACGTTGTGTAGTCAAATTGTGGTTTTAATTACTGTCCAGCAGTTGAAACACCATGAACTTCTTTTTCATCCATTCTTATTCCAATTTAAAATGTTTTTCAGTTCAGGTTATGGTTCTAACTAAAATTTTAAAAATTGTTAATTCTAACACCATTAAATGCTTTATTTCGGTACCATAATAAGATTAGGGTATTAAGCACACTATTAAAATACAGTTTATCGGCATGAATACTAAAAATAGCCGAGGATAATACCATTAAAAATGACTTACTAACCGAACACGGTAATGTTGCCTCGCATAACCTCTAATAATTTCCAGATTTCTGTACTATCTATACACATTCCCTCACACACACATGCACAGCAGTGTTTATTTAATGTATTCAAGGAGGAGGCAAACGCCTAACATCAGCCATAAAGTAGCTTGAGCCATCCACCAAGTTTTCCTTTATAAGGTACGCGCCGTACCATTAATCTAAGCCTGCCGAAGGATGTTATAATTTAAATGTCTCTCTCAGAATGAGAGTGTTTTTCTGACCGCGACGCTCAAACAAAAATACCTCCAATTTCCTGTATTGGGTCGCCGACTGCAGTGAAATTATCCGTGCCCGTTTTTACCGTTCGGAAAAGTTTAAGATGATGTTAAACCAAACGTTTCAGTTATTCATTTCCGGCTTAAGGTCCACGGTTAAATTATGTTTAGGTTGCTATGATGGTATTTAGGATATATAAATCCCCACTCTTAATTTATTATATAAATCTTTATTAATTTAGGTTTTACCAATATGTATTTTATTAGTATTAGAGAAGTAGAGGTAAGAAGAAAATTGCCACTAGAAACTTTACTGACTTAGGAAGGAACGATTAGTTAGTGTTTTCGAGAAGCATTGGTAGAGTAGAAACGGTGCTGTCATGAAAAACATGTGAGTTAAACTTTAGAAGCAATTATTTTTATTTACAATTTAAAAGCAATTTTTGGGCAGACAAACACACAGAGTGTATAGGCAGGATAACCGGTTCGGCAGTGATTTTAGACTTTAAAATGTGCGGTCGGCTCGCTCGGTTATGTTAGGTATACTAGCTAGCAGAGCCGCTATTTTCCAAAGCTGCTGCTCGCTTCTTAGAACGCATTAATTCCAGAGTGACCCATAAGCATTGTAATCGATTAACAACCAATTCGGAGCGAGAGACTGAGAATGAGCCATCACGAGCTATGTAACCTTTCTAACTGAGTTGTCATAATAAATATACAATTTATTAATTAATGTACGAACACCCGAACTCGCCTAATGTATACAACGGTTATCTCGTATCCTAGATATCCACCTAATTGAATTAAGAGATTAACCAATTTTCCACGATTAATTATGAATACCGAACTGTCAATTAGAACGACGGCCATCTTTGACTGGATTTGAGCAATTTGTCATTAGGTTTGTAAATAAATCGACATGCGGAGGAGAGGTTTAAAAGCGAAATCGATCGTCAAAAACAAACGAAATTCTGTCGTCGTGGTGAAGGAGAGGATGGCGAGTGCGTTGACCCGATAGATGGCAGGGTGATAGCCAGCAGCGTGGGCCAAAGGATGTCACATTCTGCTAATATATCTCCAGTCGTTCTTCGGTTGTCCATTACAGAACGTAACGGCCCCAAGTCGTTCGTCTTTGATTCCGTTTTTCGTTTTTATTGTCCCAAGAGAAGAACGATGGTGTCTTTCGTCCATGTCATTAGAAGAACCATCTAAAACTATAGAAACTTACGTACTGCTGTGCTTATAATGTGCAATTCTCTTTGGTTTGCGAGCATGGGGAATGTTATGGGTGGGCTCGGTCTGGTCTTCAATCATTATTCGGCGCAGGGCGGGTGCTGAAGCTGAATAATGGAGATGGTCCACGAGGCAAGCCATGGTCCGAGCAACACCTACCATTGTTCTTAGTTAGCGTCTACCCGCGCAGCCAAACCCGGCCCCAACGACAATATTACGAACATTATGGTAAGCGATGGTAATGGCCATCTCCATACAAAAAGTGCGCCGGAACGGGTCCGCGATATTCTAGGAAAGGCGCGATTTACATGTGCCAAAATTGTATTCAAATCCAGCCATAGGTTACGTCTGCCTCCTTCGAATTTGCAAACAGAACCGAACGGCGCGGCGACCGAACAGCGCGCGCAAACTTCACACGAAACCAACCACAAAGACGTAATAATTTCCGACTGATACAGTCGTATGTTGAACAAATTGATTTTCTATGCGAACCCGGCATTCCAAACGGTGTCTATGTTAATTTTGCGTTGAAGTTTCTCGTGTTTCGGACCATTAAACGCACAGTACTTGCATAATCGCTTTTAGTTTTCATTTGATATTGGATCGAAGTAAGCAACTAAGAAAAACCTCAAGATAAGGACTAACTCATTCCACTGACGAAGAAGAATGAACCAAAATAATTGCAATAAGCCTCTTTAATTCTTCAGTATCAGTATTTGTGGGGCGGGTGGCACATCCAGACATCAGCTGATAATCGCCTTTTGGAAAAGGCGTAAAACCGCGGGTCCTGGCAACCATTTGAACGCTTTTGGCTGTCGTTATCACAAAAAGTATGATAGAATGGATAATTGCAACGGTCCAAGAGTGACCTAGGTGCAGCGGAACAAACCGCTTCATTTCGTTATTCAGTATCGTGAAGCTACAGTTACTTTGCACCCCAACCTAATATCAGTGGCCACTGACGTTTATCAAAATTTGCCAATTAGCCTAAACCGTTCATCCCAATGATCTGTACGATGATATACATATTAGTCATTGGAGCCTCTAAAGAAAACCTATATACTATTCCTTGGGGGTTACGTTATGAAGTTGTTAAGTGGAAGGGACGAAATCCAATTTGCGAGCGACAATAGTAACATCACAAAGACGTTTTTTCAAACAACCCACGGAGGTTGTGGTATTCTCGGTGCCGCTTGACAATTTTGCGCGTACAATGGACAACAATGCGAGCATTTTACAAACAAGGCGTCCGCATAAAGGCCCACTGGCATTGGCTACAATGGCCCTTGTGTTAAGGTTCAATCAAGAAAGGTTCAATGTCATTTTTCCAGCATTTTATTTTGTTTGTTTTTCGTTTAATAAGCTGACAATAAGTCAAGAATTTCCTTGTGTTCTATCACTCAAGCATCGATTGTGGGATACTATAGATAAAGAACACGTTAAACCCTTTAATTATGTGCGGAGGTTCTCATTAGGTAGGTTCGTTCTCTAAAGGATAGGCTCGTCCTATCTAAATTCGTCGCATAGAACGAGGATCACTCGTGGGGTACACGAAACAAGATCAATAAATTATAAGATAAAAAAACTCTCTCCGCTGGAATGCCATCGAATTTTCAGTATTTATCGGTTCGTGTCGTCCTTATCAGTGATGTAATTAGGCAAATTTACCGGCCGGATTCCTTAGCGTAATGTCCACCGATTTATATTATGTAACTTTAAATTCGCGTTCACGCTTTTAAGAATTCAGTCGCGGTTGGGGCGGATCTCGATGTATATTTACCGGTTATTGTTTTCGAGGCGAAATGTCACCTACAACACCCACACCGCGTGCTGTAATAAACCGTCTGACCGTATATATTAAATGCGCTGTCGTCTACTGTTCCTCTCTCGTGTTGCGAATTAATTATTCATGACATTTTTTAAACAGGTGCTTTTGGTGCGAGAAATTGATAGTGTCCTTTAAGGAACAGCAATAATCTTTACATAATTATCTTTTACATCATGACGTAAAAAATACTATAAATAAGTCCATACGCAATCTTGTTTATCTTATACCATAAGGATTTTTTATAAACGTAAATTGGATTCAAACTACGGACATTAAAAATAAACAATTCTCTAGTTTAAAGAAGCAAGATTTTATAAATCTTTGTTAACTTTCTTACTAGCCCCCTGGAATGATTACAATCGGTAGATTCTGGTGCTTCGGATTGCTTCCTTCATGTGCGGTTTCAAACATTAACAAATTTTAATGTCGCGTACTCGCGATTTATGTTATTGTTCGGTCGGGCACACTCGTTCACAAGATGAAAAAGTGCTGGTGCCGTTGCGAAAGGGTTCACCGATGCCGGCCGATGGGATTGGGCCTTCTCCGATTATATTTTACATCGGTGGCCGAGACCAATCTATTACGGACGCCAATAAAAATGTGGGACGTTATTCATTGCGGCAATATCGCGTAGCACCCGACCAGAAACAAAACAAAACCAGAGGTTTGCTCGCCCAAGCCCAAGAGAGAAGGGGAATCACCAGCCACCACCGACCACTAAATCAACAGCTTCCGTGCGTTTTTATCGAAATCCGCCGATGTACAGGCATTTGTTAGCGCCTCCGGGAAAGGATCCCTCATTACGACGATAATTACCGACACCCACTATTGCCGAGGTTAATATTGAAATATCAACACCACCTTCATGGCCGTCATTTAGGACCACCACAGACAAACATATCTGAGGGGACCTCACCCAATTTTCCGACTACATCACTGGCACAATGAAGTGTCTGAATACTTTTGCAATTATTCAATTTTGTGAAGCCATAGCCACTCTGGATCCTACCTAACATCAGTTTCTAAGACATAATGACATTTGTCATACTAACATTTAATGTCAAACTGTTTCTATAAACTCTTGTAGCGCCTAAACCGTTCATCCCACTGATCTCCAAATTTGTATACATATTTAAAGTCACTGGAGGATGAGCTGTTGTGAGTTTAATCTCAATCAGATGAATCCCTAAGAAAACGCATGTAACACTTGCCACTTTCGGTTGTCAAATTTTCACCAAAAACAATCCAGGTCGTCCTGAAAGTCCTGAAGGATAAAGTTGGATAGAGCAATGTTTGTCGTATTCGTAGGTAACAAGCAGTAAGGCATGTACCTACAAGTGAGTCCTTCGATCGAATTTCCGAGTAGTGGACGGCGAGGGTAATTGTTATGTGACATAAAAAGCGGAATGGACATGTTTGTCTTTGGGTCCGGTAATTGTGTAAACCAGCTGCGCGAATTCGCGGCAAATGACTTAATCCGCGCGATTCTGCGAATCGAACGCAGCGTCCGCGGCGGCGGCGTCGCTATCACGGTAGCTAATTGCCCCAACGCTCAACCACTATCGCACACACACACACAAGCTGCTTTGTTTACATTTAATAAGGGACAACGCGGTAAAGGCGGCGCGCGATTCGCGGCTCCCTGTAGCATATTCGCCGTGATGCTTTACACGTGATAATTGCAGGCAAAAAACCCGACCACGTCGCATTCCTATGATGCGACGAGAGCGACGGATTCCTCTGGACCTCGATGAGTAATATTGTTGACGCTTGCAGAACCGTATCTAGATATCTCGCGAATTGTCAGTCTGAGATTGGGTGTTTGATGATTTGTTCTTTTTTTCGAGGGTCTTATGACAAATGTTGGTGATCGTCGACCATTATCTTTTCCTCAACCACAATTAATGATAATGCCAATGGTTAAGCCACCAAAACAAAACATCTGGAATACAACAAAGTGACAAACTCTCTCCAGTGTTATTTATTAATTGTACGACTATAAGAACGTGTTTAAGGATAATAAAAAACCCTTAAGAAATTGACTTATTCTTCAGCCACTCTGGATCCCAACCTAATACCTTGTTTTCCTAAAATCTGATTATAATTCAAATCATTATCACAAATGTAATACAATTCAATACATGACAAGATATATGTCAGTATTTTTGGTTGATTGTTGACAACTGATTGTTACATTGGTTTGGTCGTTTCACAAATACCCTCTATCGATTCATCAAATAATAAACTATAAAATTTAAACCCTGATATATTTATAAAATTTATAATATATGTGTTCCAGAAGTTAGGAAGAATTAAAAAATATAATTATAATCTAAGATTGCCACTACTAGTAAAGACATCAATCTTGTTCCCTCCATTTTCAAAATAACGTTGTACAATTTGATGACGGTATTAGGTCTATAGCCATCATGCAAAGAAATCCTTGTCCAGTTTCCCATTTATTACGTAATCTCTGCGGCATGAGTATTTGGTTTTTTTGTAGTCTGCTGTGATGACCAAAGCTTGGCACATAATAAACATAATGTAATAATAATAATAATATAACATATACAAATAAATAAATGATATTTGATAACTGAAACTGATTTATAACTTACAACTTGCAATGTCAAGATGATGGTCTACACAATGTTTTTGAACTGAATGCATATGCAGAACTCCCACAGTCTGGCATATGAGATCGTTCCAATTTTCATTTTCCTGGAAGACAAATTGACTTGTTCACAACATGTTCTGAGAATATAGTTGGTACGTTCCACGCATGTTGAGCATTTACGTGTACCAGTAAGTACTTGAATAAAAAATGTTGATACCATTCATTTCTCTCTTAATCATCTCTTACTCTCATAGCAGAACTATAGTTCAAAGTAAAAACGCATTATCTACATAAATATATCCATAAAAAATATTACAAATTGAAGACAATATTCGATACGGCCCTGTCTTATAGCTAGTTGTGAGTTGTTGATACATGACCGCGACTAGTGTCGCATGTGCTGGTCTATCAAGTTGGTTGCAGCTCGAGTCCTTACAGTCAGTCAAACGTCAGCGACATCAACTTCTTTCCTCGTGATATTTATATGTTAAGAGTTTGTATAA
Organism: Aphodius granarius; assembly: GCA_963971325.1. Classification (NCBI taxonomy): domain Eukaryota; kingdom Metazoa; phylum Arthropoda; class Insecta; order Coleoptera; family Scarabaeidae; genus Aphodius; species Aphodius granarius. Next base: position 14,824,599 of record OZ020226.1, read on the forward strand.
GCGCGGTGGCGTCCAGTTAGACAGTCACCGTGTGGTCCACGGTTTGATTGATTTACAAGCTACTTAACTGAATTATTTCGTAATTAACAGTTCCAGTCGTCCTTTTTACGCGACGTATTTTGACGCGTAACTGCCGGCCGACGCGATACCATCTAAGAGGCCAGCCGATGACTACTACCAGATAGCCGTCAAACGCGCTAATAAACGATTTCCATCGCCGGCGATACGCGAATTATTCCGCACGGAAAAATGATAATTGTTGCCGGCGAAAAACGCTCTTCTCGGACAACTGTTATTACGCGTTTATGGATTTTGTAATGATTTACGTTGAGCTGTCTAGCTATACCTACTGTAATCATCTCGACTTATATTGATGTTATGTGTTGTTAAATGGCATCTTGAACAGGATTAGCTTTAGGTCGAGATTGATCACATTTTAATTTTCAGAACGTTTTAACATCGGTAGGCCAAAGTTATCGTTATTATCGCCCGCGCCTGTGGAACGTCTCAATAGTATGTTTTTTCTAATTTTGTAATGGATATGGATGTGTGCGGATATTGGAAAATCTGGCGCGTTTGTATCCCGGGGCGAGTATTGTAATAATGCTAATAAGTGGTCGATTACAGGACTTAGCGATCGTAATGCCAGATCAGACTTCAAACCCGGCTACCTGTCTCACTCTGGCTGCGCGTCTTCGCAGTGCCTTAGCTTACGATGGGGTGTGTCCGTACAGTAGCGAGCTCGGGGCGACAAAACCGGGTGAACACTTTTATGCAAAGCGCGGCTCCGTGGGCCCGGTGTGCCTGAAAAACAGATCGGTCATCGCAAGAAGAGCACACGCGTTCACTCCTACCCGAGACGTGGCCGCATTAGCGCCGTTTTCGCCCATAACCGACATTGATTTTAATCGGACAGACCGGCCCCAATATTTGCCGGCGTTAATTATGCATCTGAGGACCTCTCTCGACCAGGTAAGCACCTGTCAAACTCGCGGAGAGAATCAATCGAACCAGACGACTTACCGCCACTTCAAAATCGACGAACACAAGTTTGCTTTATGCTGAGTGATCGTTTGCTGGACTCTTTATATAGGAATTAGTGGAAATTTGGAATTTCTTAAGAAGCCTTGATGAGAATAGAATGCAAAATAGCAACTTTAACATTCTTGGTTTGCATAGAGGCGATCAGAGATTCTGATCAGGCAGTTTTGCTCTTCCCTCAGATGAGCAAAACCAGAAAACCAGACGATACTTCCCGGTAAGCAACGAATCTCGAGATCTTGTCGTGCTCTCCGGGCACAATACACTTTGCGCAATATCTGATACGCATTTTAATTAGCACAGAATCATGTATAAATAAATTATTCGGTACCTAATATCTGATTTGCCCTTCTCCGCCTCCCTCCGTCTTCTTCGCTACCGCTCCTGCGGTTGCTGAAATAAGGAAGAGTGGCTTGCTGCTGGTAGCGCTCTTGCACTGGCGACGGCGTTTTTCTCGCTTCGGCTAATTAGCACGCCGAGGACGCCTATCGGCGGTTAAGCGAACTGCTGATTGACTAAATAAAACAATGCAACCAACCTTCGCGAACCTTGCCCGATCGTTCCTCTTTTTTCTCTCTGTTTCACTTCTTCGACGTCAACAGTACTGGTTTCGCGGCGATTTAAACGTTTGCTTCGTTTGCTTATGGTGAAGATATGTGGCGCCATCTAGACAAACGTTACCAATTGGCCAAAGTATCATTTTTTTGTCAGAGTCCAACAGCTTCTTACTTTCTTATCTAACTTAGACTACTTATATTAAACTATGTCTTGTTGAATCTTAGTTTCACAACTTTTTTCCTATCAATTTAAATTCATAATAATGTGTTAGATTTCTCTCGTTGATTTCCTGTCTCAAGTTTCCTTAGTTTTGCCCTCTTCTTACCTTTTCTTATCTCCTTGGTTTTGCTCTAAAATCTCCTTAGTTTTGCTCTGGAATTTCATGTTTTTTGGTTCTCTGACTAACTCTGATATTTCAACACGCATTTAGGTACCACAAGATTGATTCTGATATGTTTGAGGGTTTGTACTAATGTAATTAGGAGGGTTATTAGTTCAAGCAAGGCACTTAAGGAAAGGTTGCAGTAATGGCGGTCGCAAATCAAGCTATACGCTTTCTCTTAAATTTAATTAACATCTCCTAGTTTGTGAAAGGTCACGGTAATATATCCGACTGCGTGGACGTGATAAAAAGATAAGAGTGCGCCTTGAGCAAACTCGACAACAAGCAAATGATAAATCACTTGGTATTTACCTAGATAGGGCATGTGAAATTATAGTGCACTACAACGGAGAGAAATCAAGTAAACTTCTGTTTCTGTGAAGATGAAAATTTGGTTTTTTAGTAATCCGAGAAGTCTCCAATATGCTGCGACGATTTCAGGTATAAATTCTTCCAAATGTTGTTTCAATCTTAATCAGCTTGGTTTGCTTCAGCTTGCTTCGCTGTTATTTCTTCGGGAATCAATTTGGGTTGGACGTCTCCATACCTGAAAGCCTTGGAGGAAATATCGACGAAAGAAGCTATATCGTGGTGTGCTGTAATGCCTTTGATAGGAGCACCTCCTGGAGCCTTCCTCTCGGCATACTTCTCAGATAAAATCGGAAGAAAACCGACAGTATTAGCAATGTCGCCTTTTATGTTTTTCTCGTTCCTCATGATGGCCTTTACCAACTCGGTTCTTTCGTATTCCATATGCCGGTTCGTCATAGGAGCTGTGGAAGGAGGCCTGTATACGGTCCTGCCAATTTACTTGGCCGAAATCGCGGAACCCGAGGTCAGAGGCCTGCTAACGTCGACAATAGCCGTCGCCGGCATAATAGGAACCCTTTTTATCAACCTAATTGGGCCGCTTTGTACCATTCAGTTATCATCGCTAATTTCATCCTGTGTGCCATTGGTGCACTTCCTCTCCTTTGTGTGGATGCCAGAATCACCTTATTATTACATCAAGAAGTTGAAATTCGAGCGGGCGAGGGCTTGTCTCAGGGAACTGCGCCAGAAACAGGATATCGAGGAGGAATTGGTGTCCTTGATTGCAGCGGTGGGACGACAGGAGTTGGAGGCTAATACTAAACTCAGCAGTTTGTGGAGTGTTAAGAGCTATAGAAAAGGAGTGTTTATCTTTGTGATATTGAATGTCACGTGTAAGTTCAGTGGAAAGAATCCTTTCTTGTTTTATACCAGTGATATTTTTGAGGAAATTGGGGGCGACGTAAGTCCTAATGCTTTGGTGGTGCTGTTTACAGCTTTAGAATTGATAGCTACTCTCGTTGCCATTGCCATAATTGATAAATACGGCAGAAGAAAACTAATGCTGACCTCCGCTATCGGTTGTTGCGCCCTCCTAACAATCGAAAGTATATTCTTTTATATAAAATCAATCTCTCCAACCTCAGTAGAACCTTTCTTATGGGTATCGATCGTATCATTCCTCCTCTATAACATAATCTTTAGTTTGGGCTTGGCTTTCGGCCCTGTTCTTCTCCTAGGCGAACTTTTCCCAACAACCATCAAATCAAAAGCGCTAGGATTAGCCGATACATTCTCGGTGACCATGGGGACGGCTGTTTCGCAAATTTTCTTCTACACCGGCGAGAACTACGGCCGCCATGTTCCCTTCCTAATCTTCTCGCTGTCCTGTTTACTCGGTTCGATTCTGATCTATAAATTCCTCATCGAGACAAAAGGAAAGACGCTGGAACAGATCCAACTGCAGCTCATAGGTAGATAATTAAGCGCCCTGGGCGACACCTAGCGGCCAGTCGGAGCATTCAAATGCTAAGTTCGCCGCGCCGCCTTAATAATGCCGTCTTGTCGATGTTGGCATGGCTGCTATCTGGCCTCACAATGTACCCACAAACAGTTGACATGATGTCACGTGAATAATAGCCTATAAACGTCAAAACACGCTTATTTAAACGTACGTTCTCGATATAAATCATGCGCGAGCGTTGCGGTCTCCGTCCGCAAGGGGGACTGGAAAAACTTCCAATGAAAAGGTTAGGTTAGGTTTATTATCTCTCGCAAACGGCTGTTTGCGTTTAAGGACACAATTTGAAGATTTTTATCGTCGCTTTTGTGCATCGGCGATTATTGTTTGATCACGCTTGGGAAACAAAGGACGTGTGCGCGGATTAAGTAAACATGGAGTTATCTCATTAGTGTAAACGTTATAAACTCGTATGTTATTTAGTTCTTGACTTCGTAACAGCTGGGTAAATTTTTATTGTTTTGTATTTTGTAATATATGTCTTCTTAATAAAAAAGTCTACTGATAGATGTTTAATTTATTGAATCGACATGTTTAGGATTGTTGCTCTAGCGATGTTGAAAAAATTAATTAAAGTAAAGTTGTATTAGAGAATTAGAGATGGTTGTCTGTCCGCGGTACTCTGTGTACTATCTGAAGATTTATTCATCTTAATTATACCGGAGGTGGATGTGATTGTGTTAACTACCGTTACATTAATATTTTTAGACGTAAATGCGATTCTTATCACCTAAATTACCGTGAAGAGTTATCGATAGGTGTTAATCGATATCCAAATTAAAAAAGAAATCCCGCGCTGTAGCAGCCTGAAGGACCGGTTCTCGGAAAACGAAATTAATTGATCACTTTAGAGTTGTCTAAGTTCCCCTCAACAGCATCCCAAGACTCTCTCAATGGGATACCGAATCGTAGAAATGGAATTTTCAACCCATGTGTCGACAATAGTATTAATAATTTTGGAACGGCTGTATATTGATATACAGGGGTGTCGGTGCTCTTGATTCTATCACCGATAGGCGACAGCGTTCGGGTGTGAAGGCACCAGCTTCCCAACAAAACAATCAATTATCCGTTGTTGAGAAATTGTTGGGACGAATTCGGACAGTCATGCCGGTCAATTTGTGAACAATGTTACCGACTCCCGCTAATAGAAACTGAATATCCAAGTCGGCATCCGCGGTGTCACTCGTAGAGCTACGCTTTTCGGCTGACTCACACTCCATAACTAGCGCTAATATTTTTATAAACGCCCCGTGTGTAGTGTACTTAACCCTCAAGAATCCAACCGGTAGCCATTATGACAATTGGTAAATTTACCGGCTTAAGCACCTTGATTTATACCGTTAATGTTACCTACTGCACACTACGGATTATTCTGGACATAGAAGAATAGAGCCGTTAAGTTTTGAACTCTATAACCAATTTCCAGGATTAATCAGTTCTCATTTTTTTTTGCTTCCAATTACTTATTCACAAATTGTATTATGCTAATGATCAGACTATTAAAAAGACTATAGATACCGTCCTGTTCGTAATTCAGCGCTCCTAATGTTATCTTTTGCTTAAGATATAAAATTTCATATCCCGTCTTAATAAACTTAGTCGAACGATAGAGAGAAACGAGTTTCTCGACCTTTTTCTTATCTACTTTAAGGCGCATTAAAGTGCGACTATTCCACTCCTCTGGTCCATTCGAATGTCGTACTTATTACCTACTAGAAGTGGCTATGCTTCGCACACGTTTTAAACAATTCCAGGTATTTTGGTGAGCGGATTGAGTATTAATGAATAAACTGTCTAAGGTTGGCAAGTGCGGGCTATTTCAGTTTCTGGTTTACGTTGCCGTCTCGACGTTATTAAATTACCCATGGGGGGACTCGTTGTTCGTGGGCAGGTAACTAGATGTCGTGATCATCAACTGTAACACCTCCAGCACACCAGGTCGTGTAAACACAGCGATAGGAAGACACTCGGTGTACGCACATTTCACAAGAGAGGATGCCCGAGCCGGCTCCGAGACTCTTTTATGTCCTTTTTGCCCTGTCCGGGGGTCCATTAGGATACCTCAAACACACTCCTAGCATTCGAGGAGGTCACGAGCACTGCCGGTGAACCAAAAAAATGAAGAATACGCCAGCAGACAATCCTTTTGACACGAGCTGGCCGGATGAAAGAAAAAATCCGCTGCAAAATGAGAAAATTGCCGACAGTAAATGTGGAAGGAACCTTTACGAGGGCCCGCTCTCCTTACACACGACTCTGGTATGTTATTAGACGCTTATAAAACAACAATAAAGCGTGAGAAGCCATCGGAAAGGCGGAAACTACACATCAAATCGAGCTATGCGAATTCTTATCGCCTTCTTTGATCATCCACACCTTTTTGGTATTGATGACACCTGGTTGGACACCATTTGAGGTTCTTAATATAAAAGGTATCCCACGGAATCAATTATTACTAGATCTGGATGTAAAAACGGTTTTAGTAAAACATTGACAATTCGATGTGGTATAAAGGTTTCTTATCTTATTATAGGTCTGTTTCACAAGGCGGGAGTCGTAAAACTTGGTATTCAAGGTAACCGTAAAACAATGTTATTACAACGGCAGTTTTTCGAAACGACGACGCTCTAGAAGAATTGCCAGAGATCAAAATCTCTCAATATCTCAAATCTCTTTAGTTTTAACTAACTTTGCGCCTGCGGTTTTGCTCTTTTTTTCTGCTTAGGTAGCTCTCTAATCTCCTTATTTAGGGAGGGCAGCCCCTATGTTACTTAGTTTTCCTGGCAGTATGCATTAGTATAACCCCGTCCTTACTTTGGCTCTTAAATTTGAGCGTTCTCTTTGTTGCTTGGTTTTACTCTCAAATCTTCTTAGGGTATCTCGCGAAACCAATCATTACTAGATCTTGATGTCCTGCATATTCGTTTAAAATGGCTGTAGTAATACGTAGACAATTCGATGGAGTATGAAAGGATCTTATAGGCCTGTCTCACAAGGCGTATGTCGTAAAACTTGCTATTCAAGGCAACCGTAAAAACAATGTTATTACAACGGCAGTTTTGCGATGCGACGCACTAGAAGAATTTCCCGAGATCAAAATCTCGCGGGTTCAAAACATGCTAATTATTTTAATCGCTGCGCCGGATGTTTGGGACGCCGCGGCGCGACGCAAATCACAAACGCCGCCACTTGAGCTTTATTTATCGGCGGAGGTACGGCTAAGTGCACCACAACACACGGTCTTAGATGTAACTTATAATACTGACATATATCTGTGGAATATTTACGATCGGCTCTCGGTAGAGACCGCGACTCGACGTCGACTTAAGCCGCCAGATAACTGGTTTGTTTATTGCGAAATATGAGAAAGGAAACCGTGGTGCGTATGCAACGCGAAGATGAGCAAATTACTATCTTGGAGTAATCTAGAAATAGGCAAGAATAAATATTATTTAAATATCGTATACCGTTACTGTTTGTATGTTAGCTTGCAAATCGCCGTAAGCCAGATCTATGAGATAATCTATTGCAATTTATGGGTTCAAACAAACACTGGAAAAATGGCATAGGTTACGTGTGGCATAACAATGGACCAAGGATACTGCCTGCGGCACACCCTTCACGCTACAGGGTGAGTCGTTGTTCTGCAATTTCTTTAGTTGCGGTTGAACAAGTTCGGTGTGTTTTTTCAGTCTCAATTACAGACTGGTCCAGAACAGTAGCCCAACGAATTGAGGTACTATAATAAGGTTTCATTCACGTCCTCGATTTGAGGTATCCATTACTCTGGGAAATATTAGGTGCACAATTATCGTTGAAAAGTGTGACAATAACATTAAAAGTTAAAAAAGATGGTACGCAATTAGGGGACGGTGTCCCATCGGGTCCGCTCAAGGTGTTACGTTGATTGATAGGCACTATAAAGGGAGCGGTCACATCTTAATTTCTTTCCAGGTTGTTTCCCTATCGCCTTTCGACAGTCCTTGATACCCGTACAAGCTTAAGTGCCCCAACTTGTTTAGATAACGTGATACCCACCACGCCATCTACACTCACAACGGACCTGTCCTCAACTCTTCCTTTTCTACCAAAAATTCAACTGAACAACAGAAACGCCGCCCGAAGAAGTTATATAACGTTCAAAACTATAGTGATGAATGATGATACTCGCAACCAATAAAAACCTTAGCTTTTGCGAAACTATTAGCCATGACAGATAAGATAATTGGTCTATTCACCGTATACAAGCGATATTCAAATCCGTTTCCTGTAATCTTTACAGTTGGCCTCAACGTGGTTGTAAAGACCGCTGTAAAATTCGCGTGCGACCATATACGAACATGTCTGATACCTCCTGTTTTATGTGAAACGCAATAAACTTTGCGTTTAGTGGATTGATAATGCCGTACGCTATGAAAAGTCACGGGTCATTGGTTTTCTATGAATATACGATCTGATACGCAGTCCTTAACACTTGTGGTCCTTCGAGTTGGATGATTCTCTTATAATGAATTTTACGACTTTTCTTTAATAAAACTAAAGATTTTACTTTACCAAACGGGATGCTGAAGTCTTTCCCAATGGAATACACACCTGAAACAAATAAAAAATATATTAATTTTTGATGGATAAACGTGGATTCTTGTCGTTGGATGATACGTTATTCTTGTGATTAATTGAAACATAAACATAACGAAAGGGAAGCCCTGTAAATTGTTAACGCGTTTCGGTAACCGTCATAAAGTAGACAGTTGACGCAGCGGCCTCTCGCGGCAGTTATGAATGAACACTTCGGCGACCGGACCCGACCAGCGTACCCGCCATTACGAACAGCGAGAAACCATTACGGCAATGGTATTTTAATACTATAATTTATTGTTAATGTTGATTCGCATGCGAGCGTATAATATTATTGCCGCATGCGGCGTTGCGGACGCATTCAACTTGTACCCGGGTAGATGGCGCTGTTGTTTTACTCGATTTTTTTCGACGTTATTAGGGGGCCTCGCTTGTCAAAATATTGACGTGCTTGTAGTACACTCTCACATCACTTTACGAGATAATTCAGCAATAGATCAAGAGGCAAACCTTGTCGTTGCTACGTTACTAAGCAGTAATGTCGATGCTAATTAGTGTAAGCGTATAACATTATTGAATTGTCTCTCAATCTGATCTGGTTATATGCTGGGAGTGTGAAAAATAATTCAAGGTTGACACATCTGACAAACGGAACTTTGAATGGATCGAATATGGGTACCAGTATGTTGTAGTCGGTGTATCGAATGGAAATGTATTCCTCGAGATGAATTAATTATTTAAGTGGTTGTCTCGTTGATCAGTACAACGGATACCTACTCTTATCGATTTTTACTAGTAGTATGAATCCTACGGATTTTCTCGAAAAGAGCATACTTATCCATCGGATTGGATGATCGATTAATGGTAACAGCTTTGATAATGAGGTTGACAGTTGGGACGATCATCCATTATGCCGGACAGGCGAACACGGACCTCGGACCCGAAACCAGATCGATTTTTCGTAATGATTTTTATTTTAATGCTTTAATGTGGTCCTGCGAGCAGCGACACGCGGAGGGGCGACGGTGCTGCCGCTACCTTTCGTCCGGACGACGGCCGAACCTGAAATTAATGTCTCTCATTTCGTATTCACAATTGTATTGTAGAGTCTGTCACCTCTGCGCGGTATTTCTCCCATTGATGAATGGAAATTGTCTCTCTATATCCGAGAGTTCTCTTGCTGCCAGTTTTTTCTCTCTCTTTTGAACGTTACATACGCATACCGCTTACGAAATGTCTCTAATATCGACTTAAATAGAATTTCGTGGGCGTTCTAAAAAAATCTCTCACAAGGCATTATTGTTCCGTGTGTATGCTGGCTGGCTGAATGCGTATGCCATTTTGAAACGTCCACGCACAGCAAGAATCCATACTCCGTTGCCCATTGTCTTCAAAATTCGCCTTGTCACATCACATAGATTTCTACATGGAAATATTTGATCGCGCAACCTTATTACAGTTATATCAGATTAGATATAGACATAAGAGGATCACACTAAAGTACCATGACAATAATACTTTAGGAACAATTCAACTGTTTTTTTTTTTACAAACTTATTAAATGTGGACATATAAATGCTTCAATATTCATAATGCTCCTGAAAAAAATAGGAAATTTAAGTTGTATTGAAGCATGTTATGTTATCATATTGTTCGGGCACTATAAATACGTCTAAATGATGCTATGCACTTTGATAAATACCACAATAAGCTAGCTTCTACCCATTTTTCCGACTACATCGTTGAAACATTGATGTGTCTAAACACATAATTTAATTTTGTGAAGCCACGGTTTCTCTGGGCTGCTGGACCTAATGTCAATCATAGAACATTTAATGTCATGTCAGTGGCCACTGACCAAAATCTGCCAATTTGTAACCACATCGACGAAGGCTATGGATTCATTCAGACTGCTTCTATAAAAGCTTATAGCGTCTAAACCGTTAGTCACTTTGTTCTGTAGATTAGTTGACATATTCAAAGTGGCCAAAATCATACTGCCATTAATCACCATTAATTATACTGCTCTTAATCACATGGTCCGTAACATATACAGGGTGTAAAAGGTTTGAGTTCACAAACATTGGGCACAAATGTATTTCATATAGATTTTACAGCTTGTTTTGGTCAACATGGTGTTCCCCTTATGGAATACAAGCGGTGTTTTCTTTCTACTACTGGCTGTTGGTTCAAAGGCAGGTTTTCACTAAATGTCCCAAAAGTCAAATCATTTTAATCGCTGCAGTCATCAACCACATGTGGCTCAAACAATGTTCTCCTTAACTTTGACCTTCGATATTTTGGTTATTAAGAAGAATAGAATAATTTGATATAAGTTTATTATCAGCCAACCAGAACCTATCATCTATCATGCACTCAAATCTGTTATACCCTGTATAGTACAAAGGAAAAACTAGCGCCAATAAACATGAATAGAAACAGTTTTAACCCTGCGTCGTAAAGAGACCACATCTTGCTAGAATGGCTGAGTAGAAAACAAACCACAGTGCTTAGAGATCTTCGAGATAACACGAAAAAAGTCAACCACCATCTTTGCACATGCCATATAGTACTACCTCCAGCAATAAAATTGAGTTTTCACTAGGCAACTTAAAGACATCCTGACCGCACTTTGTCCTCCTTCAACAGCATCTTCTTCAAACCGCAATTTTTTACAAAGTCTATCGTGTGAGTTCCACTATAAATAAAAAGACGAACCCTATGATAATCCACAAAATCCTTCCCGGCTGCGCCAAGTTTGCAACGTCACCGTATGAGAAACGATCAAAACATACAGGAGGAGACCGTCCAACAAATGCGCGCTACCGTAAAATAAAACAGCGAGGTAGAGTCTCGAGTCAGCCACGAAGAAAGGAAATGGTGCTCACGAAGGACTAGGATTCGCGGTTTTATTTAATTTTCGCGCGGAGATTACGTGTACTTACCGGGCTATGATAAATGTTAGATATTTATTACATTTTGTTGTAATCTCCACAGAGAAATGTCCCTCATATATTCAGCCCGGCTCTCCGAGGCGACAAAGACACCACCACCTACGTAGTCCTGCAGGACAAAAATCAATGCTCAAAAGGTGTCTCGGAGACCGGTACACACTGGATAGATAACTGTAGCATCTCAACGTATAGTGCAACGGGAGTGGTTACTGGAATGCATGCCTCATCTCACGCCTTTCACGCACGCCACTGCCATAAGGCTAGTACAATTAAGGTCTGTACTAATTAGATATGTTTTACGGCCAACGTATATACCACACCAGCTTGGTTTATATCTTGTTAGGGCAGTACTGTGGCTAGATAATGCATTGCCATAATTTTTGCCACGCTATTATTAGCTAGAAGGTTTATTGTATGTAGGTTTTTATGTGTGTTGTTGTTGTTTTTTAGTTTGGAGAATAGGCTGAGTGATCAAATGATCAAGAGATAGTTCTTCTAAATACCTATTCAGTTCACAATTGGTTAATTTTTCTTGTCAGCGGTGTCTTTTTTTCTGTGCCTAACGGGTAACATCGTAATTACAGCACACGTCAAAATATTTTTTGCGACGTTATTAAGTTAATCTTCAGTGGAGAGGAAACCATAACAGCATAACTCCGGTTTGTTTTTAGCCTTGGGGATAATGCCCAAATACAGATCATCGTAAATCTAAACGTTTGATGTTTCGTTTCTTGCACAATGGCCGGCAATTAATATTCTTAATTAGAATAACTGTAACCGGTAATTGTTTTAAAAAACTCCTGTTATACAGTTTCGTAATTTAAACCAATTCGGTCCACAATTTACCTAAAAATTATCGGAATTTCATTGATACTTATCTTGATAGATGTACTGTTTCTGTAGCATGAATCAAAGTCCTTTTTATAGCCGCGATTGCTACTAATCGCATCGATCAACATACAAAATCTAACCTTGTATTATTGTCATCTGGCATAATTAAAAATCCACTAAACGATTAATTGCTCATCGTCGACGTCGTAGAGGTGGGTCATTAATTTCTGTAAAAAAGGTGTTTCCCAGAACCCAAACGCGAATCAATTAACTTATTTTTTCCGGGCGTCGATCGTATCTATAGATTTGCATTCTGCGCTTGCAACTTGCTGGATATTTGCATAGTCGCGACCGTTATTTATTAGTTTTGCTTAACTTAATCGCTTCTCTAGTTCAAATTTTGACATTAGACCGTCTGGTATTTACCTAGCACAGGTTCTCAAATTAATAACAGCTTTATTACATAATAATTATAATGTATTCTTGGGATTGTAATGCCAAAAGAAAACTACTGTAATCGATAGAAACAAAATTATAATTTCAACGAAAATACGTCTTTTTAGGTCCTCTGAATTCGTTGCAATGATTTCTGGCAAACCTCTGTGGGTATGTGTCTATGTCTGTGAACGTAGAACGCTTCGGGCTGAAATTTGGTAGGTATACGTATTTAGAGAACCATAGGTTGAACTGTATTGTTTTTGGTGACAATCCGAAGTGGCAAATGTTACATGAGTCTTCTGGAGGATTCATCCGATTGAGCCCAAACTCATACCAACTCATTCTCCAGTGACTTTAAATATGTATACAAATTCGCAGATCAGTGAAATGAGCGTTTGTAGAAGCAGTTTGACAGAATCTATAGCCTTCGTCGCCGTGTTGCAAATTGTCAAATTTTGTCAGACGACATGACATGACTTTAAATGTCAGTATGACAAATGGCATCATGTTATAAGAACTGACATTAGGTAAGGTCTTGAGTGGCTGTGGATTCACAAAATTGAATAATTGCAAAAGTGTTTGGACACTTCATTGTGCCAACGATGTAGACGGAAAGTTGGGTGAGGGCCACTCCAGATAATATATGCAACGTATGTATTTGTACAATGTCTACCACATTAACGATTATGCCAATTATGTTTTACGATATTGGCAACATGTAAGATGAAGGGATCAACTCTCTGTAATAGTTTGTTACTGTTTCTCTTCAGTTGGAGTGCGGTACATGAAAATGGAGGATAACTGTGCGGGAACACCTATGGTCTCTGCATACCGCAGGCATCGCGGATGTCAAAGATCAGCTCTTCGGCGCTTACCCCTCACCAGTTGAGGACGTGAAATACGACCGAGAGTCTCTATAGGTAAGCCTATGCCTAAGCAAGCACCGCACATCTCGTGTACGCGTACAGGACAGATTTATGCGACCATATTCATAATGAGGTTACGCCTGACGGAAATATTCTACGTTGTACGTACGTCCTATATCGCTAACGGATTTATATACAGCGCGAGGTCTTCAGCGCTTGCCCGGTGAACAGCCCGTCGATGGGGAAAAATATGATTAAGTGCGTTATGGAATGCTAGCAGCGGGATTAGTAGTTGGATTTTTGCGTTGCGTCGCCGGCATAGCCGAAGCATATAATAGTCGCCATGTTTTACATTAAGAGCTTTGCCTCTTCCATTGAGGTGGCAGGGGCCACGCGGGTAAAACGGGTAATTGCTTTTAAATATAGACGTGTAAGACCCGCGCCCGGACAAACGAGCTGAGTAATACCGCCTCTCTGCGGGGAATTGAAGATATCGAAATAGGTACATGATGCCGAGAGTGTGTTAAACTTGCACGCTGATATGTTGAATCGTTTGAATGCCAATGGATACGATGTGCAACACACGCGTTTCTATTTCTCTCAATATCAAGGATGGAAAACTAATTTCCAGTTCGAATTTGAACCTGAGACAGAACGGCGAATTGACAATATTGGAACTGATTGGAAAATCATAAAGTAGCAAATTGATGCTCTGAGATGGCATTATTGACATGATTTTATTTCTAGGCTCAAATCATAGCTGTCCTTTTCGATCCTTAATATTTTGTAACATCTAATCAATTATGTACATTTTGTAATACCCTTAATACTACAAACCAGGTAAGATGTGACTATAAAAATTCAGGACAAATGCAAGAACACGCTTTAGTTGGGTATGTATCCTGTTGCCTAAATAATCCCATCTCATGATTCTCTGGGACGCGGACGCTCACGTTAAGCATGTATGTGACGGTGAGTGTTTGTGTGTGTGTTTCCCTCAGTTGAGGAACAATGTAGGTGCACGTTTGCTTTAATACATACCTCTCTATGTAAAATATCTCGCGTTTCGATCTGGCACGAAGTTTTGCGAGGCGGTAAAAATTGGCCGATTTGAAATGCAAAGTGGCAGTAGCGCGGCTGAGGTAGCGGCGGCCCTTGCCGCAAAATCGTAAACATGGAGCGCCCGGAGCCCCCTCTGGCTACCGTATACGTGTGTGCCCCCGTGCTATAGCCGCGGCCGAGGCGCGCAAACCGCACAGGCTGTCTCTACGTCGCCACGCTATCTTCGCGATCGGCGCATTCTTTCCGTATCGATATCGGCACCGATGAAATTTGAATCCTGGGAGTTTGACCAATAATGTGGAACGACACAGCCGCCGTGCCTACTTATCGTGACGTACACTTGACTGCCGACAATAAACAGCCATTGTATTCTTCACTGTTTACCTTTTTATCCACCACCAACTTCACTTTTCTCACCCTTTGGTAGATAGTTACAGAAGTGGTTTACATCTTTATGAATTTATCTCGAGTTTTTTTAATGAGGAGCAATGAAACATCAAGCGACAAACATTAAACCAAAAATTCTATAAATTGATGCAAAAATAATTAGCTTCTAGCTTTAGCATTTTTTTTGAAGAATGATCAATGAAGCATCAAGCGACACATTCTAGCTTAAAAATTGTATTAATTGTTGTAGACACGCTAAAATAGTTTAACGTCAAGGGGATAGTTATAAGAACCGACATTCCTCTTTATGAATATCTTCGTTTAGCAATATTTTGTAAAATAGAGCGGGTGAGGTCAATGCTGCATCATTCAAGAAACCCGCACTATAAATATGCGTATTAAATCGCGTGAATCCTGAGTTGTCATTCGAGTGTGGGTACAGCTCAATAATAATAATACGTGAACCGTTTACGACGATGAAAAGTAGATTCGGTGGCCTTTTTATCCGATTATTCACGGTTCAGCTAGCTCCGTTGGATCACGCCTCTGGTCCACATCTAAGTCTTGATGTGGAAGTTTACTGTTAGGTGGGAGGGCCCGCTAACCCAACAACAGAATCGACTTCATTCCATCGAAAAGATCATCATTCATACTTTCTGAATCGCCAAAGCCCAAGTCAGAAAAATAATTCTTTGTGAGGATACCGGGTACGTTTACTTTAGGATCGCTGTGCACTTTTCACTCGGGTCTTAGCGACGGGTGGCCACCTAATAATTGATTTTTTTTTGCGGCGTGTCTGCTAATAATCATATCTACTATTCAATATCTAACAGCGCTCTTAAATACCTTTTATAGTGTTGTCAATGGATCGCATTGCGTTCTGTCAGATCTATTGTGACTTTGTTAATCTTTATTACGATCTCGTTATCAAATATTGGAAGTTACTTTTTTTTGCGTGTGGGTTTGAAGATGGGATAAAAATAGAAACACGTCTATGGAGTAATCACTTAAGAAACTAAGAGATAATTTTAGAGTTGAATGCGGAGGAAACATTCTTAGTAGTAAATTTGCATGCAACCCATGCTTCGGTATTCAGTAAGCTGTCATTAGATGAGAGCCGTTCATGCGTAGAACGAATATGGTTGTAAACTACTTTCTATTTCTCGTTCGAGGGTTGCGTTTGCTTATTTAAGAGCGTGGAACCGAAATATAATCGCTTATTAATCATCGCGGTTTTTGTTTTACCCTTTTCGCTTTTACGAACGGCGATCGGGCTCTCTCCTCGCCCCGCTCGCCGTTCTTTATTTATCGGATCGTCGCATGTACATGTCTAAGCTGTTGCGTACCTACTTATTTTATTATCACCGCGGCGGTATTTATGTGCCGTGTGTGTGTGCGCGCGAAGAGCTACCTTCGAGGCCTTCGACGAGAAGAGGAAGGTAATCCTCGTTTTGTGAGAGTGCCTCTTTCATTCGCGTATACACGTATAGGGTTTAATGTCTAGCGAAGGAGCCGAGGTTTTAAATTCCGTACCAATCCGGCCCCCATTTGCCCGCCTCTTCCAGTTACCACTACCCGAAACCCTACTCCTCACCACACTTCTTCTCTACCACATCGCACACCCGATTTACTCCACTTTGAAATACTTAAACGATCCTGGTATTCACTATTCACTGACTATACATACCGCAGGATCATTTCTCGGCATTACAATCTAACTATTTGATGTTAATTGATAAATTTGAGCAATAGCAATTAGCGCGTGGTGTCTAATAAATCAAGACTGGTGTATTCCTTTACTTCATTCAATTTCCTGCCGATTTGTCGCTAAGGTATTCATAGGATTGATAAATTCACGCGATCGCATCTGAACAGAAATGCCTTTCTAGTGTCCGTATGGCGAGGCTAGGCGAGCGTTTCTTACTTTTACGTTTGCCTCGGTATCGTAAATAACAAACCGCGAGACGCATCGACTGTTCTTGCTTTCCAGCAATGAAGAAAGTTAATTTATTGTAGGCCAGATCAATTTACATACGCTACTCGCGCACAGGACTATCCGCACACACATACACATGCAATGCTATACACATACTCCTACCTACCTACTCCTAGCGAAATACACTTTCGTATATAAAATTCATATCTGCATAAATATTTTTAATACCCACCGTAAACAACCGGGAGAAATTTGTTATTTTCACTTGTGTGTGCGGCTTTTGAAAGGTATTTGAGAACGAGGAAATTTATTGACGTCGTGTCCCCGGGACATATACGATTTACAACAAATGTTTGTGTGTCTTGGTAACCATTAGCTACCATGATAATTTGCACTCATTTCGCATGCATACGCATGAGGTTATTGATTTCCATTCTTTAAGGCGTCATATCTCAATGACAACCATTACGAAAGTTCTTACTCGGTGGTATGTTATTATTTCAGTGTTGTGTTTTGCATAAGGACTGTTAAAAACTGTAGAATAAGCTTGTTAGAATATTAAAAACTGTGTTTGTAAAGTACTTCTTGAAGGGTAAAAAACCAACAAAGACGTGTTTATTTAACGAAGTGTTCTAATGAGTAAGAATAATGGGTGGAAGCGTTAACGGCGTCAATTAACAATGAGCTTAGTCTGAAAGTGTTAATTGCGGTAAAAATACGCGGAACATTTAAAGTCCACTCGAGTTGAGGCGAGTGCGAAGCTTTTAGTAGAGTCAGAGTGAGGACATATGTGAGTGTGGCGTTGCGCAAATATTTGAGAGACGCGAATATAGCACCGAAGAGCAAGCACGGACCGGTCTTCGGGCAAGAAAAAGCTACCGGGCTTTAATTGCGTTTAAGATTAGAGAGATGGCGGGCAAAAAGTCGGCAAATTAGTCGGACCGCCAGAGGTCGTCCTTGTCGCGGGATTTCTTCGGTCTCGGCCCGGCCTGATTATTACAAATGCGGCAAATAATCCGGCGCGTTTCGCGGATTTAACCCAACGCGTAATCCCGCGAAATATAATGCACTTAATATTAATTGTTACGATTGCCGTTATTTATGGGCCCGGCACAAGTAGAAACATCTACGCCACTGTCCGCTTATGAATACCAATGAGGAATTATGATACTCCGAGCGTATAATCGTTCTACACCGCTATTTTACATTCGACACTGCGGTTACCTTTGTCGAACGCGTTTATAAATTATACCACGGCTAACATATCTCATCGGATCGGTTTATTTTTATTTTGTAAATATTTGTGTATCACCTTTATTTATTCCTCTGTACGCGCATAATTTCCATTGCATGCTGATCCCGGAGTCTTGTAAGTACACGGATCCCCCACTACTCCCCTTCGACAACAACACGAAAACGAATACCGAACCCTTGCTAATTTCTCTCTCTTTTATCGACCCACACTATCAACCATTCACGCAGAAAAAAAAGTATGTAGCATAAAGCATAAGCCATATTCAACCCTCATTACTTTGCATACATTACATACATAAACCAAACCTAAATAATGGAGAGAAGGGATACAGAAAAATTTAATATAATTATATATGACATACTCAGAAAGAGGACGAATTAGAAAGAAATTATAGTCTAGTGACAATGTGATTATTTCAAGCAGTTAAAAATGCTGGCCATCTGTCTGTACCATCTTACTGTAGCAGTTTTAGTACAAGATCCGGACCTAGATCGACCTTCCCTCATCCTTTTTTCTAATAAAATCTATTTTTTATACAATATAATGTATAAATGAACACAATGTCCTAGGGTTGCCGCCCCATATCCTGACAAGGCTATTTTTAAATTAATATTATTTAAGGTATTTTTTTAAATAGTTCCGGTCATTCTTTTTCTTGAAAAATTTGGTACCAATCGAGAGCCAAAGACTTATAAAAAAACGCCAAACTAAGATTGGTAACTGGTAAGTACGAAGGTAACTGCTATTCTGCTTCATTGTCTGGCGTAATAGTAGGCGATAGCACAGCGATAGTGTAAACGCGCGCTAGGCGCTTGTCATGTGAACGTACCCTTTTACTCAACTATTCATATTTAAAATCGCGACAACCCTAAGATATGCCAACTTTTGCAAAGGCAACCCTACACCACGATGTTCGCAAGAAAGCAACCTACATTTTGGTATACAATTGATTAGGAAAAACGATGAGGGTAAATTACTAGTACCAATTTACCTTAAATAATTTGTAATTAAAAATAGCCTTGCCAGGATATGGGGCGGCAACCTTAGCACATTGTGTTCATTTATACCTTACATTGTATGAAATATAGATTTGATTAGGAAAAAGGATGAGGGAAGGTCGATCTAGATCGGGATCTTAGACTATTTGTACAAGGCTGATGATGATAGAAAAATGAGAAGAAGAAAATGAAATTGTCACTACGTGACATCACGTAAACATGTCCAGCATTTTAACCTGGAAATCTACGTTTTTTTGGCATGTTCCATTACCCATTACATCATTTGGATATTTAAGTTTTATTTAGGCATACATTGATGATGGTTACTTTAGTTAGAGTTAAAAAAGTTTGTCAAATTGATTAAATTAAGAAAAAACGTATTTTTAATGTTGACGTACGCTCTCAGAAATTCATGACGATGCGATGGTGCGGGCACACGATGGCCGATTAGCATGACAGTGCGATTGGTGGCTGCACACACAGCGGTGGACAAGTTTTATTGAATATCGCCAGTATTGTCGCAAGGTTGTAAGCGAACTCGCAATAAATATAGCACGTCCCGGTGTCCGTGGTGGTAGTTACTCTAGTGGTGGGTCTCCAGTACCTCGGATGCGTTGAAAATTCATAAACTATTGCCTGCAAAGTACAGTCTCACAACGACAAATGTAAAACTTCAATCTATTAGACCGCTCCGGTTACACACCGCAGAAACAGGGTGTCTCAACACCTACGTCACGAACATTCAACCATCCCAAATATTGTTATGCATTCTTGTTCAATTTTTAACTTTCAAACTTTATTTTAATTCTGTATTAAGCCTGAGTGTGGCCTCGCGGTAAGACGTTGGCGTTGCACTCAGGGGGTCTCCGGTTCGAGCCCGGGGACCTGCTTCCAGGGTGAGGTTTTCTGTGGTTTTCCTCACTCCTTGGCGAATGCTAGGAGCCAAACATCATCTTAAGACGTTCCACAGGCGCGGGCGATAATAGTAATACTCTGGCCTGCCGATGCCCCCTGTAATTGGCGAAAGCTGTTGGGGGATGTTAAGGCTTGGATTATTATTACTATTATTATTATTATTATTATTATTATCCATTGGGCAAGCTGGATGGTACTGTTCCAGAATGTGTATTTGTGGAACACACCGTATGTATTGAAGGCTGCGGGGTAAGCTGGATGGTACCGTCGAGGTATCGGAGTGCCCGCGACATGAACAAGTTGTCAACCGAGGTTGTAAACCTTAAGGCTAGGACTCCGTACGTACACGCGGTTTATATATACAACTCCGATGGTCTCTTAAAAAAGCATTAAACGGATTGCGAGTTGTCGCTGCGACCGGACCTCGCGATGTTTAACGCAGATTTAGCTGAGGGAGCGAAAACCCATTTGCGACGCGCATACCTGGATACCGCATAAAAATTCATTATGTACCAACTTAAGGCGAGAACGAAATAAGTTAAACGTAATGAATCCGCTAATAAAACGGACAATTTCGATTAAGAAAGGTATTTTCTTGTCTTCGGAAATCTCCAAGGAAGAAATTTGAGTAATTCAGTCGATTTATTTGGATGTTATGCAAGAAATTAATAGTAGAATTAATGGCCTATCCGATCCCTCTAATATATGTACTCCTAGTTTAGGAATCCGTGCAATGCCTATCCGGTCTATATGGCGTTAGTTGGTCCTGGCATGGGTAACTTGATTTACGAGCAGTGCGCCATCGTTCGATAAATACAAATCCTCTTACACTAATAACTATACTTACAGGTACACACGCTGCCACTCTGTGGCGTATTTTGTTGCACTGCTTCAATAAATACGATCCATTGTGGACGTGACACGTAAAATGTGTTAACGTAATCAAGCCTTATGGAAAAAAAGCCCACCGCGCTGCTGACTTTGTATATAAACTATCTTAATCTCGCGAGATGGTTTTCGAAAGTTACTAGCGTTTCCCATGAGGTGCTTCTCAACATGGCATTAGATAAGGTTTAGTTCGTTCCAGTTTTATGTTCCGCCTTCGTGTTGGAAATATCAAAATGCAAAAGACTTGAGTTTTAGTTAATACAAACCGTGAATTTATATTTATAGACTATCGCCTGCAAAGTACAGCCTCATAATCACAAATCCAAAACTTCAATCTGTTAGTCCCAAAAACTATGACACGAACAGTCCTCCAACCCTATTAATTGCCAAGCATTCTTATTCAATGCTTTATATTTGAAGTTGATGGTGTCGGTATCGGTTGTAAACTTTGTATTATTACTATTACCTGAATTATTTTATTAAACTGGTAGAGAGGCGACTTTAATAGTGGGTCCGAAAGAGTGTAGATATCAGAGACCTCCGCTCTGCCCAGATATAATTACAACTAATTTGGTACCTAAACGCCCAGTTCTCTCCCTGCAGTACGCCCGGTTGTACATCCGAGAGAGTGATTTATGGCAGGTGGATCTATTAATCTAAAACCACTGGACACGTTACGGTTTTCACGCTACTAATACGCTTTAATAATGGTGAATGGGAATGGTAATAACTCACGATACAATTTTATTGGTTAAAAATCGCTCGCGTACAATACCCGTCCAACTCGTGCCCTACTTACACGATCCACACTATATAATCTTATGACATAATACCATTCTCAATCGTTTGCAATCCCAACGTGTGGGACGATCACTCAATATACATACATACATATATGACAGATTGAAAACATTACCTTGGAAACTGAACGAGAAATAGAAAAAAGAAGGAGAAAGAGAATAATAACAGAATAATTTTATAAACAGAATAAAATTGTTCCACTCATAGCGAGATTATTTTCTGTTTCTCAAGTAGTTAAATATGGTTACTATCTGCCGGTACCATTTTACCGCAGTTGCTTGTGTAAGATTGAGAACGACACAAAAATGACAAGAAGAAAATGAGGAAGAATAAAGAGGATGGAGGAGGAAGAGGAAGAAAAAGGAAGAACAATGAGCAAAGACAAACGATGAAAACCAAAGAAAAGGAAAAGATAAGAAGACATTTTCCAAGTAATCAAATAAACATCTTACAGCAGTTCTTTGAAGAGAACAGATTCGACGTAGAGGTGATAGAAATGGAATGAATATAAGGAACTAGATGTTGGTATTTGTATGTCGTTTTTACGTCCGGCATATTTTTGTTGAAAGCGGTGCTGTAGAAATCTTTATATATCTCGTGATTTCCTCATTAGGATCGCGGTGCAAAGTGCGAATGAAATCTCTACGCTCTGTGAGAGAGCTCGTGGCTAAGTGCAGGTTGGCACGTTGTAAATCGTCTATAAGTTACGGACGGTCGGCCTGTCGGGTTTTTCTGCGTTTTAATGTATTTTGATATTTACCATAAATCGTCTGAGGTTAGCGCTGTTGACGTCCCGCTATTTGCATATTACCCGTTTTACTGTTATTATAAGTTAATTGCGGATGGATCCTGGTATAGGTAATAGAACATAATATCGCTTAAAGAAGCCGTTAGGCCGGGACGTAGGGACTAAATCCTCTATCTACATTCATTCAATTATTGCGATACTTTATTCAATAAATAGAAGCTATAAAAGGTAGACCTGGAATGGCCACTCCAGCAAAACAAAAGATCTGTGGTTATTTTATTACCTAGGACGAATGGTCTGTTCTGCTTTGTGGTTTAAGTTAAAGTATGTTTACAGGACAAAAATAATTTAGATAATAATTATTATTTATTTATGCTTGATTACGTTGTGTAAACGCTTGAGAAACTAAATTGTAAAAATGTTGCCCACCCAGTAGAATTGAATGGTTGAAAGTTATGTGAGTCTTTTTTTTTCATACAGAAAACACGGGACCACCATTCTGCTACGAGCGGAACAATTAGCGCATTAATAAAATTCTAAAAGACATTCCGTAATCCCACTTTTTACAAATTTCCGTGAATAGCGCGCCGGCTGCCGCTCAAAAGCAATAAAGTTTTATGGGCGTGTTGTTTCCTTGTTTACAGATCTAATGCGGCATAATAAGCTGGATATAATTTTCGAAATTTATGCCGATAATTATGTAACAACGGGTCACTTTACAGAAAATGGCCGACGCGATCATAAAACCCTCACGGACATTAGAGCCACAGTCCCACATTTTTCCGCCATTAATGCTCGCTGGGCCTTTAATGATTAATTTTAATCGTTCGATTAGACCTCAAGTCTTCACGACTCCAGCTCTTTGTGTACTTAACACTTCGCTCATAATTGCCTAGTGCTTGTCTTAAGCATTAGTTTACATCCTGATGTAAGGAGATGTTATTTAGACAACAATGTATCACGTAATGCACGCTAATGCGTCATAAAGTCTACTTTCCAAAACTACATATTTCATTCCGATTTAAACAAACCAGATACTCTTCACACTTAACAACCATATAACTTTTATATTCACTGTACCGTTAAGATTAAACTCTCAGTACTTAGGCTATTTCCTCTATAGCATTGGTTGTATAGATATAAAGGTACATCGTCAAGATTCTTTTATCTGTTTCGCATCTCAATTCCCCCTAGGAAAGAATCTTCGGCCATCACCTTTTCTAACACGACGCTTAACACTGAAATTTACCGTCCATGAAAACGAATACTTACGACTAAACCGATAGATAGTCGTCTTTAGTTTGGCCAAATAGTGTGCAACTTTAAGGCCAACGGTCATTCCAAGAAGTGGAATTGCTTGGCCCGGGCGTCTTGATGCATCAAACTCCATACAGCACCGACTTTACCATCCGAACATTAACATATAAACGGCGGTCGTGTCCACCGCCAATGCCTGCCTGTCAATTTATGGTAGCGCTAAAGCTCAGACAGGAATGGCACTATCTTGCGGCTGGTTCACCTCTTACCACAGACTTCGATTGCCAAGCCTCTTTCCGAACTACGTCTTAATTAACATGTAATTAAACAATACCTATTAAGAGATCCTGGGAGAGAGAGAGGAACAACAACACTATATGCAGAATCGTTTCGATAACAATACCAACGATTCTAACTGCATTCACACCAATGATGATGGAAAGGCATTACTTTAGCATGTCAGATACAAGTATATTGCACATAGCATTCTGCTATTGGTAATTTAGCCATATGGTAAAACCCGGAAGTATCTCAGTGTAGTCGCACAGAAGCTTTCAGTCGTGTACATCCTTACTTATGTATCTAAGTTACATAGACTAAATGCATTCAAACCACATTGAAATCTAAGAGTTATGAGTAGTGAAGATGGTTCGCGATAGTAAGATGGCGAATGGTGTTCTGTCCTCACGAGCATACAATGGCAAATTTGCTTAAAGTTGAGGCGGATCCTTTTATGACGCGACGGCGGTGAGGACTGGGAAAGGACTGCAGCAGCCGGCAGCAGCAGCCACCGCTCGCTGAATCTGAATACAATTCTTGAAATTGCACAATCCGTGGCGAGTAAACTATTTGCGTCCTTTGTGCAACGGTGCCGTGTTAAGTGCTGGCCGCGGAATGCCATAGATAACCATTTAAAGACAAAATGCACGTCCGATTACTAAAGGATGAGTTGTTCTGAATGCGCCTCTGTAGCATTCAGAGCCGAAGTTGCGCACGATTTAAGGCCCAATTTATACGGTGGGTCCAACCGAGATTCAAATGCACAAAAAAATTCCTGGAAGTCTCCAAGAAATCTTTGGGAATTTTCGCACAGATACTCATATCCGACATGAATGACCAAACGTCTGTTGCAATTGTTTTGTAACATTCAATCGAGAAGAACATTTCTGGAACTCCTGTGGACGACGTGACACGTAAAATAGATATTGCCTATGTATGAAAATCACTTCTTATATGGTTGGTATAGCTGAAAAAACTGAAACCCTGGAACTCCCGAAAAAAAATAGATACTCATATCCGGATTGAACGACCAAACGTCTGTCGTAGCAATTGTTTTCTCGCTCGGTAAAGTCTGGTTTATGCCGTCGGCCGTTGCGGTTTATCTAAATGCCCTTCTGGCTGCGAATGGACAAATCGTCATTGTGGATTAATAACGTCATAAAGTGTCGAAACGACACGTACTGATCGCTTCATGTACATATACGTATCCAGGTTCAAGTTTGCGGTCTACGGACAGTTATTAGCTTACGTACGCTGTTCATGAGGGTCTAGGTAACAAATCCACGTATCTATAAAGGTAAATATGTAGAAGTGAGACTGCCGACTGCCATCGGGGTAAGTGCTTCTTCTATTTAATTACATGCTGATTGCATTATTTGAAATGATGTTTGCTGCGTGCGTTGCAGTACAGGTTTCTCGAGATCTGGAACCTAATTTTCTAAAACCTAGGAAGATACGAGATGATTCACTAACACTAAGAAGAAAGTGAAGGATTAAAGAAGAAACAAAAAAACGCTCAAATATCTTTGATACCTTTGGTCTAGGCGGTATGTCACACTATCTATACAGCAATAGCCGACAACTGTTAATTTATGCATGTTAGCCGGTAAAACCAACAGAAAACAACTGGTCTGCCGAGTTCTAATGCGGCAATAAATTATGGGGCCGATTACCGAGTCTGTGGCTGGGCAATTGGAATTTGCAGGAAGCAATTTCCAGTGTTTACAAGGAAATCCTTTTTTTCTAAGTCGATGGCACACCAGCAACAACAAGAGCTGGTCCACGGCATGGGCAATTGTTGCCGCATTAACAGTTGACACGTTCGCTGCCATGACGCCCACAACAACGCCAATGCTAAACTAATTACTGTTAGAGAGAAACAGTCTCAAACCGGAAGATCTGACGTTCAATTTGCCTCAGCAATACATCAATAGAGGCAACGATGTTGCGGTCTTGTACAAATTATAACTTGCGTGTTTTAGATAAACGGTCTTTACGTTTTACAAATGTGCACAGAAGTCAACCAAAAGAAGAGTATAATTTATACTATCAATAGGTAGAACCGATTTTACTAATACAACAATTAAAAATAATAAAATTACCGATAAAATAATTATCGTGTATTAAATTATGGTACTCACTCACACGCACACCTATGAATAGAATGCAAAACCTCTCGCTCACCTGAAAAAAATAGAATAAACAAATATTAGACTTGCACCGTAGCAGACACAGTAATTTAACAATAAATTCTGGTACGTTTCCCAGTCATGTTATTTACCAACCCATCTAATTAAATATCGAGCGTATACGGTTGGTATACGTGCTCGAGCATCTCAGCACCGCAAACTCACTCGGTTATTACGTAAAATTTATAATCTTTGGACAATTATTGGTACGGGTTTACAGCAACCTATTGCTTTCCTTTCTAAGATCCTCAACGAACATGATCATCGCTCTACGGTCAATTCAGTAATTGATAATTGTGTCATTAAGAACGATCACGTTGTGGAACCGTTGCACCTGTCACCACAATAGAAAATTTGTGGTTTAAACGCCTTTAGGTGATATGCGGAAATTAGAGGTTAGATTTGTTATCTGGCAGCAGGTGTTAGTAATGTCATTGATGGAGAATGTCTTTAATTCTTTACAGAGAGCCGACAGGATGTGTTTAAAACATGTCTACTTCTTTTTATCTTTAAATAAATTCGTCTGTGGATATATTGTTTTCTTCGAACATTATCGAACAAAAACTGTTGCAAAATAGTGTGTGTCCTGGTATTCAACATATTCTAGTTTTCTCCGTATTACGCCGCGATTAATGTTACCCATTTCCCGGATAATCTGCGCCATATTGCCTTTAACAGGTGGGAAAGTTTGATATAAGTAGCAATTCATTTTTATTGCATACGTCGAGATATCATCGCAAATTAGATGTGGAGAAATCGCAGAAATCTACGCGCTATTAGGCCTCTAATCGTCATATTGAAATGGCTAAAGTATGTGTGGTTGTTTAGACTCTGTGGAAATTCACAATCTAGCTAATAAAGTACGGTGAAGTCATTTGATGTTTTCGTCACGATGTCCCCTATACGTTTGACTTATGATTATAACTTTTCATTTCTATTCTGCTTTGGAGATATTATAAGGAATTGAAACGGTTTTCAGAACGACTTTGTTCGTCGCTGTACTTTTGCTTTGTTAATCAGTCAAAACAATATTTATTTGAGTAGCAAATTATCTTAATTAATGACTAGTTTTTATAGTCTCCGAATCCAAGACGAAATTAGATTTCCCGAAAAAAGTATCAATTTTCGGAGTCAACGAAGCGACATCTGGTGCACGTCGGTGTCGATTTTCAATCAAACCATCGTCGATATTAAAATTCTTAAGGGGCGACAATTCCCGGAACGGCCGTGACGAAAACAAAAGGTTTAATGAGGCGGGTTTCGTTTGTTTTACCGCGCAAGTAACAGCTTGACCGAAGTAGGCTAATTTTTTCTCCTTACGCGTCCGAAAACGAAATCGAGAAAGTGGAAAGTGTAATTAAATCTTGTCTGATAAGTAAGGAGACTTAAGATGACTTTTTCGTCCGTTTGTTAATTGTAAACGGGTCGACAATTGCGATAAATTGGTAAAAACGGCTTAACCGCTAATTTATGCGTCGGCTAAGAGCATAAAATATAACAGTGGTTTATTAGGGATTTAGAATCTTGCCACCGAATAAAATTATCATTAATTCAACGCTTAAAAAATAGCGTGAACATTGTCCGTGATCTGTTTACGAGCGTCCCATCGCGGGGCCTTGAATAATTCTCTGTATCTCCGGTGCAACACACAAATAGTGTTAGACCCGTACCTGATGCCAATGCACTTATTACTCATAGATAAATTTCTTGAGAACAACCGGAAGGATTTTGAATTTACTACTAGTACCGATAATAATAAAATATTTGCTATTCATAACCATATCGGTTGAATATAGAGTTTGCTGCTTAATTTTTTAGGTATTTTTCACAGTATGTTACTAGTTGGTATGGTATGGTATGGTACCAACAAGGTATCACTGATGTGGATACCAGGGCATTCAAGGATAAAAGGAAACGAGCAAGCCTACAGCCTAGGTCGAGAAGGCTCCAACGCTCCCTTTTACTGACCAGAACACAGATGTGGATTGACTAAAGGCCACATTATGAAGCTGGTGCAAAAATGGGAAGATAGAGCTAAAAAGGGTCACTGGAAAACATTCACTGGTATGAGACAAGCAAAGGCAACCATTACCTACCTTCTGTGCTTGTAAAGCCAAAGAGTTTCTCCAGCTACAACAGCCTGATCTCAGCTGCAACCTGTAGATTCTAGATTCTACAGCACCCGAAACAGCAGAACATATACAATGCGAATGTTTCGCACTACACGTGCTAGCCTTGGAGCTGTTACAATTACGCAAGAAAAACTGGCTCAACAAACTCCTCAAACAATAACTGACTTCGTGAAAAAGCTGAAAATCGACGGACCCATGCACACCATACTAGTTATTCCTCAATGAAATTACCCAAACTATTTTGTAGCAACAGCTATACAATTATATATTAGTACCTACTACTAACATAGCACAGATTCATTCTGAACACTTTTCGTTTCTTAATTGGCAGCATTTATTGAGTGAAGGACATGAGGAGTCGTCTATAAAGGAACTACGGGAGATCTGTTCTGTCGTTGGTCGGCGGGCCTGAAATTTGCATCGACTTAATGACGTGTACGTATACAAAGTCTGGCCTGCCTATTCCATCGAGGCCTTTACGTATCTATAATCACGGGGTTGGTAGAAAAACTTTACGTCGAGGTCCAACCAAGCACGCGTAGCAATGCTGCGAGATGTTTTCAGAACGAGCTGTTCACACCGGCGCGCCGCGCAGTGCGCTCTGGCGGCCGCCGCTCTCTCTAATCACGGATCATGAAGCCGTGTGGAACCAACCGACGTACAGGTATCGGCTTACCGCGAATATCCGAACGGAGATGGTGAAAAAAGCACGACGGAAAAAAGCTCTCTTTGTTCTCAAATTGTAAATATAATACACGTCCCGTTGCGGTTTAGAATCGAATCCGAATGGAACCGCTCCCCTCGCCCTCTGATGGCAGTGTAGACAGTTGTAGAGCAGCGCCACCTGTGCGGCTATCCGCCCGATTACCATGCACTTTTTCGGTCCTTAATTCCCCCGATGGTAATCCGTGTAAAAACAACATAAAGTGAGCATGACCGACCATCGTATTTAACGTTCCACTATTTTGTTTCAATGTGAACTACTTTCCTCAATATCCAACATAAATTATATCGGTAATTCTACAGAAATTGTCATTTATTTTAAACTACAGAAAAATGTATATAGGTACTTACTTGGATAGGCATATTTGCTTTTATTTAAGATTATATGAAATACTGCTTCGACTTCACCATATTATTTGAAAAAGAAGACAATACAAGTTCTTTATTTGAGAAATATCTTCGCTATGTGATGTAGCTAACGCATGGGTACATGTTTTGTTGTGCAGTGAAGTCGGTGTGAAATCTTGATTCAAGAAATATCAGATTTCTTGTTTCTATATGTAAAACTAGGATAAATTTGTATTTCTGCTAAGCACTACATAGTAGCACTACATTCAAGTTCTAAAACTCTGTGCATATATCTGTAAAGTTCACAAGGCTAAGAATCTGCAGTTACTACTAAAAACAGAGGGCTCCACTTAGGCAAGAGACTATACAGATTTATATATTAATGCAAGAGAGGCCTTTGGCCGATCCAAAAGCTTTACATGTCGTGATGGATACAATAAAATATTATACTTCATAAACTAAATATATTATACTTCATAGTAGGTATTACTTTTGTTCCTATGACAAATAGAATTAATTAATTTTAAAATATTTAATATGGTTTATTTCTTATTGCTTCCATGTAGCAACAAAGATGAAGATAATATTCTTATACATAGGTAAGTATTTATGTGATAAGGCAACGACATTATAGCTCTATTCAAGAAACTAAACATCATTATCTCAAGCATTCCTGATTTCAAACAATGCACTTCTTTTACTAGCAAACAAGTACTTTATTTGGATGGAAGCACAATGCTTTGAGTGAAGTATTTCTATTTCTGTGTACGTAAATTTGAGTTTTTACAACTAAATAATATCTAAACATGAATTGTTTATTTAAATCATAATTTTAAACAGTTTATGAACGCCATGCTGTCTGTTGGAACGAGAATGTGGTTTACTATTAGAAGAATCAACGGTGTAAACACCGGTGTTTCTAAGTAATATGTAACACGATATGCAAGTTTTGCAGTCGCATGCTTGTGTTCGGCATAAAAGTGTAAATTAGATGCCACAAGGGCGTGTGCAGCAGCGAACGAATTGAGTTGAAGTGCAGAACCGCAGCAATGAGATTATACGAGCGTAATATATAATTTTCCAGCGCAACGGTCCACCGTCCGACTGATCATAAAACTTAATTATAAACTAATTAGAAATAAGTATAACATCGCTGCGGCAACCATATTGAACTATTATTTACACCACAGGTCAGTCAACTGACCTGTGCCATAAATAATTGCAACTGAAATCAATTTCCAATTGTTTATCGGTTTATCTGTAAAACGAGAACAACATGAGCTAAGCAATTAGCAGTGATTAGTAAGTAAGAGCTTGGTAATTAGAATTGACATTTTACAGTATCTATACATACCTATGACACAGGTATGATAGTAGCGCACTTGTAGTAGGTATTAATTAAACAATTACAAACACTATCATAACGATTACTGTCAATCTAGTGGAATTAAATCTTACTGATTTGGTACTGAAAATGTTAATTTTTAACTGAAGTAGTAAATATTTGATATTTCTTAAAGTAGCGTATATATTGTCCACGCCCTACTGGACCTACATTAAACCTAGTATTAAAAATTCTAAAATACCAAAAAAAATGGTACAATAATATTGTGTAAATAATTTCTTTTATATTAGGCCATTAATTCAAAATGTTGACAAAGTATTATAAAGCCAATATATAAAGTATTTTTTAACCAATATTGCCCCCATATTGTTGTGCTACATATATAGCTTGGATATCTTCACCCTCGAGGTGTATCTTGTGAAAGCATGGCGAGAGATGTGTTATTTGGCAAATTATAGGGAGAAATATAGGACGTTTGGTAATTTAGGATCGAGTGGTTTGGGATCCCGATCCATCCGAGATAAAGGTGAGGAAATGGTCGGAAACCACAGTTACGTGGTGGCGCGATAGTCCTGCATTCCAGCAGTCGAGTCGGTCCGTAGCGACGTTAAGGACCGACAAGGATCGGTATGGGTCAACAAAAGCGGCGGCGTTTCGATACTGTAACAATTTAATTTCGCCTTATAATTGTATTCTAACTGTCCGCGCAGACGGTAGTGTTCCGACAGCGGGGGGTGCACGATTTGCGCTCCAACCTCTCTTCCTGTACACCGGCGGACCGGTTTCTTGTCGCTTCATATTCCTTTTGTCCTATCGATTTCCAATAAAGATTACATATTTATTCTATTACCGCGGTCCGAGCCGTACACCGAGAACCTAACTGTTTGGTACCGAGCGGACGAAAAGGTGTCCTTAACAGCTTTCAGGATCTCTACTAAGTAATTCCGGCGATACCGCTACACAAAACCACTTAATCAATCAACGATTCCTAATAAATCATGCATATAGTGACATATAATCCAATAACTTAGTTAAAATATCGAAAAATGTACACCAGAAAAGGTGAGTTCAATGGTAGACGGGAACGCAAATCTCTTGCTTAGCTGGATTCCATAATTTTAGTTTTACCGCTAGACGGCAGCACTTAATCAATAGGCCATTATTCACTTCTCATGCATAGAGCACTTAAGCATTCCCATGATTGTTGTTCAGCTGAAAACTCGCTCTTAATTACTCGTGTTCTATTAGCGAAAACGATTACCGACTTCCTCCGGTCCTTCTATTCCATTTATCCTTGGTATTAAACGTTTCGATAAAAATACGAGATAAAATGGTTTGTACATGTGTTCACGTTATAAGAATAACAATAATCATATATATCTACAACGCAGCTTTAGGTGTTGAATGCCATTGAGATAACCGCGCAGGTGTTACCATGAATCATTCAATCTCAATTAAAAATCCTTGATATCGAATCATGAGCTGTCAAAACAGTTTCTGTTACATTTGTATTTTCTCAGCTGAAATACTTCCGATAGAGACACATATTACGACAAAATATTGAGAGATTTGTTGCGTCTTTTTTTTTGGGGCGGAGGAGGAGGCAAAGAAAAAATGGTGAGACTAACTATTCCGGATGCTGGGCAAGTTCGATCGGTCCCAGAAGTGATGACGGGCTCGGATGACGCCGATTTTGGTCAAGTGGGCGGCGACCTGTGAAATTGCCCCATCGGGGATCGCAGTTACCTGGGTTTAATTTCAGGAAAATCACTGCTCGAATTGATTTTTGAAGTGGAGGTCACCGAAATAAACATAACAAAAAATAAATTAGTTTTTGCGCCATCTTATTTTTGTCCGATTCTGTAGGTACCCAGAATTATCAGGAGATTTCTTTCAAAATTAATTTATCGGAATAACAAATGTACCTATATAATTTAATAAGCCGTATCTAGAATTTGTCTATAATTTGCTGAAAGAATCATCAAAATCTACCAAAAATTACAAGAGTTAAACACAAACCCTGAAAGTGTTCTACACTACTAGGTTTTAAAGTCTCCAAATGAGAGAACCCAGAAGTGGTTACAATGGCGATAAATACCCTGTCGTGTCTATAAATCGTCGTCGTTACGTAAAATTAGAAATTAGAGACATTGCGGCGGCAGTAAATAAAGCGGCAAGAGCGTTTAGAATTTGCGTGAAGAGCGTTGGCGTACGTCACAGCGTAAACGTATTCGTAATTATATTTATATTGTAATGGACATTACGCCGTGTGTGGAACTTATGCCGCGATAAATAACTACAGTTCAGGACACCCACCATGGCCGAGAATCGATTTCAAAAATTTATCGCCTGTAATTGTCGGATAAAATATCGGAGATGCATTGTAAGTCACCATCAGTGTTGCTGAAACTGCCACCCCGTATGTAGGTGGTCAAAATGGCGGGAACAACCGCGACTCCCTAACATGGTAGCATTTTGGCCAAGCGCGGTTTAAGGGCTTTAATTACTGGTCAAAATTCTAATTCATC
Organism: Aphodius granarius; assembly: GCA_963971325.1. NCBI lineage: Eukaryota > Metazoa > Arthropoda > Insecta > Coleoptera > Scarabaeidae > Aphodius > Aphodius granarius. The sequence continues at coordinate 14,857,872 of OZ020226.1, forward strand.
AAATCTCTTCCAATTTATTCGAAGGCAAAACTAACTGGGTTCTTTTTCTTGAACCTTGTGAACACATTTTCTGACTACTAACTGACGCGTTTAAGTATTTAACATTTAATAAGGGCTGATAAAGCAAGACTACTCAAATGAAACGAAACACTTATCAAAACAATAACATCTATTAGCAATAATAATCAACAATCCCGTTTGATAGGTTACACAGAAAAATGAATGAAGGTTTGAACATATTGACGTTTAAATTAAACATAGGAGTTGATTTAGACAGACACACTTTTAGCAGAAATATGAATAATTTAATTTACAATGAAATGCGAGACGAGTTGAAAAGACTTACCAGGGATAAACTTAAGCGCCTAAGAACGCTCCACAAAAACGTGTACTTTACATGACTGTGGTTGAAATGAGAAGAGCGAGATCTGCTCGTTTGCATCCCTCGACCCCAAAGGAAGCCGGAAGCATTTCTTCTTAGCCAATGACAACTCTTCAATTTTAAACTTATAACACGCCGTCAAATCCTAAACCAGATGTTCAACCCTAGCAAAAACCTTTGACATTCCCGAATGTTCTTACAAATATCTCGCTTAATTTGATCATATCTTAATAAATAAATAATGGGTTTCCGACCCATTACACGTATCGTGTACAAGACGCACAACGGGTAAAAATATGTATTGCAGGAGTTTTTGATATAAGAGAATGGAACTGAAACCCGTTATTAATTAACAATGCAAGGTAATGACTTAATTTTCGCGCAATTACAATTAATATTCATTATATTTCTGTATGAATAGTAGGAGGTTGCAAGACAGCGGTACTGCATGTTACCTCTTGTATTAGTGCACACATGTGGCCCGAAGTGAGATCATATTGACCGTGGTTTAATTGCATGTGCGATTTGTTCACCCACATTCCGCCAATGCAAAATCTTAATTTGCATTAATCAACGGTTACATATTAATAAAATTAACAGATACATTAACCGGTGAACCCGGGTGGCACACATATCCGCGGCCGCTCCTTCGCTTGTGTGACTTATCAATGATCAAAGATGGCCGACTGTCCTACCTATTGACATATGTGACACTCTAGTTTGTGTATCCGCCAGCTATGACCGAGAGCTAAAAAAATACAGAGTGCAGGTGTTTACCAATGCCACCGAGATTGATTTCTCATTTAAATTGCATGCTAATCCGCATCAGGCTACGTTCCGTGTCGTGCTATTCCATATTGAATGCTGGGATGTTTGCCTCAAACAGATCTGCGAGTTATGATGCGAAACTAGAGAATTACGTGCCTCGTTACACGCGGTGAAAGCTGAAGTTTTTGTTGGAATATAATGACTGTTGATAGTAATTGTGCTATTAAAGTAATTAGATTAATATGCTGATTTATACAGGTGTTCCCAATCTTTGACACTCCCTGATCAACAGAGTATCGAATCAATTATCAACAGATTTACAAAACATAAATTGAGATGTAATGTGCAAATTATTGCCTATTGTCTTTCCCAAGATAATTAGCTCTTTGATGTTTCCATGGTCAACGCTCCTCCCATGTATTTTGTCAATTGTGTTAAATACCTACACATCCATCTTTTCTATAATCTACACAATCCAAAACATAATTAGAGTGGCCCCCATCCAACTTTCCGACGACCTTGTAGGATCGTAAATTCGTGAAACAGCCACTCTGGATCCTAACGCAATATCATTGCCCGTTAACGCTTATCCAAATTTGACAATTCGCATCCATAGCGACCTATGGATGCTACATTTTTGATTAACTATGTAGAGCACAAACCCGACGGGTTCACAAAAATCATAACCCGCGCGCAGAGCAGAACAAAAACCCAAGGAACAATACAAGAGTAACATAAACACGGCGAGAAGAATCCTCGAGTAGAAAAACCAATGAAGAAATTTACTCGGCCTACCAGATCGCATTACTCGTTGTCGAGTTACAAAAGGTATATTAATTACGGATAGTGCCCTGACAGCGATGGCGAAATAATGCGTTTTCGCGCAGATCGGAGGCAGATACGGCCGCGGCAAGTATAATCAGTTACCGCGGTGCTCCGGCGACCATATTGGATGGCCTTCGGAAGAAGGAAGGAATGGGTGCGCTACACACCTAAAACGAGACGTGCTGTGCGGTGTGACGCGGCTCGATCCGCGCTTTTTTGCGTCGCCGCCGGTTGTCCCTGATGCTGATACAGGAGACATGTAGTTACCAGAGTACAGGTCGGTCCCCTTTTATATTGATTGATCAATGGACACATCTCCAAACAAGAGTACTTTTCTAGGATTCTAATTCTTAGTCTTTTCGCCACATAAATTACTTCTGTTTAAAATGATTCAACGTTTTGCATGAACTGTTAGATTGTCGAGTTTTGCGACATTTTTGTTGTTACTTCCATTCTTACTAAACTTGTAGTTTCCAATCATTTTTCATCTTTTAATGCTAAATTATAAAGGATATTCCACGCAATCAAAACAACTCGAAAACGAAAAGCAACAGCTATGAACAATCCTGATCAACCTCTATAGTGTGAATCAAAGCAAAAAGTTTCTTAAGAATACAATTTGCAAGCGCACGCGGTACCTAAATTTGAACAATTCATTTTAGTGCTCGTTACTGTAGGGTAATGAATGCGAAAATCTGACAAGGGAGCATCAGTGGCGGTACGTGCTGTTGGAGCTCGAGTAGTAAAACTGTTGAGAGTTGAGGTGGCTCACATTTTTCCCGAAATGAGCGAATTTGTATGCAGTAACGACGCGCCGGCACCCGGTTTCTCTTATTGTGAGCCCGCTAGCTAGCTAACTGTGTGCCCACGTCTTCTCGTTCCGAAATATTGATATAATCTCGAAGATAAGCGAACCCTTTGAGATACAACACTCACGTAATGTCCGCCACAGAGGTCACGGTATACTCACTCTGTGTGAGATCTTGCCTCATCTTTCCCGAGGAACACGGCTCACGAGGACACTCGACAGAACTGTATCATTGTATTGTCGCCATACCTCCTTTTCATTGATGCAGAAGTGAACGGCATAATAATATTCAATTACCCGATTTCATATCGATGCCTCCAACGGTCAATCACGCAGACTCGTATTCAATACGACCGACAGAGGTCGCTTTTTGCAACGCGCGGTATGTTAATTATACGAATTCTGATACGTCATCAATTTGGGATCTCGAATTTATTCTCGAATTATCACGGTTTTCATTATTGCCGATGAAAAACGTGTTCATTTCGTGAGTTTAATTTCTTTTTTGTTGTTGTTCAGGTTTGTGTTCTATTGCGCCATTAAAATCTCCGTTGAAAACAGTAAACATCAAGTAAGACGTGATTAGTACTTAATTGGAGTAATATAAGATGATCTCTTGTAGATCTGGATGTTTCTAAATTAAGTATCAACGTCAACGAATGCAAAAATACAATGGTATAGGTAAGTAGTCTTAAAAGGGAATGATTCTTAAGTGACATGCGTAGAAATCAGAGCTTTTCAGGGTCAATTTACAAAGTTGACAGAAGAAGAGAGCGTTATCACATGGCAAACTCGCGGGATTGGCACTAATTGAGGAAGGCTTGACCGTAGCGTGATTGAATAAGAAGGGTCCCCGTTTATGGAAAGAATGCGCCGAGTTTTCTATTTTTTCGTTCCGCTAGTTGATTTAATTGCGCAACCGCAACATCCATCCTTCCACTAATTCAATAATAGCGCAGATCATCTGATAAAAGACTATAGATTTCATAAAATTCAGGGAAGGAAACTTGACGAGATTTATTGGACGCCAACTTGCTCACTTAATTTGTTATTTTCTCGACAGGAGCGCGCGTTTTTTTTTATCTAACGTACCTACTCAGCGTCGCCTAACGGTACATTTCGAATGATCTCCACGCGACATATTTAGAGCTAATGTTTGTCCCAAAGCAGTGATAAATAACCCATTCTTTAGCATCCGTTAAGATTCGTTTTGATAAATTCCTACACACCGCTGTTTCCTACATGGAAAAATTCCATTTTGAGCGAATACATGTCACAACGCTCACACGCTCATGAATGACATACAAGCATTGATCATTTTTAATAGATCCTCACTGAATAAACTAATGGAAATACTAATGGAATAGTTTCGAAATATGATGTTCTGGAATGATGTTACAGACCATTCTTTAAGTTTCCTAGTTTTTGATGGTTCTCGACTTCTTCCTTGCTTAGGTGATGATTTTCATCGTTTCTCTCCCATGATGGTATCTTATCGTGGTGTAGGAAGGCAGCTATTATAATTAATAAAATGACAGTGTGAGATATTTCAACATCCTGGGCTTATTCCAGGGTCCTGTTTTATGGCGGTCATAACGTTTTATATCTTTATAACTCGTCGTAAACAATGCGTTCGTTTTTCCGTTGATGGTATACCTACCGAGGGGAAGAAAAAAAAAGTGCTAGACATGGTAGAATATACACGACACCCACACATAGCGGCGTAAGTCCGGATATATTCCATTAAAAATGCATTTCTGCTGGCGATAGTTGATCTCGGAGTGAGGAGATTGGTGCGTGCGCCCAACGGGGCGGATGGACGGGGAAATCGCTCATTATACGCGGTAAACACAAGGCCATTTGAGTGAAAAAGACCGAAAGTAGTAATTTTACCGGCCCGTATGCTGCTATTAAGGCCACTTTTTCGAATGTCCTTCGCTGAAGTGATCATCATTAGATGGCCATTTCTTTATCTGTTTCATGATTTTTCGTGTTTCTTCTTTTGTCTATGCGAACGAGAAACCAGCTCCCATGGATCAAACAACAGATCAATCAGACCTGCGAATGGAAACAGCGAATGGAAACAATATTGTTCTAGAATTGTTGGTCCCCTGGCAATTTAAAATGCGTATTCCAAGTTTCAGGCCGATTCCATCTTTCCTGTTTTACCTGTGCTAACTTTCCAGAAGCTTTAAAGAAGTAGAGATGATAATAATAGTAGCCAAAAGAATCCATGTAAGAATTCAAGCAATCTCCTTCTAATATGTCAATTCGTTGAGTGCGGTAAAAGGAGGAAAAAATGGGGATCATGACTGTTGAGTGTTACGTGGGTGTGGGCGGTGTGAACCATGGCTTAATAGAGCCTATTTCTCTTCCATTATTCGCCTATCAACAGTGTTTGCTTTACGGCACAATTAAAATATATTGCCCAGCATAAATCACGTTTATGCACTGTCCGATAAACGTTTATTTGCATCTGTTTATTGTTAAACGTTCCGAACAAGGTCAAGAGCCGATTGCCATACGATTTGTTATTAATTACTGGGCAATTTTACCCCGCGAACGTAGTCCCGCCTAAGTTCGAACGCGGGCGCGTGTGTGTGTTCAAACTCGATTTATATGCCAACAACTGGCAATTAAAATAATAAATACATCAGCAATCGTCACGCGGACCCTGGAAACGATAACCCCGGGCTCACAGATCCATCGAGATAATATTGAATAAAAGTAAGAGATTAATATCACGTATATATGGAATGTTTATTTAAATTTTTTAGATAAGACGCTTCCGCGCCTATTTAGTAGACTTAATTGACTTGTTAGATTTCAGGATTTTGGATTCAATAGGTGCGTTTTTTTTAAGGAATCATTATAATATACAAATAACAACTCAATAAATCTTGAACATTGTCTAAATTGCCGGTTTTGTATGTATCCTGAATATGAAATGAACGGTTAGCTTGTACCAACCAGACGCCGAACACAAAATCAAAAGATGACATCACATTAAATTCTTGAAATAACTTAATTTGGGTACCTAGTATCCCAGGCACGCACGCCCATGCACGTGATCATGAACGCTGGTACGACAAACTACTACCAACATGCTCTAAAAATATCTTTTGTTGTATACTACCTACAATAATTGTATAAGTACTCACTACTTTTTGATGTTATCATAAAATGAATTACAATCTCAAGCCAACAAAGAATAATGAGCAACTTAACTCATTGATATCTTTTGATCCTGATGTACTGGTACACATTTTTAGTGCACACTAAATAGCATCAACTGCTTTTAAGTTTTAAGTCTTTCAGTTTTGTAAATCGAGTTCAATGAACACTTATTATATCTCCATTCCACAAAAGTAATCCTCAAACGCATCTTGAGAGTCTGGGATCATTTCGATACTCCGGCGTCGGCGCGTGCGGTTCTTAATTTCATCCCAGGACATGTTTATAGTACCCGAGGTGCGGTGATTGATACAATAATATCATTCGGGCGATGTATATAGGTACGCCTGGGCCAGGAGTCGACCGAAAATTAAAGGGCAGTGGAATTAACTCGAGCGCTCTGTGGCATAAAAATAAATTCCACTGTCGGCCGCAGGTCGCGCCACGATCGGCCCGGATTGATTTGCGCACAAAACTCGCACAACCAGCCCGAGTATAATTACTTTAAAAACCAATTCGGTCGAACGTAAACTTTTCCCAGCGGGTAGGGAAGCAACTAACTAGTACCTACACTAAAAGGAAAGTATTGTAATCGACGAAAAATGGGATTTTAATGGATATACGGGTTTGGGGTGCCCTCAATCCATTACAATGATTTCTGGAAAATGACTGCGCCTATTAGTATAAGGTTTCGATACTATCAATAACATACAGCTAGTTAACAACGTTGCGGCATTAAAATAGATTGATTAAACAATTTCAAACCAGTGTTAGGCAAAATCACCACTTCTTCCACTAAATTACCATTATTTCCCAATATATCTATCTGTTAAGATTTGGTTAAGTGAATCTCGGATAACAGATCCATTAGATAAACTAATATATCAAATCAAATATCAATAACATTAAAGAGAAAAAGTTTCCGATTTTCTCATAATTATCTTTAGCTACGATGATTTATTTTGGTTTTTAGATATATTGAAAAAAAAATGAATAATTAGGTAAAATGGTTAATTAAGAAACAAAAACTGGTCGGCAATTAGCATACTTATCGTAATTTATTGGTCACAGTGTCCGAGTGGATGTCACGTCCAAAAATGTGACGTAAAAAAAAACGAACAAATATAGACGTTCAATTCTAATGAGAGTTGATTGGCTGATACCCCTGATTGATGATGTACAAGAGCCGCGTTAACACGTCTCGGAAAAAATCGCCGACCGGGTCGATAATGTAGGAATTCCTCATATCTCTTTTTTCTTGTGTCTGTGTGTGCATCCGTCCGATCGCCAAGGACGCGCGTATTAAATTAATAATGTAAATCTTATCGGGTGCAGACTCGCAGAAGAGGGCCTTGGGCCCCTCCGGTACCACTCGTGGTATCGCTTACGCATTAATGCTTGATTTTTAGCGCCGCCCAGATGTAACACAATCTTTATGTTTATTAAAGTGTAAATTATTTTTATTGCCTCTTGATGCACTCGCGATTCTGTTACGTTATTAACACTTCGGTGTTAATTTAAGAACCGCTTCTACAATCAGATTGACACCTGAGTTATTGACTGCCGCCATCGATCCCTTTGATACCGCCTAAACACCCTTTACCCTCCCATACGTCGCGTCGCTTCAGCAAACTACACTTGCGGTTGAAGCCATACATCGTCAACATGAAGCATTGCAATGCGAATATTTTTATTTCTTAGTGACTAATCATGTAAAACACAACATGATGTTTGAAACAATTTATTATCGATAAATTATTTATTTTGTTATGGAGAATAGCAAAAATAATGATAAAAAAATATGTACTTGTTTGAAAAAAATCCACACAATACTGACACTTTTTTTCGACAAAATTGATGGTTTATGAGTTATATATAGATCGTCTGTAATCAGTCTGTAATGTCGCTATCTATACGTATAGCAAAATTAGCAAAATAATAATAAAGTTAGTGTCCAGCTGTTGCTGTGTACTCACTCTACAATAAGTTGCGTCCCTCTAATATGTTCTGATCGGTCATGTGTTGCTTACCTGAAAAAAAAAGACAAAATTAAAATAATCGTATAAAATTTTATTTCAAAGTATTTTAATTGCTTCAAGCGAAAACGGGCCAGCTCAAATAAAATATATTAACCCTAAACTAGAAAAGTAGCGATTCTATAACAATTTTATCAACCATTTGATTCCTCAATCCTTAAAAAAGAAATTGTGATGCTCGTTGTGCGCCAATTTGGTTTAAGGTGCAAATCCGACGACATTTTGCATTCCCGGTGCGTCGGAGGAATCTTATCTAAAATTTTTTTCGATAAAATTGATGGTTTATGAGTTATTGGATCATCTCAATATAAATGTCTCCCTTGATTGAATATATTTCTCAAATTCTTAAATAATGAATAGAAGGAAATATGCCAAGCCAAGTAAATATTTAGTTTGAGATAAATCACTATCGACAAGAATATAATTTTCTTACGTTTTGGGAATATCTTTCGCTGGGTGTGTAGATAAAGAAAAAGTCTATTAATAAATTATTGGACAAATAGATAAATCAATTAGGTACGTATTTATATGTCTCGGTAATTTCGAATAATACATATTCTGGGCACATTCGTCCGGTATCGAAGGCCTGAATACGAGTTACGACTACTGGATACATGTAAGTCTTGTAGGCCACAATTTACAGCAACGAAGAATGAGGAAGTTGTCCGTCCGTTCTCAACTCTATACTCACAAAAAGCGATCGTCCTTTCGCGAGAGCCTTCCACACGGCACACATCGCTCTCCTCGTTGCATAGCAATTTATCGGAAATTGTTCAATGCCGGTTGTTGCTGCTGCTTCTAGTTCGCGTTGTTGTTGTTGTTGCTACTTCTGCGGCTATTGCTTATTGAGATCCGTGTGAAAAACTGTCCGTGTTTCTTTTCAAGTCGGTGCAAACTCATCGAAATTGCAATCTCGACAAATACAGTCGCACGTAGAAGTACGGAATGAACGATTGCCTGAAGGCACAAGCGTTGACGGTATGAAATTACCGAAGTCTCGCGCCCGTTATGCTGTATATACCTCGATAATATAACAAACGTTTACGTGTGACTTACATTCGTGCACGGAATGGGATATGGTTTTTCCCAAATGAAAATAAGACCAAAGGCTTTCAAGAGCTTCATCTTTCTCGGCGAACTATATTCGTTACCTCTCAACAATCGATATACAAATAAACGTCAGCTTTATAATCATCTGCTCGCAATGGAATGCTTGAGCTGCAAGCAAGCACACCGCATTATGTCTTTCTCAGTGTTTTGGAGCAACGGTACCTTTTTACGATGCTCCTTTTACGATTTGCATTTTATTATTCTGGTTGTAAAAAATACAGATCAGCGACGTTTTATTTATTAAAAGAAATGCATAAAGCTCTTTTTGTAGTTAGGACGAGGTCACAGATATAGCGGTCACAATTGTCAATTTATCCAACTTAGCTGGAAAAAATCATGTCATGTATGCATTTCGACACAGTTATTTATAATTGCATACTTACTATTCAGTATACTTGTGAATTAGCATCAGTATACATGTCTTCCATCTACTTGACGGTCTGATAAATCGACTAGAGACATATAGATCCGCTTAAATCATATTGTAGATGATGATTTGGTTAATACAGTTTTGTCTCAGTGCAAAACAAATAATTTTGGGTATTAGCAATAGCGGGCATGAACATCTGTAATACCTACTTCTTGAAATAATTAACAATACAGGATAAGCCATCTTTGTATTATTAATGAAGTTGTTCTGAAAATTGTCGAGAGGAGTTCATAGAAACACAATTCGCATAATATTGGTCCGCTTCGTAAACTTGGCTAGTAACGATTTCTCTATAACTCATAAATGCGTTGCCCAACGACGGTCATTAAAGAGCGCTAGCGTTCATGTAAGTAAGCAGTGCACAAGAAAAACTGAGTATTTACATGGTTATTAGGTATTTCCCTAAGGCCCGCAGCTGCGAGTAGGAGTGAGCGGTCCAGGTGAGCTTTTGCGAATTTCAAGTAATGACCACAAAGAACAACTTCCGCCCGCTACCGTTTGCACACTTTTACCTAGATCGAATGTGTGGCTCATTTACATGCATTACATATTTATGAATAACGTGGGGACTGTCGGTTGCATCATTAATTTTCAACACCAAGCAGAATCCAATTACTCAACATTATCTAAATCTGGGCATGGCTAGAATATAAATTAAGGAGGGGAGAGAAGATACATAACCTGTAATTCATAGTTTTGTCTTCCAAAAGTCTGTGTGAATATGCTCTACGTTAGTGTAGAAGTTCATTAAGTATATTATGGTGGCATGCAACCAATTTAAGCGAATGAGTTCCGCCATAACTTTCTTTCCAGGAATAAGTAGAGAAGAGCAGTTAACAATTTCAAATTTGTTTCACGTGCATATACCATTTACGAGGCGGTGAGGCAGATTAACCACCATGAAAGTAAATTACAAGTCAAGTCTAATTTCCACAAAGCTTTGTTATCGGTGGTCATTACCCAGAGCTAAGTGGTTACTTAGGTCCTCGACATCCTCTCACCATTTAACTCAACATACAATCCCAAGATGAAGGAATGTTCCGATGGATAGATTTAAGCTAAATTGCCAAAGAAATAACCCATCAAAATATCCTTAATTGATATATACTGACGACTAATTGTTACTAATGTGTGTTTATAAGAAGTGGGCGTTACAAATCGTGTCAAAAAACTAAACATAAAATTGTTTCTGCAAACATCAAGCATCATCCGGTGATCTCGTTTTTTTTTCTATTCACGCGATAATTAGATTTGGTTGTAAACAAATACACTAAACGTCCGATCGCGAAAGAAGCTGATGGCTGTGAAGTAAAAAAGAGACAGTCACTCGTCCATACGCCTTGTCTGAATTACGGTAGCCACCATCTTTGGGTCCGATCTAAGATCTAAGAGAGTTAATACGACTGGCGGACCAGATGATTGCATGGGGCAGGGTGACTCAGCAGCATTACTAGAACACTAATTGGGATGGCTGGAACCACTCAAGGGGTAATTATCAGTTATTTTCTCAATTTATGATTTCACCACTTTTTTCTACAAATCGAAATATGTAATTTAAAAATAATGTGTTCCTGATTATGTCTCCGGTGCTCGTCTCATGGTCTCTCACTATTTTTGCCTTTTTTAAGGACACAAATTATGGGACAGACAGCGTTTATGAACTACTAAAAACCGAACAGGTTTGCTTATGCCGGTTTTGCACATCTTGTAGATTGCAGAGGTGTCGATTCAATTTATGTTGGTAATGTAGAATCATTTCTACCGACAATCGAGTAAACAAAGGTTGGAAAAATAAATTTCCACTTATGTTAACAATAAGCGAGAAGACTGGATGTCACGTCTTGAAACAATAACGTTTGATTGTCAACGTCTTCCCCTAACTTCCAAGATAGAAACATCTAACCTTGGTAAACAGAAAACTATACAATTACTCTTTATTGCTCAAGTGCATTTTTCTTAAGGATTTATGTGTTTTGAGTCATGGTTGCCGAGAGAAGAGTGACCTTTACGCATGAGCATTGTAATTTTTAATTACATGACTATAAGTTTCGGTACGATTAAAAACAAAAAAAAAAGCGAAATGGGGCCGGGCCACGCTAATAAGCGGCCATATTTTTTGTGTGTCGGGCCGACAAATATGGAGCTTTGATTAGAAGTCGGGTTTAATGACTCCCCCTAAACTTATTTGACTTTAATCATCGCGTTAAATTATTAACCGTGATCACTTATGGTGTGGCTAAATACCGTGAAATATTTTGATGTGTGTCGTAAGGAGTGAAATGTGTTTGGTAGCTTCGGTCTGAGAGCCGGTAATGCCGGTAATAATGTGGGCAATAATATCGGTATTTATGTTTCCCCTCTTCGGACGACAAAGTAGGTGACCATCCTTAATAAGTTTAATGTACGCCATTTGCATATTTTAATTGCCGGGAACATCAATTTCATCGCATATCTCGTCGCATTATGTAATGCGCTTCTTGCTAGTTATTCAGCAGTAAAATCCGCAATATTTCATCGCGTTTTATACGCGCGAGAATACCGAAATTATGATTTTACGGAAGTGCAAAAATTATGCAACTTTGTACGTACCTACGATTTGTACTGCGGAGACCATTAAGAATTAGTTTTGCATATGCTTGCCGGAGAGTGGGTTGCACTAAGCGCGATTACATAATAATTTGGGACAGTGTACTCGATGAACTCAATACATTCAATAGCCTTTGCTTTCTCATGCACCTGCGGATAAGTCACGATTACATTCTTTTGACATTTACCTTTTAGAGCCAATCTAACAAAAACTTCCTTAATGCACGTTATGATTAAAGTGTTCATTAGCTCTACTCACACTTCAAAGCTTCAAAGTATTTAAAAGACATATTACATCATAGATCCATTTACTTGTCGATTAATCAAAATTCAAAGCCAACGTTGACAACTTTAGCAATTATGCGGTACACACGATATAAAAGAAACGCACAAATAAAATTTTAAAAAAGGCTTCAAATGAAATGGCAACAATTTCTACAGTTTAATTCGCCATCCAAGATACGGCAAAACAATAATTCCTTCACTAGTTAACCAAGTCGTTATAGTTTAAGCGAGATTGAATCAGCAATAACCTTTGGTTATTTAAATGTGCAAAGAAGCATTCCCAGGACTTTCTAGAGACAGCGTTAATTGCTAGAGGATCCGTCGTTTACGAAAGGACGACGACAACGCGAGGAACAGTGGAACGATCGTGTTTTGTTATCTGGCAGCGAACGCTTTTTGCCGGACCTTCTTTGCACCGGCAAAAACGGCTCCCCAGTTATGACGGAATGCGGAGTCTACAAGAGGTCCAATTAACTTGCCGTATAAATAGGGGAAAAATCTCTCGGGCCAAAGCGGAATACACATATTTTAATAATTCAACGTGTGGCCGGTATTTAATTGATAATTATACATTGTCGCTAGCAGTGGTTCGCAGGACGAGACGTAGGGGTCACCCTGGGCATCATGGGTACGATCGTAATTATTGTTTTATGACGATGGACCTTTATAGATGAAATAAACCAGCTTAATTGACTCCGCTGACCTATAATTACGGGACCATATAAACTAGGACGCGCAAATGTCCTGAGCCTGTAATGGCGGCAGCGTAAACTATAATTTAAGAGTCCTTATTGTCTGAGTGAGGAATTTTTCCGTTTTTGCGGATCCCCATATTACTACCAGACACGGGTTCTGAACGGAATAATGATTCTAAATTCTATAAAAATAACGACCATCTTAAGTTATATTGAAAGAAACTGCACATTAACAACATAATTCGAAGCAATCTAGCCGCAATACTCTGCGCTGTGTTTAGCTAGTATATAAAACACACGAATCATAAAATACTACTGGTATAATGACTACATATTAATGTTGTAATCACTCCCAGGAGGTCCTGTAATTCTAGAAAAAGTTATGCACTACTCTTGACTAATTCGCAGGTCTAGTTAATGTTTCCCTTTCGTCCATTCTTGATAATCGAGATTCACAATTTAAACTCAAGTAATTGTTTCATACAACTATCCAACCCAATGGTCGGTGTATATTTAAGTCCACGAAGCTCGATAACTTAAGCATTTATAATGCCTATTCAACCGCTAATTACGTTTTGCACAATACTCGCAGCTATGCGCAAATCGCATCATAAGTTAACGATTCCTCGGTTCTACATCGTGTAAGGATTAAATCACCTTGCAAATATTTACCAACCTGTGCGTCTGGTATCAGAAGCCTTTATCTTAGCACTTAAGGACAATGCCATTCGAATTTATAACTACATTAATTCTTTGTTGATTTCTCTGCTTTGTAATATTAAACACTAAGAAATAGATTTCTTGTTATAGCTTCGTCCAGATAGCTCTCGATGCTCAGGTGCGTCCTTGAATAATATTTCTTGTCGACAGAGTACACCAGTTTTTAATACGAGTCATAGAGATTCGATTTTTACGTTCAATTAAATCCGAAATGATTCCCAACAGAAAGTCCGTACCGGCGGACATGGGTTTCTGTAATTAATGAAGCCGAACGAATGGCATGTCCATCCTTCCGAATCGGATCCAACCATAAATACCGTCCTGTTTTTACCCGACGACCGATGCGGTTTGCATTATCCCAGACTCTCAGCTTAAGGGTAATATGCCTCCAAACCGCAACAGATTGTGACCTCCGGTTTGAAATTGTAACGTTCTCACAGATGCGTGTGTAAATCACAACCGATCGAACTTTGGTCCTTCGAGCAGGAGCAGTTTCCACAGATAATTAGCCGAATAGTTCTGATCTTACAAAGCTCAGGTCGATAACGGATCAGAGTTCTACGAAATATCCAATTTACGTAACGCGTAATATGTAATACGAATTTATAACAGTACATTAATTTATGTGTTGTAGCGTTTAAGAAATGCGCCGGTCGCACGTTCAGAAAAAAATCGATTAATAGCATGATTTTTGATTTTTTGAAGAAATCCGGGAGGAGCTCTATAACCCCGCAGATTTAACAAGTAATTTATCAAAGTTCATGAGACGAGATTCGGACAAAAAACTCGACACGGTAATGCTAAATAACAGGACCCGGAACATCGCTGTGAAGAATTTCAAACTGTTTAACTAATATCTGATAGAAATATTTTGCTCATCGTAATAAGCTTTCAGTAAAGCAGCAGTTACTTAGTAAAGTCATGTACTGCTCACGTGCAGCATTCGAGTAAAAATAAGTTAGGTATTATATAGTCAGTCGGCTGTTCGAGCAATACTTTAGACTGATTGGTTTTTAGTTTAGGCACAACTTAATACATTTTAACAAGACCGTAAAGTTTTTAATCCACACGACGACCGACATCCCCCGACATATTTCAGGCATATTTTATGTCTATTTATCTTTAAAAAATTGGCTTTTTCAATTAATTTGATTTAATAACTCGAACAAAGATAAAATATTCAACATATAGGCGTTTAAAATTCAACAACGCACGACCTTAATGTATTACGGGTCTGTGAGTAGTCGGATGGTAATTTTTCATATTTGCAAGTTGGTAATATAGTAGGGCATCGCGATTGTCAACGATGAATGTAGATTCGTACCGGTACTTCGGTATTATTATGCGGTGGTACTGGTCTGGCGGTGAGTAGTCGCCGGAACGACACGATTTTAATTTTTCGGCTGCTGTGTCGGTGAGAGAACGCTCAAGAAAGAAAGAGAGCGGCGTCGAAGAAACGACGTGCTCTGCCTCTGCTTCGCGATTGGTCCTTCGTCCGCAAGGCTCCGGCTACCGGTTGGTGGAAGCGCTCGCTCGGTCACATAATAATGATAATAATAACAGTAGCGGTAATGATGAGCCGGCGAGCACAACCGGTAATTGCCAAAGACAGCATGGCTTCTACGTTTCTTCCGACTTCGAACCTCCGCCGTCCACAGAAACGGCTATTTTGAAGATTTCTGAGTCCTGGAAAGCCCATACAGTTGGCAATATTTGAATATATGAATGACCTAGGTTGTATTTTAATCAGTCATTTCACGGAGACAGCGTTTCTGGGAAACGTGGCCCAACCCTTGATTATATGCTGTTCGATTTCAACAACAATACATGCTGAAGGTTGACATTTGATATTAGATCAGCCGTTTTTGAATTTATTAAGTTTTCAATTAATTTGAAGCATCTACCACTTCGACAATAACGACAAAGTTCGTTGGTATTGAAGGTTTTTAAATTTAAGAACGTAGTACCGTGAATTCTCCATAGCTGCATACTTTTAGGTTATGTGCATAAGTTTCAGCGTGAGAATTATGTTCCAGCTCGTGCCAAAGATTAATACGCGTATTACGACGGGAAATGCCTACCAGGACCGATGATAGCGTCGACCCATAGTTGGGGAAGCTTTCAGCATTCCGTCTTTCCGACAATATTCATCAGTTTCATGGAGTTTTTCTTGCGGTGCGTCGACGCTCTGGGCAATGATTTACAGCGATCGCGCCTGAATATATAAGGAGACCCGATAAATTCGCCTCTACGTTTGCAAATTATTTGAATGACTCCTCGCGCAGACCATAAATGGGAATGTTTCTTAATTCTTTTCCAAACATCCGCGTTGCTTGCTCTCCGATCGTGACCATTAAATATTTATATAGGAGACTCTGGCGAACACCTCACGCCGCCGCATTAGCAAGTATTACCAGTGAGCGTCACCAATGCGGCTCCTTGTACAAGTGCTAGCCGCAGCGTTGGTTCGACGGCAGGCGTGAAATGTAAATGTTGGAATAAGGGGAATAAGGCTATTAAGAACGCTAAAATACCGATATAAGAGGTGGAGAACCGTGTCTTCTCGGTTACGTATGCAAAATGGTGAACCGATCTCTTTTGGAATTTAGTGCTGCGACCTCTCTGGCCCAACAAGACTGGGAAAGGGCAACCTTACCCGTTGGGAAATATGTAACGCCTTGTAATATGGTAATTACCGATTTCACTCCAATAGGTTAAGTGCAATACCTTCTAAGAATAAAAATATTCTTTAAGATTTGATAAATAATACTGGTTATGTGGTATGCATTTTTCTTGAGTTTAAAGTAGATAATTGATTACATGGATATATGTGGAGGTATACAATGTCGCGTAAGTACAATTTAAATTTCCCCCCGACATAAATTATGCAAACCGGAGAGTCCAGATCTCGCGTTATGATTTAGAGGTTGTTGTTGGTGCAGTGTTCGCGAGGTTCGTCCAATTAGAAATATTTGCATATCAATGCAAGATTAATCTGGACGTAACATGCGAGTGGTATGTATGAAAATTGAATTTACCGAGATGGAACTGGTGCAGAGCAACAATCACGTTTGCAATTATCAGTCGAAAGAGTCTCTCCCTTCGTCATTGTTTGCAAATAAAGTTCTCATACTGCTTGGAAACCCAAAGAGACTCGCCTCTATCTCTCTCTTGAGAGTTCATTCAAACCAGCGAATTTTTCGCGAATATAATTAAACGGAATGTGTCGTGTCCTATTTTTAGCGTACCGGTGCCATCATTTTTCGCTCCGTGGCCGATCCGTGATAGCGGATAGGTTCGACGATTGGCTCTGCTGCCACGCTACCGATGCATAGGTAAACACGGTAATGACGTTCATGAATATAAAGTTAGGTCTTTATCATAGTCTGGTATCGGAAAGGCGTGCCTCGTACTCATTGTCACCGGCCATTCCTGAATAATACGACACTATCTCGCCGAGCGCGAACCCAGGACGACCAAAAAGAACAACCCTTCTTCACCTAACATCCTTACCATCACCATACGTAACGTCTTCTAGTAGCTTTACGTTCACACCAACAACTTATTGCGCCCATAGTCTAGTTATTGTAGTAGATGATCATTTAAATAATAATTTAAGTCACTAAGAACATGGATAAGTTTCTTAATCACTCGCAAATTAGAAAGGAACAAACATTTTTCGAGTTATGAATTGTTTAATTCGCCCGTCCACAGACGCTTTTCGAAATATTTGTGATCGGAATTATGATAACATTTTCAGAATTTATGCTTTGAATATTTAATTTGATCTGTGTGTCTCATCGGCGAGTCATATATGGTGTTAAATCAAAAAAATATCTAATAGAGACGTAGGCATTTATGTGCTGACAAAGAATTAACGGCAGCGCTGGGGGCCCCTGAATAGATTCAAAGGTCCGCTGGCAGACAATAGGCGCTTTCTGGATTTTCCAAGAAACGATCAATGAAATTATTACCGTTACACAATCGGCGATCCTGTATTAGTGCCCACCAGAGATACTAATAGTAATTATTCAGTCGGCCGAAAATGTTACGGACAATAAGAGAAATTCTGCCCTAATGACACTCGGAGAGGCCACACGAATTATATACACTTTTTATAATTCCTCATCATTTCTGATCGTAAAAATACCACTCGTCGCTTGTTTATCTTCTACGTGCCGCTTCTACAATTAGGTTATTAACACCTCGCGCTCACAACGTGTGGATGATTATATATTCAATATTATGGAATGTGTACATAACATAAAAATTATTACTTTGTTATCGGGCGTTTATTTTATGGCCTGGAAAAAATGTTACTATAGGTGAGCATAAACTGTCCGGTGCCCTTTAAGATTAAAAGAACATTCGAATGTTAGGTACATACGAATTGCCACTTTACATAAATTACATGCAAATTACTCGATTTTCTCTCGTCAAATTAATATGCGGCGACAAAACAGATAAACCAAGCGAGATAATTCAAATCACTCGCACTCTATATTATTATAATTATACCTGTAATAACACACCACCAACTGTCCCACGTAAGTAATGCGTGTTTACACAAGATTGACATTATAATTGAATTTAATGGTTCGTATAACTTTCTGGAATCCCACTAGAATTTCAACTTGACCGAAAAATGTCTTAATAAAATATAATAAAATATTTCCTATAATAATTGCTTGCATCCAGCGATGCGGTAAGACCGTTCCATATCAAGACTTTACTATCCACTCTACGTCAAGTTGTCCAACATAATTGATCCGCACTGACGTTTACCGAGCTAGAAATCATCGCTGAGTTGTCACTATCCATACCATCACTTTCTATACAGTAAACCTGATGTTTGATCGTATAATTGTCTAGGCTTTTAGTATGTTGGCTTTAAGGCAACTATGTAACTCAAATATCCAACAAATGTGGTTTGTATTGTCCTTACACAGAGGGAAAAATTTATTCGATACAACACGAATGTCTTTGAGTGAAGAATATCACTTGTTTCTACATCCGCAGAAAGATCATTTGGTTGGTTCAAGTAAAACATAAAATTCTCAGAGTAAGAATATGATTTTCTTGATGTTCCAAGTATTACGTTTTTTTTTTGTTTTTAGTACGAAGGAACTGCTTGAAAGGAAATCCGTTTTAAGCGATACGTACGTATAGTTTTGGGTCAAGAAACTGTTGAAGAATGTATATTTTTCACCCAACAAAATATTGTTGTTGTTGTAAAACGAACGTCTTACTCTTTTTATATGTAGAAGAATAACATTTTCTTCGTCTCAATATAAACTCAACATAAACATACTAAATTCTTAAACCGGAAGATTAACTAGCCGTTGAAATAACTATAACATATACTGAAATTCTTATTACAATAAAATTTTATTTGGGTAGCAAAACTATCCTCTTCATGCTACACTATATACGCAAGTACAATTTTTCTTGATATCCAAGAATAAAGTTCTTTCTGTCTAGGCTATTCCACTACAATCCTGGTTTTCCTAATAATCGTTGTAAGTCACCATTGAAATAAAACACTTATGCATAGATGTAAATAAACAATATACGAATATTCAATATCGTCAAACGTATATAGCGGAAATATGTGGCAAAAAACGCGCGAAATTGTTACCGCCATCTGTAAAGTAATTGCACAACTTTCTGTGTACATATCTCTCAGTGTAAGAATCTTTTTCGTTCAACGAAATACTTTTGTTGTTGTAAGACGAACATCTACTTTTTTTATAGAAGAATAACTTTTTCTTCGTCAGAGTAAAATATACCAATACATACTAAGATTTTAAATCGTAAGAATAACTAACTGTTGAAATAACTATACTGAAATTCTATACTTCCATCTACCTATACTAATTACGAACTTTCAAGTGTAGGGCGCGTTCAGCGGAATCGCCCATTTTCGCCGACATTTGCGATTGAGTAGCTGCAAAATTGGGCTTTTCGATATTACTTTTGACGCTCGAATTGAAAAAAGGACACAATTCCGCGTGGACTGCGCGATATTTTGTAAATTAAATGCGTCAATTTTCAAAAAAAAAAATCACGTTTTTGCACCTCTTCGGGTGAAGACGAACCTCGAGAAAATGCCACGTGACGTCTAGAAATTCCGACAAGCGGATCGATGAACGTCAAAAATTTACATTTTTTATCCGTTCCTGCCGACCTTATAAAAGCCGCTCGCTCTCATGTCTTACGATAAGATCCCTCTAAATACCCTTCGCAAAGAGTTTTGAGCAAAAAACGGCCTTAAAAACAATTTTCGATCCAAAAAATCGATTTTTGTCGACCCGTGATTTGCTGCTATCACGGCCGTTTAACTCATATTACCCCCACCAGAACATTGTTTATGGTGGTTTGTTTCTATGGTTCGTACCACTTCCAAACAATGAGAGGTGCTGTACCCGCAATTTGCGAGTACTGCATCCTGTGATACCGACAGAGCAACTTAAATTTAAAATGATAACATTTTCAAGTGGGCTTATTTCATATATTTCTGAGTGGAAGCATTCTGTCAAATACTGATAAACTTGACTTAAGTATTTTCTGTGAGTAAAACTCGAAGTGGTCGAGAATCGTCTAGTGTTTGATTTCCCAATGTCTCCCTGTGTGAAAATATGTGTTAGGCAGTTTGAAGCAACCTTGTCCATCACCTCAAAGGTAACAAGAACAACCCTTTCAATGAACACAAGGAATGGTCTCCAGATATGCCTAGTGAACAGCATTTACTTGCAATTAGAAGTTTCTCGATCATAATTGTGAAATAAAAGAAATGTAAAATAAAAAGAAAGGCATTAGAAATTATCAAAAAAGGCGAAGATAATTAATGTTAAATATTCGTTTAAAATGATTACATTAGTAGCAATGCACTTTTTACATATATTTAAATGTGTGTGATTTATTTCATTCAAATACCCAGCTATTTATTTATTATATATTTATATTTGTAAAAATACCAAAAACGTTTTGACAACAAATAAACAATTTGTGCACAAAAAGCCTATCTATATTTGTATTAAATATTTGTTATAATTATGCAATTGCTTTGATAATGAAATGCCCACATGTGAGTTACTATAGAACTCTTATGGGGTTTGTTCATTATATTGATCTAAAAAAAACATACCTGAACAAGAAATTAAATTTAAATTGCGCGCCGTTCCCCCACTCTTATTCTCTATTTAGTACCACTTCCAAACACGTAAGCGCTGAAACTTGGTGCCTACCCTTTGTGGGAGAGTTACGAGTCTATTAAGTATATAGTCTATGGCTGCTATTACCACAGTAACGTCAAACCCGAAACGCCCCCTGCCGGACATTCGTAACAACAGTAACAGATAGCAGATAACCTAAAATGCATCCTAAAACGTCCATATTGCGAATGTGGACAGGTGGGAAGCCTTAACCACATATTTCTAGAATGCCCAATAACTAAAATCGAAAATTTTGACATATACACAGATCTAGTACTATACTGAAAATCCAAGAATAGAGTTCTCTCTGTGTAGTATTAGGCAGAATGTTTTAGTGGTGTTTTTAACTTGCTCAATAAAAAGCTCCTAAGATTCGTTTATTAACAAAAGTACAAACAAATGTGCCAAAGGCGTAACATTTTCCTTTCAGTACAAATAGGATTGTTGTAATACAATCCTTCTCCTATAAGTATTAAGTAAATTACCTTCAATGCCTTCGGCAATTGTATATTGTGTAGCTACCTATATACTCATGTGGTATGTGTATTATATGTATCTGTGTGTTGTTGTGCGTTTGTGTTGTGTCTGTAAATTAAATTAAGCGCACTCGATGGTATCGTGGACAGTCGTGGGCCCGGAGAATAAAAACCGACCGCAAATTAACAAGCTCTTTGTGCAAACTTCATTCGATTATCGGTCAGCTTAATTCGATGGCGCGCGCTGGCGACTACCGTCGACCAACAGACTCAGATTAGAAGAAGGCCACGGAGGACTCGCGCCCGACTCTCGGGCCACCAGAAAAAAGTGAACAAACGAATTTGCATTTCGTGATTCGCTCGCCTTTTGTCTCCGCTTAATTTAATGTTTATACGTGTCGCTGGGCCCGTCTAGTTAGATTGTCACTCGAAGAGAATCTATCGCAAAAACTAACAGAAAAAAATCGACGAGAACAAATCGATTGATTGGCTTTTTTTGGTTAATCTATAAATCTAGATTTCTGGTGACGGTCAGTGACTGGCACCGCACCAAGGATGTAATGTAATCAAAATTAATCTGAAGTCAGTACACAAAATGATATTTCAGTATATATGTTACCGCTAAGGTCCAAAATATGTAATAAATGAAATAGCATATGTGTCATTTCATGTGTAAAGGTAGTGCGTGAGAAACGTTATGGTATAGTCGGTGTAGAGTGTGTTGTAGCGGAAAAACTGATCAAGTAGGCCAGTTAACAGTGTGGTTCACACCCGCGGAGCATGAAAGAAGTGCACATAGCATTCGCTCGGCCCACTCGGCCACACAAGCCAGCTAATTGTGCTTTATGGACCGGTGGAGTTCGCGCGGTGTGCTCGGGGTTATGGTGGTCCCAAGTGGCAATTAACAAAATTTTCGGTCTCCCCGCGCGGTCCGCACCGCGGTCGGTGTGTCGCGCCGCGCTAATCTTTATTGTAATTGCCCGCTGGATATAAATGTCAATTTGGCTAAACTATGTTATTGCGAAAGGTGGCGCGGGGCGCATTCCCGTAACAAAGACTTATGGACGCCAGATACATTTATAATTCATGGTCCGTGCACATGAACCAGGCAATGTTTGTCTTACTTTTATCGTGTCACACGACGTAAATATTGCCGTAAGTTATTACCCATGTCAAAGTTCATTGCGACAGTTTCAGTTTGTTTTGTCTCCCGAGTCGACAGACTACGGTAAATATTGATTTTTACAAGAATTAGTCATCCACCATCACCATCATCCACGATATTTTTACTTTGCGACTAAGCTCCTGATCAGGAAAGTATCGTTGTCGGCTGAATCTATGTTTGATAGCCTCGAAACGGATCAGGCTGAAATTTGGTATACGTGACAATATGACAACTGAAAGTGCATATTATAGATCAATTTACACAAGATCGGTCATGTTGTAAACAGTGATGAAACGGCTATTTGAGGTTTCAAGTCCCCTTAATGGTTAACAAGGTACTTATAGCAAATTGTTATTTGTTAATACCATCTTTCTTATGACAGGTGTAGAGGTGATTTATATCCCTATTGACATTATCAACAAAACAGTAAATTTCTATCACCATGCTCACTTGAAGAAATTAATTGAAAATTACGTGTTGAAACTTTTAATTGTCATAAAAATTTTGATTACTTAATTATCTGAAGAGGTGTATTATTAGGCTCAGCCTGTAATGGTTTTTGTTCAAGATCTTATGTAAAGATACGGTGGTGAACAATAATTCCATTTGTAAATTTTTGAATTGTAGATGAAAAAGTGGGAATTTAGTAATTATTTTCATTAGAGTCTCACGCCTTGATGTGGCACTTAGTCCGACTAATAGGTGGTTTTATGCAAATAAGTGCGCCAAACGGTGTTTAGATGCGTGTCCGACAAAGAACTTTGTTGGAGATGTGGAAGGGGCGTGTTCTGTCTTAATTAACGAGAGTATCGAAAGTACGAATGGTGCGAACGTAATTTGTTCAACGGATGTGAGAGTGCACTTTACGAAAGTCACCGATTAATCATATCTCACCAACCGACGAGGAAGGCGAGGAAGAAGAGCCCACCGCGGTCGGTTTCGCGCGCAAAGCGTCCCGAATCTCCCTACGAGAGAGAGAAACCACCGACGATAAATTAACGGGAACAACGTGAGTTATGTTTTTATGTGTAATAATGAGGCGGTCCGAGTTGATCCTTTGTGCTAATTATAAAATACGATTATTAAAGATGGGAAATGTAAATCGCACTGCCTGAAAGAAGAGAATTAGTGTTTTTCGTATGGACACTGGCATTAACACGATACTATAAATAAGGTGAGCTCGCAGGACGCCGCCGTACCTGTACAGCCGCCCCCCTCGCCTCCTCGCCGCCCTCGACGACTAAAGAATATCCTCGCACGGCCAACAGAGGGGGGCGAAGACTTACAAACACGTCCTTTGACTTATGCATGCAACGATCCGTACCGTACGATCCTCCTCGATGCTAAATCCCTTCATACAACGCTGTTTCATAATTATCGCGCGCAAGGACCAAGATGAATACCCTTTATTGTAGCAAACCAGCACGAGAATTCTTCAAGTACCTCATTTCATTTCCCATGGTCGACATTTTGTATCCACATGCTGATAAATCGCTACCGTTTTCACATAACTCATACGATACCTGTGGAACCATATCAGCTCTTTCTTCTTACTAAACATGATGACCCGTATCTTCATTCCATATTCTAAATCAATATGCACGCATGCCTTGTTGAGTATAACACCGTATAGTTACTCCAGTGGCCTACGTACAACAATGACAGTGTATGCTGAAAGCAGTAACCTAGCTTCTTCTAATTGCAACGCTAAAAATGCATCACGGTTGGATCTGTGACTGTATTCCATAGTGCAGATCAATACATATGCAAGATCTGTTCAGTAGGTATGACACTTGGCTGCAGGCAACAATAACAGTTGGCACTGATAGCGATAACCAAGGTGCCTCTATATACCTACAATCCTAAAAATGCATCATGATGGAATCTGTGGCTTTATTTCATATAGTAGATCAATATACAAGCAAGACTTGTACAGTATGACACTGTATAGTTATGCTAGTTGTCTGCGTACAGTAATGACATACTTACAGCAGTAATCTAAGCTTTTCTATTTGCAACGCTAATGTGGTGCATAAGGATACATGGCTAGATGTTCAAATAAACTAAAATTTCTTGATTGAGAAGAGGATAATACCACATACATAACATGATGGAATCTTGGTCAAGGACCAGCATAGTGTGCCGAATGTATAAAATATTCCGATTGAAAATAATAACGTGTGAATGGAGTAGCGGACAAGGCATCTCCTCCTCTGAGAATTTTCAAATAAAAAGAAGTGGCGCGACCGAAAATCTTAAAACAACGCACGCGGCTGTCTGTGGGCCATGGCAGAAATTGTCAATGAGGCCGTATTGAAAAACGTCCGCTATATATCACTGTTCTTGTTACGGATCTAATTTAGCGGGCATAGCATGTTCTATTACCATACTCGTGATTTTCTTTTATTTCGCTTTTTATTAGATTATTCCGAGAAACCCGGTCAGAGTCGGTCGCGCTGGCTAACGGGGGAAGGGGAGAAGGGTCCCGGTACACTGTCACCGGGTCTGGTCATTACTGTCCCCGGCTCACTAATGAGCTGCTCGCTCACTATTCATGAGTGAGTAGGCGGTTTTGCGCGCTGATCTACATGTGGCTAGATCAACCACTGGCTCCTCTCCTTGCAACCGTTCCATGCTGCCGTGCCGCTTGCTTTGTCGTAACCATTCCCGGCGTTAAAATACCCAACACACTCCACTAAACAGCTCTAAACATGGCATGCCTTCATTTACATCTCGCTATCTCCACCATTCCTACAACACCATCCATACCATTCCAATGCGTCCTCCCACCAGATAATCATCTATTTTACTAATCAACTTATCGAACTCTAGCACCACAAACTCATCCTCAGTAAACATGGTAATAGATATCTCACAATTGTGAAAGGCATGGGAATTAAGGAATCATCAACGCATTGGTATATGCCACGCTTGGGATTGATACTACAAGGAATTTTTGAGAAAGGCACTTGCCATTTGCCCGATTGCCATAGTCATTGCGAAATGGTGGCACGCAACGAGATTCTCGCAACCTCTAGCACGGTAATGATGTCAGAGTGTATGTGTGTGTGTGTGTGCAATTCTTATGGCGAAGAAGAAGAAGAAGAAGAAGAGTAGTGTGTGACGCTGCTGGTACGTCCTGATGTTGGTACGTTTCGTCTTCTGATATATTTAGTGTTTAATGTTGACGCTTTGACGCCTCCTCATCGCCGCGTGTGTTTCCACTCGTGACAGCCGCTTTCTCTTGTTAGAGAAGAATGTAAAGATAAGAGGACTCAGCGCTCAGGCACGGAATTCCGACATTTCATGAGACGCACCACACACACACACACATATATACGTACGACCTACAGAGTTATACTGTATTGGACTCGTGAATTTCGACCATTTTCGATTAGGATTCTAATTAATTCTGGGTGATTTATGTTCGTACACCTCCTCTATAATAGCATAGAGAATACACCAATTGAGACGGAGACCGTACCTCTCTCTATATGAATAACTCAATAATTTTCTAGTCATGCTACATACACGATATATATTGTGTCAAATCGGAGTCGAACATTCTAAAGGCGTGTTCAGACATGCACACCAAATCTCTATTACCATTTTTTAGGCTTGTACTATAAAATGATGATGTAATAGAGACGATTCCACTACGCCTCTTTTATTCTGAAGAAGCAAGAGTAATGTATTGCAGTATCGGTATACCCCGCATATAGAGAAAATTAGCTTTAGCGATGCCAGTATCTCACACATTCTGGCGCGATATTTATGACGATTGTAACTCGACGAAGTGATCCAGAAAAAGAACAAGAAGATGCGAAGAGGGTTCGCTCGAACTGAGCTCGTAGGCAAACCATACATACATACATGCTTGCATTTTTCGAGCACCAACGGTTGGAACAAGTGTATGTGTGTACATTCTAGGTAATTATCTCGATATATATGACAGGCGAGTGTATTCCTTTGTTTGGCGAATAAATAGGCAACGTGAGCCAGTTGTAAATGATAAAACACCTCTGGTGGTGTCCTAGGTGAGCGAAATTTCGATGCGACGATGCGAAAGAACAAAGCACAGCTGCCCGACCATAACTCTTAAATATAATTACCAGAAGGATAAGGCTAAGTATCGGGATCGGCGGCCAATGAGACCAACCTGAAGATGATTAGAGACACTAGGAGCAAGGTTATTAACCGTGTAAAAAGTAACCGATAATAACAGTATATGCAATATCCAATCTTTGGGCTGATGAGCGACGATGTTTGTCAAAGGGGCTCCACCCAGCAGACCACATCGCAAATTGCCAGGGTCCGCGACGACCATTACCGTCGTACGTGAGCTCCCTCCCTTTACTGCTGCTGCCCTCTTTATTCCTTCCTGCTGCCTCCATCCAACCCGGAGAAGACCCGAGCTCGACGCTGCACCGAGTCTCGATCTGATATGCGTGCTGTTAATTAAACAAAAATGACAGTCCGGTGATTTAGTGTTAATAATTATTAGGTTAGTTCAGTAGGGCGGCATAACCAATCTACAGACGACCCGCATTATCGAGTCACTGGGCATTCGAACGAACGAACTTTCGACACCCCTACTCATCAGAATCACTTCATTAGATTGAATTAATGTTTATGTCCAAAACACATTACAAACTGCCAATACAATATATCGTCGGCGTGCTGGCAAAAGTCAAATATCTACATACCTAACATACCTATACTAATTTATATATCATTGGGATGAGCAATTTAGGCGCTATAAGCGTTTATACAAGGATTTTGATAGACGCCACAGCCTTTGTTACTGTGTTGCGAATTGTCAGATTTCCACAAAAACGTTCAGTACCACTGACATGACCTGACATGACATGGTGTTATTCTATGACTGACGTTGGGTTGGAGTCTAGAGTAGCAATGGCTTCACAAAATTGAATAATAGCAAAAGTGTTTAAACACTTGTGTCAACAATTTAGTCGGAATGTTTGGTGGGGGCCACCACGGATGAATTTTTCTGATGTTTTCATCCCTTTGGAGTCAGATTATATATATTTTTAAAATCATTCATTTAAAATAGTAAGTAGCATGCGGTGCAGTGATTGTCGTGTAGCTTGCTTTCTTTTTTGTCATGTATGAAGGGCAAAACTGTGTTGTGTGTCAGCTGAGAAGTGATTGAGAGAGATGAAATGGGGTAGAGTGAGTGAGAGGAGGGTATCTTGTGTAAGCGACACATAATTGGATGCCGATAAATCACTAGCGTGGCAATAAATAATGGCGGTAGCGTGATTTTTAAGCGCTTCGTGTGTATATTAAGTCCGACCAGTTGTCAAATACAAATCAGAATTAGCGACCATTAAAATGAGTTATAAATTTGTCACGTATTTTTACCGCCCGGTTGACATGTTTAGTGTCGGAGGTCGGCACAATCTCGCGCTATCGTAAAACACAATGTAATATTCAAATAGCCCGCGTTAGAGTCGCGGTATGCTCGCTATGTGTGCCATGTAATAATAATATTATTATTTATTGATAAATTTGCATTAATAATGCGTAAATCTTTGGATTAGTCATCCGGGAATGTTGACTTTATAAATAGTTTAGAAATAACTATTAAATTTTATTGGTAACAGGGAATGTCGATTCGACACTTCGACCAGACGATCTGACGTTTTTATTAAAAGTAATTAGGGTATATATCGTAACAGCTCAGATACAATCAACCTAAATAAGAAAATCGACTCCAACATAAAAGTAAATTAAGTACTGGACCCGCTAACGTCTACTAGCCTGGCGCTCTGACATTGATGCATAGTATTGGGAGGTCATAGGTCCCCAACGAACCATGTATTACATAGATGCCTCCATAGAGAAGAGACCACTAGCGCTCTGGCTACTCTTAACTCGTGCAGGTCGGGCCATTTCACCGTGTAAATAGCGCTCACAAAAGCAACAAACATCCCATCACAGTTATTAATCGCAAATTCACAATAAATGATCACCGTAAACTGTTATGGTGATCAGCAGTAGCTGACGACCGACACATAAAAAAATGTAATAGAAAATCAGCTGATACTTGATAATCACTAATCGACCTTCAGAATGCCCTTTTGTTAGACACCAATAAATCTTTCTTGCTATGTTATTCAACCTAGTCATTTTTCAATCACTTTGATTTACTTCAATTTATGTATGGATATATTTGCAATGATTATTCATAATTTTAACTCGCTCAGAATGCTATTGAAACTTTATTTCCAATAGCAATTGTAATCTTTGGGAGATTTTGATGATTCTTTCGGGAAATTATAACTAAATTCTTCATGGCTAATTCAACTTTTAAAATAACTACTTTTACAACTCATTTGATCTGTTTAATTTACATGATGGTTGTGTTGTCTAAGTTTGGAACACCATGTTGAAATGCTAAGGACATTTTTGGCAAGAATAAGTGTTGTACTTAAAATTAAGATGGGATTAAGCCGAAAAATATGTGACTTCCTGTGTTTAAAACCAAGTACGGAGCTGCATTATGACATTTGCGGTAGTTTTTAGTATGTAGGATATACATATACTGTGACAGTATGGCGATTTAAGGCGAGTTACATCATGGAATACATTTGTAAATTGTTATAACCAGCTTAGAATAAGTGGTCTGAGCAAGAGTATATCTCTGGCGGAGTGAAATGATTGCGTAAATCAGTACAAAGTGCATTTATTACATATCTCCAGTAGATAAATTTTCCTCTCTGATATAGCGGCATATGCCTAGACCAGAGACTCACATACACACACACACACACATACCTACGGTGGAAATATTGCCATAAACGATTTATGTCTAGGATCGTAAATTTGCCTCGCTGCCAGGTCCAGGTCGGACGCCGCGCCGTAAGTACGTGTACGTTTGTACGTGGAAGCGAACCATACCGGCAAACTTGAGTGCATTTGTTACGTTACGACAAAGGTCACTCTCTCATTGTAGTATTCGTAATTATTGCCGGCTAATGACGGCTCTCAATAAAACAATTTAATTGATAGTTAACCGGTCGACTCCATTTCATCGCACAATTATGAACGGCATAATTGAATATGCAAATCGAGGCGAGAATAGGATTTATGATCAGGTGCTGTGCACTAGCACGTTCCACCTTACTCTATCACGAAATTTTACTACCATCTGGACTATTTGGCATTCAGGAAACATCAAAAACAACTACTACAAATTTTGCTTGATAATTACTTTCTTAGGTTTCTTTCTTAATATTTTAATATTTTTTACATATAGCTAAACACAGAATAGACACCGTGATTTACAAGATACACACTGTAGGTAAAAGTTAACTCAGCAAGTTTTAAGCTAAAACACTGTATCTTAATGGACAATTCACGATCCTTATGAATAAAAAAAAACATCACATTTATAATCAATATGGATGTGTTTCAAACTTAAACCACTAAAACCACATGCCGATTACACAGATCAAAGTGTCAAATTGGGCAAACTTTAAAGCAAGTTTAAATGTCGACTTTAAATGTCAGTATGACAAATGTCATTATGTTATAGAAACTGACGTTGGGTAGGGTACAGAGTGGCTCTATCTTCTCTTCACAAAACTGAATAAGTACAAACATGTTTAGAAAATTCATTGTTCCAACGATATCAAAAACTAAGCTGCAGGACGCTGCATACAATATGTGTAAACATCTGGGATTATATAACTACTGTATACTTAATTCAGCAAAAACTAATAACATTCTTTTACTCCTCTTCTATTTCAATCCGCCTTGCGCCATAGGCAACAAGTGATTATTGGTTGGAATGGAACAAGCTGATACAATTCGATCAAATGCTATGCATCTTCATTGGGCTGAACTAATTTCCTCCGAATGTGGATGACGCAATGCTAATGGATTGTAAAGCCGGCCTCAAAATGTATTAATTTTTCAATATTCCCGATCGGGATATGTCGACACACACACACACATAGACACGTGATAGGTAATAGTTGAGATACGGGACTGGAAACATTTAAATTGATTCACGTTCTTCCTATAGCCGCACAGTTCTCACAATCTGCCTGCCCAGTGGCCGCCATGTGGGTACCGTTCATCTAAGGCCTTTTACGTCTAATGCATTTTAATAATCAAGGAGAAATCCATGTTTTTTGTGCGCGCACGTTCGACCCGAAGAATGCAAAACACCGGCGCTTCGTTATTTTCCAATAAAACTAACTCGGGTATGGTTCATAATAAACGAGCACTAGGCGGGTATATAGGACATAGGAACAAAACGGTTTCAGAAGCTCGGCTAAGTGTTAAATCGAGTCGGTTAGTTACGTGGTGCTTGTCAGCTTATCATGCACGCAATCAATACTCATTTTTCAGGAAGATACTAGAGCTAGTAGATTAATTTTCGATAAGTTCGACCTGAGCGTGAGGTGGTAGTGACGTGGAATGATTCTGCTCCGTACCCTGCGCTAAAACGTCCTCCACTTATCTTTAATAATATCGCGAAAACCTTTTAAAATTAATTGCATGCAAAGTCGCCGTTATTTTATTACAAAATTAAAAGTATAATAACGCGGGGTACACGCTCAACTCCCAAGGGGTAGGCGCGAGACCAATCTTCGGGAATTTTCATAACCTCACGTAGTCGAACCGGCCCTCGAACCTACCGAAATTACAAGATAATCACATATTAGCCCCATATTTTAACCACTATCATAAAGCTTTCCGAACGTATATACCAGGCAGGACCCGATTCCTACAACATCAACTACAAAACAATTTTTGAAACTTGAAAATTCTCGGTTTGTCGTACAAAGAAGAACCATGTTGTACGAAGCACTGGTTAAGGTGGTGTTAACCCGATAGTGTTGATTTATACGTCTGACATTCCGAAGCGAAAAAAAGTTCAATAATTAATAATTCACATGGTTGCGAGGTGATTTATCCCTGGTCCCGGCGATGATAAGCTCACGTAATTATAAGTTCTTACCCTAATCTAAACAGTGTGGTACAAGGCGATCCTCCGCTAAGAAGATGAATGGCCTTGCGTTGTATGTGGTGTACATCTACTGGATGTCATCACTGCGAACGCCCACAGGATATCATATATGCGCCACGCTGGTCGACGAGAAAAACCCTTACTAATTTATTGCGACTCCCAGGAAAGCCAAAACGAGCGATCGCCCGGGTTTGTTGCTTAATCATTGAACTCGCTCAAAAATATGGCAATAGAGTGCAAGAATTAAGTTTGTCTCTTAACCTCTTTAACTGTGGGAAGAAATATAATATATCCACCACGCTAGTCGGCTAGAAAACTAGTCACTAATTGATTACGACTTCTAGGAGGGCGAAAACAAGCGATCGGCCTGGAAATATAGCAATAGGGGGCAAACATAGAGTATGTCTCTTCATCGCGTTGGTTGTGGCTTAGGTATATTATGAGAAAGATCAATTTGTAGATTCGATTAAGTATAAAAACAATGATGGTGACTTGCGGTACGCAGTGTAAAAATATAAAACTTTACTGCCACTCGATGTAATGAAAATATTATTTCCTTGTGCCTTTTTCCGCTGTATATGATAGTGCGGGTAAAAAGTTAATACACAGATGTCCGTATAGGACGAATTTGCCAACTTCCATTACTGTTTATGGCTGTGTAAAAGGTTTTAGTGCCTGGAAGAGGATTAGACAAGCCAACGACCTCCAGTTTACTATTTATTTTACTACTAAGACTCACTACAGAAATTCAATTACGATACCAAACATCCGCTTTTATAGTTGCAACAATGGAGACCAATTTGGAGATGTATTGTCTACACGTCTTCCCTACGCAAGATCACGATGCCTCCCGATCGTCCTAGTACCCTCTGCAGCCAACGCGGAGAATTTGGATTTCTATCTCGAGAAACTTCTCAATCAATCAATTCCCACAAAAAGGTTATTGTACTTATGACAATCTCTTACATAATATTTCGCGGCAATCGGAAATTTTCTATAGAAAAAAGGATGAGCGTGTAATCGAGGTGAACATTTCGCCCAAATGGGACGTAGAACCGTTTAATTTTTTCACGCAGGCTTTGATAGAATTTTTTTTTACCGAGTATCCACCATTACACCATGAGCAATTACTGCACAAAATTTACCGTTTACCGTTACCCTAACTCCCAACTCTAAAATTGATAACGCGACTTTCGCAATACACAAATTGGAGAACACGGATCGGTAATTTCTGATAAAACTCGACATGATTCATTGTTTTCTGATGGATTGCGTCACAGAGTAAGACGAAGTAATTAAAATAGTTCCCGGGCGAACTGTCGAGGTCAAGGCGGACCTCGGACAGGAGGAATCTCTCTCCTCCCAAAGCCCATGCACCATCAACTAACGTCCGTCCTTCTCAGCGATACGTTTAGTAAGAGACAGAACGCAACACGGAACATACCTACCACAAAGAGATTAGATACGTCAAATAAATTATAAGTATCCTTATACATATAACCATCATCGGAACGGACCAACCTTAAGCCCCTTTCAACACCATTATCCGAAATACACGCCACAAAACAATTCAACAGTTTAAGGATTTGTCGTTCGCTGTACCACTGAACTCTCCTACCAGGGTTTGTCGCTTAACATATCATTCAGTCACACGATGATACATAAATTTTAGGCCAAAAATCAATAGTTTCTATCAGTGACGTTGGCAGAATTCAACAAATTCAACATTTTAAGGGTTTGTAAGTTGGGAGTTCAATGTGCATCAAATTAACTCACCTACCAGGGTTTGTCGCTTGACATACCATTTAGTCACTCGATAATACATACATTTCAGGCCAAAAATCAACAGTTTCTATCAGTGACGCTGGCAGAATTCAACAAATTCAACATTTTAAGTGTTTGTAGGTAAGTTGGGAGTTCAATGAGTATCAAATTAACTCACCTACCAGTGTTGGTCGCTTGACATACCATTTAGTCACTCGATAATACATAAATTTCAGGCCAACAATCAACAGTTTCTATCAGTGACGCTGGCAGAATTCAACAAATTCAACATTTTAAGGGTTTGTAGGTAAGTTGGGAGTTCAATGAGCATCAAATTAACTCACCTACCAGGGTTTGTCGCTTGACATACCATTTAGTCACTCGATATACATAAATTTCAGGCCAAAAATCAACAGTTTCTATCAGCGACGCTGGCAGAATTCAACAAATTCAACATTTTAAGGGTTTGTAGGTAAGTTGGGAGTTCAATGAGCATCAAATTTCACCTACCAGGGTTTGTCGCTTGACATACCATTTAGTCACTCGATAATACATACATTTTAGGCCAAAAATCAACAGTTTCTATCAGTGACGCTGGCAGAATTCAACAAATTCAACATTTTAAGGGTTTGTAAGTTGGGAGTTCAATGTGCATCAAATTAACTCACCTACCAGGGTTTGTCGCTTGACATACCATTTAGTCACTCGATAATACATACATTTTAGGCCAAAAATCAACAGTTTCTATCAGTGACGCTGGCAGAATTCAACAAATTCAACATTTTAAGGGTTTGTAAGTTGGGAGTTCAATGAGCATCAAATTAAGTCACCTACCAGGGTTTGTCGCTTGACATACCATTTAGTCACTCGATATACATAAATTTCAGGCCAAAAATCAACAGTTTCTATCAGTGACGCTGGCAGAATTCAACAAATTCAACATTTTAAGTGTTTGTAGGTAAGTTGGGAGTTCAATGAGTATCAAATTAACTCACCTACCAGTGTTGGTCGCTTGACATACCATTTAGTCACTCGATAATACATAAATTTCAGGCCAACAATCAACAGTTTCTATCAGTGACGCTGGCAGAATTCAAAAAATTCAACATTTTAAGGGTTTGTAGGTAAGTTGGGAGTTCAATGAGCATCAAATTAACTCACCTACCAGTGTTGATCGCTTGACATACCATTTAGTCACTCGATAATACATAAATTTCAGGCCAACAATCAACAGTTTCTATCAGTGACGCTGGCAGAATTCAACAAATTCAACATTTTAAGGGTTTGTAGGTAAGTTGGGAGTTCAATGAGCATCAAATTAACTCACCTACCAGGGTTTGTCGCTTGACATACCATTTAGTCACTCGATATACATAAATTTCAGGCCAAAAATCAACAGTTTCTATCAACGACGCTGGCAGAATTCAACAAATTCAACATTTTAAGGGTTTGTAGGTAAGTTGGGAGTTCAATGAGCATCAAATTAACTCACCTACCAGGGTTTGTCGCATGACATACCATTTAGTCACTCGATAATACATAAATTTCAGGCTAAAAATCAACAGTTTCTATCAGTGACGCTGGCAGAATTCAACAAATTCAACATTTTAAGGGTTTGTAGGTAAGTTGGGAGTCAATGAGCATCAATTTAACTCACCTACCATCAGGGTTTGTCGCTTGACATAATACCATTCACTGTTCCGGATTATATAGGGATGTATATCGAAAAATTTTCAAATTCCATCTTTGCTTGTGTCAGAATTCGATATTTTAATAGTAAAGGTTGTGAGTCAATGAGCAACAATTTGAGCTCACCCACCAGGGTTTTTCGCTGGATGTTTCAGTCAGTTTCGTATGTGTTGCTTGATCTGTCATTAAGTTAACTTGTCAAAACTCGAAGTTTATGTTGGGAAATCATCAAATTATTTGATGGTGATCACTTCTGGTCGATTTCATTAAATTTCGTAATTGGTGGAATGGTTAGTTTGATGGTAAATCATTTCCGCGGGGCGACCGTTCCTATGCGATATGTCAAGCGCGGTGAGCGTAGCGCTGCGTCTGGCAGGTGGACCAGTAACGCCCCACTCCTAATTACAAGATCACGTTTCTATCATTCCAGTTTTATTGTCCATTCGGCTAGTGCTGGCCCCTAACGCGCCTTTAATTCCACACCGTGGTCCCCAATGAGTTATGTCCCCGGCATATAAGAGCATGTAATTAACCAGCCGAAAATAGATTGGTTTTTATTTTATCAATGGGTCCGCGCGAAATGCATTCCCTAGTCTTGGAGGATTATCCTTGGATCTGAAGAGGTGGATCGCGTGGTGGTGGTGATCTTTGGAGAGCAGCGGTGAGCCATCATCTGGTCCAGCGAGCGATATACATCATTAGCTGCATATA
The DNA here is from genome assembly GCA_963971325.1 of Aphodius granarius. NCBI lineage: Eukaryota > Metazoa > Arthropoda > Insecta > Coleoptera > Scarabaeidae > Aphodius > Aphodius granarius. The sequence goes on from OZ020226.1 coordinate 14,893,714, forward strand.
TAACTGCACAATGGTTGACTAATGCGTTATATATTTAAATAATGACCCAGCGTGGGGTCACCACTTAAAATTCACTCGGCTCACCATTGCCAACCTGAAAATTTATAGTTGCTTTGACAGCGACATTACTCTGAACCAGTTTAGTGATTTTCCTGCCCCATCGTCGATAGAGTAATGTGCGTGCGTGCTCGACTGCTAATAGCTATTATCAATTTATTATCTCGATGGATATAAGTAGATCTCTCTACCATACCAACTCATCATAACAAGAAAATTGCCACAATCTTAAGAATTTCAAGAGTTAAACGTTATTGCTTGATTTATCACTGAAATCGACCTACTTGCTCACGGAATTACTTGTCATTATTCGCAAATAACGTGAAAGAAGTGTGTGGTGAGAAACGTTATCATCTCAAAGCACCACGAGCAAGAAATAGAACAGAATGTTCAGAGCTGTTGTATCAGAGTTTATCACTAGATTTATAATTAAAGCGCCTTATTCTGATGAAATTTTCGCGAATAACGATATAAAGAAGTGTCCAATTTATCTCATTCCAATTTATCGCTTGATTCCTTATTGAATCGCCCTATTTTCAAATGGAATCGCTTGTTATTATTCCCAAATAACGTAAAAGAAACTTGTTGCGTACAACACAGTATTCTTCCAATTTAATGCATCACAAATAGAACATGACTACATTATTAAGAATTTTTAAATCATGGCTTATTGCTTGATTTATTACTGAACCGCCCTATTCTTCCATGAAATCCAATACAATAGACACTGTATTGGAGTGCGAGAAAATACCAGAATCTTAAAAATTTTTGAATCAGGGTTTATCGCTTGATATATCATGACCCAAATTCTCTTAGTTATAGAATCTCATGATTCGGAGAAAAAAGTAAGAAGTGTGTGGAAAGAAAGAGGTGTAGTTCTTTCTCATGTGGGATGAATCTAGGGTGAATCTATCTCATTATTCGTGAATAAACCTAAGAAAATTTTGTAGTGGTAAACAGAGTAGGGGTGTTATCCATGAGTGTATCGAGTAATGATACATTTGGTGTAGGTAGTAAATTAAAAATAATTAAGTGCCTTGTAATGTATGGCCTGATCAGCGATCCGTGTATTCAGTGCAGCAGTGATTTATGGCGTCCGATCGCTTATTTGCACTGCGAGCATTTTTTGTTGCTCGCGGAATCGACCGGAAACCGAGCTGCGCTGTATATAGAGGCCTTTACTAAGAATCGCGTGGGCGTATGTCTTATAATTACATTTCCCACTTGCGGGCCTACACCGTGCCTATAAAACTGGCCGTGCATCACCAGTCCAATCGATCTGTTGATGCATTTAACGGTCCCAAGTCGGCGAACAACAGATTCCCCCATGCCAGCAACAGAGACTTGATTTATACCTTAATAAAGACATCCTCTTTAGTCGGAGGGACCCTCGATCGCTTCTGTTCAAATTTCTGCATAATAAGAATTTTAATTTAAGAGCTTTTAAGATATAAAACAGCGGCTATAAACGACCTTCTGGTACATGCCTTAAAATTTTAATTTTATCAGGACATGATAACAAACTGGTTCGGGTTTATTGCTTTCGCGCATATACATATAGCCAGACCGGGTTTTTACTGCCTGCGCGCGTCCATAATTCTTCTGTCACCTCTTCTTCTTCTCGAACCTCTTCCATTTAATCATTCTCAGAATAACCTAACCCTTACTCACAAAAAACCACACCAAACCAACCTACCATAAGCATAGGTACTCACACTCTTTTGCATCCATTTTAAAGGGTTTGTCCCTTGATGTGAGTACACAAAATACCACCGATTGTATCATTGAACTCTCCGAGATATAAATCGGAGGAAGGGTAATTTCTGTACTGAGTTTCGGAACAGAGTGTGTCGGCTCGGCGATATTTGAAATAAGTTTTAATTAAGCATAAATCATTATCGTTACTTTTTCTCAATTAACATGTAAATATAGCGAGAGGATAACGGCCATCTTGGAACGCCCTACACTGGAACCGCCTCCTCCCCATCAGCGGACCTTGTGTTCCTTTTTTGCACCGCCGCTCCGCCACGGTAAACATTCATTAATTTATTAGAAGTGTTAAGGAATAATTTTAAGCATTATAGGCAGAAACAATGTGTGAGACGCCGTTCGGGGCGGACCCGACCGACCGAAAAAAATTAATTAGAATATTGCAAGTTGTGTTTGTAATTAAGGCAGCCTCTGGGGAAGATGCTCCTTCAAGCAACCCAACATCAAGATGGTAACCTGCCTCAGAAGGTCCCGAAATCAAAGATTGGAAGATATTTTGTCCGTGTTTTAAGTTAAGAAAGAAGTTCTACAAATTAGTACGGAGGAAATAGTCTGAGCTAACAACCTGCCTTTTCGTTTTACTGCTGTAACGTTTACCTTATGGTTTATTTGATGAAGAGTGCGACCATGAAGAGAACAGGTAGCAGTGTTTGTCAATTCTAGCGGCACACAAAGTAAACCTTTCAGGTTGTCGGTGAGCAGCTTTATTTGAAGAATTTAACACCCACGTATCTGTATTGATTCTAACAACAAGATGTGATGTTCCCTTCCCTGCGAAAGCTGATGGGGTGGGTGTTTTACTTTTTATAAAACTCTTTTTTATTTGAAACGAATGTGTGATTTACAGAAAAAGTGCAGGTAATAAAACGATTTAAATGTAAATCCTTTTTAGCGGACAGAAATTAATTAATTTAATGGAAGTTTTAAAGAAAATAACCCGCGACCAATGTGGTCCTGGCTGGTCCCAACTTAGCACAGCAATAAACACGGAATACCACAAACACGGCGGGCAAACAAATAAAATTTTTATGGATTTTGATACAATAAAGGATCCGGTACTCATCAGCAAGAGATAACAATCTCCACGGAATTTGATAGAAATAAATGGACATCGCGAACCGCCCAGACACCAGCCGAATATATCGGTGTATTTAACGCTAGCGATGTTGATTCCCCGGCAAACATTTTGCTCGTTTTAGCTTAAGCCGTTTGCGGTGATACGGATCTCTCGGATGGCATAAATTTCGCCTTTAATCTGGGCGAGATGTGTTCGACCGAAATCGCCTATAAATAACGGAATTAAACGAAAATCTACCAGTGGACATTATCGACCATTGCAGGAACACTCGATGCGATCCAGCGAGGCTGCTGTCGGCCCACCGCACCAGTATAAAAACGCATTATGGCACCACTAAAACCCTACCGGTGAAAATTAACTCCAGCACAATAAGGATCATTTTATTACCCTCTAAAACCCTCGCGTTGTACCGTTAATTTGACGAATTTCAAACTTCACAAAGAAAATATCGCCACACAGGTTATGTTGCTTGATTTATCAGTCGTCTCACTCCTACAAGGGTAGTATTAATATAATAATAGACTCAACACAAAAATGGCCAAGACAAATTTTCTAAATTCTCCCTAGCTAACAGAATTTTATAATATTTATTTCTACAGTGCTTTAACTTGAATCTTGCGCTGGATTTTCCTTAGCAAGGTCCTACATTTATGTCAACAAGTTGCAAGACACATTGTGTGTTGGCAACCCCTCTATATTAATCAATAAAAAGATCCTTCTTGAAAACGGGTTAAGTGCTATGATGTGTAGCCTCTGATGTAATGAGGCTGTTTTCTACCTGAACTTTTTTTGAAAAATAAGTCTAATAATGGGACGTCCATCAAAGCCGGTCGCGGTGCCCAGGACGAAATTACAGAGGATTCTGGGCCCAGCGTTCCTCGTTAGAGACAATGACGGAATGCTTACTTACGAACTCTGAGAATATTTACCAGAAAATTACTCCTTTATTTCAATTTGTTCACTTAAAGTCCTACCGTGGTCGTCCATCTCTATAATAAGATTACATTAGTTTTCTACTTCGGTGTGTATCAACCTAATTATCCTTTGTTACTTCGTATTCCATTATATTTTCAATGATAGATCAAGCAACCACCTTGGAATTATTTTCTAAAATACTAAACTAAGCTAAATACCAAGGAAGATTTGTTGATACACTTACTAGGGTACTTCGCATCGATAAATTTTCCCGGTTACGTTAGAATCTCGTTTTCTGGATTCGTACTTCAGCCATCGCGTTGGGTAAACGCACGATCTGAATAGGAAAGTCAACTGAATTACGCTGTATCTCACGTGCTGGTCTCCGCGAATGTTTTAGACCCAGAAACGTCTGAATCTTATCGATCGTTGTTAACATGCCGGCCCAGGTGAAATCACCAGGACGGAAAACTGCACATTTTACACGTCGCGGGTACCTGTTACGCGGTCGCATGTTGTTTATGCGACATACGAACAGGTTGCGCGGACTGCACACCGGCAAACCGTTTCTACCACATGATGCAACGAACGATCTAACGTAGGTACCTCTCAATATCTTCATTAGACGTGGAGGTTCTCTGGAACTAATCCGTCAAAGCTCGCGAGGTTTATAGTTTAATTCCTTTTAACAATAGTTTTATTGTAGATTAACTCAATTGCCTTCCATGATCGTTTCTGTCTTCATCAATTCCCTTAATATGATTTTACAACTCTTATAAAAGGAGCTCGTTTAACAACGCATGTCCTACTGATTTACACAATGTGTTTCTTGCTATAATCAAACAAAAAAACGTGACTCATTTGGTCTGTGTAGCTAACAGGATGTTTTTGGGCTATGTTTTGAACACTTGAGCAATTAAGGTTTGTCTACTCAGGTTTAAAATAAAATTAATTAGAAATGCAATGTCTCTTGATAATGTCATTTGAATAAGTTAATTATCGAAAAAGATTAGCAAAATAATAAAGTTAGTGTCCAACTGTTGCTGTGTACTCACTCTATACTATGTTGCGTCCCTCTAATATGTTATGATCGGTCATGTGTTGCTTACCTGAAAAAAAAGAAAGACATAAAATTAAAATAATCGCATAAAATTTTATTTCATAGCATTTTAATTGCTTCAAGCGAAAAGCGGCCAGCTCAAACAAAATATATTAACATAAAACCACAACATCAGCGATTCCATAACCATTTCATCAACCATGCGATTCCCGAATTCTTAAAAAAAAAATGGTGATGCCAGTTACGCGTTAATTTGGTTTAAGGTGCAAATCAGGAATGTCCCGGCGACGTTTTACAGGATTCCCGGTGCTCAGGACTGCTTCCGAGAAATGAAATAACGAAACAACTGCTCACACGTGCCCAGCAATAATCTTCCCGATACACCCGGGCAATATCCTTCAATATTACAACCACAGTCCGGCAATATATAAAGCCCGTAACGCTATAAAACTCCTTTAAAGTCTAGCGCTCTTGATTCCTCGAAAATCGATTAAACTTCACTTCCGCAAAAGGACGAAAACAAAGGCAAGCGAAAAACTGAAACACCTTATACAACATTGCAAAATATCACCCTACATTTGAGGTTTACCGTTTGATTCATCGCTTGATTTCATCGCTAAATATCATCGCTTGATTTCATGTTGAAATCATTTGTAGCCTACTGTGTCGTTAAAATTACCCAGCCGCACACAGCAAATATGAATATTAGCATATCAATTAGCGGTTATGCGCGTTTTATTTAAATGTCCTTCCCCGCGAACGGTGAGGACTGCTGTTTCCCGAGGATTTATGTGGCCGGATAATAGTATGGGTGCAATATGGAGGTAATGGGCGTTAATTATGCAATGATACGATGAGTGAGCAAAGCATATAAATCGGTGTAATTGCTTGTAAGCAATTGTTCAGTTAACAACGGTCGTTTTATGCTTAGTGATTTCCACGCCGGAAAAATAAATAAATACACTCCTGTACCACTTAAAGTAGAGAACTCCCCCTAATATAACCCACAAAAACATGGCAATTTTAACACGGTGTTTTGTGTCTGGGCCTAAAATGACTTTTAGGCCCAGACACATTCTTGTACAATCTACTCTATACTCAACATTTACCCAAAATAAATTCTGTTAAAGCACAAAGAAAAGTCTAAAATAAATAATTACTTTACGATGATTACTTTACGCTGTTAACTTGTTGTGGTTAGGACTATCACGCTACTATGGGTTGTCGAGTCTGAACACGATGTCAAAAATGACGAGACAACATATAACAATAAAATTCCCTAAATGCGCAAGAAAATGATTCATTATTTTGTCCCTGAATGTGTTAAATACAAATCTGAAATTTAAGTCCACTATACTGTGGTCATTATTTTGTCGTACGTAAAATTGGATTATACTGTCATTGGTGGCGCAAGTGGCGTAAGTATTTGCTTGAAGAAAATCCAGTTGCGAATAAGTTTTGGTTCTAATCTTAGCTAGTGACATCAGCGCCTAACTACGGGCACCAAAGAGTATTAATCGAAGGTAGACTTCAACGTTAATATCGTACATTGAGAAACCATTTATGTATTTATAATTCAGTTTCAGAGAGGAAAATAAAACATCATTCTAAGAAGCCATTTGTGGGAATTTGTGAGAATGGCATCTGCGATTTTGACGATACTTAATAATAACTACTCGAATTCGACGGAATTTCGTAGCAAATCTCTCGATATGCTATGATATCGTTGCATTTTAAGCCCGGGGCTACTTGATTTGTTCCCCAGTTTGCAAAATTCGCGTGTTCTCGTCAAATCATCTCCCGTGAAATTGGTCGGGGCGCAGTTCCAAATGCCTAGACAGGAAATAGCTACTGGGATGCGGTCGAACTCCGACTGGATCTTTTCTAATTTTCTTGCAGAACCACGCAATTATACCGTCCTGAAATTGGTGTCTCTGTCTGTTCCCCGACCACTTTTTTTCTCTCAGGCCCGCCGTGGCGCTCTTAGGAGAGCATTTTTACGGGCATTCGACCAAGGTTAAAGCTGTTAAAATAATTATAGGGTTATGGAGAAATGGTGGACCGGGACTGTTTTGGACACGACCTCGCGTCTAGCCGACACAACAATATACAACCAAAATTGATTTTGCTCTTGAGGTTTGAGATTTGAGAAATATCCTCCGATATAATAAACAATTATTACTAAACGTCCAGGCAATCTTTTCTTTTTTAAGTGCTGCACACAGAAATAGATATATACTTTACTAAAAGAAAGTGCTTCCATACAAGTAAATTATTTGTCTGCTATAGCCCCAACTAAATATTTGATTCAAGAACACAACTGCATTGGTTTGAGAAGCAGTCACTATTATATAAGCAACTTATTTACTTCTATCAAAAACTAAACCTCGCCTGAAAAAAAATTGAAATGGTTTTTGTAATTATTATCAAGCAGTTGGTATATTGTTTCTAAGAAAGTATATCAAATAGCTTTCAAATCAATACTTTTAATGCGTTTGTAGTAAAAATAGATTTTCTGGATTCTTAGTCGCATCCTTAATTAAACTACACTGTTGGCCATGTGGACAAGATGGCCTCACATGATGACGTGCACATCAAAGCGGCCTTTCCTCAAAACTTTTTAGAGATTAAATTAAACATTTTCTGCTAGGAAACTCGCCTCAGTGGCTCACAGATGGGAACTAAATAGTAATCTGCTCCGCTCTGCTCGAACGTATTACAAAAATTCCATTTGTAATGTATACAATGACTATGTGGAATGTTAGCTAATATCGGGAATATTACGTTGCGAAACGAGTGAAGCAACATGCCGGGAGCGAATAATAATATCATGTAGGGGATATCATTACTTATATTGATTTTTGCGTGTATATAAAAGTCACTATTTGGACAATTAGGTACATATGTCATTTTAGATACAATAAATATGAATTAACTCAGTTTGAAGTGATAACGTGCCATCAATTTTGGTTCCCGAATCAATTCTAGAGGAAAAGAATTCTATTCAGAGACCGTTTTCAGCCATGAACTGAGCTTGAATATAGTTATCATCGTAAGTAAAAGATCATGTACGTCTTTATAGTAACACATTTCGCTCTCCGAGATCTATTCCGTTTTTATTTGTCGGTTTTCTGTCACACAAAGAAGTCTGGGATAACTCTGTAAAATCCAGAGAAAACGATTTGGTGGATCGAGCATCGACAATGGGTCTTAAGCGGCATTAGTGCACGTTTAAGCAGCGGAGTAATGCACGAGTGACAAACAAGAAGTCTCTGCCTCGGACGCGATTAATATTAAGGAATTAATTTCAGTCCGGCGATTCCTAGCTGGGGCTCACGGAGGCCTGAACCTTTTCAAGAGAACCGAGGAGGCTACCATGTAAATCATACGGCCCATTGTGCGACCCGTTAAAATATTACCGCGTCATCTACGGTAATTATACGACGTTGGTGCGCAAGTACCACGGCCAATAATGGAAACATGAGGTAATATGAGACCAACGCACAATGGACCTAAACAATTACGAATTTTCGGACACGACTTTTCGGGTGCTCTTTCTGTTGTCATTGCTACCGGACGCACGAATTCGCAGATGCTGTATACCGGGAATTTTAAACGTGAATGGTGGCTTATCAATCAGGTTATGTTAGGCAAAGAAGTCAATACAAGTTAGACTTGATCGATCCAAATCATTCTTTTTCTTCTGAAGAATACTACATATTCTTTACAAGGATTATTCAATCAGCCTTCTAGTTTTTAACAAAGTTAAAATCACTGTAGGGTTAAGTTTTAATAGTTAATGTGAAACAAATTATCTTAATCTAACAAAGAAATTGTCAAGTGCCGGCTAATACAAATTATTTTGCAATCGTTCGTCTGAAGTGAATTAGATTTATAATTGGACGGTGATATGTGTTATAAAGTGCATTCCCACTTAATGTGAAATGTAAAGATCGTATGGCATTGGTATGAAACGTGTTATGGTTGTGAGTTTGGTACGTATTGAGAACCGAAAACAAATCGGGTTTGTGCGAAGTGGAGGTTGTCGGTGGTACATGAAATATAGCGATTTATTGGGCGGCAACGGCCTCACGCGGGAAAACAAAGGTGCCAACTATTAACTTTATTATACGATAACAAAACGTCGAGGCAATAACAATTCGCACCGTGCATGTGCAGGCTCGATTTTCACGGTCGTCGAGTGCCCGAGCTCTTAAAATCCCGTACATAATTAATAGGTCTCGGAGCGGTCTCACTCCTTATCACGCCGACCAACACGGTTGCGGCATACCGGCCCGCGTTAACAAAGATATTGCCCACTTGACAAACGGCAACATGTACACTTTGCCTACAATTATGGCGGTAGAGTCCGTAACGGATCTCTATTTTTCCGCCGTCCTGCCGAGTTTTTCTCTCGGCATCGGTTACGCAGTAACCGCAGGTTAGCCGCGGTAAACTGCAACGCCGGCTCCGGCAGCTCCAGCCCGTTCCCGGAAACGATCATTTCACATTCATACGAGCGACCGTTTATGGGCCGGCGAAAAATACCTCTTTCGCTGCAATAATTTTCAATCGAAATGATCCGGAATGCACTTTAAATTTCATACATGGACAACGATTATTTACAGGACAAACACGACACTCTTCATCAACTACCAACAATAACTTTCGATATTACGTACTACAGTAGCAATTTTTTAGAGACCAAAAGAGCAGCTACATAGTAATAGTAAATTATAGTAATATAGTAAATTTCGAATATTTGATATCAGTGCTAATAAAATCCCTTGAGCATTTCATGGCACTTACATAAATTATCATGTCCAGGTGATACTTTCAGTTGGAACAAATAACTTTCATGCTCTACAAGGTAAAACAATTACTTCGGTACTAAACAATATGGCACGTATCATTCCGGTCATTTCTCAAGAGAGAGAGAGCGCGCTAGGCATATTAGCAACTGACGACGACGACGTCAGATCGCTGAAACAATTTCAGCGGTCGAGTTGTGGGCGCAATCGTGAGGTTGAACCCCGAGCGAGCCCTACACCTATATGTCCATTACGAAACTGGCCATTAATTGACGGTTTATGCACGCGCCATTACAAACGCGCTCGTACGCTCCCAATACGGGCAATTATCAACGATATATTGACGATATATATTGTTAATATACGTGAGCGGTGAACGTTCCCGCGTTATAAACTATTGCGACGGATTGAATGGCTCTCCACCAAGGGAGCGATACGTTACGATTGTTCTGTTCAGATTTCGACATCTGAAAGAGAGAAATATAAACAGCACAGTAGCCAACGAAGCTGAGGTCACAGCAATGCGCGAGAGGTAATATGTTGTGCCTGGAAATTCGACACCGTGGAATGTATAAAATATTAATTGCGTTTGAGTTATTAAAAGTTGACGATTTATAGCATACCATGAGCTGAACTATTGTACAATTGTCAGTTAACACGGTAGAAAGCGGAATTTGTATCGACATCCAATCAGCAATTGCTGTGTTCAAGTATTAAAAAGTTGTAATCGGACACCGAGACAAATACATATAGGTCCCAGAGCTATAGCTAAAGAAAAACACCAAAACAAGAAGTAACACGCAATTCTCTCAAGCGATTAGCACCATGAGAGAATTACAATTAGATACACATTTTAAAGCAGTTCTCAGACTTCCCCACACAAAAAGAGTATTTCTTCGTAGCCGTCTTACTGTTACGTCCTGAAGATGCCTCTTGCAACAGAGTGCGAAACGTTGACTACTTTATCGTCGTTGACGCGGTCTTCTCCCGGAAATCTAACACTTAGTTTTACAGTACTGATTGTTTAGGTTCATTCAGAAGCTTTTCATTCATTTTTACTAAGCAGTTTTATCATCTTTTGCTTTGTGCTGCTCTAAAAAAAACTCTTGAATCAGGAGTTAATTAGAAATCTAGAAATCAAGAATTAATTATCTTGAAATGTCTGAATATAGCAACGTGTACAATTCATCATATTATTGTAATATTTATCGTTATTATTTCCTTGCCAACATTCATATCTGTAAATACACAAGAACATAGTGATAAAGTACTGATGAGACATTAATTCAACTTTACCATAAGTCACCATAAACATCTGAAACCAAATGAAACCTATCTATCCTGTCAATAACTCGTTTGATTCGCACCGGTCATTAAATTTACTGTTAATTAGAAATTATGCAACGGATTCCTAATATAACATCATCCACGTCGCTCGGTGATATTGGCTATTTGGTATTCGACAATTTCTATGCCTCTATAATAGCCACCTTGGTAATTATTTTTTACACCAGAAAACTTGTTTATGGGACACTTAGATCCACCTTCCGCACATTTCACCAATGCTCCACCAATTACTTTTCAATCAACATAAATAAAATATTTATTATTCCGAACGTCCGATATGATGGCAAGGCCGTCCTGCCTACTTTTTTAATTACTACTATTAATAAATAGGGTTGTATTATGAATAAGTCACAGACATTATTATTTAATGCCGAGATCTTTAGATTAACCGATTTATCTTAAGTACCAATACTTTCTTCTTATCATTCCTATGTTTAAAAAACGCTGTGCATAAGCAATAACACTTAACCATCAACACATAATTGATACCCGTGCATCCAATTCGGCCATGCTAATGGGCGACAATTTAAATATAAATGCATTTATCTGGAGTACATGTCCTCATGGATGGACCAATCAACCATCAACTGGGAGCTGTTTAATTGAGCTGTTTTTATAGGAGCGAGATCGATCATTATTGATGGCAGTTGTCAAATCCACGAAAGCTAATTTATACGGGACATTTCGGCCCCCGTTAGATAAATGAAATTGATTACGCGAATATTGGCGTACGTAATTGCACAGGCCCCATCTTACGGGGACACTGTTAACTCTCTTCGCTATTAATGACCGCAGTAAACGTTTTAATATGCTCCATAATGACATTGATGAAGGTTTGAAGGTAGTATTGTAACTGTTCTTCTAAAAAGTAATAATCACGAAAATTACTATTATTATTTAATTTAAAAAACGTAGATCGAATAAGAGTGCTTAACAATACCTTGGGAGTTTAGATATTCTAGTAAAAGAAGCATGGTATTTTTTCTAGTTGAACAAAATATTACAAGAATAATGTACCAACCCTGTGTTAAGTGTAACAAGCAATAAGTTTGGTCATAAAGCGATAGGATCGACAATTTTAATTATTTAACGCCTCTCTGGTGGAATGGGGTTCATAATCGCGTCAACGAGTGCAAAAACCGTGACCGTAACATGTCCGATTAGATCTTCCATAAGTTACTAAGATGTTAGACACTAAGTTTTGCGTTATCTGCGCGAGAATATTGCTTTACATAAACGTACTTTATGGGTCGTGTCGTCCGACGCATATATTAAACATTGCGGCCATAAAATGCACAAATAAAAACTTGACGCGACATCGTACCGTAGGCGTGTGCTATCTAGAGACAGTCCTGAGCAGTGTCTCTTGTTGTCGCAGATGTTTGAGTCGCAATTTTCGGGGTGGTAGGTAGCGAGTAGGAAATTATTTGTCGCGATAAGGTTTGTGTCTTGGTTTTTACGTCTTGGTAAAGTAGATTAGAGATTCTTATGACTAGTGCAAGTAGTCCTCCCACCCATAACTCCTAACAGTACTGCTTTGTTTATATCGCTTAGGGAATTGAACACGCAGTTTAGATATCTATCTACTAAATATCTGGCTATACGTTTCCTGTACATGGTCTAGGTTGGCTGAACGACTCCATACAACTTATTCCGCGAGGCTTAAGCTAAGTAATGGAAACTCGAGCGCGTTCTCCGCGCTCTGGCCTGGGAAAGAATTAATTAATTTAATAAGGAACATTAAGCAGCAAATTGAACACGGTATGGGCCGCGCTTGTGCCATTGATTAAGTTGAGAATTTTATTGCGATTGTACGAGATCAATAGTTGCAATAAGAATACCCACCAGCCAGTCGCAACAAGGTTAATTGCCGGCATATGTTTTCCTATGTACCGACGCAGACACCGTTCGCAAAAAGCTACGAACACGTTTTCCGTTACCACGTTTCTCATTCTACTATATCACCTCAAAGAATCCATATGAAAGAAAAAAAAATCATTTTTCTGAAGTTAAAATGTACGCATTTATCTATTTCAGTTGATAATTGACAAAGATAAAAGTTTAATTTTAGCTAAAGTCTAATCCACCGTTGGTCTAATGAGGCATAATTTGGCTTTATCTGATGATTTATCAGGATATGGTGTTCTTGTAGAGCCGTCACATGTTTGGTTACATAAGAGTATCCCGGGCGCCTCAGAACACACGGTGATATATCATCGTCCCATTAATTAAGGCAGATGGGCGAGATAATTTCACGAGTTTATTCGGTGATATGAAACAATGGCCACGGTTGGCCACTACAACATCGCGCCGATACGATCTACGCAAGCGCGCTCGCTCGTTCATGTCCCGAACCATTCCGCTCACAAAATGAGTTAAAATATTAATAACGAAGCATAAAAAATAAAATTAAAAGGGGATAGGCTTCGATACGTTCATTAGTTTTTGTGCCGGACGGAGAAGAAGAGCGTAGAGTGTGTGGAGTGGAGCGGCCTGGCCAGCCGAGCAGCAAGGAGGCGAGCCTAACGAAAAAGGACGACAGCAGGCGATCCTCTTAAGAAACCAATCAAAACCCGATCAGCAATTTTCTAGCTTCACTTGTGGGATAATCAAAACAAAGGCAACCATTAATTACAAAGTTGAGGCTCGTCTTATACGTGATGCCCTGTGTATATAGGCATACACGTTGCTTCTTTACCTTCCCCCCCTCTCTCCATACTTCCCTGCCGACTAAATGACCTTACAAAGTAATTAAACAACTCATTAACAATCCTACAATTAAATACAACTCCTCATGCGCATGAAAAATCAACCAAAACATAATTGTTTCTAGGTTCAAATCCTAGGCGAATCCATCTTAAGCATTCGAATTTTGTGAAACAAATCGATGTTACACGTGAATCAAATCAATACCAGACTGTATCCAAACTAGACTACTTAATTATAAAACATCTTTATAGAGATCTTATACACAAAATCGCTTCGCGAAGCCACGCCATTTTAATAATTTTGCATGGCAAGATAATTTCAGCTGATGACAGCCCTCCGAGAAAAACCTCGCATGTAATTGAAAATCAATTTCCGATCAGTCTCCAACGGTTCGTCTTGCTCTTTTTTGGCTACGTGCCGTCCGTTCCAACCAAGTTATTTGCAGACGAACAGAGCCAGTGGTCGCCAAACAACGACTCGACGGAGCATGTCTTCAAATTCTTCCATTTTTTTTATTATTATTTTTAATTTTAGAATAAACTCGAGATGACATGACATAGAAAACATAAACAACCTTGGTTATTATGACGAGAAGCCAGCGTAGAAGGGCTTATGGTAGCGTCTGAGCGGTCGATTTTAACGACAGCTTGTTATTTTTTGTGGGCGCCTTCGACCACGATATTCCTTTATTCTAGACAACACAATCCAAATAATAATTATGACAAAAATGTGCGCGGCGACCGGGTACGGTATAATTTCCGAGTGACCGTGCTCCGGTAATGACAGAGTAGAGTATGTCATTGCGGAGTCAAGGTTGGCTGCCAACCGCCTCCAGCGTCTCCAACTCATCTTCTCCACCAATCCAGCAATTAGACGGCTCGCTGCTGCCATCGCGGCCAGCTTTACCTCTACTACGACTTCTTCTTCTTGCCTTCTACCTGAACCACAAACATCCTACCGAAAATTGTTTCCTATAACCAACAGGTGAACCATAAGCAATTTGGTCAGTGTTGATACTTCGTATTATAGGTATCACCAAAGTAACCACATTACCATAATACTGAAAAATTTTACAGCAACCAACAATAGAATGGTGAAATTCAAATTCCTACTAAAATATTGATTTAAAAATGACGTTTATGACAACAAGTTGATAAAAAAATTGCACCCACGACTTGGATTTGATCTGACTGCCTTCATATCGGGGAGAGTTGCCTACTTCCATACCATGAAATATCAAATGATCTATTGCCTGTTAATTTATTATAACAGTACTTCACCTAACTCTTAATGTCTGGAAGAAGTTTCTTCACAACTCTAGTGATACGAAGAAGACCTGAAGATGCCTCTCGCAACTGTAACGTTAAGAACGTGGTTTCCTCCCGGAAATCAAAAATTAATTGATTCGGACCGTGGAAGACTTTATTCTAGAGTACCTCAACTATGATCTAGTAATGTCCATTTCCGAAACATGTATCTTCTGCAAAGACATCCTGACAAATCATGTTGAATTCTTTACATGAAAACTTCATTACTCTCCTGATAAATTCTGACAAAACATAATATAAATCGTATTGTTATTTGAATGTGCAATCTTTCTATTCTGTGCGGTTAAAAGTTAAGTATAAATCACATGGAGAATTCTCCTCCTCTAGCAGCAAACCTAGAGGGCGACAAGAGATAACAACTGCGAGTCCATCTCGCTCGAGCTTAAAGCTGGGCGGGCAGGTTGGTAGGCCATCTTTGTTGAGAGACGCTCGAAAAGGTATCAAGACCGAAGTTATGAGGTGTGTTCTTCCAGGAACTGAGAGGCGAACGCCTGTAGAAAGAAAAAACGCGTTTGAGTGTTCGTATAGCAGCGCCGCGAACTAGGAAAAATGCCGCTCATAAAATAAATCTGCAACCGCGAATTTTTCAGCACCATCAACCGGTGATTGTTATTGCTTCTAGAAAACTTTCACAGCAGTATTATTTGCGTTTTAGTCATGCTTCCCCGCTTTATTATGCTTTTAGGGACGTTTTAAGAACTATAAAGAATGTATTCTATCGGGTTTTCTTACATTAGGATATCGATATGAGAGTCCGAGTCGTATAAATCGGAAAATTTATTGTAAGCGTTGTCTGGGTGTTAATAAACGTTCATTTATCTAGATTAAATCGATGGGAATTGTCTCTTCGTCACTTGGCTGGGAAATAGTTATTCTACGAGGTTAGTTTATTCCATAAGTTAAGCTTATCTAATCTCGGTTTATTCGTGTATTTAAACGACAATAAACCGTATAGAGTATTTGTGGCGCTGCGAACGCCGGCATAGCGATATCAACTAAATCTAAGTGAGATAAGGAGTCTAGAGTATATGGAGACCATTGGAGCCACGTGAATAATGAGATTCCTCCACTCGAAGACGCCGAGTAGAACATAATTAATGGTATAATTAAAGAAGGGTTAAATTGATAAAGTGAAAGAAGACTATAGGTAATTAATGTTTAGCGAAAATCCAAATAAAACTCGCGGAAGAGTGCGGTCCCGCGTGGGTTAATTTACTTTTCTACCCGGCCCGATGATAATTAAGATTTCGTTTTTAACAAATTTATCGTATAATTATGGCATATAAAAGTTATTAAATGAGTCCACCGCGTTCGGCTGTGATAATATTTTCAGATTACACTCTCCTTTTTTTATTTTTAATTAACGGAGCCGCCGCGCCGAGGGACGGAGCCACCGTAGCCGAGTTTCCGAAATGCACACACCGACAGTCGTGAAAATTCTACGAGATTCAATTCGGATAAAGGTGTATTAAGTTATTACGTAAAGTGCATTATAATAGGAAATGTTGCGACGTCATCGACAGGAATGCCGTCCGCGGCGAAGAACGGGCCTTCTAAAACTATAATTACCGAACTAAAATAGGCCCTAACGGACGCGGCCTTGAGACCCTGAATGCATATAGAAAATTACGTTCAAAAGGCGGTTGATAAATATTTATGGCTTCAAACAATAACCTATGATCCATTAATAACTTCACATGTGATGAGACGGACAACGTCAATACCAGTATTATTATGTAATTTAAATATGTACTACGATACAAGTACAAAACGAGATGTCACTACCAAGAAAAAGATTAAATAGGTAGACAGAAAAGACGTTCTCAGTTGTCGACAACTTTAGAATGCCATGACAAACTGAGACATAAAACATTAAGTCGTAGATTTTCGCTGCTTAAATATATGTCCAGCTGAGGTGATTAAGCATTGATTAATGTTCGCGTACAATGCAATAAGTGACACTTTTATTATTTCAGGTACGCTTAGTAGTTGAGGAAAAGTGGTGCAATCGAGCATTAATGAACAGAATTAGAAAAAGTGCAAGTAATAAATTCATAATTTACAGCTGCCAGAGTTGATTTTCATCAAAATCCCAATCAGCGGCGTTTTGCGTGACATGTAATCATTTACAGAAGCCACATAGTGTAGTAATTACATGTTAATAACATTAATAAGGCTTAGTAGCAGGGCACGACACGAGACTGGTGACCGAGTGAAAATAAACAACAAATAAATTTAAAGAAAAGTTTTAAAAAAATTATTGATTGATATCGGTTGTTAATGTTGGTAATATTGGTCACTGCAGGTTCAGAAGTATACTGCATAGTTACCATGCTGGGTACAATAAACTTGATTTGCATTCACTGTTGATGCAGTACCACAACCATTGCCACTACCATTACCTCTACCAGTACCACTACAAACAATGATCCTATTTCTGAAAGTGTCGACACGACGGTGAGTCGTTTTTCGCAAATTTAATTATAATACTTATTAATCGAATATGAGGCCCCCATGGACAAAGCCGAGTCCGCGTCCACCTGTGCAACAACAACAACAAGAAGAAGAGGAGCAGCAGCGGTGGAGAGCGACTTGCATGACTCCACAATTTCCACCTGCAAATGAATTTTCAATTCAACCGTGCCGGCTCAATTGCAATTGTCGATCTCTCGGGTTTTATGTCAGCCACTATCAATTTATGCTGCGGACCTTGTTATGCATTGTCGCCGCTGCCGTCAATAGTTACGTACGCATTCGCGAAACAGTGGGGGCCGCCGATCCGACATCCGAACACTTTTAATTGATTTCCAGGACACAAATGATCCACGCCGTTTTAATCAATTCGATTTGAAGGCGCGAATCGAACGATTCACCATGTAAATGCTCCCATTAAATTGTACAACCCAATATTCCTCAACACCGAAACCATTCTTCATTTCAATTAATATCAATTCACCTCCACCGTCCCTTAATGATGGGAACATTTCAGATTTTATTCCAAGTATGTCTGAGATTACTTCGATACATATACATACAATAAGTGTATAGTAATAGGGCACATTGCATAGAATGTTAAGAATCTTTGCTATAATCTCAGATGCTTATGCGTATGTTGAAAAAAGGTTCATTGACATTGTAAATTTAAGGGTTTGAGTATAATCTTGATCTGGTCGAAATGGAGTGGTAAGAAGAGAAGGAAAAAGAAGAGACAGAGCGACATGGAAGGAGGCGGTACGATCGAGAGGTCGGAGAAAATATAGCGGTGTCAACGTCAATGCATGCGCCTGGACTTGGGATGTTCGGAGACGGACCAGGGCCCGTTTTTTAAACAATGCCGTAACTTAACGATATACTTAGTTAAAATACCTGTTGGGCCGCGATGCAGATTCTGCCCAAATTGATTCACCTTGCGTGCGCATTTCTGTGCGCGTGTTTCAGATCGCGAGGCATGTGCGCCAGCCGAACAATGCCCATAACTTCGTCCCGGCTCGCATAAATCCGACGCGTTCCGTAAATTTATCAAATACATATGACGATTACTCATCAGAGCAATGTTCGGCCGCGGGTATTTCGGAAAAATGCGACCACATCGCCGACCATGACCGGAAAGTAATCGACCCGATTACTTCAACTTAATACACTATTTATACTGTGCTGGGAAAATACCCAATCTACAGTTAAACGTTGGGCAGAATCTGCACAACAATCTCTACTATGACATTCTCTAATTCTTCTCCAGTCTACCTGAGAAAGAAGCAATACAAGTAAACTCCATGGACGCCCAGCATAACCAGTAGGTTATTCTATAAATTAGCCAGATAAGATAATTATTAATATTTTCCTGGTGTACTGAGGAGAGGCTTGCATTGCTTGCGTCTCCTTCAGAAAGAAGCCACTAAGAACGAGAGAGAGAATCTGCCAGTCATACCTGATAATTGGAACTAGCAAACCCCTCGCCAATTTCACCTCGATCATGTTTAGAGTTGAGTAGCAGTACCTCCAGCCTTTCTTCATAACGGGATTATTAGCTATCATTCATTTCTCAACCCCCATTCAACACTCAACCTTAAAACCTAACATATTAGATCGTATTGGTGTCAAGTGTGGATCGTGGGGACAGAACCAGGAATTCGAAAAAAAAATCATCTCCTCGACTCGTCTTCTTGTTTCTCTATTCAGATAACTCGGTGCGAGGAGATACAATTGCATAACAAGTGTTCTTCGCGGCTAGTGCATTGAATGCGGGGCAACCACCCACACCGCATCGGGTCGCCTCATTACCAGACCTCGGCAATGCTACGCCGTTCGTTTGCGTCTCCCCGCGGACGCCCCTGCCGCTCTCGTGCGCGTAAATACCTACTGCAACGACGACGTCGACCATCGCGCGCCAGAGGTATTTAGTGGCGCGCCAAACAAAAGCAACGCACTTGCGCCACGTACACACTGTGCACATCTATAAAGCCTAATCAACGAGTTGGCGTCTCTTATGCTATCTACGCATATAGATACCCACAGAAATGCAACGATGGTTCGTCAAGCATACAGCATTCTCCTCAAGATTGAGCAGGTGACCTAATCATCTGCTATGGTTAATGAAATAAGCACTGAAAGGAAACAAAATTTGTCTTGCCAGTTAAAGAAGAGCATCTAGAATGTTGCTATGTATGTGTCAGAATGCGAATGATCCAGTCATTTAATGTCAATTCAGCAATAAGGGTGGAAAGAACCAAAATGTGTTTGCCCTGTAGACGAACAGCATTGATGGGTATCTGAACATCCACACGAATAGCAAACGTAAATACTAGGAACCATATTTCTTTTGCTTGCAGATGAAACAAGAATCAGATTGAGGTGACGTAATCATTTGGTCTGGTTACAGAAATAAGAATTGAAAAGAACCAAAATATGTTTATCCTGTAGAGTGTAGACGAAGGCAATGGTGGGTATCTACAATGTCCATAATTTAGAGTCAAGTTAACGTAGTTTAATCATTTGGCCGTCAAAAACCAACATCTCTCTTGGCTGCTGCTGAAGAGCGAAGATAAGCCATCAAGGATCTACAATGTTCCTAAATAAGAGTCATGCTGATGTGACCTAGTCTGGTTTTAGAAATGAAGGTTGAAAAGAACCAAAAATCTGTTTTGCATATAGATGTGGGTAATTGACAGGTCACGGACTGATTTTCACCTCATTACCGTGGATCTTTTGGGTGAAGAGACAGTGCAGCGAAGGAAGTCGTACTTCCTTTTGGTCGAAAGGCACAAATCTCACGGCAGTCTCTTATTTGGTACGGCGACGGTGCTCGGTGGAGACGTCGCTCGGCTGACGTTGTCTTCTTGTCGGATTTCAGCCAGTTTAGGGATTCCTGGCGCAGATTTCTATCGCGCGCAGTAAATCTACCGGTCGCGGACAACCGAACGAACGAAGGGGTATTTCACTTGCTTGCGCGACTGTCTTACCGTACTGTTTGGTCCTCTTTTTGGTACCGATTTTGGATTTCGGCTGGGTCCCATGAATCACATGCGGGCCAGATTCTGTCCCTTTTGTTCGTTAAACTTACGGATGCAAATGAGCGAGTGGAGCGCACCAGCGACCAGCTTTCCCAGCCTCTTCTTCTTCTTCCAATGTGGCAGCCCACCGCCGTCGTCGTCTTCTTGCCACAAATAAACTATGTCTTCATTATATGCGGCCATCGTTTGAGGGAACCGCGCAAAAAATCGACCATCAGCGAAAAATCCGACTGTTTAGTGCTACTTGCGCCCCATTGATGTGTCAATTACCAGATGGAGGAGTGCTTTTAATGAGGAACAGTCATGAGAACCAACAAAATGCTCAAATATTCAGGTTTAGTATGGGAACTCCAAGTCCAGCTCTATAATTTCAAATTAGCCTCCACATACTAACATTTAATCAGAAACATCCTCGTACCTTGGTAAAGCAGTACAGTGGACTAAAGAATATTAAAAGCATGGACTTCAATTACACGCAATCCAATATCCCTTAACGGCCGTTTTAGGGTGAAGTCGAGGCGCTAAGAGTGATTTTTACGAAATTTGCCTGCCATATACGCATGATGGCGTCACTTTGCATGCTCCGTCCTGATCACCTTTTCAAAAGTGATCGTCCTAAATTACCGCTAATGGCGCATAATGTCCTGGCCATTATCCTCCGACAATTTTCTCAAATCGCCGTAGCAATTAATATTTGAACGTCCGTCGGGTTGCCGGTATTCCTGCGCCGGCCGGCCCGTTTAGGTTCCTCCTATGTAAATCTGAGTAGTGCGGCCATTTCTCAGAACAATCGTGCCCGAGCAGTAACTGTTTCGTTGAGGTTTTGCATGTATATTTGATTTAATCGTACCCGGTGCACGAGCCAACCAACGGTTTAAGTAGCAGTAGCACGTCTAACTCTAACTGCATGTTTCCTTCGTTTCGATTTTTTGCCTGGGTATGGAAGATCTCCATTGCCAAGTTTCGTGCTGACGTTGTTTAGCCCATTCCGTGGTATAACGACGTACTCCCACGTTTTACCTAGATATGGAAAGACGCGGAGGAATCTCTCTTCTTTCATACACAAAAAATCTAAAAAATATAGTTGATACGACAATGGCAGGGGTTTTACTTCCCGACTAGTATCCTAGAAGAAAAGCATTATAATCAACTGAAAAGATGATATTTCAGCCAAAAAGTTTTTTACAGATTAATTGGATGGGTGGTTTATGCGCTTTTAGTCTGATAGGAATCCACAGCCTCCGTCGCTTGGGTTGCAAACTTTCAGATTTTGATAAACGTCAGTGGCCACTGACATGACATGGCATTGAATGTTATTCTATAACTGACGTTAGGTTGGGGTCTAGAGTGGCTATGGCTTCACGTAATTGAATAATTGCAAAATTGTTAAGTCACTTCGTTGTATCAACGATTCAGTCGAAAAGTTGGGTGTGTCCTCACCCCTGATATTTCTATTTAATCTTAAATCGGGCTATTGCTGTAGGATGTATACAAAGTCCTTAACTAGTTTATCCTTAATTTGATGCGGCCGTATTCATTAGGACAGGAAACCTGACATAAGCACGCGGAGAGGAGCGTTTATTTGCGTTTCTAATATCCAGATCAATTATTCTTAATCTGCTTTTCTTGCGACTTGTCCCATCCCATCTACACGATTCACATCGTCGTCGCATCGACGGAAAAACGAGTAAAACCTGACGTAATGAAGCTGAATACGGCAAAAATTAATTATTCCCGTCGTTTTATCCTTATTTCTGTCATGTCCGTCCATCATAAATTTAACTCCTCGACGTGCATTCCATGACAAATTGGAAAGACAATAGTACTCGATCGCGGCGGTCAGAATAGATATTAATGTTAACTGTACCACATGCACACTTGTGTTTTGGTCTAATTAAGATAATTGCCGATAGAGGCGGAAGAGGCGTAATTAATAGACGGTGTGATTGGTCCGTTCTAATTATGAAACGAATCGGGATAATAACTTGTTTATTGGACCCGATAGACACAACGGTGAAAATCTATATCAATCGTAATTGTGAAAGAAATAATTTTGCAAACGTCCCACTGTGATTCTAATTTCATTATTAATTGAATCGTACGAATGATCCGCCGATATAGCAGTTTTTTTCCAATTTATCCAAAGATAGAAGAATAATTTCATAATTATCAGAGCTATTCTCAATCGTATGACTGATAGTTCATGGCAATTCATT
Source organism: Aphodius granarius (assembly GCA_963971325.1). Taxonomy (NCBI): domain Eukaryota; kingdom Metazoa; phylum Arthropoda; class Insecta; order Coleoptera; family Scarabaeidae; genus Aphodius; species Aphodius granarius. Next base: position 14,916,515 of record OZ020226.1, read on the forward strand.
TTTCTGTATATGTATATTATTTGACAAGATTATAATTAAGGATGGAAATCTAATCTCAAACACGTCTGACAGACATTTAACTGCTGGTAAACATAACCTCATACAACACTACAGTTACACAACAGTTTGCATGCAAACATACTTCCTCCTGTAACAGTTCAGAATTCCGCGAACTGTTGAATAAACCACTAAAATTAATTAATTGTCGCCTAATGTGCGATTTTTTTTGTATTCGGAATCTATTACTTAATGGTTCGATTAACAGTTCTGCATTGTGCAGTTTTCCTCGAGGTAAACTCGCTTCGTTCAAGCTACCGTTATGGTCTAGTCTGGTTTTAATTGGAAGTGGACTGACATAATCTCGCGTAGAGGGCAGTGGCGTCGCTGACAGGCGGTCCGGGCGGGGGCCGTCGCTAACGATTGCCCAAAACACGCTATTGTCGCGATATAAGGTGTTCGCGCTCTCTTTTAATTGTCAGCGCTGCCCTGGCACCGCGCAGACCGGAGGAGCTCTTAGTTTGGTATGCGGACGATTTTCCACCTTAATTGAGTGCGCTGTCCATGTCACCATTGTTACACTATACGCGAAGGAGCTGCGTTTGCCGCGCTAGGTGACTACCTCAGGTAATTGACTTCGGGTCAGAGGTTAATTCGTGGGAGCCATGCTGTATTTTCACCTCCAGAGGATCTTCCAACCAACAGCGTCAAGTTATTACGTACATTGGCAGGAGGAACACTTTATATATCTTATGATCGTCAACACAAAAAAATAAAAAAATTTATCAGGATTTTAGCGGAAATACGGGTTTTCAGATCTCCTGAATCCATTGCAATTCTTTCTGGAGAATGTCTGTGTGTATATGTAAGCATGTCTTAGTAAAATTGTAATAAAACAGGAAATGTTTGTAGGTCTTTTATTTCATCTAGAACTGAGGCTGGCCGAGAATTTGAGTAATATTTCTGAAGAGATCCCATCATCTATTATGTTTAGGTACTGTTTAAGATTGGTCACATAACGGTCTAGTAACAACAAATCGTACAAGATCCGGACCTAGATCGACCTTCCCTCATCCTTTTTTCTAATCAACTCTATTTTTGTATGCAATATAATGTATAAATGAACACAATGTCCTTGGGTTGCCGCCCCATATCCTGGCAAGGCTGTTTTTAATTTAATATTATTTAAGGTATTTTTTTAAATAGTTCCATTCATTCTTTTTCTTGAAAAAATTGGTACCAATCGAGAGCCAAAGATTTACAAAAAACGCCAAACTAAGATTGGTAACTGGTAAGTACGAAGGTAACTGCTATTCTGGTTCATAGTCTGTCGTAATAGTAGGCGATAGTACAGCGATAGTGTAAACGCGCGCTAGGCGCTTGTCATGTGAACCTACCCTTTTACTCAACTATTCATATTTAAAATCGCTACAACCCTAAGATATGCCAGCTTTTGCAAAGGCAACCCTACACCACAATGTTCGCAACAAAGCAACCTACATTTTGGAATACAATTGATTAGGAAAAACGATGAGGGTAAATTACTAGTACCAATTTACCTTAAATAATTTGTAATTAAAAATAGCCTTGCCAGGATATGGGGCGGCAACCCTAGCACATTGTGTTCATTTATACCTTACATTGTATGAAATATAGATTTGATTAGGAAAAAGGTTGAGGGAAGGTCGATCTAGATCGGGATCTTAGACTAAAATGTTTATCAAAGTAAGTAGATTCAATAATCTATAATCAAAGAAATAAACAACACTCTATTTTCGACTAAACAAAATGACAAAACTGAAGAAAAGTAGCAGTAAAAAGAGGCATTCATACCTAATAAAATGAGTTAATAATTCGAAATTTTATGGGTTAATTAGGTATCGCGTTGAGCCGGTGTCTTTTAAACAGTTCCAGTTCGAAGGTGAGAGCAACAATAGCGACAATGGTTTCCTGGGGGGTGTACGTGTATTGTGGCGCCCCCTGGCGTTACCCTTCTCAAGGTGACATGTCTCGCAGCGGGCAACTTCTGCGTGCCCCGCGTACCGCACAAATTGATAGCTATGTTCGATCATACCTGTCATCACAGTTATAATAACATAACTCGAGTACTACCACGATACACTTATACACGGTATAACGGAGGACAGCTTTTGGCTACGTCACTCGTCTGAGATCGGTCAATGCGGCTAGTTGATACGAGATGGCGCCAAAAGGAGCGCTAGTATTTACACACAATCATTCAAGTAAAGTTTAATATAAATGATTTTTTTTTCATTTTGATACATATTCAGCAAATATTTTACATGCGATGTAACCCAAACTCTAAATTAAACATTCTTTATTGATTTTCTGAATTCTGTTTTATATACAAGCACAGAATAGAATGTAAGTATATTACGATGATGAATAGTTATCGTTTGCATCACCATGTAAATCACAACATGATTATTTTCCTCCTTACGTGACATAGGAGTAAAAAACGATAATATTTAATTCGACTAGTTCTAGTCTTTCTGTGATGATTCATACAAGTATTTACGGCACAACTCGCCATTGTAAAGTAATAAAAACTAAACACACCTGCTAAAAAACTCCAATCGCATGTGGCTTCGGCAAACAACAAGACTAAAATACGTCTTACTATCGGTACGCATATAGGTTACGAATTTGAATTTTAAAACAGCGCGCATGTGCCGTGACGTCACTCAGATGAGAGCGCAGTAGGAACGCTTTTAAGCAACCTGTCCGTTATACCGTGTATAAGTGTATCGTGAGTACTACTATGCCAGGGCAACGAGCAGCTTTCGGCCTCAGCTGACGTCACACTGTGATTTTACACACATATACACGAAGCGCGGCTGCGCGCGCGGGAATCTTAATAAACGAAAATGTAACGGTGATCGGAGTGCTATTAGCTATTTAAATAGGCGTTCGATTTTTACGACGTTGCCTAAATTGAATTTCTAGATAGTGGTGAATTCGCTAGGAAAAACTGAACGGGAATAATGGGATGCTTCGTTCCAGTATTATCGAATGGCGCGGGTCGAGTTTGGTTCTCATTAATCGCCGATTGCGTATGTACTAAGCCAGTGTGAAATTTGTTGCCGTTTTTCGTGTGAATGCATATACTTCGAGTCACTACCACACCGTGAAAATACTATATAAGTGGTATAACTGTTCGGTATTACCAAGCCAAGCAATAACTTATAATGAATATTAAAACCATCAACAAGTGAATATGTAAAAAATTGAATGATTCTATAAAATGTTTGTTTGCAATTGATATTAATTTTCGGGTTAGAGCCAGTCGGGTGTTCGAGCAGTACTGATTGGTTTTTAGTTTAGGCTCAACTGGATGAATTTTAACAATAAAGTAAAGTATTTTAATCCACACGATGACCAACATCCCCCGATATATCTCAGAGTGAGCTCAAAAAATTGCGGTAAAACAATCTTTTTTATGTTAACAATATTGGAATTAGTTTTTTTATGTAGTTTTCTTAGTAAAAATGTTAAAATTAGTTGATGACATTGTCAAGAGATGACGCGAATGGAGATAATGTCTTGTACCGCTTATTTTGGTTAGGTATATGAAATTCTGGTGTTTATCTTGAGATGATAAAAGCCATCAATGGCAAATTGAGTTGTCTATTTAAGCGTTATTAAAGTGAATTAACCAACTACAGATTCGTTCAAGCTCAATTTATTGAATATCTTAGTGATTATTTACAAGATTATGTACATTTATAGTAATACAGAGTTAAGTACTTACATTACATTAACATTTCTAGTAACTTTTAAATTATCACTAGCGCAAACACGGAACAGCAGATGGCTCCAAGAATATGGCTTACCTATAACAAAAACAGAAAACGTAATTAGTATACAGGAATCAAAAATTAGACGAGACACGCCATTTTAGACTGGGAATGTCGTCGAATGAGTTCAGGGAACTACATTATTGTCTCGCGTGTCAATTCGAACGAACCAAATGCAAAAATAATGTACCTTCGTGTTGTGTAATTTGTCTTTCATGCGCTATTTAGCGAAGATGCAAAAAACGACGTTTTTATCCGTTCTAGATTACGAAACAGACGATGATTAAGGAAATGCTGATCGATGTTTCAATCGCACGACAGGCTAACACTAATAACAATCTCTAAATCACCGCATATATACATATACCGATAACGAAATTTAAAATTAGTGCCTCAAAACGTTAATCATTGGATTTATCGCGGTGAATCTGGAGCGACATTTACCAGAGACATCTACCAAAGTCCCGTAAACTGTAGAAGTGCCCAAGACCGGTCATTATACCAGATAATGCTCGCTAGATACCATAATTAAAGTCAATTCGAAGAGAGCCCGAACGGCCCGGCCAAATCGCATTATAATAACACGGAATTTTAGAATAATGTCCACAAATGATAGTGGTTTTTATATTGCATTACTTTTGGGGGAATTACGACCATCAACGATAGCATGTTTACGAGCAATACTGATAATATTTTCTTGACACGTATAACTCCACTTTACTTAGGAAACGAACGTTGTAGTGCTGACCAAAGTTTCGAGGATCCGATGCAATAAATAACACTTAACTAAATGTTATTTCATCAAATTCGTGTAATTTATAAAGGATCAAGATTTTTATCGTTAGTCTGTGAGCAGCTTGGTTATGTGTCGCTGTCGTGGTGAGCGCAAAAACCACAACGACGTTAGACGTCAAAAATCAAGAGAAGATAGATATAGAGAACCGATCGGTTTTTCTATAAAATTGCAAATCGCATCAATAAAAGATTAAACACAATATGAATTCAGACCCATAGAGACTCTATCAATTCCCAGGCATTAGAGTTCCTCGAGAGGCAGGCTCTCTCTCCCCTTTAGCTTGTTCATCATTATTGACGTCGGCGTTCTCCATTCGGGACAAAAAAGGGACGTACAGTTGTAAAAAGTTTGAGAGAGCGAGCAGCAAGCAGCCATAGCCTACCTGACAGACATAAACTCCATAACGTTGATCCGAACGGATAAGCAATAAACTTGGATTCTGTTCTGCCTCAAGATCCGACCAAGCTACTACACAGGTGGTCGACCTAAACATCGCCACAAATACAAAATAATGTTAATATCTGTATGTGAGTCATTAACAGATTTTACCCATCAAATTTCGTACTCAAAAGTCGCGCATTGGAGTACCTTAATAAATGCATAACCTAAAAATGTAAACTGGCAGTTAGGACAGCTGTTAGCATACGGCCATATTTGTTTTGAAGCAAGTGCAATGTCAATGACCTCCTACAATACGGAATTTAGTAATTTGAATGCTGTCAATGTTTAACATCAAGAGATTACACCGCTCAAATTTAATACTAAAATATCTAGCGTTCAACTAACTTATTAGGTACACAACCTAAAAGTTTTAGTAAAAAATTACCGTTCTGTTATCAGGCTGCCATGTTTGTTAAAAAATTAAGTGCCATGGTTATGATCTGACAGAATACGAAATCGTTTCAAACCTTTGATGTGTTCAAGCGTATTTGTGTTTAATTCTAGCTTATTTAATTGCAAGCCACTTTTAATAAATTCCAATTTCCAATTAATGAGACAATTTGCGCATATGCTGCGCGTGTATGGGAATTCAATTTTCAAAGCAACAACCTCAGATGGAACGGGTTAGGACAATATTCATTAATTCTCCGGCAGAATTAATTTATCTTCCTCTCTTCCTCTATTACGAAGGACGTTTTTATTTATTTTCATAGGCAACATCGTCGCAGTCCCTCAATACGACCAAATGCCACAACATAGCCTCTCCTTGCACCGTATAATTACAGACTTGTCCAATTTGAATATTTTACGATACTCGCGCGGCCTTGTTAGCCAACTTAGAAACGCCATAATTCTCATGTATTAATTAAACATTTTCTTTGTTCATTTTTGATCAACTAATTTTTCAGTTTGCTTGGTATTAACCACGATGCTTTTACGATGTCCAACAATAGCTATTTAAATTGTATACACACCAAGGGAGAGGTTTTCAGTTGTACTGCTGTTGAATTACGCAATTTGCGTCCGTTTTTGTGGCGTATTGTTGCCTGACGTCGGCTAAACCTAAAGTCCTTAATGGTATCCTAGTATTGGGCATATGGCGAATGGCAGACTGTATACTTTATTGGATATTTTGTTGTTTTACTGCTTGGAAATAATGGCCGACACCCTCGTAAATCAAGAAAAATTGCCGGACGCCTATGTGTGTATACGTAAGCTCCGATTTTAAGACGTCACATCTTCGCGTGGCTTTATTGTTATTAATGATATGGTAGCGCGGCAAAAACCACCAGCCGCTCGGGATGCTGTATGGATTTCGCGCCAAACAATGTAAGGACGCGAGCTTCAGCAAAAAACAAATGATGTCCTGATTGTATTTACATCCATAAGAAAATCAATTTCTCGTGTATAGAGAGATATTGCTGCATCACCGAGATGCAATAATACGCTCTACAAACTGTAAGATAGGAAAATCAGCTCAGAAGCAATAGTTTTGAAAAGTTACGTCTTGATTAATAATTTTGTTAGGAATGTAAATAAAAATATGATAATATAAGATATAAAGACATGCCAAATATGCTAAAACCCGATATTTTCTAATCGCTTTTGATATTGAAGCATCATTTGATACACGTCAGTGGTACTGACGTGCCAAACATTTAATGTTATCCTATGATTTGAATTTGAAATTTGACATCTATGAAATTTTTTCTTCCTCGTGTGGAAGCGCAGAATGACCGTGACTTCACGAATTTTAGTTATTGCAGGAGATTTTTATCTCTACCTATACTAATTGCGAACTTTCAAGTGTAGGGCGCGTTCAACGGAATCGCCCATTTTGGCCGACATTTACGATCGAGTAGCTGCAAAACTGGGCTTTTCGATTACTTTTGGCGCTCGAATTGAAAAAAGGACACAATTCCGCGTGGACTGCGCGACATCTTGTAAATTAAATGCGTCAATTTTGAAAAAAATCACGTTTTTTCACCTCGTCGAGTGAATGCGAACCTCGAGAAAATGTCACGTGACGTCTAGAAATTCCGTCAAGCGGATCGATGAACGTCACAAATTTACATTTTTTATCCGTTCCTGCCGACCTTATAAAAGCCGCTCGCTCTCATGTCTTACCATAAGATCCCTCTAAATACCTTCGGAAACAGTGTTGAGCGAAAAAAACGGCCTTAAAAACAATTTTCGATCCAAAAAATCGATGTTTGTCGACCCGTGTTTTGCTGCTATTACCACAGTAACGTCAAACCCGAAACGCCCCCTACCGGACATTCGTAACAACAGTAACAGATAGCAGATAACCTAAAATGTATCCTAAAATGTCCATATTGCGAATGTAGACAGGTGGGAAGCCTTAACCACATATTTCTAGAATGCCCAATAACTAAAATCGAAAATTTTGACATATACACAGAGCTAGTTGCTATATTCTAAAATTCGTTGGGAGATGAGTTCAAAGAGTATCGGAATGGCGATTCATGTAGCTACATACTATCAAATGCGGATCAATAGACTCGTGGAGTGTGCGTGGTCAGTCGATCACATTGTGAATTGCTCGGTGGTTTGTGAGAGAGAGGCCGAGGGCATTTAACATTCAGTAGCGCATGCGAGAGCGACCGAACCGGGTATTATGACGGGGCCGGTAGGCAGCCGGATAACGATCTATATGCTCTGTCAAATGTTTAATTTGTACGGACTATTTATTAATGTTCGATATTTATGAAACGGGCCGCCCCTTACGTCGGTCCCGTAGCGATAAATTCTGTTCGCATCCAACCCAATAGACGTCCCAATTTTCGTTATCTTCATCGACGGCCCGAGACCACAACCCCACACAACAACCGGGCCCCTATATGGGGCAAACCTGTTTATTGACCATTGCCCCGCTCAATACAAAATTGTTTGTTTTATTACCTTGATAGATGCGAGTAATTAAAACACCTAAGCATAAGCTCCACCGATTACCTTAGAAACAATTAATATTGATTCCACGCAACACTTCAAAGCAGGCTTTCAAATTAATCCTATTTTCTCATATTTATTGCACGTAAGAAGGCGCATGTAATACATATTTACTACTTCCGGTTGTCACCAGTTCATCCCCTGGCAATTCTAAATACGTATACCAAATTTTATTCTGATTCACTGTACCGTTTGGGCGCTATCGTGTTCGCAGACATACACTATACATACAATTACCAGAAATCATTGCAATTGATTCAGTGCGTAAAAATGCACTTACTATACAATAACTTTTATTACTGAATGTGTAATTCTATTATAGAATTAATATAACTCTAGAATATCTAGTTTATAGCAATTTTGCGGATTAATGTTATTTATTTATTTCATATTCTCCGCTAAGTAATAAATACATCATCTACCTATACTAATAACGAACTTTCAAGTGTAGGGCGCGTTCAGCGGAATCGCCCATTTTCACCGACATTTGAAATCGAGTAGCTGCAAAATTGGGCTTTTCGATATTACTTTTGACGCTCGAATTGAAAAAAGGACACAATTCCGCGTGGACTGCGCGATATTTTGTAAATTAAATGCGTCAATTTTGAAAAAAAAAATCACGTTTTTGCACCTCTTCGGGTGAAGGCGAACCTCGAGAAAATGTCACGTGACGTCTAGAAATTCCGACAAGCGGATCGATGAACGTCAAAAATTTACATTTTTTATCCGTTCCTGCCGACCTTATAAAAGCCGCTCGCTCTCATGTCTTACGATAAGATCCTTCTAAATACCCTTCGCAAAGAGTTTTGAGCAAAAAAACGGCCTTAAAAACAATTTTCGATCCAAAAATCGATTTTTGTCGACCCGTGTTTTGCTGCTATTACCACAGTAACGTCAAACCCGAAACGCCCCCTGCCGGACATTCGTAACAACAGTAACAGATAGCAGATAACCTAAAATGTATCCTAAAATGTCCATATTGCGAATGTGGACAGGTGGGAAGCCTTAACCACATATTTCTAGAATGCCCAATAACTAAAGTCGAAAATTTTGACATATATACAGAGCTAGTCTACATAGGTACTATAGGTCTTCTGCATATCCGAGAATTAAATTCTTCACACTAGTCGTGATAATGAAAAGCGGTAGTTAATCAGCTATTCACAGTTTCTATTTCATAGGCGTCAAGATCGTGTCAGGGAAGAAATATGACTGAAGCTGGTTAGAGAATAGGCTGTTAACAATGCGCTAACAATAAGACGAAATGAATTATTTTAGAGTGCAAGCGTAAATAGAGTGCCAATAGTGAGCTAAAAGCCTCAAATGGATCACCTACCGATTGTATAAATATTCATGTATGCGTTCGTTAAATGTTCAAATAAGCGGGGCTGCACAACGCGTTCGCTCGCTCTAAAAATGCCAAATAGAAAGCTGCGCGCTGCTAGCAGCAAAGTCTCTGGCTTTGCTGCCATTGCAGGTGCAGTCGATACGGCAGCAACACAACGCGCCTTCGACCGGCCTCTTCGCAAGCAACGAAAAAATTATTGGCTGCATTATGTGATTAATGTACTCGTCGGTCGCTTTTTCCCCGCACCGACCCGATATTAATACGCGAATAATTCCTAGCGTTGAGGTGATTTTCTCCTCTAGGCTTAGCGGATCTCTTAAATTATGGGGCTTGATACGTTTCGCGCCATTTCGCTAAAGGTTAAGCCTGTTCCCGGTCAATAACTAACTGGGTCGATCGTCTGATAAATTAAATAACCATCCTTCGTAATGCGGAATACTTCATAATCGGTCAATACAGAAAAAAACCTTAGATCCGCTTGGAATGCTCTATAACAGTTAATGTGTTTTGTACTATTACTGGAATAGTTATAGGTCACAAGAAAGTGAAGAAAAATCAAGAAATAAGCTACATCGTCTTAAAGTTTTGGGTCTGGGAGCACTTAAGATATCACTAATTTAATCGTCACGTCAAATTGTAGCCGCTGGATCATTATGCCACCGGTAATCGATGCGTTTTAGCATAATTACGACGGCAAGTTTCGATTTTAACTTTTATTTATTGCAGGCTTATCAGCAATTACCAAAAACGGAATGGTCAAAACTTTGCATATTACGCAACGGCACGAAGCCGAGTCTTTAGGAATTCGTTAGTAATTTAGTGACAGTAGATATTCGTATGTTAATTGAGACATTATTATAAATTTTGAAACCCCTTCCGCATCTGTCAATATCGACTCCGCGTTTATACTTTATAGAAAATTATCAAACAAATTTGAACGATTTGCATAAGTTTTGAGACCACACCAAATGAGGCTGTTTCATAGCCGGTCAAGAAAACCATTTTTCTATTAAAGTATTCAAAGTAGAAAGTTTAATACTCTTTTACGTGCATTCAGTGTCACTTTGCGAAATTCAGGACGGCTTTATTCACCTACCCATAAAGTCCTAGATAGCTATCTGTCAGATAGGTGATTTTGTTGCCTTATTTTTAGAAGCAACTGACAGATTACAATACAGAACTTTATGGGTAGGTGCCAATACATGTTCTATTTTTCTCATGAATTAAAGTGCTATGTTGTTGTACGGTATATCAGGAAGTAAAATAGTCCCTTAAAATAGTCCCTCCTCAAATATTACAGTCAATGATTTCGTGTATTCAATTTTATATGAATAAATAACTTATATATAATGGGATATTTGGATTTTTGGGTCCGTTATGTAAAATTTATGTCGCCTGCAACCGCTGAGGTCGGTAATAACTCTGGCCTCAGCTCTTTTGATTTCAGTGAATAGAGCTGGGCTACGCTACTTTGTACCACGTGGAATCTTCGTCCGGCACCAAAGTACCAATCTTCAAGTTATGGGCCGACTCAAGCACATCTGACAACAACATTTTTTTTTTCTTCATAATCTTACGCCTATTGTTGGTTCTAATGAAAAAGAGCAACCAGGAACCAAATGATCAAACAGTATGATACATGCATTATATACAACACTATCATCAAGAAACTACCACCGCCAAGAATATATTCGTCTATTCTGATTATTAATGCTGATATTTCTTTGCAAAATATTTCTCATGCGCTGGTTGCGTGAGACAAAATTGGATGATAAGAGTACAATCCACCTGAAGAACTTTGGTTGGCTGATGCCGGTCCTGCTTGGTCCTAGAGCAAAGAGCGGTCGAGAGTACAGTGTGTGTGTGTGTGGAGTAGTAGCCGGGTAAATCTGGCAACCCAGCAGCAGACGACATGAAATATTGCTGTGGCCGCGAGGTAGCCCATTCCTCGCGATGCTTTCCTTCCTTGTTCCTCCGGTGGACCGCTAGTCGACGTGCTTCTTCGCGCCAAGCGCGAACCGAGACTTCTTTTCTCTGCCTCTCCGCTATGACGTCTCCTTCTCTATCTAACCTCCACCATAAGCAGCATCGCGTCCTCTTCTTCTTCCTCCAGATTCCGATAATATGCAAATAGACCATCCACCACCATCATTTACACGCTAACTTATTAGTCTCTGACGACAATATCGGTACCATGTATGCATACAGCATACAGAGCGATTGGTCTAACGTTCTTTGGTGAGTATGTGAAATCATATGAGGAGATGTTCTATAATATCATGGGAAAAGACGATAACGTGACCAATACATCACGGGGTGATTGTCTATCACTCAAGGAACAGGTGAGAAGCAAGGTTGAGGAACCATTAGAAGTTCTGAGACTCCTTACGAGGCAGATTGCACAATTTACGTTACCGCAACCGGAGAGAGAGATGCCAATCAAGAAAAAATAACTTTAATGTTCTAAGGTGCATTTAGAAGAGTCTTCACACTTGGCAGACGTACACAGCCACACACACTCACGTGACCAGGCATTTAAGCGTTGACGGCACCAGCTCGGCTGGCACAAAATAAAAAGCGTTTCGCCATAACGGTACCGGTATTCATCTTGATATTCGGTTGTCATATACACATCCGTCACTATAATGTGTGGAACGTATCGCCGCTCTGTCTACAAAAATGGTCCCGGGACGCGTCAAACCGGCCAAGAATGACGCCTTACTGCGAGAAGACCTTTAATTAAAACTTCAAACATGCACATTCTCCTTCTTTCTCTCTTGGACGGTGCGAGTACGGGTCCCAGCGCGTTCCAACTAAGCTCCAGACTCGCGAGGAATTTGGCCAAATCTAATCAACGCGGTAACGGTGAACTCCACGCTAATGGCCGCTGCCATCGTCTAATTATGACCCGAGCCGCGTGAATCGAAGATTTTATGTCATACGTGTTAATCGTGATCTGCAGTCTGCACTATCTCAAGCGTTCAAAGAATATTTATGATAAATCATTGCATGTGTAGGTAGGTATACGACCATTGTTCGATAATTGTTCGCTTCTTTTCCAGCGAAGAGATGTTTCCAATGCAACTCGACATTTCCAGAAATCTAGAAATCGAGTTCTTATTACCTTTACCACAGCGGGATATAGTATCTGTCAGAATTCCTTATCGCAAATCTTATCTTCTCTCTTCACTACTAAAAGAGGCACAAATATTTCTGATAGAATGTACTATGCTCTGTAGTTCTTTATAAAAACAGCTTTCGCTCGTAGTACCACGTGTAGTTGGGGTACCCAATGACCCACTGGAGCTGCAGTTCAGGTACGAAGTGCTGAGTTCGAGGGCCGAGGCAGCCAAGCTGCTTGCAGGAATTCTTCTCCGCGGGGTGCATTTTCCAGCGTCTCCCAGGGTGACGGTCTGAATAGAAACTAGATTGATACAATTAACAATAACATTCGGTTTGTCGACACCTCCATAAGGGAACCCGTTACTCGCTTCATGGACGTAAATTAAATTTATTCTTTTTATTTTTTTCCACCACCACCGCGATAGCAATCGATACCCTTAGAAAGTATAAGAGAACGAACAATAAATCTGGTATGTTTGATATTAATATGATGTTAATCTGCCGTAGAATTAGGTGTTCCATTCTATACAGGGTATCTCCAAAAGATTGGACATATCCTCCCCATATTACTTATCCACATCCAAAATCATCTGGTTAAATCGGTATGAGTCGTAGAAGTATTTTTTGCAAAAAAAGAACTTCTCCAACGTTTTGGAGACACCTGTATATTTATATTAATATAAACAAAAGAACTATGTAATAAGTATTAGAGAGTATGCAGGAGCGGGAAGAGAGTCATCAAATAATGAAATGAAATTTTGACAACATAAATACCAGATAAATCTAGTATTACAAATATATGTAAATTTTATTCATATTTAAATGCATATCGAAAATCCGATGAATGGATTAAATATTTATTTATTATTCATATCGGGGCAGTGGTCCTCGCAAGCTCGTCACCCACATGTTAAGATTCTTAAAAAAAAAACAAAATTGAAATAATTCAGGATTACTTTTTAAGACTGGTCTACCAAGGCAAATGTGCATTTTATCAGGATGAGAAGATTTAATAAGGACCCAGGGTTCCCCGGTCGATAAACTGATAAATTTATTATGGTTTTAGGAATCCGCGTCCAGCGGTTACGACCTCCGAAAATATATGTTTATATTTTGGCCCGAAGACAGCGCCTCCCAGTGAGCGACCGGCGCGCACTCTATGCTCAGACGGTGCGCTTACGGACGGACGGACGTCGTAAATTTCGAAATTAGCGCGCGCTTCCTTAGGCGCGTAAACACCGTGAAAATGAGAAATTACCGTCATCAGGTCTCCGTATCGGTCGCGCTGGAATGGAATTGAAAGGAAATGGGGCGATACCGAACATTTTTCCAACTATGCAAATATTATTCTGCCGCTTCAACTGAGAAGAACAACAAGACCGTAGTTATTAATTTAAAAATACCATGGAGGTATCTAATTAATTCGTGAGTCGATACTAAAAGAGAAGAAGAATAAGAACCGCGTATCCTCTCATTACTTAAAACCAATAATAAAATAAGTGTCAAAATATATTCATTAATAACGTAGTGGCCCCTCCCACACGGGCTCCAATGGGGAAGAACATGTAGCGGTGGACGTGTGTGTGTATGTGTGCACGTTTCCAGTAACAAAATCTAATTTTCTCTCTCGCGATGATGTAGATGATGATGATGAAGGAGTAACCAATCTTATTAAAGCAAAACGAAGACGGGCGCAACGACTGGGTGCGCGTCTGAAAAAATCCCGACGTAATTACATTCTTCGGCGTTTGAAGGTCCCCACGTTGACTTGCAGTTGGACCGCTCTGTCGTCATGCACTCGCGACACACGTGCATCAACACAAACCCACATGACACACCTTCATCTCATAAAGTTCAACATCTAATCCCATAAAGTGTCCAAAATAATTAAGGCGTCCTACAACTTGTTGGCACTAATTTGCCAACCAGTTGTTGACACAAGTATCTATACACTTTTATTATTATTTAATTTCGTGAAGCCATAGCCACTCTGGAGCCCAACCTAATGTCAAAACGTATGTAACATTTGCCACTTCCGGTTGTCAGATTATGGCTAAAAACAAGCCAGTTTGTCGCTGATTTTGGGTATTGTGTTGAATTGGCTAAATCTGTTTGTTGGTAAATAAGGATGAGTGTCTCATTTCTTTACTTTCAACAAATGAGTACAGTGCTCTAAACCTGCACATAAGGCGATAGAATGTAGAATCACTGTTAGATTTCTAAACGCATCTGAAACATCCAATTACCGGTGCTAATGCTCAGCAAAGCAATAGGAGAAACAGCGTACCAAAAGAGGCGATAAATGATTAAAAATTTGCAACGAGTCGGTAACGCTTCCGACTGGTCAGTTAACAAGTCGTTTAGGTACGGCAGTCTGCTAACGTCGAACGAACAATTAAAATATCCACCATAGAGACAAACGGCAGAATTATGAAAATTTATGTCGGCGAGCAGATATGTATCTAAAAATGTAACCGGAGTAAATGTTATTCGAGTCGCGTAGAACGATAAATCTATTTTTTGCGTGACGTTTAATTGTTGAATTAACTGAATGTATTACGTGTGTATGTACATATAAGTGATATGAAGTTGTACCCGGTAAAAAAGAAGGACGCTGTCGCGGCTAGACATGGTGGTGCGAGCGAGACGACCGTTCAGCTACCGGCAACATAGAAGGCAACAGACAGACCGCGGAGACGCGTTTTGCCATGCCGGACATGTAACGTACACAGTTGGCTAGTAGCATCAACTTACCTCATTGTTTCATATTGGCTACCACAGATCACCATCGGGATCTTCGACCAGATCACCTATCTCAACTCCTAATCACGATAAATGTAATGGTTTCATTATTATACAGCTGCCCATGACCATCCATCCAGATCACATCGCTCTACTTGATTATCACTAACGATATTTCCATAATGCATAATCAACCAGCAACCGCTTTCATTCCCTCCAAAACATTTCACGTATCATTTAACAATAAATTAATCATAATTTTCCCATCTAGTAATCTTCAGGACTACTCAGCAGTAGAAAAACTACAAACGTATATTTGCAGTTTATCACTTGGTGACAAAAACTCAGAGTTGACAACTTTAGGGAAATTTTCTTATTTTAATAAATTATGGCTTGCTATAAGGAAATACCTCACAAATTTAAGGAAGAACGTTGATGATATTAAAACAAAGAATTATTTATCCTTACTTAATAAAAACACCAACAATACCCAATATTTTGAACGTTCTTATTCTGTCTTTGTTGTGTAACAACATGTTACAGATGGATTTATAGTGTAATAAAATACATTGTGATTTGCGATTTGTTTTTGAGCAGTGATATCGTAGTTATGTTATAATGCAGTTTACTAAAATGTTAACTTAGAGAAAAATTAATAAATTTAGGACAATTTTGTGGAATTCAGATGGAAAAATGGTGGCAATGCTGGCGCTGGTACCCATCTAGATAGAACCATTAAATCCGAATAGCAGTGACATCAAATAATAACACTTTCTAATTCGATTTATTGGGAAGCAAAAAATTGCTGCAATTAAAATTTTCCCCGGGAACAAACTTTCACGTAAAGTCGCATCGAAAAAACTACTTAGACGATAGTTTGATGTGTCATAAAACCTCATTAAAAAATGATTGGCCACAATGGGAGCGCTATATACTTTCTATACATGATGTTAACGTATATACTGCTCGCTTTTAATATATGCAAATGATTCTAGGCTAAGAGGAATATATAATTTAGTGGTAACGTCTAAATCGGCGTTGGTACGCACGCAATCGAAAGTCTTCGCTTTTGCATTGTGGAATATAAGAGTCTAGCAAAAATGAGAGAGAAATTAATGTGACCGTGTGATGCGTTCGGTCGCATGTATAAGAACGTAATTAAATTAATGAAGCGAGAAGCTTTCACGCAGAATCGCAGCGTTCAATTATATTGACGACCGCTTTCTAGTATGACCGTCAGATGTCAGGGGTCACTAAAAAATAAACTATCTAAAGAATTGGGCGTTGTGCTCGGCGGGCCTTTTATAATCTCTCCGAGGTATTATGCTACCAAATCCGGGGTACAAAAGACGCCCGACATACAAAATAAATAAGTAAATCCTTCTACCTAAAAACGTACCACGGTAATCCCGGTCACGTTTGTAACTGATACAAAATTCCACGCTATCCTTAATTAAAAGTTCGGATTTATAAAACTCGTTTACAGTGTCACTGGATCAAATTCTTTTTGTGTTATTAGCAAATCTACCTCGTTGACACATTGAAGCGTCCAAACCTCCTGCAATTCTTTAATTTCATTTAACATTTATCACTTCCCGTTTTAGATTGTCACAAAAAAAAAAAACAATACAGTTTTCAACCCGATCCGTTGTACCGTTTAGGTGCTATCGTGTTCACCAAAAATCATAGCATTAATCCTAGATTTTTTTCTTCTAGGACCTAGTTGGAAAATAAAAATCGAGCTCGCATGTGTTTCATTATGACTTGAACACGCATGAAGGAAATTAATAACGTATAAATGAATAATTAAATAGTGTATACCTAGTATGTATGTAATGATGAAATTTCTTGATATCACGAGACGTGTACTAGAAAAGTTATGGGTTAAATTAGTTATATCCCATAATGTGGTCGGTTGAGCAAATAATTCCCCATGTCGTATTTACACCTAACATTTAATTGACATAATCAATAATATTGATCAACATTAATTTATGGATCTTTGCAAAACTTTGAAAAGCAAAATTCACTGTTTATGCAAATAAATACATAAACATTCTTCGCACAAATGTTTTCCAATCAATTTTTTGCTTTTTTCAAGAGTTTTTTTAATCCTTGCTCGATACAAATAAAGATCTTGAAGATTTTGTAGATGTAATCTTTCCGAGAAGAGTGGACATAATCCCCGAAACTGGGCGATGTTTTTTTAATTGCACCAGGCTGGCAGAGGCCTAACGGCGAAAATATTACGGCGACCGGGTCGCGTTATTATTTCGTTTTTATGTACGCATTTTAAGGACGATTTACGCTAATGGAAAACGCGCATCAAACACGTATAAAAACGCGGCCGTCCGTTTTACAAGCGAATAAAACGCCTAAACTATAATAAACCCCGACGATAAAATACATATAACTCGTCTCGTCGGACTCGCCAGGATTGAGTCTCGGACTGACCGCGTCGACTTCTAATTCACAATGAGCCTTTTTATGCGATTCAATTCAAGATTACACATTTCTTAATTATTCTCACACTTGGGTACGGCGATCCGTTCGCCTAGATTAATATTTGTGGGGGTTACCAGATAGTGGTACGGTCTAGTTTAGATACAGGCGCTGTTGCCGCATCTCTATTGCACTGCACAGCTGGCACGTTATAGCGAGCTAGGTGAGAGATTTCCCGTTTTATCGTGATAGCGTAAAAGCGGATTGGTATTATTTCGGTTTTACTGTCTCAACGGAAATGTCGTTACGCGACCTTATCTATATTTTATAACTTTATTGAGAAACGACGCTGATCACCTCGGAAGTGCTTTTCATAATTACGATAAATCCCAATTGATTCAGAATTCTTCAGATTATACAACATCCAAATCATCAAGATTCTTTCCCGTTTAGATCTAGCGCTCAGAAGATTAGAAAAAGTTTATACCTAATAAAAATCATGTTTTAGTTAGGATTCTCAGTATAGATAGACTCCCACCTAATATATTTCGTTTCTTGTGATTCTTTTTCAAACATCCAAAGGATTCTTGAGCCTCCTGCGCATCAGTCATCCATGTGGCGGCTATATAGAAGGGCGTAACACACTCAGGCAACATCCCTAGCTCGGAGGTGGGTCCACAATCTCGTAGACAGTCTAGCGGTCATCAATTATTCCCGTTCACTAATGAGTTTTATGCCTTTTCGTTTATATTATAATCACAACCACAAGCCGAACCTATAAGTAAATTATTCTGCCCGCCTATTCCCATACATGTACCTACACCGACAGAACCGCAAACACTGTTAAAAATTACCTCGCTAACCTGTTTACATCTTTCATAATCCAAAAAAAAAGTTTTAGGTACATATTATCGTGTTGTATAAAAGTGTAAGTGGAGACAGGTTTTTGCTTTGTCCTGCTAATATTATAATTAAACTGGGACAATTTGACGGCACTGGTCGGACTAAAGATGTCACTCGACTATTTCGCGGTGTAATGTTTGCGACAAGGCCACTTGTCAATGCGGTTTGTAGCAGCAGTAGCCTGACGCTGACCCTCATTGTTTCTACGTTTTTTACTGGTATATTAAATTTAACCGAAGAGGAAATTGGCCATTCGAATCGGATAGACATATGTTGGGCTGATATTTTACATCAAAAGTAAACTCTTTACAAAGCATTGTCATTGAAGCCATCAAGATTCTTTAACTCAAGCTCAACGATTGATTTATTGTATTTGACATTGGTTGCAAAAGTGTAATGGATATGTAACCTATATGCATACCATTAAAATCAGGTATTGTGCTATTTCAATTTGCATTGTGCAGGATATGCGCTGTTAAACTACAATACGACAATATCGTTTAAAGTATTTCTGCAATAAAATTAGCTGGTTCTTGTAATTTGTACAAAGTATGAAGCAAAAGTTAAGTAATTGCCAATTACTGGCTTGGTTATTCTAAGCAACCGGTAGGTATACTATATTGATATCTAATTGCCATAAACAAATCAACGAGATAATTTCAATTTCAATTTTCACTTGGCTAGTTTGCGGCACTGAGCAATGCAACAAAAAGTAATAGCATCATTTAAGACTGTGTAGCTTTCTCTTTTCGCAAGTGTTTGTGTCAAGTGACTCTAGAAAGGCAAAGTTCAGCATCGATTCTGCTGTATTTATAAATACGAGTCATCGGGCATACCTTCCAGTACAAGAATTATGAGGGATTGGCATAAAAATCCCGAGAAAGTTTTTATTCCCGGTATTCCTCCCTACAGATTTGAGTATCAAAAAACAGCACTTAGACTAACCGTCATTAGTGCGCTAAAATTGAAAGGCTAGATGTATGTACAGGAAGTAAAACGTGTAATTACTATTGTGAATACGAGAGTGAAAGCTCAAATGTTAATGATAAAATTGATTTATTCCAGTCGTTAGCTTTAGGTTTACCGTGGCGCGGTTAGAAGTTTCAGGCCGCTCTTGCGCATAAGCCACAAACTTATATATACACTTAACAGCACAATTCGGAGTTTAGGCGCGCCTTTTTCAGGTGTTGTAACCCGCTCAATAAATATTGATGTTTGTAAATCGTACACCGAACACAAAAGCACCAAACCGTGAAACTTTTCACAATCTGGGTCAACTTGGAGTTCGGCGAAGAACTCTTTCATTATACCACTGGTGCCAAACAATGCGCCCATAATTAACTCACTGATTGTCTCATTAATTTAGCCGGTTTATGACCCGTACAGTAACGACTTTATCTTAAGAGACGTTGTCACTTTTTCAACTGAAAAATACTTCGTTTTTAATACATCTAATACATCTGCAGAGTAATCAGAATAACGTCAATTGAAATCACGGGTTCGTCGTCTAATCGCTCGTTGAATCTCCGCAAAAGATGTTAACTTTTAGCAGATTTTCTAATAGAATTCGATCAATTTAGAGATTCTGAAACGTTTGAGCCTAATTTATCTCTATTCAAAAATGTTTCGTTCTCGGGTTATGGACAAATTAATAAAGAAATCTCCATTGGGTTTGACCTTACGAACTTATTGCATTAGCAGGCAGTACAAAAGGCAATAATCATCAGCGGATCCGCAGCCCATTGACCGTTTGCCGGGGAAGAATTTGAAAGTGAGACACGAAGTCTAGATAAAAATCAAGCCGCTGTGTTCATTATGACATAACTTAATTATAAATCTCGAATGTATCAGTTCGGAATCGTGAAAGTCCCTGCTTTGCTATCTGGCTCACTTGAGCAATGCATGTAGGTGTTCCCCTGTATACGAATAGACCCCACTATCTCTACCTATATACACATAACTCGACAATCTTGATAAGCGCATTAGGAAGAATAAAGTTGTCCTGTGGCCAATTAAACAATTTAGCCGCCTTGATTTATTCATATTTATGCGATTATTTATGTTATGTTATCTATTAGAGATTTTGTAATATCTTGTTTTCAATTATTACATCTAAACTGACATTTAACATTTAGGTACTCGATGAAGCCACGTACATGATATGAACAGAATACATACTTATCTGCTAAAAATTATCTTGATAATTCTTTCAACATATTGTTGATACATTCCCTTTAAAATTCTTTCTAGCTAAGTTACTTACTTATAATTAATTATTAAATTAATAAATTAATTAGTCATCTATTGGTCCTATTTCGATAAGTTAATTTTCAATAAATATATAGCGGTAAATTTGAGTCATAATGACCGGTAAAACCGTATAATCGGTTATCGGTAATGCAATCCCTAATCCTAACAATCGAGTTATGGAAGATACATTACAAGGTTTTAGTTAAAACACTGTCTCTTTTTTGAAAATTAACACATCGAAATAAAACAAATGCCAATACACTACCAATTAATTTAGCTTTAAAGCTCAGTGAGCAAAATCTTGACGAAAGTCCTTAGGTAATTGCTCACAAATGAGATGTAGACGCAATTAGTTAAAAAAATCTATTAGCTACGAAGAGTTTCGAAGAATTTGTCTATAATTGACTGAAAGAATCATCAAAATCCGCTAGAGATTACAAAAGTTTTTGAAGATCAACGTTTGTCAAATTTGTATGTAGGCAGTCTTATCCTATGCTGTTTCCAAGAGAGATTCAGTCGCAAGGTGCAGCGAAGAGGCCGAAAGGCTGAGTCAGTTGCCGGTGTACTTTCGTTAGTTTATGCTTCCAGTTTTTTCGATTGATGTAAAACGACGTTGCGATTTAGGAGGTCAAACTTTCTCGGCAGCGCGGCCCGACAGTCCGACCGAAAATCCCTCGGTACCCGCGGAGGAACCAAGATTTTTTCCGACCGATAATTTCAGTTACTGGCCGGACAGAAGCACGCCCCTTACGCGTTTACACGCATGCCGCGAATATTTAATTACGCGCGTTGCTTTTTTTGTCCGTTTGGTTCTTTTTCTCGTCGTCTACTTTAACTTTCAAACATGACCAAAACACGTCTTAATGAGGCGCGCTTTTATAAGACGATGTTGTTTTTAAGGAGAAGAGAAAACTCTTTTGGTTTCAATTCGTTGGTGATTTTGATATTTTACTTTGTCTTGCATCGTCCCTGTAAAAAAGTTAATATTTTACTTAAAAAGTTGATGTTTTAACTTATAACTTATAGCACAAAATTGATTATTAATTTTTAAATTCAAATAGCAGTTATTATAGATCAGGTTTGTTTACCAGTGCACGAGAAACACATACGTAGAAGTCATGCAAAGAGACCGTAAAGATTTAAAGTGTAATAAAGTAAGTCAGAGATAGCGCCATGTTTGGATTATGCAATTCATAATAATCGCGGTGTGAGCGAAACGGTCCGCGGCCGTTCGTGTTTATATTTAGCCGGTTCGGCGATTAAAAATAGCACAGTTGGTAGGTAATTGCAAACAGTAGCGCGGGTTAAGAGCATGGAATCGTTGCGGAGAGTCAATCTCCTGTCTCTATTAATGTTCTCATTATTGGCCGCCGGCTTGTATATGCGGAGGCACTTGAAATATGTCACATATTCAGTCCAACGATGGTAACCCACTGTGTCATACCGGCAGGCCAATTAACAGTGTCACTCTCCTGCACGGGCACACCGACCACGGCCACTTTTACTTTTGTTTCTCCTGATGTGTTTAATTGCGCCAATTTATTCACTTTTTACCGTGCCGATTCGACGAACAACTCCAAACACGTTCGACTTATAGCGCTTACGGTGAATTAAGAAAATACTTTTTCAGATTTCCCATTTAAGCAATTAATGACCCCGAGGCGTATACGAGCCTTCTCTTCTTCGTCTCAAGCACGATTCACACTTAACACACCACAAGCAGTTTAATTAGACATATATATTTATTAGACCATTTTACATTTCACGATTCTTTCAATATACTCATAGAGAAATGATCTACTCACATTTTTTAAAAAAATATCAGTAGTGTTACTTAAAGTCTAATAAATCGTTTTTTCAACAATTCCTCGCAAAACAAGCGTATGGATTTTTATTGTTTACAGTCTCTTTAACAGCGTCCGAAAGCGCCAACAAACGAACTTACTCGCAAAACATGTAAGAGCCTAATAAATTATTTTTTCGACAATTCTTCACAAATTAACGTATGGATTTTGTTCACAGTTTCTTTCGTTAAAAGCGTCCGTTAGCGCCAATAAATACACCCGCAAAACTTTTCCATTTCCAAAAATATTAACTAAAAAATCGTTATTTAGAGTCTAATACATCATTTTTTCGACAATTTCTCGCAAGCTAAATTATGTGGTTGTTTCCAAATATCACATCAAAGTACACATTACTTTAGGAGCACGTTTAAAAATCTTTTTGAACCAATCCGACAGCCAATAGTAGAAAAAGAATGCCGCTTTTATTTGATATTAACTATATTAACCAAAAAAACTATGCAATCATTATGAAATACATGTATATGTTATTTATTACTTGATTTTTGTGTTATCTTGCTACGTAATGTTTATAGAAATTTCAGCTCATTTATATGATAGTTCACCAATGTTGTCCGTAACTTTGATATATGACTTATTGTAAAAAATGGACTTTATTTTCATAAAACTTTTATGGACAGTAGCTCAAAATCTACCCCTCAATGTCTGTCTACTCAAACTAGCTACAACCTGCAAAATAACAGAAAACAGCTGTTAAAATAAATATCTGGGGTGGCACCCACAACCCGCGACACATTAAAACATCTAAACGTTCTACTATCCTTTAATTTCGTGAAGACACCGCCACTGTGGATGCCAACCTAATGTCAGTGGCCACCGACGTTTATCAAAATATGCTCCTCATAACGCAAAGTGTATCAAGTTGCAGTATGAATATAATATATCACCCGGATAGGATCTTGAATAATGCCGCTCGCGAGGCTTTAATAGATGGCTAAAAATAGATGCTGTTAGTTTGGCTGTACAGTACAGTTATATAATATAAGTACCAGCAAGCACTCAGAGGTGTGCATAAAAAACTAATAGCTGTGTCAGGTATTTAGTTCTAGGTTCGTCTTATATATGATTTAATGATTAAGATTTGTTAGCATCTATTATTTTTAACCGAGATTAAGAAATAACCAGGGCAAAGACAAAAAGAAACATTTATAACAGCTTTAAACCTTACGGTTAATTTCACTAAATAAACAAACTTTATGACTTCCAGCTGAGGCCTGAGTGAACCAATTTCCCACAAAACATTACGGTGGCCAAATAGTAAAACGACCATAGAGACTCCGGGGATCATTCACGGGCCAACCGTCACAACTAACAACAATAAAAACAATGTGAGAACTGGTGAGAACGCTAGAAGTGAAATCTGAGCAAAGCGACAGGTTGTCCTGACTGGCAGATTTAGGTTACAATTTTCATATTAATTACGCCAGTCCGGTAGCCAGTCGCAAACCAAATCTCTATTAATTAATACATAAAATTGATACTTATCGACTGGTTGGTTACTTTTGGTTGTACTGGTGCTACGTAAGAGAGACTAGACCGACTATTACATTCTTAACCAGCTTGAAATCAAAGAGTTTAACAGAATCGGAAACCGGTTGCACAACCTAGTACATTGTATAAAGTGAAGAAAGTAATTCTTGTATTTGAATTAAAACATCTGAGCAGCACCGGATGATGATGATGCATTCAGAAACCTTAACAAATTCAATCGATAAAGGAGAGTACGTACTAGAAAGTTTGCAAGCGTAAATCGTTTATTTTAAGGCATTACTTAATTCTACCACCATTAAGTTATGCAAATCGAAATGCAGAAACGCAATATAGCAGTTGCTTGATTCGTAGGCAACTTTACCATGGCGATATATACACAAATTAGATACAGAGAAAATATCTAACGAAGGACGTTCAAGTTTCTATCTGCCATGAATGGACCATGCAGCTGGCGCACCCTTTTAAAATTCCCAATATTCATCTAGACCTGTTGATGAGAAATGATCCAGAGCTCCAGAAATAATCGTTTGGCTGGGCAGAAAAATTGGTAAAGCAAAATAGTAAAAGAACAGAGATATTGAATAATAGCATAGTACTTAGGCAGTATCTTTCTGTTCGGTTACTGCCGGTGAAGATATAGGTGTTGGGCTTGGGGCTGCAATGCAAATTCTGCGTGAAAAATTATTGTTGACGTTGGTAAAATTGCCGGGAGGCCCTTGCGGGCGCCATTATTCAAACGGTGTGGTCCTTTATGTTAGTTGACAGGTAGAGTGGCCACCCGTCGCGCCATTTTTGACCAGCCTGTAATTTTTCCCCCCGGATCTTAGGAGAGACAAGAATTCCGTTGACCTCAGCACGCGTAATAGCGGACCAACACAGACAGGAAGTACCGCCACTCAAAATATAGTCTTTAAGAATCTTTAGAAACGACGTCTGATTATAGGTTAGAAATTTATTACTTCATTCTTGAGTCTGTAGTCAATTTGATAAATAATCATGATGAAATTCCCACCTTAAAGAAGACGATGCAAAAAGCATAAAATAAATTGAATAAGTGCATCTGTCAAAACTGATTTGTCACGGTTATTGGATAGGGATCTAAACGCAAATACATTTTTGACGCCCTCGGGCAAATGCATCATTAATATGCGGGACCCATTTCAAACGCACCTATCTAGATGAAACCTTACTAGGTTTATACTATCAACTGGTCTCGCAGATAGGACATCAGTGATAATAAAACTTTTCTCTCAGTCAAAATATTGAAGCTCCTACACAAACCATCTTTCTTATCTCCTTCATTGTTATTTATTTAGTGTTAAACTGTATTATTGACACTTGAAGAGAATTAATATGAAAGAGCTTTCCTTGATGGTCTTCTATCCAAGAATGACTACTACATTGAAGATGTAGTAGTCATTCTTGGATAGTTCAATTTTAAAGCATTTGTAGAAACTTCTGAACATCATAGAACTCCAAGGTACTCCAAGAAACTTCAACATTTCCTATCCAAGAATGACTTTATTAACCCAACCATTTAGCTTTCAAGCAGTGGTGAAATGTTCTGAACATCTTAGAACCTCAAGATACAATTTTCAGAAGATAAAGAAGATCTTTCGTCCAAGAATGATGACTTCAATTAAGATTAACCTAACGAACAGAACGGATAGAAGCATCATAGAACTTCAAGATGTACAATTTTCAAAGATCCATCTACATGCTAATTTCGAAAATAAGGTCCTTAAGTTTGGTACGAGTACAAGTCTACGTATATGAGATAGAGTCTGACCTTTAGAATGCATCGTCCTTCCGCCTCGTTCTCAGCGACAGAAACGTTGTAGAAGCTCTGATCGAAGATAGGCTCGTTGTCGTTCACATCGTGTATAGTCACAAGCACTGTAGCCGAGGAGGACAGCGAGGGGAATCCATTATCCGTAGCAATAACGGTTAGACGAGGCACAGGGTCCGTCTCACAGTCCACGTGAGCACGAGTTGTCACTAAACCACTGCGCGGATCAATCTGAAACCACGAATAATGGGTGTCCTGCGTTTCGGCCAGCGAATACGTAATGGCACTGTTGTTTCCTTCATCTTTGTCCGTCGCCAGGACTTGGATCACCGACGTTCCTGGATCAGATACCTCCATAACGTTCGCCCTGTAGATCTCCTGTTCGAATTCAGGAGCGTTGTCGTTGATGTCGGTTACTTTTAGGTTTATTGTACGAGAAGCGTGCAAAGGGGGTGTCCCTGTATCAGTAGCTATTACATTCAAGGTGTAGTTTGGTTGGAGTTCTCGATCCAAAGGCAAAGAGACAATCACCAAATAAATAATGTTGTCTCTTGTGGTCAAACCGAAATGACCATCTCCTCCGTTTAGTGTAACGTTGATATTCGAATACTCAGCCTTGGAATCAGGATCATTTACTGAAATCCTAGCTACAAACTCTCCTGGTTGGGCAGACTCTGATATCTTCGGTGTAGCGTCATCGCTCAAGAAGATGACATTGATAGTGGGTTGGTTATCATTGACGTCGGTTACCTTTATCGAAACAAAAGCTGTCGTCTCCAACGGTTGCAAACCATGATCTTTGGCCACGATGACCAATTCGTGCAACTCTTTAGTCTCAAAATCTAGCGGCTTATTCACTGAGATAAATCCAGAAGTTGAATCGATCTTAAACATGTTATCTTTATCACTCTGCCTCCTGTTTATCGAGTATTCGACTTGGCCATTTTCTCCAGAGTCTGTATCGGTGGCAAACACTTGTAGAATCGTCGTACCGACAGTGGCGTTTTCAGGAACTGTCGCGAAGTATCTACTTTGGTTAAAGATGGGCTGGTTGTCGTTTACATCCTGTATCGTTATATTTACAATCATCTCTCCACGCAGTGGAGGAGTGCCCCCATCTAGGGCTTCTATCAACAAGCTGTACGCTGATATTGATTCCCTGTCCAAAAATCCATTGATCTGAAGATCTAGATACAACACACCATCCTTCTCGCGGTGAGAAGACAACCGGAACGCGTTATTAACATTTCCCGACACGATGTTGTACCTCTGGGTGTTGTAAATATCTAAATCCAGATCCTTCGCGGGGAATAATGTCCTTTTCACGTCCAAGGGAGTATTTTCTGGGAACTCTATGCTCATAACCCCAGTTGGAAACGTGGGAGAGTTATCGTTCTCATCTAACACTTTGATATGGACTTGGATGTTATAACCACTCATTGTTATGGCGACCAGGGAGTAGCTAGACCTCGTCTCTCTATCCAGGGGAACCTTAGTGCGGATCTCTCCTGTTGTTAGATCGATCTGCAGGTCGGTATCGATCGAACTACCAACCGGCACGACGAGATACGGTGGCCCGCTGTACATAGTCGAGCCATCCTCTATGAAGCCAATCCTGGTGCCGACCGGAGCTCCCTCGGAGATCTCCAGGTCGCGGATGTGCTCTCCACGAGCGATGGTCGCAATGGTGAGCAACAAAAACGCCCAACAAGACGCCATCTTGTCTCAGCGTAGGAATTATCGAGGAGGGACGCACATCCTGAAAGTTGAAGACAAGATCATCGTTAGCGCAATTTTTAATCATTTTTAATGGCTTATCGGTACACCGCGGTCAAAGGAGGGAAAATTGAAGAACCATTACCAGACATATTTAGAGCGAGCACGGGACCAAGTTACAGGTAAGAAGATGCCGGGATGTTTTCACCTCGGCTAGTACGCTTTTGTTCTGGTTATTAGCAGGTCTATATCAAGAAGGGATGGCCCCCTAACTTTAGGTAAAATGTACCTGCCGGATTCTGAGGGCTAATGTTTGAGAATTTCTATTAGGGCCACTACAATTATTATGTATTCTCAGCTGTTGTGGTAAGGATTTTGCCGTTTCTACAGCACCTAATCTTGTAGATGTTTTATATTTACTGCAAATCTCAAGGTGTACCTAAATGTTAGACTAATTATTAGTTGTAACGGAAATGGAACGGTTGTTTAAACAGCTATATACATCTATTTAATAGTTTTAATTGAACCGTCTCCCAATTTGTTACAGATGGTGTGAATGTAATTGCGGGAATGTGTGTTTGTTTTCTTTTCATATGTGATTTGCAATACACTGAGATAATAAGTGTGAAGGATGCAATATAACCACTTTGACTATATGCTTAAGGCTGAAATTGTCGTCCACGTGCTGTTGAACTCAAAATGAGTGAAAACTGCGAGAAGATCTTTGGATGAAGATAGTTATTGGGATGAATGAATGGAAAATAGGTCTTTAGGAATGGTAACTACAATCTGTTGTAGGACTTCGAGGATCGTCGTTTGAGGACGGTGGTTTGGCCTTCTGGACTGCTGGAGTAGCTTCTTAAGCGATCACAAAAAAAACAGGAATTTTAAGAGGTCGCCAGCTTCCAAATTCAGTCACAAAAGGTCTTTGGGTCGCCGTCCAGAAGCATCCGCGCAATGTGACAAGTTTAATTTAAATATCTGCAAGGTTCTGTTGGTAAACAAGAATGGAGGGTGCAGAATACCTGTATATAGAAGAGCGAGCGCTAGAGCCTAAGCGCTACCATGTAATTATTTTATAATCCTTTCAGAAGCACACATACATATAGGTTGTATAAGCACTTTAAAATTTTCACTTGTTTCAAACAATGTTTCACTTTGTGTTGTTTAGACGGGAACGTAAACGCGACACGCGGCACCGGGTACGCGGTTGTATTTGCGAGAGGGTCGCGGCACTTTTGAGTTTATGTATAAATAATAGCCTGCGCGAGATGGCGCGCGAAGCGATCTCACCGTTTCAGTTCTTGAGATGGACTGAGCAAGAGGCGACTGCGAATGCCCTCCTCACATTCCAACCTACCTCCTACCGCGCCTTGGTAACCTGTCCCAAACCAACACACACATACACGTACACGGCGAAGAGAGGAGAAACAGAGAGGGAAAGAAAGAGAGACGCCGCGTACAGGTACAGGTAAGGCGGTAAGTTTGAAACGGACAGCGGGCCGAAGAGGCCCATTGTCCACGCGGGTCGGCTCCAGAAACAAACTATTGTCTTGTCTATTTGCCGGCGGTGCAGATTCCGCGGACTGCTTGATGAGGCGCGGTACACGGGACACGCACCGGAATACGCAATAATATATTCATAATCCGGGGAGGAAAAAAGCTGCTCCACTGTCCCGGTTTGTCGCCTACGGTAGCGTCGATATCTCTCAGATTTCAACGCCGGCTCAGAAATGCAACCCTTCTCCTCCTATTCAAATTGCACCGCATAGATCATTTACTATGTATTTTCTTACAGAATTTGTAATATATGAAACTAATATTTTGAGACGGAAGAAGACAAGAAGGCAAAATGTTTCTAAGAAACACCAATGTCTAATATGAAGAAGTCGTGAAGGTGCAGCAGAGTGCAAAACATCGACGTTGTAGCGTTGATTCCGCTAATTTACCCAGAACAAGTTCCTATCTATAACGCTTATCGAGTTATGTTAAAATTTCAATTTTTGAAATACGCCAAAAATAGGCGAAATTAACTATATAACTTCAAAGCGGTGCTTCTTAGACATATAAACTCCTACATATTTTTAATCTACTCGTCGAGATCTATCATTTAGTGGTTAGAAAGTAAAGATCCAGCTAACGGTTTAACATCAGATCAATTTTTTTTTAATGCATCCAATAACAAGCCTTAATAATAGACCCATTTTACTGTAGCTTTTCACGTATTGGTAGAAAAATTAGCTTTTTATCTTAACTTATCAAAATTCAACATTTCAAATATGTAGTAGTTATTTATGAATATGTATATTTTTTTTTGAAATACTATCTAAATTTGTTTCACATTTTTACATTCTTATATGTATTATAATTTACAAGATTGCATAAAATGGAGTCTGTAATCTAAAGATGATGCCATAAACTACAAGCCCTTGAAACATGCCAAATGTAATTCAATTCTACCAGTTATTTTATGGGCTAGCTAAGACTTCTGTCAGTTAGAAAACGTTTGCTCATCAAACAACAATTAAACAATGAGCCAAGGACATAAAGTAGATGGCATGTCCAATCAGTGTTTTTGTTCCTCAAAAATCATATGTAATGTGGGAGCATTTCTGTGTGTTGGTTACCTCGGCAACCTTTCATGCCCTAGGGCCTAGGGCATTATGGTACTTTAGGGCCGCTGATCACAGGTATAAAAGTTGTCTTTATACGTCAGTAAGTCAGAAAATATATTTCGAGCGCTATCAAATAATGGCGTAGAACGTTAAATGTCCACGCATGTTGGAAAGCATCTGGCGTTACGGGCGGTATGTGAGATTCCGCGACGTTCAAGAATTATTAATTGAGCAAGTCGTGAATGAAAGCAAATAGACGGTGTCGGGCTAATCAGAAAACGATGCGAACTGTCGCCGGCAATTTTGTACTCGGAAATTCAAATTAATGACGGATGTTCAGAATCTTGCTAACTTTAACACGCCGGCCGATAACTGAACGGTGTCGTCAAGTGCGAGAAACATTAAATCAATTAAATCGCTTACCAGGGTTTCCGTACACTATTACTCTAATTGTGAATAATAATCGATAATTATTATTTAATAAAACTCGGTATACAACAGTTGCTGAACAGTTATGAAGCTATCCACATATTAATAGGTGTAATACAAGACGGGAATCAGTACTGAAACCAATTTATAATTATAAGTTATAATGGACGAAAATGTTATAGAATTATGTGCACTACAATTTTGTCTTGTTTGAACTACTGATCAGTTTTTGCATACGAATTCAATTATCACTCGAATTTATACGATAATTAAAATATTGCTTATAACAATTAGCGCATGTTTATTTGCATGTTGCCACTGTCGATAAACAAAGATGTAACAGTTTTATATCGAGCACTATACACAATTGATTTGTAAAAACTTATTTAGGTTCTAGTACTTCTTTTATCAAAAGTTTCTGAAGTTAATCGCCACTTCCGGTCTACGGGTAGTAGACTACAACTTGTTATTTTAAAAGAAAAAGTTTTACGTATTTTGAATTGCCAGGGGACGAACTGGATTGTTTTTTGGCAACAATCTGACATCCGGAAGTGGCAACTGTTACATACATTTTAAAGACTTTAAATATGTATACAAATTTGCAGATCAGTGGGATGAACGGTTAATGCCCGATTGCACCACTTTTCCATAACTACTAAGCCAAGCTTAAATAATTTAAGTGTCGCTTATTGCATTGCACGTTAACATTAAGCGAAGCTTAATCACCTAAGCTTCACCTAAATTTAAGCCGTGAAAATCTACGGCTTAAGGATTTAAGTGACACTTTGGTATGACATATGAAACGATTTGTCAAAATCTGCAAAATAAGTAAGGTTGTTGTCTGTCATTTCTGCGGATTTTGGAAAGGATGGATTTTGATAACGACACGGTAGACGACGATTTGGAGGTTATAGAATTGGTAGAACTTTTTCCTCGCCAGATACATCAGCGTCGACTACTTCCACAATTTTAACAAAATGGATTTTTTTTTCAGGGATTTTGTTTAAGAAAACGTACAGTGGTGGAAGTATTGTGAGAAATTGAGGGATTATTAAATAAATAAATACTTTTAATTGACAATGTATTCGCCAAGAAATTATTCAAAATTACTTTGCCAGATTATAATGTTAGTTTTATTTTTGTCTATTACCAGTATTGTTTTGTTTCATGCTTCCTTTGTGCCCTTTAAAATATACAAGTCATTATAGTTACTATGAGTAGTTTATTTTACATCTTATTGTATTAATACTAGCAATTGCAATAAAGCGTTTATTTTATATTTTTATTTATTCTTAAAGGTGGTAAATTAGTAAAACGAAACTAATCCAGACATTATAGAACATATAAAAAATATTTGAAGCAAAACTTAATATTATTAAATAAATAAATAATGAACTACATATTTAATTTTTTTGCCTCTGTCGTATAATTTGCCCCGCGACTTCTTCTATTGGCGTCTAAAACATTTACATCAAGTATCATCTAAATATTATACACAAGAACACCTTACCTTCCACTAATACAGCTTCTATAAGTATATTAAAGTAATAAATATATACTCTCTGTACAACTAATCACAAAAACTTAATTCAAACGACAGTAATGAAAGTGACGTTTATATATAAATATTAAATGTCACTAGTGTTACTAAAAATATCACCAGAAAAATAAACGTTGCCAAGTCGACTTCATTCACAAGTGTACCTTTACTAAGTGACAGATATGTATGACTTGTGCAATCGAAATAAACATAAGCTTCACTTAAATACTAAGGACAGCTTAGCTAAGCTGGACATTTATGGGGAAGTGGTGCAATCGGGCATAAGTGGTATAAGAGTTTATAGAAATAATTTTACAGAATCCACAGCCTTCGTCGCTGTGTTCCAAATTGTCAGATTTTGACAAACGTCAGTGTCACTGACAAGACATGACATTAAATGTCAATATGACAAATGTCCTATCCCATAGAAACTGACGTTAAATAGGAGCCAGAGTGGCTATGGGCTAAAAAAATTGAATAATTGCAAAAACGTGTTTTGACAGTTTATTGTGGATGTAGTCGGAAAGTTGGGTGAGGGCCACCCCAGATATTTAAATTTGTAGAAGACTTAACGAGAGATATCGAAACTAAAACCCATTACGAAAAAAATATTTGAAATAACATTCTTGCTTTCGGACAAGATAAAAACAAACAAAAATCATATATCAAAGAAAAAAACGAAAAAAAAAAGCTGTTTTAGTCTGTGTTTTTGTTAATGAATTAGTAAATGTATTGAAAATATCCGCGTTTGTTTAATTCGCCATGATAGTGAATTGCTCTTAACTGTATTAGGTCACATATTGGTACACATATTAAAAATATAAATAAAAACATTAAATGTCGTAGTGACAAAATTTCATGTTCTACTTGGAGTTCTACTCCAACTTCTTGACTGGCGGCACTATCACCCCGTTTGTATAAACGCTTATAGCGCCTAAACTGTTCATCCTGCTGATCTATGCAGTGGTGCAGTGGTATGTATACATGTCATATATAACGTCACTGGAGGTTGATCTGGTTTCTGTTTGGTCAAAATTGGCTGAATCCCTGAGAAAATGTATAATATTTGCCACTTCCGGTGGTCAGATTATCACCAGAAACATTCCAGTTCGTCCTCTGGTGATTCTAAATATATATGTATTCCAAATTTCAGCCCGATCCGATTTCCGATTTCAGCTATCGTGTTTACAGACATACACACATTCCTACACATACAGATATTTTCCAGAAATCATTGCAATGGAATCAGGAGACCTTAAAACACATATTTCCGCTAAAATTCTGAATATGTTTTCGTCGATTACAATACTTTCCTTCTAGGATACTATCCGGAATGTAAAAAATGCAATTATTTTCGATAATATAGAATTCATATAAAATTATTGTAAAAAGATCAGATAAAATTCTTTTATTACCTTTTCAGCCGTCACGTAGTATCCTAATTGTGAGGTGACCAAAGCCAGAAGACCATTCTTGGGAAGACCAGAGATGTAACCACAAGAGATGTGGACCGTTTTTGTCATATGTTTCCAAAAATACAAAAAATATATTTTAGTAACAGACTGAGTCTTGGGTAAATTCGTGTAATGTATGAAAAATCACACACATGATGTAGAAGATAATTTAGTCTCCTTATCATATGCACATCTAAAACACACATAACTATAATAAACATAATAAACTAATAAACACACAAATATTTGCTGCAAATCAATTACCACACTGTTATTATGATCACTATCACCCGTTAGTCACCGGTACTGTTGACGATATTCAGCCTTTTAAGCGTTTTGATTAAAAACTAGTGCGATCTCTGTCAGCATATCCGTTGTCACATAAATCTATCTCTTTCTTTACAACGTTTCTATGTTTCAATGTGGTGGGATATATACTTTGACTGATTCTCTCGCTACAGAATTCTGTTTTGAGAGACATACAACGCCGCATCTATAGAAATTGGTTAGATTCTACCTTATGGTGTCATTTCCGATGGATGTCATCTATGGAACCTACCTTGCACCCGATGTCTTCATCCCTGCAAGCTATCTCTCCATCAGGGTTCTCCTCCATCCACGTGATTTATTCGTCTTCCTCGCACATCCACGGCTGTCATTGAACACTACACTCATTGCGCTATATCCATACTTCACGAGAATATAACCATCGTTGTCCATCGTCAAAAACAATAAACTATATGCAGTTGGAAATTGTAACTGATTCAAATGTATAATGGGTTTGAATCAGTAGTACATAATGCTATTTATGGAGTACACAGTCCTATATCTATACACACGGAGTACTATTGCAGAAATTCATATGAAAAAAAACGGCATTACCCAACGTTCTGCACAAAATCTTTCAGTCAAAATCGTCACTTAAAGCACCACGCAACACATCACAAATCACCTATTGCAAATGTTTAGAAGAATTTCACGATATAATACACCGTTCTGCTGTGGAATTCGGATAAAAAATCGCACAGATGACAGCAAACCAACAGTTCGACAACACGGCGAAAAAGACAACTACAGCGCGCCGGGCCGAAAACCAGCAGGTCACGTGAGACAGCGCAAACAGCTACACATCTGTATGCGCCTACCACAACATTGCGATTCTAGATGATAGATTTTAACAACGAACTATTTTAAGTATTACTTCAATACTTGTTTGCTGGTATGAACGGTTATAGCACCTAACCCGTTCATCAAATTGAGTTTATTGGCATACATATTTAATAAGTTCACTGGTATCAGTTTGGTTGAAATCGGTTGCACTCCTAAGAAATTACATGTAACGTTTGCCACTTCCAGTTGTCAGATTGTCACCACAAATAATTCAGGTCGTCCGTTGGTAATTCGCAATAGAAATATCTGGGGTGTCGGACACATAACTTTCCGACTACATCGTTGACTCATTGAAGCGTCGAAACCTTCCACAATATACCAATTTCGATATAATTAGCTATAATTTTTTGAAAGAATGATCAATGTTAACGACAGATGTTGCTCGGGAAATCATGTTTCTTCTTTTGTGACCTTTTCCTTAAAAAATAAGCGTTGTTAAAGTATGAATTAATTTTGGAAGGATATATTAAATATCTGGCATTCCACAACTGTTTGGAAACATAAAAACGTCAGATGAGGAAACTTTCGTTTCAGTTTTGGGGGACGCAGTATACGTGTTTCAACATAAACGTGAAAAAATGATAATCCTCCTTATCCAGTTGTCCTTTCGATTGGTTTGGTCATCACACAATCAGCATTTTAATTGCTCCGGGTGTAAGTTGATTCGATTTTTTCACGTGTAGAATGAGAGAGAAAAAACGTATTTTTACAAATTAATCTTCCATTAATTCGCTTCGGGTGACCTTCCTTTGAGACGGCGGCCTCCCTATCTCCACCGTAGCAGTGCCAGCGGATCCTCGGTGGCATTCAGGCTCAGGATATATTAATGAATTCAAGTCGAGTAGTTGTACAAGATGAATCGCCTAGATCCCGATGTCACCGCAACAACAATCGCATTATTTTAGTAAGGAGAGGGTTCATTATCGCCAGGCCGCATAAATAAGGATTTGACAAATAAAGGAGCACACTACCAACTCCCAAGTCGTCCTTTACTGAGACTGAGACTACGAGAGATCCCCGCCAGTTAAAGCGTCTTATTAATGTGCCTGTTACAATTAACATTTTATATTAAATCCGATTCTGATCGTAAGTTTATAGGTTTCTTTTTGCAAGAGGAACCGTGCATAAAATAAGCCTTCTCCGAGCGTAAATTTCGACGGGACGCGAAGGAATATTTATTTATACTTACGACATGTGCAGTGCCGGCTCAAGACGTGATCCTGGCCAACAATTAACAGCGAAATAAATTTACAAAGCTGAGAGACGCCCATGGATACTATATAAGTATAAATAACATCCGCATTCCTTAACTTCTGAAAGATTATGTTCAAATTGGGCTTCGACCGTTATCAGCAATATTACAAAATTTGTCTATGGTGTTTGGTAGGTTAACAGTGAGGAATAGCAAACATCAAAATTTAGTATAGCCAATTTTAAAATAAGGGTGTTGCAGTAGAAAATTATTCCAGATTTATTTCAAACTGTGGTTTATTAAGTATGCAATTCTTACGCTGATTACAAAAGTGCTATCGAATTTGGTTCTATCTTGGTAGCATTAAAACATTATACCAAAATAATAATAATAATAATCCGTCACAGTATTTTTGCAGAATTGGGACCATGTTGTAAGAAACAGGCCCATACTTTCCGGTCATTTTTGTCTTTAACTATTTTGACATTGAAGAAACATCCAAATAACACAATGACACATCTTCTTTTACTGGTTTAATATATTTTATTGACATATAACTACTATATACTTCAACATTCTAACTTTACATATAGCCTAATACATTGTCATTGTCATAGACAATATTGTCTGTAGTCATGATTTGGCATAATATACTATTTAAGAAATATGTATGTATATACTATTTTATGCCAGACCCTATAAACAATGTGTAAAAAGGTATGCAACTCTGTGTAGCAAAAAGTAATTTTACATGGTCGAAACGATGTCATAAAGGACGGTAACTGTTACCCATCGTCAGGGTAATTTTTACTTTCCGACTAGTATCCTAGAAGGAAAGTATTGTAATCGACAGAAAAAAAATCGAGATTTCCGCGGAAATACGCGTTTTGAGGTCCCCTGAATCCATTGCAATGATTTCTGGAAAATGTATATGTGTTTGTATGTATGTATGTGTGTATGTACGTCTGTGAACACGATAGCGCCCAAACAGAACAACGGGTCAGGCTGAAATTTGATATACGTATTTAGAATTACGAGGGGACAAACTGGATTGTTTTTGGTGACAATCTGACAACCGGAAGTGGCAAATGTTAAATGCGTCTTCTGAAGTATTCATCCGATTGAGATCAAACTCATACCAACTCATCCTCCAGTGACTTCAAATAAATACCTATACAAATTTGGAGATCAGCGGGATGAACGATTTAGGTGCTATAAAGGTTTATGGAAGCAGTTTGACAGATTCCACAGCGTTCGTCCCTATGTTGGGAATTATCAGATTTTGACAAACGTCAGTGGCACTGACATGAAATTAAATGTCTGTACGACAAATGTTATTATGTCATAGAAATTGACGTTAGGTAGGGTCCAGAGTGGCTATAGTCGGAATGTTGGGTGAGGGCTACCCCAGATATTTTAGTATAGCCATGACATTATAACTAGTGTAATATTTCCGAATAATACGCGAAATAATGTTTTATGTTCCGCTACCTGTGGAAGTTGGCGAATATAAGAATTAAGTGGTTGTCGTCAGGATACGCGAGAAGGATTCAAAAGGAGGCACTACGGTTCGGCGTACTCGCGATTGAGTTTAAAATATGCATAAATACCGTCTTAAAGAAGTCATGTTACATTTCGGCCCCGCCATATTTATTGTACGGTCCGGGACCGCATAAACCCTGGATTTATTATAATCATATGTGAGAGGTCGGCGTTGCGTGGCGTTGCCAACGATGGCTCGCGCGTACCGAGCTTTAAGCGCTCCAAAAACATAATCAGCTTTCTTTTTACGGTATTAGTACAACGTTGTCCACATACAAAGTAATACAAAATAACGGCCGGGATTCGGGGGTAAGGCAATTCTCGTATTTATATTGTTTTCGAAAAGCTGGTTTAAACTGTGATATATACGGGCACAGGATCAGCCCTAAGACAAGTTATGGAGCTAATGTACACCAAACGGACTTAAGAGGGCATTGAATCTATATGCAGCGTGGCTATCATAATTCCATGCAGTTTTAAGACACTATAAAAGAAGTTATAAAATAAAAAAAAGATCATATGTCATCTGTAATATATTCTTTTTTAATTAATAATTGAATTAGTGAAAAAAGTACCAAAATATTTATCCTGCATAAGTATAAATAATAAATGTATCAGACTGTAGTAGATTATTGTTTTGCAGTGACTATCTATAGTACTATAGTGATATTTATATTTTATAATATATAT
Source organism: Aphodius granarius (assembly GCA_963971325.1). Classification (NCBI taxonomy): domain Eukaryota; kingdom Metazoa; phylum Arthropoda; class Insecta; order Coleoptera; family Scarabaeidae; genus Aphodius; species Aphodius granarius. Next base: position 14,954,835 of record OZ020226.1, read on the forward strand.
TTTCTTTCAGCAAAATACTGTAACTAGCCACAGTTTTTCAAGAAGCAAAAACATCAAGAACAGTATTATTTCTGTAAGAAATTATTTAACAGCAGCTGCAACGTTCGTCCCATTCTAGGAAAGGTGTCTTCGGATCCAAAGAAGAACACACGAGAATCAAAGAATAAATGTGGTACAGGTAATTATTATAATAACAGATGTATTCCGTATGCACGCACTTTAAAATTGTCGAGAGAGGCCGCAATGGTAAAGGAGAGCATCAGGCCTCCGCACCTTTTTCCCTTCTGCTTAAAGCACAACATAAAAGTTCCACATCTTAACACTGGCGCACTGACAATATTACGCAAACTATAAACTTTTATCGGTACCTACCCACATACGGCAATAATTTAATATCTTCTTTATAGATTACATAAACCAAACACTCAACTTTACGATTCGTTATTAACAAATGTTAAAGTTTACTTCGACTTATATTAGCAAGACTTTGTCCGAGGACTCTTTTCCAATTTGAACGTTGTTAAAATGCGAAGTGATAAAAGTTTTTATTGCTTTATAATTGGTCATCAGCTGTTTATGCGTACCTTACGTAATGGTTGGTTTCCACTAAGGTATGCTTAAAAGTTGTCTTAATTTTAGATCTTAAGAATTAAAAGTGCATTAATTTGGCCATGGGGTATATTTAAAAGAGCATTACCGCCGTCTAATAAAAGGTCGCCAAATTTCTTCTGTACAACAGCCAGCAACTTGTATCCTATTCTATTCAATAGATAATAATCGACAGCATTACATTCGGTATAATGCGTTTACGCGGAGACTGACATGCAATAATGTTTGTCTGTACGACTTTGCTAGAGCAATAAGCCAGAAACGTGTTGTCCAAGTTCCAACCCTGGGCGAAACGTCCCATAAAAAGTCTGTTAACTCTATTAGTTTAACAGTTTTCATATTTATTACATCCTTTTAATTCTTCTTTATTTAATTCTAATCACATTAAGTACACGTTGTACGAGTGAAAAAAAAATTAAAATAGCCATATTGTACAGCTTAATCTTCGTAATAAAATGGATCCTTAATGGAAGCAAATAAAACGCAATTATTAAATTTGATTATTATATACATACTGCCAGACAATTATAATTTTATAACTAATACTTTGTTTTATTTTCTAATCAATATCGAGCATATGGGTAGCAGTGGTAGCAGTCGATTAACCTCAACAATGTTACATTATGTTGTTTCTAGTGTCAACTCTAACTAAACAGAGTAGGTAATTTTGAGTCTAAGTAGGTAATAGCAGCATTAACGTATTTTCAGGTATTAGCGGTAACATATTATATATTTAGAAGCACCAGGGGACAAAGTGGATTGTGTGTCAATCTGACAACCAGCAGTGGCAAATGTTACATACATTTTCTCAGGTATTTATTCCATTTTTGCCAAATTGATACCAGTTCATATTCTAGTGATTTTGAATATGTGTATCAATTTACAGGGAAAAGTGTTTAGTCACTTCAATGTGTCAAAGATATAGTCGCAAAGTTGGGTGGGGGTCACTCCAGATATTTCTATAACCCTTCTCTCCATTTCTGTCAGTATTGGGGTCAATGCATAACACATTTCAATATGGCTAGTAATGGCAATAATAATAATAACACATATGTAGATAATTATAGTTATAACTGCCGTTGTTGTATAAAGAGTTAAAACTGCGGATGTTCGTAGACAAGAAGATTCCATGTTATTATTTATAAAACGCATGTTTTGAGTAGAAGCATGACATCTCAAAGTATATAGAATTTGTTCTATATATTCGTCATTTTCAAAGCAACATATTGTGTTTTAAAGCAAAACACGTATAGTTTTAGTGACTTCTTCTCTAACAATATGTAGTAATTTATGAGGTTTTAGTTGTGTCTTCAGCTTGTTGAGTGGTAATCCGTTTTGAATATAGTAAACAATGATCAGTGATGACATATCAGATGATATTGCTCGTGAGAATTGTCCACAGTTGATCTTCGACTTTGTTGAGCCGCTCGTAGATTCGTCCTAAATGGATTTTCTAGTAAAAACCAAAAATGTATTTGGACAGCGGACCAAACCCAAACTAAGTTTGTTGATACAAGAAATTCAATACATTCATGCGCCCACTTAACCTGTATTTATATACACAGAGGCACAGGCGAAGGGGTAGGGAACTGGAGGAAACTGTCGAAAGGACAGACAAGGCATATACTTATTCCTTTTACCTGTACGCGGTGGTTGCTGATGGCGAGACGGACCTCGCTTAAAAGGTCTTTAAAATTAAGGGGAAGGGAGCATCTAGCGACGGCAGGTAGTTGCCAAGTGCCAGTCTACCATGAAATTAATTGTAGCTCGTTTGGGACACTCTTGATGGGCTTATGACGTAGTCGGTTACACTTAAACTAAGTAAATGTCTTCTGTCAGTGTAATCATTTTTCAACACGTCTACATCTACCCTCACTTCACTCGTCAAGCAAGCATCCGCTCTTTTATTTCTTAACTTTTGACGATACATAATTTTTCGATTATGAAAATTAAAAATGAAACCAACAGTTTGAAATACAACCACACCACTCCTAAAGGAGAAAATGTCGTAAAATTGACACAAAGTTTGAAAAACTTTGGAACGTCATAACTTCCGAGTTTAAAGCAGAGAAAATCCAAGCACTATTGGAACCAGCGTGATAACTACATTAAGGGCCATAACCTTAATTGGATCAGAGATATTGGCACCGATTTTGAAATTATTATTTGCAAGTGGCATGCCTATCTCAAAAACTAAATCTCGAATCGACATGAAACCTTTGTAACGTTTGCAGGTATTCATTATCCAAGGACATAATTCGATTTCTTCGAGACAAAACAACACCTTCCAGTCGTAACTAAAAAGAGACGAAAATACATCTTATTTGACGAATTTTATCCTACAGAATGTCGACAATGTGTAGTTAGCGTTCACAATAAAATTTCTTATTCGTAATGTTGACGCTGACTGTTGGTTACTGTGACGACAAAGGAGTTTATACTGATTAACTAACTAAAACCCAATTAAAAATAGTGATAAAAATTTAATAATTAAATCGTAATTTTGTGTAGTTAATCACTTTTTCCGAGAGGAGTATTTCGCATTTCTGTTGGTTCTCTTTACTTGGCGCCGCAATACGAAAGTTGATAGGCAATAATAATAATAATAACCAGTGGCGGGCCTCTATAAAGAGAACCACGGAGTAAATCTGCGGAAAAAACTTCTTGCTGCAAATTAGAAAAATCGAAAATACGTCATTAAGCCAACGTACGTTTACTACTAATAAAGAAACTAATCAATTACGAAACGTTGTTAGATATACTCACGGAAAGAAAATGAAACACTCACTTTAAGTCGGCTTTACGCATTGAGCTTGTGCGGCTACACAAAGAGGACGTTTTTTATATCACCCTCAGACCAATCTAAATAAATCATTTTCCAATGGATTTGATTTGATTGAGGAATCGAAAATAAAAGAAACAACTGCATACATGTTCGGTTTATGAACACAAACAATCCTTTGTTGACCATAGTGCAGGGCCACGTTAAGGTGTATTGGCGCCCTAGGCAATTACTTTGTTGCCGCCCCTCATGGCCCTCATATTAATAAAAATTTATGTTATCAGAATTCAGAACAGTACACTTTTATTAGTAAATAAAATTTCCACTCTCCAAAAAATTCAAAACTTCTTATAATAGTAAAGAAAATTATACAAACTACTTTTAACTTTGGTAAAGAACATGTATGTAGTAAATAAAAATAAATATTATACACAGAGAGAAAAGAAATGTAAAATCAAATAAATGTATTTCTTTGCACATATTTCTTTCAAGGAAAATATATATGTTTGAAACAGATAAGTATTTTTGAATATAAAAAATGAGCTGCATAGGCTAAAAGAAATATTTTACTTATAATAAATATTGAAAGTAAAACGAAATGGTTTTCACTAAAAAAACGATTCTTTACACCAAATGGTTTTCCATAATTTCCGTAAAGTAAAAATTGTTTTGGTTTAATTGCAGAAACACGTTTGAATGAAATAAATCTGGTTTTATTTGAAATAAAGATCGGCCTTGAGATAAATAAATATTCTATTTGAAATTATTTGGAAGAAAAAACATAATAAATTTGAATGAAAAAAGTATGTGCTTGAATAAAAAACATGCGGTTTTATAAAAAATTATTCCTATGTCTACTGGCGGGGAGATGGCGCCGACAGTCTCTAGTCACACGTTGGCTTAGTTTAAGCTTATATAAGCTAACCTATAGCTTCTATAGAAAATGAGCGGTATTGTGTTTTCTCTTCATTTAGGAATACTGTAGTCTTTACAAAAGGTTTCCGTGGAGAAGAATAATCCAATGAGTCCACCAAAATCTTTTATTGTTTTTCGACTTGGGAACTTGATTATAATCAAATCATAATAAAAGAATGATTAAATTACAGAAAAATTATTTTAATTTAACAAAAATATTTCACTGTCGCAATTGTTAGCCAATTTGAGTACACTTTACAAAAACGAAACTACTATATTTGATTAGGTATATCAAAATTTGTAGTTTTTAAATCAACGAATTTATTAAGTGAAGTACTAAATTGTCAAACAGCAAAGGAAGATTTTTACTTTCCGACTAGTACTCTAGAAGGAAAGTATTGTACTCGACGGAAAATGACATTTCGAGATTTCCGCGAAAATACGCATTTTGAGGTCTTCTGAATCGATTGCGATGATTTCTGGAAAATGTATGTATGTATGTATGTGTGTACCTATGTGTGTGTGTATGTACATACATACGTCCGTGAACATGATTGCGCCCAAACGCAACAACTGATCGGGCTGAAATTTGTTATACGTTAGAATTACCGGGGGACGAACTGGGTTGTTTTTGGTGACAATCTGACAACCGGAAGTGGCAAATGTTACATGTATCTTCTGAGGAATTTATCCGATTGAGATCAAACTCATACCAACTCATCCTCCAGTGACTTTAAATACGTATACACATTTGCAGATCAGTGAGATGAACGGTTTAGGCGCTATATGACATTACTACATGACATTAAATGTCAGGATGACAAATGTCATTGTCATAGAAACTGACGTTAGTTAGGGTCCAGATTGGCTGTGGTTTTACAAAATTGAATAATTTCAAAAGTGTTTAGATATTTCATTCTACCAACGATATAGTCGGAAAGTAGGGTGAGGGCCACCCCAGATATTTGAAGACATATTATGTCTTTTCACCAATTTCCATGGTAACCACACTGTTATTTTAATTAAACCGTTTTAGGTATTAAAATTAATTTCTGTAGGATTTTCACAAACAAACCATGAATTTTATCGAGAAATATTTTTGTAAAAGTTACCAATACGTGCTGTATGCTTTGCGCGCTGTGTTGGTTACAATTGAACGAGTTTTTTTTGGTTTGCCGGATGTGTGCTTGTATGTAAGCTTCGCGTTCGCACGTAAAATTTTTTTATGCATTTCATATGTTGTTGTTAGATATTCGGTTCAGTTAGCGACAAGCGTTCCAAGCGGTGTAATGTGGGTACATATTGAACCATATATTTCAACAATATTAATATAATAATAACATATCACCTGTAGCTAAGTTCGCTCAGCGCAATAACTATGTATTTTCTGAAGGTGTGGTAGAAGTTTGAAGCAAAGAATTACAACGTATGTAAGTAATACTAAATTATTATTGTCTTACGCATCAAATTATTATCGGCTAGTAAAACCGAATTATCTAACATTGCAAAATAGTAAGTTATTATTGTCAAAAGCTAGATGGATTAGTCTCATCACCAAGCAACGACAGTACCTGTTCACCACAACACAACTGAGCTAATTTGCATTTTTCGACCATCTTGCCAAACATTTTCTGAGCGTCTGTGCGGTTTTTTTTTTTTTTTGACAGAATTTCACGGCGTACGCGCGTGTTGCACACAGATATACCAGCAAATATTCGCAACAGGTAATTTGTGATATTTTGAGTGGTATTTTAAGTGATTTTGACCTAACCTATTACCCCGTGTGTGTAAAAATCATGTTCCGTACTCACTTCAGCGCCATTAATCAAATTTTGTTGAGTAATAACTGGTACTGGTAGTGTTTGGATCATAATAAAACATTGTGGATGAATATTTGGTTATATTATTGTTGCAGATGGACAACGACGGTGATGTAGTGAAGTGTTGGACATTTAGTTGTGCGCGTTTTTAAATCTTGCGTGTGTAGTGTTGAATAGCAGCCGTAGATGCCCAAGGGAGAAGAAGGACTGACTTGGAGGAGGATTTTACCGGAGTGGCAGCTTCCAAGGACGAAGACATCTAAAGGTAGGTTCAAGGAGATGTCATCCTTCGTTGGAGGGGAAGAAGACGCAATAAGGTAGGATTTTTGGACTTCTCTAGGTACGCGGCGCGTTATCAGTCTTTTTGACTCTACGGAGTTCTGTAGAGTCGTCAAAAGCAGTGGTAGTGCCAATCATCTGACCTTGATTGGTGGTATTATTGAAAAATTCCGGTAAGTGGGTATTTCTTTGTAATTCTTGCGATACCTGGCAGAAACGAGCGAAAAGGAAGAAGATGTTGCTGCAGGTTAGGGGGTGGTGGTTTGGTATCTTCCCCTTGCTCGTTTCTGCTTCAAAAAAGTTAAAATCTTTGTAGTTTTTTGTTTCAGATGGACGAGGAGTGGGTTTCCTTTTCCAATAGGCGCTACAAAAGTGTTCAATGTTTATAAGTAGAATTATTTTTTTTTTTTTTAGTTTTAGGAGCATGTTGGAAGTGATTTAAGGCCCTCACTCCCCATTGTTTATACTCTTTATCCATGGATTAACTGCAATGATCAGGGTTATTGTTTTTTTAAGTAAGTAACTTTGTAGATGAATGAAGTAGTTATATTATTTTAACAACACTGAGTTTATACGTTTCTTGTTGCAGATTAGGAAGGAAGAACCTAACCGATCTAGATCAGATCTAGGAGTCATAAAACTGACGTTTTCCAATGCCAGACATACAGGTAATATGTAGATGCCTTTTATACCTTATTTGTATGATAAATTTGTATGCAAATCTTATGATATTTGACAGTGCCGGATTTACAAATGTAAATACAAATAATTTTATTTTGCCAACTGATTCTTGCTTCCTTAAGTTTGTGGAAGCTCCTATTTTGTGGGGGCCCCGGGCGCGTGCCCCGAGGTAAATCCGGCACTGATGTTTGATTACAATAATGCAGTGGTTATGATTAGGAGTCAGGTACTTTTTACTTTCCGACTAGTACCCTATAAGGAAAGTATTGTAATCGACGGAAAACTTTTTTTTCGAGATTTGAGCGGAAATACGCGTTTTAGAGTCCCATGAATCGATGCAATGATTTCTGAAAAATATATGTATGTTTGTATGTATGCGTGTGTGTATGTCTGTGTACACGATAGCGTCCAAACGGTACAACGGACAGGGCTGAAATTTTGCATACATATTTAGAATTGCCAGGGGACGAACTGGATTGTTTTTGGTGACAATCTGACAACCGCAAGTAGCAAAATTTATGCAATTTTGGCCAAACTAATATCAGCTCATCTTCCAGTAATTTTAAATAAGTATACTAATTTACAAGTCAATGGGATGAACGGTTTAGGCGTTATTAGCTTTTATAGAAGCGGTTTGACAGAATTCACAGCCTTCGTCGCTGTGTTGCAAATTGTCATATTTTGACAAACGTCAGTGCCACTGACATGACATAACATTAAATGTCGGTAAGACAAATGGCTTTATGTCATAGAAACTGATGTTAGGTAGGGTACAGAGTGGCTCTGGGTTCACAAAACTTGAATAATTGCAAAAGTGTTCAGATACTTCATTGAGCCAACGGTGTAGTCGGAAAGTTAAGTGAGGGCCACCCCAGATATTTTTATTTAAAAAGAACGTATAGTTCTTGAAACAAAATGTCCATTTCTTTCGAAATATTATGTTATTAAATTTAAATTAATTAACGTTCATACAAATACGATAGGTTTGAATTTAATAATTCTTATCAAATTTCTTTGCGACAACCAAAGCTTTGTCTGCCACTATTTAACATTTAATTTATATTTAACATCGATCTTTCTTTGACTTGAAGCAAATTCGTTTCATTAAAAAAAATCTCTCCATCCAAAACTCTTTTTCCTAGATTTTTCTACAGAAAATATATTGTTCGAATATTTATATTTAAAATACCTGTCCCATACAGCAATTTTGTTAGATGTGGTAAACGTAAACCGACACTGTTCATTTGTGATCAATACACACTTGTCCCGAATACGCTAACATAAGCACAAAAAACTACTGGGGAGAAGATAAATAAATAAGATAAAAGAAAATAATCACTTTTTGGTTTAGTGGTAGGTAACGTTAATAATTAGTCTTTATGATAAGAACTCCCTGTCATTAGAAAAGTAATGCTATAGATACACTCCGTTATATAGGTACATGAATCTAATAAACCAATATGCGAACAGATCAACATTTTTAAATTTTCTTTTTAAGCATTTCTTGCCACCCCCAAAAGACTGCCGCTCGCAGTTGCCATTTTTGCCTAATGGATAAAGCAGCCCTGCCATAGTGTAAACAACAGCTAAACGGTACATTACTTATCTGCTAGCAAGATTGCATGAAAAGTAAAGCAAGTTTTGCAATGACCCATCGAGAAATCCGAAGAAATGTTAACTATAAACAAGAAGCATCGGTGGTTCTAAACATTTATTCAATATATATATACACAAACATGACAATTACAAACAATTATAAATATCACAGGATGTGTATGTTGATAGTATTTTCCTTTGGTCTTGTTCGCCTATCGTCCCACGTGCCGCATCAGGATTTTTGCGGTCTCCGTCATGGCGCTGTACGACGCCCTCCCTAGAAGCTGGTCTACTTGGCCCTTTGTGGCCCCGAGCTCTCCCAGAACGGCTCGAAGGTTGGCGTGTGTTGCTGTCTCTAGGATCTCCCCGTATGTTCCTACCGCCAGGACCCCAAACTTGACCGGACATCGGTGCATGATCTTCAGCTCCTCGACCAGGTTTCCATCTCTCCCCACCGTGGCATAGTTTTTGTGATCTACGTGCGCTTTGGAGTTTTTGGTGTAGCGCACGCTTTTCACCGCCTCTTCGGTCTCGTAGTTCTGGAGATGTGGAACTACGACCTCCAGGACATAGATCGTGGTGGTTTCGCCTCGCCGCACTCTGATGTAGACGTCCGGCTTGTTGTGGTGGAGTGGCTGGGTGGTGATGATTGGTAGCCCAGACCTGATGGTGATCGTCCGGTCGCCGACGGTGTATTCGGCGTCCAGGTTGGCTTTGCCCCGGTGCATGGACCTTGAGATGCGGTCCGGTGCGTCTGTGGCCTCCAAGACGGACTTGAGCAGCCAGTATGCCACGTAATCGTGCCGGCTTGTGTAGTTGTGCTTACAGCCGGTCACTACGTGGTACGACGTCTCGTCGTGTGCTTTACATCGCCTGCAGATGCCTCCCTGCTGCTTGGAGAGTCCTCTCAACGCGAACCACTGTTCTTCGGCTGCAGCGTTGAGGAATGACAGCTTGCTGGAGTCCAGGTGCTTGCTGCTTACAGCGGGAAATCGGATTTTGTCCGCATATTTAGCAACAAGCTTGGGGTAATGCATGCTGCGACTCCACCTCTCCATTCTACGCGACACGTCGCATTTCCGTATGGTTGTGATCGTGGCCTTGCAGACATCCTCGTCCTCCCTCGGCTCCTCCACCCGGACCCCGTACTTTTCTATACTGTGCCGGAAGTCCCCCACCGGAGTTCGGCATGCGCCCCCAGCCAGTCGCTCGTAGAGGTCCCTGGTTGGTCCCAATTCCTCGTTGGTCTGGAGGTAGTAGTGTCTGCGTACGTAGTGGACAGCAGTCTCGGTTTCTATGCTGTTGAACCCCAACCCTCCCATTGCCGGCGGCAGGTAGAATCGCTCGTTGGACGTTGTTCTGGTCTTTATTTGGTTTTCCACCGCTATTTTCCTGATTTTACCATCGAGCTCTCGGCATTTGAGGAGGGTAGAGGCGACCGACTCTTGCATGGACGCGTTGCCAGTGACGTACGTTGCTGCTGGTATGACCGTGGAGTTGAAGAGGGACCTCTTTTGGTGGCTTGTTAGCCCCGAGGAGAAAATCTCGTTGGTTTTATCGATTATTTTCTCCTCTATGACTGCCATGTTTATGGGTTCGTCCCTCTCTTTTTGATAGAGTCCTAAATGTTTGTATGGAGCCGCTATCGATGGAATAATCAGGTCGTCGTCTTCGTGGTCGCCTCTGGAAAACTTTCCACATTTTGCCACGTTGAGCTGCAGTCCTATCTCCGCGGCTCCCTCTTCTAATCTCCTTGTGACTAGGTTGGCTGATCTCTGGCTGCAAGTGTGGACCTTGATGTCATCCACGTAGGCGATGACGGTCAGCCTGCCCTTTGCGGATCTGGTTATTTCCTCGTCGTTTGTCAGTTGGCGGATAATACCTGAGGTACTCAGGATGAAGAGGAGGGGACTTAAGCTGTCTCCCTGGTAGATTCCTCTTTCGACAGCGACGGGATCCCCCAGCTCCTTTGGTGCCTGGACGCGCAGGTTCCAGCTGCTGACCATCCTCCTCAGTACCTTCTTGATGTTATCGGGGACCGGTAGAGCGGCGATTAGGCGTTTGACAGCGTGGTGGTTGATTGTGTCAAACGCCTTTCGGCCTTTCGGTGGTTCAGTGGTAGAATGCTCGCCTGCCACGCGGGCGGCCCGGGTTCGATTCCCGGCCGATGCATTCCTTTTTATTTTTAATTTTTGAAAAAGTATGATTGTTATACGAGTATTTACCTTTGGTGTAAATATTTTGTCCCCAAAACACTAATTTTGTGCAGAAATTTCACCAGAACTAAACATAGTGTTGGATATTCATTTTAAAGATTTTATTGGGAGGTTAAAAAGATATTGATTCCACTATTTTCTTATTTAAACTATATAAATTTAAATTATTTTCTTAAAATATTTTGTCAAAAAAAAAAAACACTAATTTTGTGCAAATATGCACTGCATCAAGTTTATGCTTATGTTAAGAATTTTATTGGGAGGGCAAAAATATTAATTTCACTGTTTTGTTATTTAAAGTATTTAAACTATAACAATAATATTGTTTTGGTATATTTCTTGAAAAAAAAAAAGACACTATTTATTCACCCACCCATAAAGTTGTGTATTGCAGTCTGTCAAGTCTACAAAACGCACCTCTTACCCTTTGTTTCAGTTTCTGCACACTGCCAACACTACATCTTATCTTTTAACTCTAAAAATGGGGCAACAAAAACAGCTTATCAGACAGATAGTTAGTCGGGACTTTATGGGTAGGTGAATAAACCAGGCATCAGTTAATAATTTAGAAATTATAGAAATAATTTACGTCGAAATTTACCGGTAAATTTTCAATTCTTATTTTAAGAATTTTGTTGGAGGGCAAACATATTTTCTTTAAATCTTCTTGAAAAAAAAAACAACACTAAATGAGCTTAATAACTTTTTATTGGCTATTATATAAAGTATGCAAATAATTACTATTTGTAAACACTTAAATGTAAAAAGATTTTTTCAAGAAACAAATGTATTAGAGATTCAATGGAATATTGGGCCACAAAGCAGCTTTGGAATTGTCAACTAGCATGTGGTAATTCACCTCCATGGCTGTTTCCATACCACTAATTTTCGATTCAAATTCTCCATACAATTCCGTCCTGTTTGTTTCTGGCATCTCTACTTCTTGTTCTTCCTTTTGATCACCACGTTCATCTATTCCAAAATCTACAGCCTGATCACTATAAGATTCATCTTGATTTTGTCCATTACATTCTAACTCCTGTTGTGCGTAAGCATAATTTTCAATTTCCTTCGTACACATCTTTTTGATGTGATCATGGAGCATCTTGTTTTCGTATTCCAAACTAACCGCGCGAGACTTCCAGTAAGCTAATTGGTGGAAATACTGCCAGTCAGAGACCTCTTTCGGTAGAGTTTGGTAATCTTGCGGCGCGGATTGCATGTCGGTAATGTTGAACACTGACAAACTGGCGCACAAGTTGTTAGTCCGTTGATTGATTATTCTATATTCCCGAAGACTGCGAAAGTATTTCAACTTACTCCGCTTTCTTCGTAACCGTCTTTGCTTTGTTCGTTTCGCTTTAAGAAACTTGACACTCCTACACACTGCACTATTTTTCAACTCGTGCGAAATTTCCACAGGCCTGTCGGCCATATTGATAATAACATACTTGAAGTTGTGGATTGTTGAATATCTTGAATATATGTACATGTTTCTATTTTAAAAGTTTTATAATTATAATGTCTATTTCTCATAGACATAAATTAAATGCCCTTCAACTTAAAATGCATCCAACAGAAATCAAATTATAATTCTTAAATTGATTTAATGAAGTTAGCAACAGAACTGATTCAAAATTTAACGTGGACGAGGAGGCAAAGTCTTCAGTGTTGCATAAAAGTCGTTAATACGCTGAGAAAAAGCCACCTCTTTATCCATGTCATTGAATTTATCTCTGGTGATATTCCAAATATAAAAATATTTGCTGCCTCCATATTCACTAATGCTCCCAATCACTTCCAAAGTTTCTCCTAATTTAAAATCATCAGTACAGTCTCGCCACATATTAAGACTATGTCTACAGAGCATAAGTGCTGCTTGATTTGCTTGACTGCGGTCTAGATCAGAGCCTTCTGCTTCTATATCTTGTATCATTTTTCGTGTTTGTTCAACAGATTTCTTTAACTGATCGGGAAGTTTATATGTGCATTTCAGTGCACCAGTTCCATCATCAATGATCATTTTCCATTTGTCTTCAAACAGCTGCACTTGCGTTATTACCCCTCGTATATGCACTTTATTGTAGTACATATTTTTAAATAAAAACCACGAATAGTTAGCAGTTGGTGCATCTGTTTCACTCACTTTTGGTGACTGGAGAATATCTTTTATAAATAAAGTAGGATTGCCGTCGTTCACAAATATGTTGCTCATGTTTATAAACTTTAATTTGAACTCTTCTGGATGTCTATGCACTAAAGTTTAACTAACATAACCTCACATTTCAAGCACGTGACATTTGGCGGAGGACTTACCATTTCTTAACCAATCAAGATGCATACATTAGTAAACACAGATACAATAAAATAGCAGGTAGTCTCAACAAGAAACTCGGTTTCGGTCAGGTTTTTTTTTTTTTTTTTTTTTAATATAAAAAATTTAATTCACATAAACCAGATTCAGTAAAATAGCAGGTAGTCAATATGCCAGGAATGTTGTATTTGATAACTATACAGTAATAAATCTGCAAAAGCAGATGCAATAGATTATCAGGTAACCTGAATAATGAACTTGTCTTGTGCCAAGAATATTTTTATTGTAGTTATTTTATAGTAACAACAGCAAAAACCAGATGCAACAAAATCAGGATTGGTACAAAACGCTTTTTTATACAAAACAAACATATTTGTTTAAAAATACAAATAAAATACTTTTATTATAGAAATGATTTTTATTTTTTAAATCAATCAGTACATTTATAATACTGAATACAAAATGAATTATCGGCTAGCAGCCATAATAGCTCCTACAGCTTCAAAATCGATTTTCTCATTAATATTCTTTGTTTTTATAATTTCATCTTGGTTAGCAATGAAAATTAGAGAACCTTCTTCTTTCCAGCCATACTTCTTTGCCCAATGCTTGAGGGTAATGTCATCAACATCACCCAATAATTGGGCCAAATGGCGACGCTCAATTGTCTGGTATGTGATCCCAACAACGTGACACACAAATTTCCTGATGGAATCCAGGAATCCCGTGATTCTCTGTGTCAATTCTGGCATGGAATGCACCCTCTTCCAGAATGTTTCAAAGTCGCACTGTTCTAAGATATCGGCCAAGTAAATGATTTGATTTATTGGTTCTTCAACAAGCTAAAATTAGGACATTTGTCAAAATAATCTTCAATATCTTCTGCGACACAGCACAAAAATTATTTACCTTTCTTTCACTGAGTAAACACTTGCACAAGATAAAATCCGTATGAGGGAAGTTTGTTAGCGCTTTCAGCAATATGTGACTCGTTATGTCCATGTTGAATTTTTGTGGATTTAGCTGGTATAGTTTAAGCACTGCTAAGTTTGCTTCTAGGTCATATGCATTTTCCCTGGACTGAGTTTCTACATAACGCTCCAAGGTTGGTAGATTATCAGGATTGTATCTGCAAATTTCATATGGTTTATAGGTTATGTTCATGGATTTATTGAAAATATGAGTACTTACCTCTCAATTCCTTTCAGCATGCCAGCTACAACTTGTTTCATGGCTTCAGCCATTCTCGAATATCTTATAAAAGAGGTTTTTCGTACGGAAAAATCAAGAAAACAACCAAAATTTATTTGGTCGCGGAGAAACGTCACTTAAGAGAGCGAGGTTAGCTGACAGTTTAAGTAATACAAGAACTAAAAATAACTAATAATAGAATGTTGAATATTTCGTTTATATCTTTGTACTTTGTTATATATCATATTAATTCTTCTACTGTTTTATAAATATCTTCCTTAGGTATTTAGTTTTGCAATAAATAAAAGTGATTAATTAATTATATAAAGGAAAATCTCGAACTTTCGGTGATCATATGACATGCGCATTGCTTTTGTTAGCCGGCGAAGGTAGACTTTTGTGCATCGTAAAATAAATCTGAAATCATCCGCTAGTACAGAAATTAATTAAATTCATCGAAAATGGCTGGTTTTCCAGGAAGCATAGCTTTTGATGAATATGGCAGACCTTTCATCATTCTTCGCGACCAAGACAAGCAAAAAAGGTTGACAGGACTCGATGCTTTAAAGGTAGGGTTATATCCTTATACGGTAAACACCCACAAAAATACCAATAAAACCCAGCCCAGCACATGACACAAAAAATCACTTATACAGCCAAAATTATGAACGTAACAGGATTTTTTTATTTCAGTCGCATATTATGGCATCTAAACAAATCGCGAATACGATCCGTACATCTTTGGGGCCAAAAGGATTGGACAAAATGATGGTTTCCCCTGATGGTATGATACATTTATATAAATTGATGTTATACAGTTCGAATTTTAAATTTTTGATGATTTTTTAGGTGAAGTTACGGTTACCAATGACGGAGCAACTATTTTGAAAATGATGGACGTCGAACATGAAGTAGGAAAATTGTTAGTGCAACTTTCACAATCTCAAGATGATGAAATTGGTGACGGTACAACTGGCGTTGTAGTCTTAGCCGGGGCTCTTTTAGAGCAAGCAGGAATGCTACTTGACCGTGGCATCCACCCCATCAGAATTGCTGATGGTTTCGAATTAGCTGGCCAGAAAGCAGTCGAGCATTTAGAAAAGATTGCTGAGAGCTTCCCGTGGTCTGCAGACAACCTCGAACCTCTAATTAAGGTAGCCATGACGACGTTGGGATCAAAGATCATCAACAAGTGCCACAGACAGATGGCCGAGATCGCCGTCAAAGCTGTGCTTCAAGTTGCCAACTTGGAGACGAGAGATGTTAATTTTGAGTTGATCAAGGTTGAGGGAAAGGTTGGTGGTCGTTTGGAGGATACCATGCTGGTCAAGGGTGTCGTCATGGATAAGACTATGTCCCATCCTCAAATGCCCAAGGAGTTGAGAGATGTTAAAATCGCTATTTTGACCTGTCCGTTTGAACCCCCAAAGCCAAAGACCAAGCATAAGCTTGACATCACCAGTACCGAGGATTACAAGGAGTTGAGGAAGTATGAAGCTGAAAAGTTCAGCCAAATGGTAAGCTTTTCTGTTTATTTTTTTAATTGAGAAACAAAGAAGGTACTTTATTCTTAAAAAATGCAGTTTTGATTGTCTTGAAAACAAATAATAATCTTCTTGCATGAAGTAATAAAACAGGGTAGAATTTTCATTATAACAACTATAAATTTGATAAACTGATGATAATATATGAATCAGAGGACAATAAATTAGTTTGGTTTTAAAACTGAGTAGAAAAAACTTGGCCAACAACATTTCTGACCTAAGACAATGTCTTAGGTGAACTAGTGAACAACATGACACCAAGAGTAGTGGTTGAAACAACCATAAATGTCAGACAAAGTCAAGGGAACAACTTATGAAAACAAAGATACCGATAAACATGATCAAAGGTTTCTAAAGTACAAAATAATTATGCAATATTAATGAAACTAACTAGAATTATTGCCAAGATTCTAATAAATGATATTAAGTCAAGAGTAGTGGTTGAAACAACCATAATGTCACTCAAAACAATACAAAGTCAAGGGGACAATTTATGAAGACAAAGATATTGACAAAAAAATTTCAAAAGTTTATAACTTTCAAAATTATTAAGCAGTGTTAATGAAACTAACAGTAATTATTGCCAAGAGTCTAATCAACAATATAAAGTCAAGAGAAGTGGTGGAAACCACCATAAATGTCAGGCAAAACCATATAAAGTCAAGGGGGCAATTTAAGAAGGGAAATACATATATTGACAAACATTTATAGCTTTCAAAACAGTTATGCAATGTTAATGAAGCTAAGAATAATTGTTGCCTAGAGTCTAATAAACAATATAAGGTCAAGGGAACAATTTATGAAAGCAATGATATTGATAAACATTTCCAAAAGTTTGTAACTTTAAAAATAATTAAACAATCTTAATGACACTAACCAGAATTATTGCCAAGATTTTAATGAACAATATGAAGTCAAGAGTAGTGATTGAAACCACTACTCTTGTCAGTCAAAACAATACAAAGTTGAGGGGACAATTTATGAAGGCAATGATATTGATAAACATTTTCAAAAGTGTGTAACTTGCATAATAATTAAACAATCTTAATGACACTAACCAGAATTATTGCCAAGAGTCTAATCAACAATATAAAGTCAAGAGAAGTGGTGGAAACCACCATAAATGTCAGGCAAAATAATATAAAGTCAAGGGGACAATTTATGAAGGGAAATACATATATTGACAAACATTTATAGCTTTCAAAACAGTTATGCAATGTTAATGAAACTAAGAATAATTATTGCCTAGAGTCTAATAAACAGTATAAAGTCAAGGGAACAATTTATGAAAGCAATGATATTGATAAACATTTCCAAAAGTTTGTAACTTTCAAAATAATTAAACAATCTTAATGACACTAACCAGAATTATTGCCAAGATTTTAATGAACAATATGAAGTCAAGAGTAGTGATTGAAACCACTACTCTTGTCAGTCAAAACAATACAAAGTTGAGGGGACAATTTATGAAGGCAATGATATTGATAAACATTTTCAAAAGTTTGTAACTTGCATAATAATTAAGCAATCTTAATGACACTAACCAGAATTATTGCCAAGAGTCTAATCAACAATATAAAGTCAAGAGAAGTGGTGGAAACCACCATAAATGTCAGGCAAAACAATATAAAGTCAAGGGGACAATTTATGAAGGGAAATACATATATTGACAAACAGCTTTCAAAACAGTTATGCAATGTTAATGAAACTAAGAATAATTATTGCCTAGAGTCTAATAAACAGTATAAAATCAAGGGAACAATTTATGAAAGCAATGATATTGATAAACATTTCCAAAAGTTTGTAACTTTAAAAATAATTAAACAATCTTAATGACACTAACCAGAATTATTGCCAAGATTTTAATGAACAATATGAAGTCAAGAGTAGTGATTGAAACCACTATGCTTGTCAGTCAAAACAATACAAAGTTGAGGGGACAATTTATGAAGGCAATGATATTGATAAACATTTTCAAAAGTTTGTAACTTTAAAAATAATTAAACAATCTTAATGACACTAACCAGAATTATTGCCAAGATTTTAATGAACAATATGAAGTCAAGAGTAGTGATTGAAACCACTACTCTTGTCAGTCAAAACAATACAAAGTTGAGGGGACAATTTATGAAGGCAATGATATTGATAAACATTTTCAAAAGTTTGTAACTTGCATAATAATTAAACAATCTTAACCAAAATAATTGCCAAGAGTTTGATGAACAATATGATGTCAGTTTTTGTTCCCAAACAAAAATTGTCATTTATGGTGAACTATATCCCAAATACAGATATTATTCAAGAACCCAAACATTTCAACAATCAAATCACTCAAGTGCGCAAATCACTTGAACACTAATAATTCAAATATGTAATTCGATCATGAATCGAGAACCTGATTATTATGACAAAACATCTCTCGAGAATCGAATTATTTGTTTATGGAAATTGCTCAAATACTAATACAAAATTCTAGTAATTATTTTAAAAATTGTATTAGCTAGAAAAAGTTATGCATAATTTGTCTTGAATTTACAGAAGGACTCATGCACCAATAATAGGAATAACACCCATAACTTACAATTCTTTAATTTTCTTAGGTAGCGCAGGTGAAAGATGCAGGTGCAACACTGGCAATCTGCCAATGGGGCTTTGATGATGAAGCCAACCATTTACTTCTGCAGCAAAACCTTCCAGCAGTACGATGGGTATGTCCCCAATCATTCCAAAACCCACAAGATTAAAATTAACAATTTCTTCTTCAATTTTCATCCAGGTTGGAGGTCCCGAAATCGAGCTTATTGCCATCGCCACCGGTGGTCGAATTGTACCACGCTTCGAGGAGCTCACACCCGACAAACTAGGCAAGGCCGGTCTGGTCAGAGAACTGTCTTTCGGCACCACCAAGGACAAGATGATGGTCATCGAGGAATGCTCCAATTCTCGAGCCGTCACCATCTTGGTCAGGGGTGGCAATGCCATGCTTGTAGCTGAGGCCAAACGTAGTTTACACGATGCTTTGTGTGTTGTCAGAAGTTTTATTCAGGTAAGTTTTTATTTTTATTGTTTCTTGTCTTGTACTTCTTCATACTATTTTAGTTTAACAAACATTTTGTTTTGGGTATTTTCAGGAACCAAAAATAGTCTTTGGAGGTGGTGCTGCTGAGATATCTTGTAGTTTAGCAGTATCAGCTCAAGCTGACCAATTAGCATCTTTAGAACAGTACGCATTTAGGGGATTTGCAGAGGCTCTAGAAACCATTCCATTGGCTTTGGCAGAAAACAGTGGTCTCTCGGCTATTCATGCCCTGGCTGAAGTAAAAGCTAAGCAGGCCAGTACTGGAGATTCAGCATTGGGCATTGATTGTATGCAAACTGGAAAGATCAATATGAGAGATGGTTTTGTGTTCGAATCTCTGAAGTCCAAGAGGCAACAGATCAAATTAGCTACTCAATTAGTTAAGATGATCCTGAAGATCGATGATGTGAGGTCGTCCAATGACGGGTCGCAAGGAGCTTAGTTCTTAGGTCACGTCGCTTATTTAATTTTCGCCGCTTTAACCATTAGTTTGTCATTGAACGCATTTTTACTTCGTAATTCATATTTTATAATAAATAATTTAACACCGCTCTGTCTAACGTTTTTAATTCGAATTGTCGGATATTCTTTATGAACTGTATTTTGTTACAGTTTATACCTAATAAAAAAAAACTTCACAAGCTACATTTGTTGTTTTCTTATTTTAATGTATTTAATTATTTTTTTGTGGTCTATATGTTTTTTTTTTGTGCAATTTATGCAATAAGTATTGTGTACTAAGGGCTGATACTAGAATTTCATTGAGACTAACTGGGACAAAATCCCAGGATTTGAAGTCAAAACAGATTAAGATCATTGTGAAAAAATTGTAAACACGGAAATGCATAATACAAAAAATGCTCGACAAAAGAGTAAAGACAATTTTTGTTCATGCTATTAAAGAGACTGCATTAACTTGAAAATTACATTATTTTTTGTAATAAACCACCATATAAGACAAGTTTATTTATTATTGAGACTATCCAATTTTAATTTTTATTTAATTTTTAAGTTCTTCAACTACATGATGAAAAATTTATAGATGATTATTTTCTATCAGAAATATATACAATAGTCACAACAATAAGCTGCTATGAGTCATTCAATTAATTAAGGAGCATTATTCACCATCAAATTTAATCACGAGATTAAACAAAATAATCCCTTTCCCCCCCGAATATGGGCCACCAGTGTGCCAACATCTAGTGCTAAAAATAAAAAATCCCTCTTCATCCAAGCATCTGTCATCCTACACTGCAAAACATGAATTAAATTCGTTCAACAACAGTTGATTTTACGCGATATCTTTTCCTTCATAACAATATTTTATTAATCCCACGAGATAATTTATAATTTTTGTTTAACTGTTGATAACTTGCTTCACAATATACGCCCTACTTTACTAAGTAAACTAAATACACACACATTCTCCATAACAGTGTATGTCAGTCAGTCAGTGTCAGTGGGCAGCTCGTGTCTAATATTCGTTCACAATAAACACACGATAACAAAGCGATTTGTGTCTACTTCATTGTGATACGTTAATATTATGTGTTTGTGAGCGCTTGTTACCAGTAACTTCATCTAAAAAAAGTGTTGTCTTCTTGTGTTATTATCTCCTAAAACCATAAAAAAATGAGTCGAAAAGCGCCCCCGAATTACGGGGCCATGGAGGCCACAACAGAGGTGCAATTCTCTGGAGGAGATCCAACCGCCGAATTCAATTCGTTATGCGATGGCATCGTAACCAACATTTACACAATCAATTCTAGCTATAGAACGTTGGACATGTCACTCAAGTCGTTGGGTACGTCAAAGGATGGCCCAGGGCTCAGGAACAAAATGTAACTTTAAAAAATTATGTAAAAGTAAAGAGTTTTGTTGGTATAATCAATTCCAGACATGTAACACAGCTCAGCTCAAACCAGATTGTAAGCGAGACAACCAGATCTCTTCAGTTGTTGAATAATATTGTTCGACGTGGCTCCAAACAGCAAAGGCTACAGGCTGGACGGCTAACCGACAATTTTAAGGAAGCTGTCGAGAAGTATTCAACTTTGCAGAAGGTAAAAATATCTGGCTATATTTTTTTGCAAGGAAAAGAAACGTGTGTTGGGCATAAACGCCTTTGCTTGAGAGTAAAATAATACATATAGGGTTTCAACCACTACCCTTGACTTTATATTGTTCATTAGACTCTTCACAATAATTATTGTTACTTTCATTAAGATTGCATAATTATTTTGAACCTGTTAAACTTTTGAAAAATGTTTGTCAATATCTTAGTCTGGATAAATTGTTCCCTGTAGTTTATGTTGTTTTGCCTGACATTTATGGTTGTTTCTGCCACATTATTTTTACTTTGTGTTGTTTATTAGACTCTTGACAATAATTCTGGTTGGTTTCATTCAGATTGTTTAATTATTTTTGTTATAAACTTTTGAAAATGTGTATCAATATCTTTGCCTTCTTAAATGGTCTCGTTGACTTTATATCATTTTGACTGACATTTATGGTGGTTTCAACCACTACTCTTGAGTTCATGTTGTTCATTAGACTCTTGGCAATAATTATTGTTAATTTAATTAAGACTGGATAGTTATTATTGAAGTTAGAAATATTTGAAAATGTTTATCAATATCTTTGCCTGTAATAAATACTAATAGAATTTGTTTGCTCTGTAATTATTGTTATTTGATTCTGGAATAGTTGGTATTCTTATCACCAAATGCTAGCAAGCACTACTAATATCAGCATTATTTGAAATAGGATAGTATGTTTACTTTTGCTTATAAACTTTGGTAATTTGTGATTGTTGTGGGTTATCATCATTATTTATATGTTGGACAGATCAAACTTAACATTTTTAGTTTGACAAAAATATATATTTTATTTGATTTTTTTAACATATCTATGAATCGAGTTTTGCTCTGCATGTGTAAAATTATGGATTCTTGAAAGGATCAGTAAAAACAAAAACTTGAAGAAAGATTTTGCAAACATTATTAGATTATTAGTTATTAGATAAATGAAAATATTAATTTTAAGTTTTGCCCTACATTTTGTAAAATTATAGAATCTTTATTTTTTATTTCATAGTTAGTTGCTGAAAAAATGAAATATTACCTGAAACCATTTCATGAAGATGATGACATAGCACAAGAAGAGGACCCAGAAGTCCAGAAACAAGCACAGGTGGCCAGGGAGGTGCAATTTGAGAATGATATGCTTCTCGATCGCGAAGTTGAGATCAGAAAAATTGAAGCTGACATACTTGACGTCAATGAAATTATGAGGGAGCTAAGTGTATTAGTTCACAACCAGGGGGAAGCAATAGGTACATAAATAATTATTTGTGACATTTCTTAATCAAAGGATTAACGATTATTTTTTCAGACACAATTGAGAACAATATAGATTATACGGCTAGTTCTGTGGAACAAGGTACTTCAGAGTTGCAAAAGGCAGCACAGCACCAAAGCCGTTACAGGAAGAAACTATTTTACTTAGCATTGATAGGCACAATAATCTTAGTAATCTTGATTATTGTGTTAATTGTTGAATTGAAACGATAAACATGCTTTTTTTGGACTGATTTTTTTATATCCCTGTTGTTTGTATTATATTTTTAAGTGATTCAATATATATATTTTTAATTTATAACGTCGACATGCTTATGTATAAAGATATTGGTACATTAATAAACATTGTAGTAAACGTTGTATATCTACATCCGAAGTTTTATTTGTTCGAATTGACCACAATGGTTCCTAACCTTTTCTCAATCGCCACCCTTTTTTAATTTTTGAAAATGTTTGCAACCTGTCATTTTCATTTGCCATATTTGATCAATAAAACAGAAAATTAAGGTCAAGTTGATGAAATTCTCAATTGTTTAGTGAAGGTGTACATGCGGTTGAAAAAATAAAACTTCTTGGTTTTATTGCTGACTAGTTTTTATTGCTTTTCTCTATCGGCGCTCAGGCAATTTTCAGGTATAAAAATAATCTAAAAATAATGTATGCATATTTTTATGTATATCCTCTGTGTCTAATATAATTTTTTTAATTACTAATCCTGAAGATGACATCGATATAGATGTTTCAAACCAAGGAGAGCACAGTTGCGTATGCAACCAAATATACGCGGGTCAATTATAAACGATACACTGGGTATAATTGGTTGCATATGTCACTGTGCTCTAATTAGTTTACAACTACTATAGAACACTAGAAAAATAATAAAAATTAGCAATAAAACTGAGGTGTTTTATTTTTTCAACCACATGACAAATTTTAGAGTTTGTCAAATATATATACAGTTTACTATAGTGCTGTGCGATACAGAAACTCTTGATCTTCTAAAAGTGAATATATCTCACAAAATTGAGTAATTAAGAACATGAACAAATCAGAATGACTGAAGAAAAGACAGGAGATAACATTACTTAAGATAAAAGTTGTTATATGACATCTGTGGACCTGTCTGAAATACGTCTCTGAATTCTGTTGTTGGATACTATCTATTTTTACGTGTTGCTCCAAGAGGATTGTGTTGCCTTGTGGAATGGGTAATAAAATATCAAATAAATTATAGAAATTATATTGACTTTGGACAATTCCAAACACCTACACAGAATTAATGTATGGTATGTTCAATAAAGAAACATCTGCTGTTCCATGATTTAATCTTTTTCGTAAATTTGGTTATACGCTTCAGGAAGTAACATATGAAATGTTGGAAAATTTCAGAAGCAAAAACAAAAAACTGGTCAACTCTTACCTCTAAAACTTTCGAAATGATAAAGCAAAAAGGGATTTGAATTGTCAAATTTTAGAGTTGCCAACCTATAATATTATCCATTGGAGTTTTTTTATTGAATATACTGTACAAATACATACAACATTGCAATGTCTATTGTTATCGTCATTGACATAATATAAAAACACTAACTAACACCACAAACAAGTAACCATATCAGTCACTATCAGTCCAAGAGAATCGATAAAAAATTGTCCAGTTGAGTACCACTTCTGATGCACGGTTTACACCATGGGATCGTGAGTATTGAGCGGTACCAAATAGTACTTAGTACTAAAAATAGGGTTATTCATAGTAAATAAACGTTTTGGCTCTTGCTCAGGCTGCCAAGATCCCGAGCAATTATATAACATGACACACGGTGATAAAAAGTTACGCAAAACTCTCAGATCGTAATATGGCGGCCTTCGTTCTGATACGTCTTATTCTCCTATTCATTATCGTCGAGATTAAGATACCCATCACAATACCACTGATAAAGATGACAAAAATTAAAATCTTAATGGACAACATCGCCACCGAGTCTAAAACATCCTTCTCCTTTCTCAAATCTTGGAAGTACATCTTCTCCATCTTTAGAATTTCCTCCAATGATTTGATGCCCTTCGTCATTTTATCGCCTAGATTTGGTGATGATATTCCATCAGAATCTCTGATAACAATCCCCGTTGTTGATTCGATCTGTTCAATTTCATTCTCTGCTCCTTTATCGCAATACTTGTCCATATCTACTGGACCGCTCTTGTCGTAGATCGTTAACAGAGATTTATTCCTTGAGCACTTAATAGCTTTGGTGGTCTTAAAAAGCTTCTTCTCTGTTAACTTCTTGAATGTTTCGATAGTGTTGCAGTTGCAATCCCATGGATTGTGGTTTACATCAACATGGACAAAAAGCGGTGCTAACTTGAATATTTCAACATCCAAACTCAGCAAATTATTTGCATGCAAGTGTAAAATACGCAAATTCGGTAAATTCCGAATGCTCTCCGCCTCGAAATAACTAATTTTCGAAGAAGACAAATCCAAAATTTCCAAACTCTTTGATGCCAAGACCGGTGTCTTGAAACTAAACACGTTCCCACTAAGATCCAAAGATACCAGCGCTGAATTTGCGACAATCATCTCATCTGGAACCTCTTCTAAGATATTCTTCGACAAATCCAAAACTTCCAGCTTGAGTAACGTTTCGAATGTGTCATCTTCTATGTAGGTTATTGCGTTGTAATTCAATCGAAGGTACTTCAAATTGGAGAAATCGTAAAAATCAGCTTTGTAGATTTCATCAAGGTCGTTGCCTGCAAGGTCTAGGACTTCATACTGCGATGGATCCTTTATCCTGGGCATCTGCTCTAGGTCGTTGTCTGAACATAGGACCTCCGTTGATGTTAGCTTGCATTTGTGGGCTGACGCTGAATAATCCAGTATCAACACGCAAAGAAGTGGTATTAAATATTTCATTGTAAACCTGGAAAATAAATCAATTACTAATTTCGTCAAAGTCAGTCAAACTGTGACATAATATACGCGTTAAACTTTGTAGAAAATTTTGGGTATTGAATAGTGTAGATTAGATATGGAGGGCGTGCATTTCCAAATGATTAAATTTTGCACTAATTGTGTCAACATTATACATCGTGATAACTATTTTTAATTCGCTTATTATCATAACCGTTTAGACAGGTTTGATAACTGATATAAATTATTTTGACAATAAACACGAAATTAGTTTATCATTAAGAAAGCAACCAAATGGCGCCCCTCATTGAATTTGATGATGACAGTGCTTTTATCAATAGCAATCAATCAAGAAATTGAAGATTTGTTTATATCATAGTCGTAGTACACATAAAATTATTGAATTGACAATATTCTGGTCAATAATTTTTACGCAAGTCCATATCTGTCTTCTATTATTATGATATCATGGTGATATTGACTATAAAGAATAAATCGACAATCACAGACATGTTATTGTATCAATGCCCCATAGAGTAACTGCCAAATGGGACCATAAGCATAGATCATGCAACTAGTAACTAATATGCATAGTTTATTATTTTGTGTCCACTAGGGAGTAGTGAGTAAGTAGGTATTATAAAATTTCCTACATATCACTCAATTTACGAAATTTTTGAATTTCTTTTTTAGAAGTTGATGTAAATATACACAGCAACAGTCCTACTTTAACTGTTTTCTTTGCACGTCGAGATTATGCACAGCATTATCCTAAACGAGGACATCCAGATAAAGGAAGTCTGCAAAATATTATTAGACAGGTTTGCAGTGACGGGAAGCGTAAAATACGGGTTATTAATGTCTACGTCCCTGTGACATTCCGATAATAACAGTTAATACAAAGTTTTACGGTAATGAAAGTGAGGTAAAAAGACTGTAAAACATGACTGAGGTCGACATTTAAATATTTATTTAGCTAGTAGGGTATAAAATTGGGGCTAATGTCTACTAACGAACTTATGCATACGGTCGATAAAGTTTACATTTGCCACTTGCTTGTCAATTTTAGCTATTTCAATATTATTTCTAGCTTGAAGAGATTAGGTAATATCAGGTAAAAATTACTATTTTAAGGGCAGTACAAATTCCAACAAATATCACAGATACTGCGTTATTTTAGGTGGCAACGTGCATTGATCTAGCTGATATATTGGCCATTGCATCATAGATGTTTAATACTTGTGGAAATCGCCATTTCCAATATAAAATTAAATTGACAAACACTTTTCTCACACAATCATTTTATTTTTCTTCTGACAGAGGATGAAAAAAAAATGAAATGCATTAAACTTAAAGAATTACTTGCATGTATTACTTGTAAGTGTAACAGTTGTCCAATTTTATTTAATCCAGTATATTGTTACAATTTCTATAATATCTTTTTCAACTTGCTAATCTTTCGAGATATTGAACGACTAAAGTAAGCAACGTGGATCTAAACAATCTTAAATATTGACAACTTACGAGACCACTCAATCGAATATTATTGAAAAACAATAAGCGTGTAGCAAAACAGATTTCTTGATTTCGTACTATCTCTATACTTAATATACTTGTGGTTATTAAAAATAGATCGAATTATAATAAAATCAGACATTTGAATAAACTCAATTTCTAGATCATCTTTTATGGAGGTATTTATCACCTGTACGAAAAAAAAAAAATTATTACATACTCTATCGATGTTGATTTATAATTGGCAATAATAGCTATTGTTTTTTTTTTTGGGACATGTGGTTTAGGTACAACACGTGTATCGAAACATGTCTATTAGTTTCTATTTTCGTTACCAAAATTTTATTTATTTGCATTGTCTAAATTGTTAATATTTTGTTAGTGATTATTTCTGTGTGTAATAAACTAATAACAATAAAAACTTACCGGCTTTTCGGGGTTCGAAAGGTAACTTGGTTCCACAATTCTATCGGTACTTCATTTATAATGTCATCAAATGAACTGCCTTATGGGAATCTGATCGTCTTATCATCTTTTCCTTATCATGTTTCCCAACTTATTCGATATCTATTAAGGTAGTATGTATATAGTACAAACAGGTTAATACCAACAGTCTTATAAACTTATAAGTGCAAGTTCATATTTTTACGGTAATACCACATAAGAAATTAGCGTTATCAGTATTTTCGAATAATCTACCTGATTTATATACGAGCTTACATTCGGATGTGCCAAAAAAATGGGCGTTTCTGTCACTGACCAAATCGTTCTTAGCTATGTTAGGCTTCCAATGAACACTACCTCCTATGAAAGAACTTAAACGACTGAAGTTAACATGCTAGGAAATAATTTCCTGATGTGTATCTTAAATATTTTGTTAATTGTTTCTTGTAAACAATCATACTTGCATTATTCACGGTATTTATTTGTCCATTATTTTATATTCCTGTTCCAGCTATATAGAAAGTACTGATTTCAGGAACACCATTTATTCTCCTTGGATTTTTCTATGTCGCTTCTCTCCATATTAAAATCATATGTTGTTAAGTATGTAGTAAGATTTCTAAAAAAAAAAATACAGCTACAATATCAATTCATAACATTCTTGGAAATATCAATGCAAAGCTTTAAAACTGATAGGTACCTAATAACTTTATTAAGTCATACTGGCACTATAAGTATAATTATAATAATATAAATATATAATGATTTTAATAAAATTAATAAATTATATTAGAATCGATTGATAAAATATTCTCACGTCTAGCTGGTCTGATACCTATTTTTGGATGATACAATCAGAAAACAGACGTAAGAATTATAAAATATAATTTATTATCACTATTTTTATTATCGGCTGATTCATTTCATCCAAACAAATTAATCCGTTAATGCCCAGAAATAAGGTAGTGAAATGTTATAGATAATCAATAAATAACCAATTTCATAAACTCTTATTATTATAACACCTGAACCCACCTAAATGAAAACTGGTGTTGAAAACGGCCAGAAAATAAGATTGCTGAAGTACATATTTGTAACAGAGATATGTATTTCCTAATCAATCTTGGCAAATTCAGCGCTGTATAGAAATATTTACCAACTGATAATGATAGAGATACGGAGATCTTCCTTAAGCTTTAACAAGTTAAAGTCTTTTCTACAATTTTTGCACAGTCATAAGTTACCGATAAATAACCAGGATGTGTTACACATCAAAATACCAAAATAATTCGATCATCATATTTTCAGTTACTACAAAAGGATGACAGGCCATAAATTAACTATGACAGGATGATGTTTAATCATGGTCTTAACCTATCATTAACGGGCTTCCGCATTATTAATTTATGGAATAAGTATCTAAAGCTCTTAAAAAACATTTGTAGCGTTTAATGCTTTTTGAAAATTTTCAGAATATGGTATGATTACTCAATTGTGTACGTATCCAACCAAGTTGTATGTGGAAATCAAAGTTTTGTTATCAAACTTGTTGATTGTTTTTGTAATTGTTAATTTATTAATAAAACGCAGTTTAGCTAACTGATAACAATAGTATATACATATAAAATAGCATATCATTACGTTAACAAGTAATACATTTATTACATACATACTCACAAGTCATGGTTCATAGATTTTATAATAATAACAGTCAAAATGTACATTGGATGCGACTATTTTTTTTTATATATACTAAGGCCCTCTAAACTCAAAAATCGCATAAAAATTTTTTTAATGGATACGTTTTCGAGTTACATTTTTTTTTCTTTTTTTTTGTTTTTTGCGGAGGTAGTTCGACTATTTGGAGCATATCTCGAGTTAGGAACGTCCAATCTGGTCGCCCGGCACATAAAATTGAAGCTAATTGTATCACCAACAATTGTCACTCATATAGTTTTTCAATCGCTTCAGTAGTTTTAGCGCAATAGGCCACGATATTATAAAAATTTGGCCAAAATGAAAATGGAACATTTACTCTATCACCTGTGAAAAGTAGAAATCGTGGAAATATAGTTAGTTTAATATTTTTTGCGTAGAGTTTGAACTTTTACGAAGAGAACAAGGTATTTACGATTAAAATCTAGGCAAAAATAGCGAAGTTATGGTCATTTAAGATTGATAGGTACCAAACTACCAAAATTCTACTTTTTCTCTGTTTACAAGTTTAATTCATTGTGCTTAGTTTTAATGTGATGTTTTCAATATAAAGGAGATTAGAAGTGAGTTTGATTGCTGCTTTGCCTTATATTCTTGTCGAAATCTGTTTTTCTTATGAGGAACCAGATATAGTTGCCCATCATTTTTTCAATCCAAAATCCCTGGTAGCGCCGCTCAATAGTCTTCATTTCCTAGTGAAACCTCTCACCATGCTCGTCACTGACGTCACCAAGATTCTCAGGATGAAATCTTCTCAACTGCTAACTCCAGGTGTATACCGTATCCCATGTGCTTGTGGCGGTGTCTACATCGATGAGATAAAGCGCTCTGTCAGCGTTGGGGTTTCAGAACATGAACGTTGTACAAGGCTGCGCCAGATCACCAGTTCAGCGCTTGCTGAGCACAGACACAACAATTCTTCTCGACCAAATAAAAATCATCTCCTGGGAATCACGTTATTATCCTCGTAGAATCCGCGAAGCGATCGAAATCTTTAAAGATCCCTCCAATCTCAATCGAGATGACGGTTGGCATTTGCATCATAGCTGGAAACCACTTTTACGACCACCACAGCCAATCACAGCTACCCCAAACCGCCCTCCCAACCAATAGTTGTTTGACTACCTGCGCAGGCACCTGCGCCAGGTACATATAACGTCGATCGAAACACGTACTGACATATCTGAATATCATTTTTTGGTGAGATATGCCACTACGTGTTTTGAGCGACGATAAATACCCTCACTCTTCCACACACGTTCATTCTCTCCGTCCTGAAGATGCCTCTTGCAACAGAGTGCGAAACGTTGACTAAAAGATACGCATCTTGATGCGAAGCACGTGACGTACTCGTCTTCCGAATGGATCCGACCTCTACCATGCATTTAAACTGCTATAAATGACGAAAAATATAAAATAGAGAAAAGGCCGAATTTTGGTAGTTTCGTACCCATTGGTCATAATTGATCATAACTTCGGTATTTTTTCATAGATTTTCATCGTAAATACCTTGTTCTCTTCGTAAAAGGGCAAACTCTACGTAAAAAATAAGAAACTGAGCATATTTTTACTATTTCTACCTTTCTCTGGCGGTTAAATGAATGTTCGATTTTCATTTATACTAAAAAAAATTCAAATTATGGTCAATTGCACTGAAACCACTGAAGCGATTGTAAAACAATATTAATAACATTTATTGGTGATTCAATTGGCTTTAATTTGATGTACCGAACGACAAGATTTGATGTTCCGAACTCGAGATATGCTCCATATAGTCGAACTACCTCCAAAAAAATTAACAAAAAAAAGAAAAATTCATAACTCGAAAACGTATCCATTCAAAAAATTTTTAATGCGATTTTTGAGTTTAGCGGGCCATGGTATCTAAGAAAAAAATAGTGGCATCTAATGTACATTTTTTTTTTATTATTTTGTTGACTAGTGTAATAGATCGATATTGAATCTAAAGTTCAATGTACAAAATAGGTCACCTGTTTCATGTAAACATTACATAAGTAAGAATGTCCTTATCAAAATATTCGTAATGTGCGAAAATAGTACCTATGTCTATTATACACGTGTGATTATCAACAACCACGAGGGGAATAATATGGGAAATAATTATATGTCAATAGAACCAATATTTTATTATATTATATACCAATATAATTTTTCTGTATAGATAACACTTCAACAGATAGACGATTTTTTCCGATTTAACAAACCGTGTCACATTGTGGGTAAAAGGAGTTTACACATTTCTGAGACCGTATCTGAGCTGGCCATAATGGATGGGAGCAGTTATACAAACACAAACCTCTATACCATTTGATACTAATATACCACACGTATCTTATCTCCAGTGAGATAAACAGCTAACAATTTGTATCATTTTGTTACCTAGGTGGTTAGTGGATTTTCAATGCTTTCACGCAGATTCCAAAGACGAGAAAAAGTACTGAAAAATCATGAATGGAAACATGAGACAGCAACCTTTCACGTGTTACTTCTGTAACAAGAGGATAGAGAACGAAACAAATGAGGTGAGAGAAAATTTATTATGTTATTTTGTTATTAGTAATGTCATGGCGGTATGCGTTATAATATTTATGTATAGTTTGTGATATAGTATTTTCATGTATTTAGTTCTTTGGATAAGTAGTTAATGTATTACATATTATTATTATTACATATTATGTTTTGTTTTAAATAAGTATTATAATACTTAAAACACAAATATTATCAGTGTCAGTAATGACTGTAATGAGATATGGGTATATTATGATGTCATCGGCAATTCTGGTATGTGTAATACAATAAACATACCTACAAGGTGTATAACTCTGTTTAATTGCTTTCCAGAAATAATAATTTAAAACAGTTGAGAAAATGTTCTCCTTTTATTTCTTTGTACATTGCTCGCTATGTATTGCAGAAAATTAATGTTATGTTGCTTAATTGTAACTACCTTATAAGAATATAAATAAAAAAAAAAAAAAAAAATGGCGAAAACGTACTTGAGAAACACAATGGGAATGACACGTATACCAATTTAGCTCTATTATGTGTGGCTCTATTTGGAAGAATTAATAAGGCCCTCAAGGGCATCCTTTGCCAATGGGTCCTCACACTCTGCACACGCTTTTGCTACGCCACTGCTTCTTATAATTAGTAGCTACAGTAAACATCCTCATACTTTCGCAATCCTTTTTTCAATTTTTAATTACTCATAACTTAATCTGAATTAGTCGGAAATAATAATAACAATTTTCTCTTAAGGGTCACATGACAACTTGTGGAGCTGTCTTGGAACCATGTCCTAATAAATGCGGATCATACATAGAAAGAAGGATGAGATCCAGACATTTAAAGGACTGTCATAACAAACAAACTCAAACACTACCAAGATTGAGGAAACAAGAAAGATTTGACCATAGTGACAGTATTCCTGCACAATTCAGTTCATATAATCCATGTAAGTTCAATGTTATTAAAAGAGATTTTCTTTAAACTACTCAAATCTTTTCCTAGTATCTAGCCCTGGTATGAGTACGTCTTCGGACAGTCAAGTCTTAAGACCAATCTACACCGATATAACAAAAGTGACAAACAGACTAACAGTATTAGAAGCTCAAATACAACAAGTCCATAAGAACTGTGAGTTGCTAAGAAGTCGACAGGAGAAGTTGCAGACACAGAACCAAGGGCCAAATCCTCAGCTGGCTTCGCAACTTGAGAGTTTAATGTATCAAAATCAACATATCACCGAATGGAGAAAAACCATAGATATAGAACTGAATAATTTAAGATATGATACATCACAGTTTGGCAGGCATAAAACTGAGTTTGAAAATAGGACTTTGACATTGGAAAACAAGTTGATGTCGATCCAAAGCATGCAAGGCGAAATCAACAGTTTAAAGGAGACTCTGGTACAGGAGCAGATCTCGTCTAGAGAAATGAGAAACGATGTCAAAACACACCTGCAGAAGCTGGAGGACTTCCATGCGCAGGAGAATGCTACCATCGCTGGGTTATGGAATGACCATGGGAAACAAATCGAAATCGTTAGAGATAGTGTAGCGAGCACCAATAAAGCCTTGGAAGAGCAAAAATTGAAACAAAGCACAATCGTCTTTGATCTAAGGGCTATTACACAAATTTCAACTGAAAACGCTGAAAAATTGGAGATCCAGGAGAGGGATTTGGAGGAAATAAAGAAAACCATGACGCAGATCAAGCTAGATTTGGAAATTTTGGAGGATTCGCAACTTGCGAATTATTTTACCAAGCCAGGACATCTAATATGGAAAATGACCGATTTCAAAATGAAAATGGAGAGTGCCAAGTCGAATGATGTTGTTCTACGTAGCCCTATTTTCTATACCCACGAATATGGATATAAAATACGAGTAAGTAAACTTTAAGAAGCGTCAAAATATTATAAAATAACTATTGTATTTGCCTTTTAGTTAATAGTTTATTTAAACGGTATCAAAAAGTGGAAAGGACGACATATGATAGCATGCATCCATGTACTCAAAGGCGAGTACGATCTTATGTTGCCGTGGCCTTGTCAAATTGAAGGAAGCATTACAATAAGGGATTTATACGATTATGCAAATGTAAGGATACACTATTTTTTCGTTCTCTCAATATTTTTAAAACTCAGTGTCACGTCTAAAATATAGTATTTAATACCCAACGCAAACCGCTAGACTGAGAAACAGATGTGAAAATTGGTATTTAGAATCTCTATCAACTGTAGAAGAATATGTATTTCACAATTTTGCTAAACTCCATATGTTGGTGTAAAAAATGGTAAGGATTTTTCATTATGTACATAATCTTTATAACCAGTAATGTTACAAACACATTACTCTTACTACTAATCGATAGTTTAGATAGATAGTTTAAATAGATCATATAGTTTGTGTCGTTTGTGGTTACAAGTGGTTGGGGATGTCAAAATATTATGAGTAATTTTTAATTAAAATTATACCCTAATTTCTCATGAATTTTAACAACTTTACTTTGGTACATTTGATACAGAAATAGACTGTATATTTCTAAGTTCTAGATTTCCGGGTCAACAAGATAAAGTAGTCAACGTTTCGCATTCTGTTGCCAGAGGCATCTTCAGGACGTAACAGTAAGACAGCTACGAAGAGAATGAACGTGTGAAAGGGTGAGGGTTTTGTAGATGCGAAGCGTTGACTACTTTATCGTCGTTGACGTGGTTTTCTCCCTGAAATCAAGAACTTAGTGATTCGGACAGCGGAAGTCTCTAATCTAAATAGACTGTATATTTGTTTTGTGTTTTAGCCAAGGCACACAACAAAAGTAATAACAGCCAAAAGGGAACAAGGTGACGAAGCAAACGAAGACCCTCAGGAATCGTCAACTCAGTATATATTCATTCCACATACGACGTTAACCAAATACAACCACATCAGAGAAGATACACTCTTTGTAGAGATCAAGATAACCAAAACGCACAAGTACAAAGAAGAAACTAGCTTGTAATAGAATTAAATGCGCCTCGATTTTATAATTTAATTGTTTTATATACATATAAATTTAAACTTAATTTAATAAATATTTTTAATAAACTGGTTCTAATTATTAATATTGTAACAGTTTAACGAAGTATCTTCAAGTAATATCACTTCACTTATCGGTGTCGTAACTTTCTAGACGCCATTCTTCTCTCCTTCATTTGCCTTCACTGGTGCTAGAATAGAAAGAAAAGACAAGTTTAGGTGATAAAAGACAAGGAAATAAAGTAATATTAAGTAATAAAAAACTGTTCATCACTCACGTTTCTTTTTTCCTCCACCAAACAATAGGACTTTCTCCAATACAGCTACCGGCGATTCAAACAGCAAATACCAGATCATGGCAATGGTAACAACTTGAAGTATATCTCCCAAAAACAGATGAATCTGCAAAAAAAACAACCAATAAATATTCTTGTAATCATTCACTAAGAACAACACCACACTCACCAATTCGAAATCGTCAAAATTTCCGGGGAACCGCATTTTGCCGATTCCGAGTAACAGAGAGGTTATGTGCACCAAGTACATCGAGTAGGTCAATTTGGATAGATTTTGGAAAAGACCAATCGACAGAACCCAGTTGAAAATGCCTCCTCTGCCCTTCATACAGGCGAAGACAACCCAAGCCAATGCCAGACACCAAGCTGGGCGGTGGAAGGTAAGGTAGAAAGCCGTGTTGACTCTGTTATAGTTATAGATGACGTCATTCCCGAGGAAGACACAGCAGATCATTGTAACAACCGCAACCAACCAGATAAACATATTTAAAGCCCAAGAAATCTCTAGTTTTGAATTTCTGTATTCGAATAGTAACGTTCCTGTGTAGATGCCGACTAACCATGCTGAGAGTCTGGTGTGCATTGGGTAATAGTAATAGTCGTAGTAATCTTGTTGGAAACTGAAATGAAATCGGATTAGAGTACATGTTTTAGACGGAAAATAAGAATTTAAACTCACATCTCCGTTTCATAAACGTAGGATATGACAAACGCGCAAACCATACTAAGAAGAAGCAGAATAGGCAGTCCAATTTTGATCATGAACTTCCTCCACTTCACCAATGGAATCAAGACGAGTGGTGATACAATAAACATTTGCATGTCCATTGACAAGTACCATGTATGGAGCAAGCACTAAAAAGCAATTTATTAATACAAAAAAAAATCGAAAGAAATCATATGCCAACCATGTCGTTGGAGTCGAGGTAATTCTGATAATAGAAGAAGAACGAAGCCCATCTATCGATACATTTATCTCTAAGGTGAAGGACAATGCTTGGCCAAAGTGGACCATCTCCAGCGTGGACGAAAACGGAGACGTGAAGGAAATAAACCATAGCTAACGCCGGTGTTAACCTGCAACCAAAACATAGTTATATTATCTTATGGTACGTCAATTATGCTTCGAACATACCTTAAGTAGCGATGGACGTAGTACAGTATAATATTGAATTTTGCCTTTGGTCTACTCATGGTTTTGATGAAGAGCATGGCGCTTAACAGACCAGTTAAGAACAAGAAAGAATCAACAGCTGATGCAGCACCTTGGGCAAACATAGTGTACGACCTGCCTTTCCAGAGTTCAAAATAGTCATTGTTCGCCCATGGTAAAGCTTGACTGAAGGAAAATCTATGTCCGAGAATAACCCAGAGGATACTGAATACTCTCAGACCATCCAAACAAGTGATTCGATTGGGATTTTCCGCATTTTCGTGCAAGATTTTGAAATTTCTTCCTAAAGAGAATGCAAGAAGGAGGGGTTTTGGCTCGATGTTTTTCTTGGTACACTGCATATCATATACAGAGGACGCAATATTCAAAAATATGATCACAAAAAATAATGTGGTGAAGGCGATATCAACGTTACTGAATTCTTCTTTAGTATCTTCTGATTGACAACCATCATCAATTGCAACGATCGGAATATAGTCACTAATCTCTGATAATCCGAAAAGGTCGATTAGAAACTCTTTTATCTCGGATGGCTTGCAAGCATCTGGTATGCAAACTGACCAGATTTGTTGTCTGTATCCAGCTTCGCCTTGCAGTATTGGACCAGACCTTGGATGATCAAGTGCGTTCAGTTTGTCTGAGAACAATGAGTCTAACCTGAATGGCACTGGAAGAAGATTCTCCTAAAAGATTGTTAATTAATTTCAACGGTTCTATGATAATCCCATCTAAATTTTACCAATGCTTTGTGACGTTGTCGACTCTCCTTTTCCTCGTGGGTGATGTTAAGGGGTATAACCCCAGCAAGTCCGGTTAAACAAAATTTACCTTTAATCTCACCATCTGGACTTTTTACTCTCATACATTCGTCGTAGTTTCCAAAGACGAAATTATTACCGATCAAGATACCGTATGGTAGCTTTGGTGATGCATCAAACACTACAGACAAAAGAAAAAGAACTTCTTAGTTTTTCTTTAGGGAGAGTATAGAAAACGACTTTACAAAGAGTATAGTAAACTTTGTTGCTTGCGCAAGAGGGGCACCTGCGCCGACAAAAATAAATCATTACAAGTGTGTGAATAACGAAACAAAGAAATATTTTTGTGTGGAACATGAATTGTCGTGATTGAAAGATTAGATACGTGGGTAGAGAAATAAGCGAGTAAGTTATTGTTTCATGATAAATGAAAATTCTGTGGTATGTATATAGAAAACAAAACAGCAACATCTGCTAAAATGTTAACGTATTAAATTATATGCATTTTGCTGTGCTGATTTAATTGATTGTGTCAATTAAATCAATCAAATGAAGATAGATGAGTTAAGCAATGTCCACATTTAAATTTCATAATGCAAGAAAAGTTTTTAATCGAAACATATCGGATATTCTTGTGTGTAGTATTTTTATATATTCTCTTCTAGTTGCTAAGGACTTATGAGCTGCAAACAAGTATTGAAAAAATCTGCTGTAGCCACCATAGTACCGATGACGTTTAGTTTATGCGTTAACTGAAGAATTTTAATTGCTTTAAATGTGATTTGAGCTGACGAGCATGTTCATTCGTGACTCACATTTTGAAGTTATTATACTATTGTCAGAAATAAACATACCTACATCAATCATCGGATAGATAAATTACGATGAATGTTCAAGTGAACTTTGAAACTCTCTCTTTTTGAGAAAAATTGTCACAAAAAAGTTTTTTATTTTAAGGTGGTGATCAATAAGGAGTGTCACTACACGCTGTTTTTATTTGGTTTATTTTAACTTTTTGCTTCGTTTTTCGACATTTCAGTGGCGTTTTGTATATTATATGTATATATTTATTTATATCTGTGAACATAATAGTGTCGAAACGGTGCAACAGTTCGGACTTCGGTAAACGTATTTAGAATTACCAAGGGATGAGCTGGTTTGCTTTTTACCATAATCTGAGAACTGAAGTGGCAAATGTTAATGCTTTTCCTTAGGCATTCATCCGATTTTAACAAAATTAATAATAACTTATAATAAGCGTTTTTAGAAGCAGTTCGACAGAATCCAAAACCGTCGTCGCTGTGTTGCTAATTGTCAGATTTTGACAAACTTCAGTACCACTGACATGACATGACAATTGTGTTATTCTATAACTGATGTTAGGTTGGGGTCCAGAGTGGCTTTGGGTTCACCAAATTAAATATTTAGACACTTGTGGCAACAATTTAGTCGAAAAGCTTTCCAAATATATTTGTCAATTTGTGTTTTTAAAGAATACGTGCACTGCTTTTTTCACTTGTTTTTTTGGGAATCTTTGTGTTTTTATGTTGTCTTTTTCAACTTCGGGGCTAGTTTTCAACTGGTGCCTGTTAATCGGTCGAGTGCTTAAAAAATAAACGTGCAGCTGGGATTGTTGGTCGAAACAAAAATGGAACAAATTTTATCAAAGAACGTCGGCTACACTACGTTATACACAATTGCGTCTGACTTCAGGGGCGATTTTATGCAGGAAAATAGTTATATTGACTTGACATGATGCGCGAAGCCCTCAGTTTATATATTTATCTAGTAAAATTTATAACATTCATTTAAACAATTTGGTGCAACATGTGACTGTAAATTGTTTTAACAGAATATTAAAAATTGTTTATAGTTTATAGAGAATGTTATTAAAGTATGTTTTGTTATTCAAATGCATTGTTCTTAACACGGTATAGCTTCTGTTCATACAGTAGCATGTTCATATAATTGAAATAATAACTTATGAATAGAGTAGAATATTAAGATACCTATTAGTTTTGTTAAAATTATATTGAAGTCGTGTTGGATGTAATATTTACTTACGAGTTTTTTTTTCATAAGAAAATATCCGGGGTGGTCCCCACCCAACTTTCCGACTAAATCGTTAACATATTAAAGTGTCTAAACAAATTTGCAATTATGTATTCAATTTCATAGTCACAGCCACTCTGGACCTCAACCTAACGTCAGTCATAGGGATGTTTAATGTCATCTCTGTCCAGTGTCCAATGACTCATCAAATCAAAATTTAACACTTCGCAACCACAGCACCGATGGTTGTGGATTCTGTCATACTACTTCTATAAATGCTTATATAGCACCAAAACCGCTCATCCTATTGATATGTAATGGTATGAGCTGAGATCATGTTTAAAGTCACTAGAGGATGAGCAGGTATCAGTTTGGTCAAAATTGGATGAATCCCTAAGAAAACGCATGTAGCATTTGCCAGTTTCAGTTGTCTGATTGTCACCAAAAACAATCCAGGTCGTCCCCTGGTAATTATAAATAAGTATACTAAATTTCAGCCCGATCCACATATGTACA
This sequence comes from Aphodius granarius, assembly GCA_963971325.1. NCBI lineage: Eukaryota > Metazoa > Arthropoda > Insecta > Coleoptera > Scarabaeidae > Aphodius > Aphodius granarius. The sequence goes on from OZ020226.1 coordinate 14,994,151, forward strand.
TACACACGCATAGATACACACATACATTCACTCATACATTTTCCAGAAATCATTGCAATCGATTCACGAAGCTCCAAAACGTGTATTTCTGCTGAAATTCCCATTTTTTTCCGTTGATTACAATAATATTATCGTCTATTATCGTGTTTTTTATTGGATTATGCATATGTGTATAGAAATTTTTGAGTTTCAGCGCTGCTGATCTTAATCACTTATTTCAAATAAAATATTTATACCACTTTTGTGTTTTTTTTTTAACTTTGAATATTCTGTGTAAAATTGGTATAAAAATTGAAACATTTATACAATACTGCGTCATCTACTTAGTCTTTCCCAAATGTGCTGACCTTCAAAATATATTATATTGAAAAATACACTTGTTCTAACTTGGGATCTTATCTGATACATCAAGCTAACTGAAGTGCAAATTAAAGGTATTTGGACTTTGTTATGATAGTTCTGACTTTACAACACGTTTACAAATTAAGGCATTATTTTTCAGATACATTTGCAGTTCTTTGCTTTTGTTTGAAGGTTGAATTTAGAAGTAGGTATTGATCAGTTCTTTCTATTAGAAAAGTCTCATGTTCCTTCACACATTATGCCATAAGTACATGAGAATCGTAGATAGTATTTCAGCATTATTAGTGAAAAGCCCTACAGTCTACTTACTATTCCAAGCCCATGCTTCTCCACTCAGTCCAACGGAGAGATCCACTTTCAGGGCCTCGCTGTAACGTTTCATCTGAGCGTCACATTCTGGTGAGATATCAGCCTTCGTCTCATACTTTATGTTCCTCAAAGGGTGGCTGAACTGCGCACTAACAAAAGGCAAGAGGAGGACCACAAACGCACAGAACCACCTCATTTCGATCACTACCTGCCCAAGTAGCGATTCTCAAAAGAGAAGAGCCATTAGGAAACACGCTGTTAAATCGCTGCTAGATTGTGTTATCGATCCATTCAGTAATCGGACAAGTGATTGATTATTCTCGAGTGGTTAATTATCTATTAACAGATGACAGCCAAATGAAAAATCTTCGATTAAAGCCTGAGCGATGACCAAACTCTATAAGCCAATGTTTATCCTCCAACTTATAGTTTTATTGTCAGAATAAATAGATTTGGGTACTTCTGTTATGATAGTATGTTGTTATATAATAGTACGAAAAGGTATGGTTCGATTTCAAATTTAAAGTTAAAAGTGTCATAATTCTTCATTATTATAGATCTTCTGGTTTTATCTTTCTAACAGAAGTAATAATTCAGTATTGATCTAAGAAAAAAGTACTCAAGTCGAAACATATACAAAATATATCACGTGTATCAAATACTTCAAATACCTATGTTTCTCCCGCATTTCGGTGAAACTTAACTGATTAGAATTTAAAAAAATCCAGTGGGGGACCACACCGGACCCAACCCAACCCAACTTTCCGACTAAACTGTTGACACAAGTGTCAAAACGCCACTCTGGACCCCCAACTTAACGTCAGTCATAGAATAATACAATGTTATGTCATGCCAGTAGCACTGACAATTCGCAACACAGAGATGAAGGCGATGGATTCTGTCAAATTGCTTCTATAAACACTTATAGCGGCTAAACTGCTCATCCCACAAACGCATTTAAAATTAGCCATTTCCGGTTGACAGATTGTGGCCAAAAACAATCCAGTTCGCTCCATTGTGATTCTAAATAAATATACCAAATTTCAACACATAGAGAAAAGAAACGTAAAGTTCAAATAAATGTAATTCATACATCTTTGCACACATTTCTCTCAAGGAAAGCCATGTTTGTCTGCCACTATTTAACATCGCTCTTTCTTTGACTTAAAGCAAATTCGTTTCATTCAATTTTTTTTCTCTAGGTGCATACATACAGACATCACGAACAGTACTTTACGAAAACATTCCATGCGTCTTTAAAATGATTGAATGTATTTTTTTTTTCAAACATGATCCTAATATTTTGATAATCTTGAGAGAATACTTGATATGATCTCAAATTGTCCTTGCATAGATTTGGCAGGGTACTGATGACTTCAGACTGACTATTTTTTATTATTGAAAAATACAGATGAAATAAAAAGGCCAATTTTTATCGGTTAACTACTTTTTATATTGTTTCTCTGCAGTACTTCTGAATTCGACTCAAATGTACATTGTTTAATATTAGTTTTGATACAATCACTAAAGAATGATATCGATTTAGATCTCAAGATAAAACTCAAGAGAAATCGCGGTGACTAGCGTTATTGAAAATATTTATATACTTTCAAGTATAAGATAACTGCTTGTATGTACAATAAAAAATCCGGGGTGGCCCTCACCACTTTCCGACTAAATTGTTGCTACAAGTGTCCAAACACTTTTACTATTATTTAATTTCGTGAAGCCACAGCCACTCTGGAGCCCAACCTAACATCAGTCATAGAATAAAACATAGAACATAGAGTCAAAATTAGTTGAAAAACAGTAAGTGAAAAAGGGATGCTTGACAAAATAATGCAATTATAACCACATGAGTGTCAAAGGAAAATATAAAGATTTTTGCTGCAAAATATGACGTATTTAAAACATTACTATTTTCACATTGAAAACGTCCTTAAATTTTAAGATGCGATCACCCATGATTTGCTCAATCTAATCATTAATCGGCATTTGTATGATAAGCTCTGGTGGTATTCAAAAACAAAACTCTTGACTTTTTGACTCTTGATTCTCATTCATGACTTTTCTACATGACGTTTTCTTCTTTAGCATTAATTATAATTCACTGTTCGTTGACTGTATTTGATAAACATTGGTCATTCTTATTAAATAATAATCATCAAAATCTCATTAAAATATATTTACAAAACGTATTTTGTGCGAGTTTCTTTTTACTTCCCGACTAGTTCCCTAGAATATATATATTCAGCAAAAATACGCATTTTTGGGTCCTCTGGATCCATTGCAATGATTTCTGGAAAATGTTTGTAGGTATGTATGTTATTCCAGACAGATTGTGGTTTTACCAAATTGGATAATAATAAATGTGTTTAGACACTTGTGTCAACAATTTAGCAGGAAAGATTTGTGGAGGTTTTTACTTTAAAAAGCTTGCGTTTTTAGGAAAAATATCGGATTTGTTGCTTGTTTTTGTTTTCTGCTAAAATAAGATTTTTTTGCGTTTTCTTTAGTAGTATAAAATATACCATAATGCCTACTTTGTTACTATGTATTTACGTATTTACTATCCACAATTTGTACTTTCAATTGGCCGAATTATAGGAAGCACCTTTGTTAATGTGTAATGTATGATTAATTAACTTCGCGATCTATTCGTGGGAATTAAAATATGCGTACGTATTCTACTGCAATCTATGATCGAATTTATGTATGAGTTTCATTACTATATAAAGTAGTTTTATCTGTTAGATAATCTCGTAACAATGGTTCTCCACAATTACGATGTTTATCGAATGCTAACAGCAATATTCAGTAATTTATTCTTTTACTTTTATGTTTAGAAATCTCTTATTTCAAACATTAAAGATGGTTTTATTAATGTTATTTTTATTTACTAATTTTAGCTGTTATATGTCATCGCAATTTTGTTACCATGTTTTTCATACCTTCCATTCATTGTATTGATTTTTGCTGTATAAAAATCTAATCTAGCTGATATAAGATACATCGATAAATATTAAGACGTGGAATTGTTTAACGTCGCTTAATAGACAACCAAATAAACACATTCAACAACCTTGTAATAATTCAAGAAAGAAGTCTTTTTTGAGTATTATGAAGCGTTTTAAAAATACATAACAGCAAATTAGTATGCGTTAGTATTATATGCCTATAAAACGCACGATAAGACAAATATTATATAGTCCTCTATCTTGTTTTATATTCGACGTTTAAAACCAAATATAACTAAGAGAAATTTGTATCAGTCACAAATATATTATGTGTACATATTTCATGTTTTATTTTAAACATCACCTGAAATGTCGACAATAAAGAAAAACTGGAGCTAACTAAACTTAAGATATCATGTAAACAAGGATTGAAAGCAATTATAGATCAGTGCTACTAATGCTCTGTATATATTTGAATACGAATTAGAACAAATTAGACAGCCAACATTGTTACACGCGTATAAACACAATGTTCTGCGCGATGCCCTGACAGTACAGCGTCATAATCGAGTCAATGCTGATGTGTCATTCGCAACGCAGCCAATTTTCTGCACGAGAGACTTCGAGCGTAGGTCCAATAATTATTACTGTAAATTTCGCATTGTTCCAACTAGATATCAGTCGATAAGATAACTTGTATTGTATGACTTACGCGACCGTTTTAGGAACTTAGTGACATGTGTGACTTGAGCGATAAATTTCGGTCCGTGTTTGACAGATCACAATACCCATACTGCCATCAAAATTCACAAGTAAGATTGTACCAACGAATATAAAATGTATTTAGGCCGAAACGAACCGGTTTACTTTGCCTGAGGATGTGACTCGCAAACCCGTCATTCACAATAAGTGCAGTTCTCCAACAAGAAAAAAAATCCATCAAAAAAATCTAAGACATGTCTGACAAGAACGCCCTAGCCGAAATCGAACCGAGCAACCAGCAACAACCACCAATCGGATGGCTCAGCACCCAATGGCTCACCTGGAACAAATTCTCAGAGAATCTACTCAGAAGTGCAGAGAAGAAAATCTTAGCCTACGTGAAGACACCCTACAGGGGTTGGTATACGGACGTTGGCTCAGTCGTCGGTAATTCCGATAAAATATGGACGATATCTTTGAATGTTGGTCCACCGAAGACACCTCTGGTCTTGTTACATGGCCTCGGTGCTGGAGTGGCCTTCTGGTGTCTGAATTTGGACAGTTTAGCAACTGAGAGACCCGTATACGCCATGGACCTTCTAGGATTTGGTAGAAGCTCAAGGCCACAGTTCAGCAAAGACGCAGCTGAAGCCGAAACTCAAATGGTCACAGCTTTGGAAGCATGGAGGAAGGAAATGAACTTGGATAGATTTATCTTGTTAGGACACAGTTTAGGAGGATTCTTAGCAGCCTCTTACGCTATCTCCTACCCGGATAGAGTAGCTCATTTAATCTTAGCTGATCCATGGGGATTTCCAGAGAAACCACTAGAGAAACCTTCCTTGCCTTTATGGGTAAGGGTTCTAGGCTATTCCTTTCAACCGTTCAATCCTTTGTTTGCGGTGAGGGCCGCTGGACCTTTAGGCCAATGGTTGATCAACAAGGCCAGACCGGATATATCAAAAAAATTCCAACATACCATCGAGGAAGATGATTTGATCACTCAGTATGTATATCAATGTAATGCACAACCACCTACTGGCGAAAGTGCCTTCCACGCAATGATGAATGGGTTTGGATGGGCGAAACAACCAATGATTAACAGGATCCACAATTTGAGAAAGGATGTACCCATAACCTTGCTTTATGGTTCAAGATCATGGGTTGACAATTCCGCTGCTGAGATCATCAAACAGAAACGAGATGGTTGCTATGTGCAATCATACGTCATTGCTGGAGCTGGACACCACGTCTACGCAGATAAAGCAGACGTTTTCAATAAGCACGTCAACGATTCCTGTCGTATGGTTGATGAGGCATGTTCGGCCCATTTGGCAATAGAGTACGACGTGAAGGAAAACGGTCCAGAGGAAATTAATAATTTGTGAGGATAGTTTATTTTTGAATATTTATTTTTGCTGTTCCTTTAGTGAGATGTATGATGCGGCTTCACTTTTATGATAACCACTATCTAAAAAGGGAGCATTGTCCATAGAAAATGATTCGCTGCAAAAAAGTAACTAAACTCAGTAATAGCCTTTAAATTCTACAGTTACGAAATTTGAAAGGTTTAGATTCAAATAATACAACTTCTTATCTTATCAACGATGTATGACAACCTTCCTTTGTATTACTATGTATCGAGATAGCAATATTAGCTTAGAATAGATTAATGAATAGTAATTTTTAAGTATATTTAACATATCATTAAAAGCAGGGCTATGTGATATAAATAAGATATTTTACTGTACCTACATAGAAGTTGTAATAATATTAATTAGTTAGGAAAATAAATGGCAGTATTTCTATACTAACGTATTTTATTTAATTCCAATTATTTTACATAAGAGAAAACAAAAGGAGTTGTTTAGCGCTTCAAGGTTCCTTCTACTACGTTTTTTTTGTGTTTTAGTGTTTAATTGGTAGAAATATCCGACCTTGAACGCATTCGTACTTATTAGAGAGTAATTGTAACGTGAGTCATCAGTTACAAATGTAATTTTTGAGGCTGGCTTTGTACTTCATGCAAACTGTTGGAATCCTGTATTGGTTTATGCCTTTTCGAATCATCTGCAAACAATACAAAATTATAACACGTTAAAAAACTTATGCTTAAATAATATAAACCACCTTTCTTAAATATGATTTTTTCCAACGCTAGAACTGGAGACTCAAAGAGCAATGTCCAAATAAATGCCAACAATGCCGTACAAAACACATCAGCACATACCACATGCAGCTGTTCGATATTTTCAAAATGTGTACTGGTTTTCTCTCGCAATAAGAAGTACATTATAGTCAACATATGTATCAAGTACATATTATAGTTTATCCTGATCATGATGTTGAAGATCGGCAAAGATAGGATTTTGTTTACCACACCCCCGTATCCCTTAGTACAAGCAAAAATAATCCAACAAATAGCTAAACACCAGGCTGGACGTGAAAAAGTGTTGAACATGGCTGACCTGACTACATTATACCGATTTCTCGTAAAAGTGATATGTCCAAATACTACAGCACTAGTTGTAGCTAGAGATATAAGCCACAAACTTATAACTAAACTCCTTTTCATTGAGACTTTCTTATTCTTAATTTTAAATAAGATATATCCCATTATGAATCCAATAAACCATGACGATGCTCTAGTGTGTGTTCCTATGTAATAGTTATGAAAATCTGTGGTTTCGCTAGAAAATTATAAATTGTAAAACTTCTAAAAAATAAATGCTAACTTACTCAAAGTAAACCGATCCTATATTTAATGTCCATGTGCAACCGAATACGTATGCTAGAGAAGTTAGTGTTAAAATAACAATGACACTCATTGTTCTTTTTGGCCATTTAGCTAATGGAAACAGTAGTAATGGCGCTAGGAAATATAACTGAGTATCTACTGCTAAGTACCAAGCTTGGGATGCACACTAGAAATAACGCTGATTCAATATTTCCCCTAAATACACAATATCATTACCTGGTTTTGTGGATGAAGATAGTTCTGAATATACAGCAAGGTAATCCACCAATTCTCCTGGCAATCCCTCACATATAAATTATGAACAATTGGCCATAAAGGTCCATCACCAACATGCTCCAGAACTGTAGCAAACAACAAAATAACAGCAGCTAGAGAAGGCGTTAATCTAAGGATTCGATGAGCATAATACATGGGAACACTGATTTTCCTGCCGTCAGCTTTAGTTTGGAAGAAGAGATAAGACACAAGCAATCCTCCAATAGCAAAGAATGTATCAACAGCGAACGGAGCACTCAGGAAAATCATATTTTCCACGTCTAATTTCCATCGTTTAACTGCTTCTCCATTAACATGCGGTGTATAGTAGTAACACATGAACCTATGGGCAACAATAACCCAAACCATGCTGATGACACGCAGTCCATTTAAGCAGCACATTTGGTTATCGGCACCTGACTTCGATAAGATACGCCTTCCATTCGTCAGCGCTGAGAACGCAATTAAAACTTGGTTTCTCTCTGGAATATCATAGATTTAATACATCATTTAATAAATACGTTTTTATTATGATTATACCTTTATGTTGAGATGTCAGCATATCGTAAATGGTTGTTATGAGGACTGTTATGATGCAAATTGAGAATATAGTGCTTTAAAGGAAATAAAAGAATGAAATAAGGCATAATTTGTAATTAAACAAACCGTACATTCCGAAAATAGTTGAATTTGTCCATGGTTTCTTGCCATTGTAAGAACAAAACTCATCAGGACTAAACATATAGAACTCTAGCTGGAAATAATGTCGTGTGTAGTTATAAATGTCCTTCATGTGTTCTGCCGTACATGTGCTTGGAATGCATATCCCATAAGACAACTTCAATCCTTGAATGAAATAAACTAGCTCTCCATAAGGTTTAGTTTGATTGTACTAAAAAAATCAGTATGAACAAACTTAAATATTGTTAAAATCTTGGCCTTACATCTTCTCCTAACATTATATTGATCAACATTCGCACAATTTCTGGATTTGTCGGTACAAACACAGATGTACAATACTGCCCCAAGATTTCAGTATCTTCATCTTTATGACTAACGGCTAGACATTCATCAAAGTTGCCCAAATGCATCAAATTCCCACTGAGCAAACCAGTTTGTGGTTTTGCCCAAGCATCTGCCACTAAAATCGCAGACTTTTAGGACTATTTCGTCTACAAATGTTCCTACTTACTCTGCAAAGCCCATGTCTCTCGGTTCAACAAACTGTTATACACTTTTCTCAAATCGGTCTTGCACTGTGATTCGCTAATACCATTCAAATATTCCTTACCTTCCTTCTCAATATAGTCAAGAAACCATTGAGTTGATTGTAATCCAGGAAATAACGAGAACAACTCAGGCGACTGAGCTATTAGTGGTAACAGATCTGGTGGTAATTCGGATAACTGAGGTAATTGTGGTAATTGGGGAAACTGTGGTTTTTGAGATAGTATATTGTCGGGAAGTTGGCACCGCGATAATCGGAATATCAAAGCAAACACCAAAAACTGAATGAGTTTTTCCATAATGATCACCGTAGAGTTACATTTATAAAAGTCACAGTGTGAATGAGAATATATCCATGCTACCAACTCCTTATTATCTGCCTGTTGCTGCAAGCCTTGCTCTGCAAACAAATCAAGAATTATATACAGCTTATGCCAAACACAATGGACTACTGTAAATAAAGTACGCATTTTTATAATTCGTCGTAAAATTGCATTCATCTTATTTTTTCGTTTGTTTTGTATTGATAAACATTTTTGCGTTAAAGAGAATTACGTTGATACGCAGAAAAATGATTACACAAAAAAGTTGTGTACCGGTTTTATTTTGCAGCTTTTCTGACACTTTGTAGCATCGGTGGAACAAATGTACAGAAATAAATCACTGACCAATAAGATATGGCAAAGCACACTGACGTTTAATGCGTTGTACATCGTAATATCTCGTAACGTTGTCAATAAACATCATATAAACAATAAACATCCAATAAACAATCAATTGAACTGTCGTGTTTTCTGCAGTCACGATGTCTTCAATTAGAGTGAATTCAAGAATGGCTCTTGGTTACTTATATCCAACAAGATCCTCGGAGTTACCAGTAATCAAAAGAAATCGACGCCATCTGTTCAAGACAATGACTGGAAGGGAACATGAAGCAGCTGTCTGATGACAACTTCCTCAGTAATTTGAATGAAAATAAAGCTAATCATATTTTTAGGATTCCAAAAGATTTGAGTTATCAAGGATTGAATTTGTAATGCTAGCCCTACTTTATCAAGTAAATTTCTACCACCTTGTTAATGTTGTGGATCTGATTTTAAAATATGGCTCATGTATGAGAAATCCTTTGAAACTACAATAATATAAAAGACTCTTTTTCAGTGTATGTGTTTGCAACCATCATTATTATGGAACTCATGTTCAGCATGCCAATGTATATGTTATACATATTTATGAGTAGCTATTGCAAGAAAAGCTTTATAAAGTTCTGGGATTGTGTGCCAATGGCTGCAGGTATGCTTATTTCATTATGTTGATGCTTGTCCTCCAATATCAGCCTTTTAGGGATTGGTTACACTATTCTTTTCATTAGATTAATGTACGCGTTGGTACATATCACATTTGCAGCTGTGTCGCTCCTTTACGTTGCTCATGTGATAATTGATCCGTATTTACTGACTAGAATCCCTCACTGCAAATTTGATACCGCTTACGCCTGTCTACCGACATCTCCAAAGGAACCTTTTAACTTATCTTGTCCCACCAAGGTATTCTTTTTCAGACGACCAAATGAAACTTATTACATATCCACTCAGTTATTCATGAGGTAAGTGAGTTTGACCATTAAATTCCATTAACCCCAAAAGTCACGAGCTCCATCAAGGCTGTCTCAAATTTACGCAAGAATTGAATTAAGGCGAAAACACAGTTTTTCTTTTCAATTGTATTTCTATTATTCAAATTTATTCAAAAATAAAGTACATAGGATAGGGTTATGTATGGAATAGCACATCGGACAAATGACCTCCACGGCTTTGCTGGCGCCTATGTAGTATGTACATCCGCACTCTTTCGTCAAAATTTTCCATGACCTTTCTGCATAAATGATGACAACGTTGATGCAACGTTGAATCTCCTCCTTCGATGCACGGGTGAATGTGGGCTTGTTGACAAAGACCTTTGACTTCAAGTAACCCCATAGAAAGAAATCCAATGGTGTTAAAGCACATGCTTTTGGGGACCAATTCTTATCACCGAAACGAGACAGTACACGACCAGGAAATCTCTCATGCAATAATTGGATTCTTTTACGGGCAGTACGACATGTCGCACCTTCTTGTTGAAACCACATGTCTTCCACATCAATTTCATCAAATTTAGGTATTAAGAACTCGGTTATCATGTCGCGATATCCAGCATCAATAAGAGTAACTGCTTGACCAGCCTCATTTTCAAAAAAGTATGGTCCAATGACGACCCCAGCCCAAAATCAGCATCAGGTGAAAATGAGCTTCATCGCTTAGGATTAATTTGCTCGAAAAATCAGCATTCACTTGTTTTTTGTTCATTAATCCACTCAACAAACTCTCTTCGCTGTCCATGATCCGTAGGCTTCAGTTCTTGTGTCAGTTAAACATTGTAGGCATTCTGAAATTTACAATTCTTGTCCACGAGCCAAATCGATGTTTCTGGACTTTCACCAACACTCCCACGCACTGCTTCGATATTATCATTTATTATGCTTCTTGCTTCTTGATCCTAAACTGTGACGCTGTCTTTTCCTTTTTTCGTTGGTCACATTGTATTGCCAAAATGACGTTAAATTCAAATCTTGCGTGAATTTTTGGACAACTTTATAAAATATATATTTTCAGGTCTGTATTAATGAAATTTAACCGATACTCTAAGGACATTATCGGAAATATTGATACTAACACCGTAATAACTGTGATGTGCCTATGGATTATAGTCTTTGCAGTGTCAATGTTTGGTGTTAGAAGAATGGCGAAACTGAGCCTTGCTATTCAGGGTATATGTTATTGCTGCCTGGGTTTTCTTATCACTTTTGCGGTAACATTTGCCTCGGATCCAGTTGTACCCAGAGAAGTTCCAAGTACTGCAAGTTTTAAGGTCTGTTGATGAATATACATACATATTTTCCTTTTATCCTGTAGTATAACATTTTATTTGATTTAGATTAATGAATTTTTCATGGCATGTTTAGTTTTGGATCCATGTGACTCAATACTCAGCTGATACTTTTGTGCTGTCAGATGCAATTTGGGTTGGATCGATGAAGCCAAGATCGATGTCCGCAAAGAGTGCTGCACTACTAGTTGGAATTTTAAGAATTGCGATCATACTTTTGGTAATATTATGCTCGGAAAGGTCAATGCAGTTGGTGCGTGGCCATTACAAGTTTGAAGATCCCAGATGTCTAATAGTGGTGGACCATGACATTCTCGTGTCTTTTATACCCGACATCCTGCTCAGATTTCAATTCGGCGTGATGTTTTCGATCGTGTGGTTCCTGGCATTAGGATACACCAACACCAATGTAGTGGTTTATATTGTTATCAGCATTGTTGGTGCACTGACGGAGCGATTCGATTTTTTGAGCAATTACCGTCTTGTTACCTACTTATCTCTGTGCATTGCAGCGTTTCTTCTTAATATAGTCCTCTGCAGTGATGTCCAGATAATTACCATGTGGACATTCAAGACTTATGGTCTCAATCTACTGTCTACGGTTATACTCGGTTTGACTAATCTCGCGCTCTTATTTATTTATTCAAGCAAGAGGATCGTGGACGATTACAATTTTACGTATGGTGATCCTCCAAATGTATTCTGGGTTATTGCTTGGAGGACAACACCAGTTGTGGTTATGGTTAGTATTTTTAACAACAATTTATTTGAATACGTGTTATTAAACACTTATTTTATGTTATGGTTTTCAGTTTTCCTTCATTTTTATGATAGTAGATTTTCAAAGTCAGAGAGCAATGAATGCTGGAGAACTTATCAATGTGGTGATTTCTTATGTTAAAGCTGTTGTTTTCCTATCTCCTGTTATTATTATTTTCTTATCAAAATGCTGTCATCACATTAAACGGAGAGTAATACGTTTTTAACTCACACTTAAGAACCAAACAAATAACATTGTATTCCTTGTTAGAGACTGAGTGTACTAACCAAGCCGACCGACAGCTGGGGACCATATGACAACATCAAGCGACAGACCAGGAGGTTTTTCTTTCCTCAACGTGACGTGCGCTATCGCAACAACGTCCTCCATTGTCCACATAAGTGCATCGCAAATTCCGCGAAATACCATGAAGAAAGTCGCACCCAAACGGCAAAACTATACACCTTAATGCAAAGAATAAATGCTGAAAACAAAATCATTGATCCGAGAATTAAAAAGTTTCAGGATGTACAAAAAAGATATTTGTAATATATTTTATATGTGTAACGACTTCAAATATATTTTATTACTTTAAAATCTTTGAGTTTTGTAGCCGTGTTAAATTTTTGTTGCTGGCAATAAAAACCAGCAACAAATTGCGATTGCAATAAACCATACACAATTGGAAAGTCCGTGCCGAGCTTAGTATACCATAGTTATTGTATGTTGCAGAGGGATCAATTAATAATTACTCCCTAAAATATATGGGGTGGCCCTCACCCTACTTTAAGACTACATCGTTGGCACAGTGAAGTGTCTAAACACTTTTGCAATTGTTCAATTTTGTAAAGCCACAACCACACTGGACTCTACCTAACGTCAATTTCTATGACATAATGACATAATTAACATACTGACATTTAATATCATGTCATGTCAGTGGCACTGACGTTTGTCAAATAATTTGCTACACAAGGACGAAGGTTGTGGATTCTGTCAAACTACTTCTATAAACGGTTATAGCGCCTAAACTGCTCATTCCAATGATCTGTAAATTAGTATACATATTTACAGTCACTGGAGGGTGCTGGAAGGTGAGCTGGTATCGTTTGGTCAAAATCGGATGAATCCCTAAGAAATCGCATTTAATATTTGTCATTTCCTGTTGTCAGATTGTGACCAAAAGCAATTCAGTTCGTCCCCCGATAATTCTAAATAAGTATGCAAAATTTCAACCCGATCCGTTGTTCCGTTTTGCCGCTATCGTATTTACAGGCAACGGGCATTTTCGCTGAAATCCCGATCTTTTTTTCGTCGATTACAATACTTTCCTGCTCGGGTACAAGTCCGAAAGAAAAATTCCAAATATCCAATATCCAAATGAAAGCACAGGCGGTTATATTACCATAGTTTTACAACCAAAGTTTTTGCTAATTAGTGCCTCAAATAAATGAATCAAACATGAGTATTTTTAACATCCGGGTACCATATGCAGTCCCAATTTAATTAAGTTAAACAAATGCATTCTCTTTGTGTGAACATATCGATAAATAAATCAAAAGATAGCTGATGCTTCTACCTGCCACAGTTGTTATTATAATTAAATTATACCAATTAGTGGGTAACTTTTCCGGTAATGTCATTAAAATGTTCAAATTCGCAACCATAGCGATGACGATACTTTCCTTTTAGAGCACTATATGAGTATTTTTGACAATTGGCGTCAGTCCTAGTGACATTGTTCTGATCATGTCATCATCCAGCAGATCATCACATTCGAAGATTTCTTCTGCGAAGAGTACCATTCATGTATTTCCAACCAGATCTGCTGAACTTCCAATTATCAGAAGACGCCGAATTCGGATCTTCAAGACAATCGTCGGGACAGTACCCGAAAAACCAGTATGTTAGACTCTGTTGTATTCCATTAATAATGATTATTGATGTTTCGAATTGTAGGAAGTACGGCATTTTGAATTGTCGACCAGGGAATTCATTGTGTTGGCCCTGCTCTACCAAACAAATCTGTTTTATATCATTAGTTTGGCGGATATTGTCATAAAATACGGCGCATGTAAGATTTTATGAGATGGCCATTTTAGCTACATGGACTACATAATACTTTGTTCCTTTAGTGCTGGTTTTCTTTTCTTTTGTCGCCTTGCAACTTCTCATCACAATGCCTATTTTGATGCTCTTCATCTTTATGAGCAGCTACGCGAAAAAAGGATATCTCAAATTCTGGGACTGCGTTCCAATGTTTGCTGGTATGTTTACATTTTTTAACGCAACCATACTTCTTCTCATTTGATCTTTAATTTCAGGCTTAGGTTATACATTGCTTGTAACTAAATTGCATTACGCTGTATATCATGTAGTCTATGCTAGTGTCGCATTTATTTTTGTACTGGAGGCACTATTTACACGGAACCTATTGGAACGTATTTCTACCTGCAATTTCCCTGATAATGAATTTTGCATACCAATGTATCCAGAAGAGCCTATAAACCTTACCTGTCCAACTGTGATACACGAAAGAAGTCGAAACGAAACATTATTCGTAGCCACGCAGTTTTTTGTCAGGTAAGTGGTAACCTGACCTTTTTCCTTATTTTTGACAGAGGATATGTTATTTTGCTAAAGGATGTGCTATTTTGCAGGCGCCAAGTAATGAAATATGACAGATTTGCCCAAGCAGAACTAACAGTGAACTCACGCTTACTGTTTGCCTCATTATTTCTATGGTTGGTTATCTTCTCCGTGGCTATATTTGGCGTAAAGCGAATCAGAAAGTTCAGCTTAAATTTGCAAGTTATAGTGTACTACATTATGCTTTTAACAATGATCTATTCTCTGGTATGCAGTACTGATCAAAAAATGCAATTGGAGAGATCGTCTAATATCAACAAGTTTGAAGTAGCTATAAACGCTTAAGATAACCGGTACAAAAATTCATTTTGATGTATTTTAGTATTGGAATGCTATATTGCATCTGACAACGGATCCTTTCATCTTATCAGATGTAATCTGGATTGGAACCATGAAGCCTAAACATCTGGGATCAATGCATGCAGGATTGCTGATTGGACTTTTAAAAATCGTGCTGTATCTGGTGATAATATTGCATATCGAAAGAGCGTTACAATTAACACGTGGACACTACCAATTCACAGATCCCAGATGTCTGATGGTCGTCGGCCATGATGTCATGTTGTCTCTAATTCCAGATGTCATCGTTAGAATTCGATTTGGCGTAATGTTCTCTCTCTTCTGGTACCTTGGTATTCTCTACACGAATATCAACACGGTGACTTTTACGACTATTTCAATAGTCAGCGCGTTGACTGAGCGATTTTTTGGTTTGCGACGCTACCGACTCATGACATTCATGGTTATCTGCGTGTGCAGTTTTCTCTATCAAATACTGCTTTGCACTAACATGAACATGTCCATCATGTTGACGTACAAGCTATATGGTCTATCTTTCTTGACCACGGTCGTATTTTTGCTCATCAGTTTGGCTCTTATGTTCATTTACTCCACAAAAAGAATCATTGATGATTACACTTTCACCTATAGAAAAGCGCCTAATAGATTTTGGGCTTCCGCATGGAAAACTATCCCAATTGTGGCATTGGTAAGTAACCATGTTGTAATGCTTTGGTTTAACTGAGAACAAGTAGGTAATTGTTTTGCGGTTCTGAATGTCCTGATCAATTAATTCTTTATTTCCGGGAGGAAACCGCGTTATTGACATTATAATTGTCAACGTTTCGCGTTCTGTTGCAACAGGCATATTGAGGACATCTTCGCACTACGAGACTTACGATGAGGGATTAAGAGAGTCTCTTCATAACTCTCGTAATGTGAAGAAGTCCTGAATATTCACCTTGCAACAGAGTGCGAAATGTCGACGGGACTATTTCTAACCCATATTCCAGAAATTATAAAGTATAAAGTTTTTGTCTGTTTTTTTGTTTATTTGTAAATCTTTGAGAAGTTGACTTGCGGGTCCTTTCGTACAATAATAAACTAAATTACAGGGTCGGCGCGGGAATCAGGATAGAGAGATGCTGGTGAAAGAAGTTTAGTCAAGGAATTACTAATTCTTAGCGTTAATCATGTATTTTTGTCCACAGTTTTCGTTTATTTTTATGTTGTGTCATATTCAAGGCACCGTTAGAGGAATATTCTCCAACATTTACATAATATTTGCGTCGTATCTGAAATGCGCGCTATTCCTTTCTCCAATCGTGGTTGTCCTTATGGCAAAATGTTGTCGCCATGTTAAGTACAGAGTAAGTATACGCAAGCATATGATGAGAAAATAACAAAGTCGTTTTTTTTATGTAGACAATGTCAAAAATTACAAAACCGTCGGAATTTTGGGGTCCTTCCGAACGAAGCAAGAAACAAACAAGGAAGTTTTTCTTTCCACAACGTGACGTTCGCTATCGCTCGCACATAGTAAATTGTCCACATAAATGCGTTGCAAATTCCCGAAAATACCACGAAGTGAATCGTTCACAGACGAAAAAGCTGGACCGTTTGGTCCACAAGATAAAGAAGGATAAGACTCTTGATGACAAAACTGCGCATACGATTCTTGATGAGTTCAGACCACGTAAGTTGTCAAGTAAAAAGAAAGCAATACTGGACGCTGCGGAAAAATCAGAATCAAGTTGATGTTGCTGTATGTGCAGACATTTTATACTCGAATTAATTTTAAAAACGTTGATGTTTGTTGATGATGTAAATCAATAAAATAATTATCTCCCAATCATCAGTCTCGATGGAGTGATTTCGAACGAGTGGTTTATAATGTTATTTACACATAATCTAGCAAACTAAAAAAGTGATGGGCTTTTTCAGACTTTTACGTAACAAACACAAAACTAGTATTCCATAAGTTCTTTCAGTCAAATACTACAGTTTGGAGGGTCCTGCAACTCATTCTGCAATCCTGTTACTAATTAAATTTTCGAATTTGATATTTTGCAGGTATACCCTGACCCTGCACATCACATTGCATTTCAGGAAATTACTTTTGATCACACAGGTGTCCCAAAAATGTGTAACGTCATAATGATATATTTTTTAAATTGCATAATATAATTGTTTGCACATTTGGGTGCCTTTTATAACACCGATGGACCAAACACTCCTAAATTTGGCCAAACAGTAATGTTTTAGGACCATATTACAATTGTATATATATATCTCGTGTATATAAATATAACAATAATTATATTAATATAACAAACAAACACATTTCAAAATTCAGTTTGAAGTTTTCCAATGCGACGTTCACCATCTGTCTGGGGTTATTGCAAGTGGAACTAGAATTGTGTGGGAATTTTCAAACAAAAATCCCAAAATTCGAAGAAATGAATAACGCTAATTAAATTACGCGCTCATTCGTTATACTAACAAGTTGTCTGATAATTGTCTTATTTATCACCTTTAACTGAAATTTTCTGGCTAATCGCTGATAACCTTTTACAAATACATATAGGCAAATATGGCAATATAGGTCTACAAACGTCACATTTTAAGGTTATGTACACGTCAAGTTCGAGCTAAATCGATGTGATAAATACGCACCAACCTATTATAATATTATCCGCTAATTTATTATTTATCAGAGAGGGTAAAATCTATTCAAATAGCATTGATGCTGCACGCCAAGGTATTTTAGAATTAGAAATAATTGTATCAATATCAATGGGACAGAACACAAGTAATCAGGTGCAAGAATTTGTGTCTGGCTCTCTTGCAAAAGTTTTAGCAGATGAGACCACAACAACGATTGTTATAGATGAAATTATTCATTTGTCTTATGATGACTTTATATCCAAACTTGGGGAATTGAACAAACTGTAAGCACTTTACTTTGTAAACAATTTTGGTAATAATTATAGTTGTGTGACAGGTCCAGAAAATACTTAGATCCTGAAGGAAAGCAGTTATTATTTGCCGTGAAAAACAGCACAGACTCAACAATACTTTGGAAGGCTTTTGTACAGATTGCCTGCATTAAAATTGACCCATCCACAAATCAATTAAATACGTACAGGCTGCTGAATTTGAAGGAGTTCCTCCAGGTTTTTCAAACGTTAAAATGCCAATTCTCCGCTGCCGAACATAGTAGAAGGTACTAACATTACCATTATTAATTCGGATCTTTGGATTTATACAATTTTAGCTCAATAATGACGGCATCGACAGTGTTCAACTTAGTTAACCAAGTCGGAGCTGAGGACTCAAGTTTGGAGAGCAGAAATGTATGCTGCATTTGTCTTGATCGTGATACTGAAGTTTTATTGCCTTGCACGCATAGTTTTTGTAATGAGTGCATTGAAGAATGGTAAGGTTTGTTTGATTTGTAGAATAGTTTTGAACCAAGAAGAGCACAGTGACATATGCAACCAATTATACCCAGTGTATGGTTTATAATTGACCCTCGTATATTCGGTTGCATACACAACTGTGCTCTCCTTAGTTTGAAACATCTATACACATGACTGTCTCTGAAATGTGACATTTCAAGCATTTTTTGCTTTATGTCATCCCGCAAGGTTTAGTTAGAGGTTTGAGTTGACTAGTTTTGTTGTTTGACAACTAAAAATAACTTAAACAAAACCTTAAAGTTACATATGACATTTTGAACGGTTGAACTTTTTGCTAATGTTTTTTTCATTGAAGATAACTACACTTTGATATATTTTTAGGAATGAGAAGAGTGATACTTGCCCCATATGTCGACAGAGCATTGAAAGTACTGACGATAGTTGGGTGTTATCGGAAGTGCCAAAAGCAGAAGAAATCAGTGCAGAAATAAGGCAGACTCTCATGAATTTAGTGGAGAAATGAGCTCACTTTAAATGTTTGTTTTTTATTCATACTTGATTAAAATCTATATTAATGAAATTACCTAATAGATGTAGGAAAGGTGTTATGAAGTCTATATTGTAACTCTTTATTTATCCTGTGATATAGTAATTGTATGTATATTGTACGTATATTAGAAAAGTTATATTATTAAGTTAAAAAATAAAAATGGACGTTTTAAATATACATTTTGTTTTATTCTCATAAAAATACCATATTGTAATAAGTGGCGAGTATATACAAAATTTACATAAATAATAATTAGGCTATGGTACCTGTAGACTTAAAACCTAATCAGTATCACATATTAATAGAAAGCTAACAATTATCAATCACCGTAAGATCGATTATTCTGTCCCAAGTCACTTTAAAAATCGTGTAAAACAAAGACATCCAACACTAAAAAAGCTTAGATTTAAAGTTTATCAATAACAAAAAAAAATTATTAATCAATCAATAAAAACTCGCAAAACTAAATTAAGATACACAAAGAAAAATCTTCCTATCATATATATATAAAGAAAAGAAATCAAATACTGAAAACTTTTCAAATGTGACCATTTTTGACAAATTTTACCAACAACCTTTCTTTCTCATAGCTTTCAATTTCTTGTGTTCTTCCTCTCTTCGAATGTCCTCCAGATCTTCCTTTATACCAAGCTTGGTACTGATGCATTCCTCTCGCATCTGCTGAGCGAATGAACTCTCCATATTATCGTCTTCCTCGTCAATATAACGGTACTTTCTCTTGTCGTAGCCGAAGATATCTCTGATGGCGGACGAGTAATCATCCATCTCTTCCGGACCGTCGTCAATGAAATCGTCCATTTCCGAATCGTATTCTTCCTCGTCGTCATCAATAATGCGACCTAGATTTAAAAAAGAAAAACATCAATTAGTCATGCCTTTGGGTATGTGTGAAGGCTAAGATATTGATAAACACTTTCACAAGTTCCTAACTTAAAAAATAATTAAACAATCTTAGCAAAACTAACCAGAATTATTGCCAAGAGTCTAATAAATATTTTCAAAAGCTTCTAAATTAAAAATAACTGATAACTGAAGTCTAATGAAACTAACAATAGTTATTGCCAAGAGTCTAGTGAACAATATAAAGTTAAGAGTAGTAGTTGAAACCACCATCAATGTCAGACAACGCAATATAAAGTCAAGAAAACAATTTATGAAGACAAAGACATTGACATTTTCAAAACTTTATCTTCAAAACATTCAAAATAATTTAGCAATCTAAACTTAATTAAACTAACTAACCAGAATTATTGTCAAGAGTCTAATAAACAATATAAAGTCAAGAGAAGTAGTTGAAACTACCATAAATATCACGCAAAACAACATAGGGAAGTAAAGGGAACAATTTATGGAAGATATTAATAAATATTTTTTAAAAGTTTAAAACTTTCAAAAGAATTAAGCAATCATAATGAAACTAACAATAATTATTGCCAAGAGTCTAGTGAACAATATAAAGTCAAGAGTTGTAGCTGAAATATGGTTGAAACTGTGTATTATTTTATTTCCAAGCAAAGGTGTTGGTATTGCAACATAACCACACTACATATACGTATTTTTAATATGGAGTTGCTTTTGTCAGCTAGCTTTTGCGGGATTCTTTGTGGGCTTATTTTACACTCTGTGCTGTGATATAAAAACATTTTTAAAAATGCTGTATGCTCTTAATTTATAAATGAATGTCTACTTATAAATATATGTCATCTTGAAACCAATTTGCCTTCTGGAGACAGTCGGACAAACTAAACATGTGTACCTACATCTCCTATATTTATAAAAAAAAAAAAAAAATACTTACGTTTGCTATTGACCATAGGTTTCTTCTTAATATCCCTGGGCGGAAATTCTTTCCTTCTAACGTCCGCCGGTGGAAACTGCTTTGGTTTGAGATCGGCAGGCGGGAATTGTTTCGGTTTCAGATCTCTCGGAGGAAATTCCTTTGGTTTTCCATTAAGAACCTTTCCCCTGAGACCATCCTCGGGTCTCTTCTTAACCAAATCTCTGGGCGGGAACTCTTTTGCCTTTCCATTAACCAATGCAGGCTTTCCACTGGGGCTAACACCCAATTTTCCATTCGGTTTTTTCGCCAACACATCCTTAGGAACATCCGGCTTTTTAAAACCTCTATCTGCGCCGTTCAATTTCGAGATTACGTTTTTTTCCGACTTTATATTTGCGTTCCTATCGACGGTCTTTGACGATACCGACGGAGGAGGTTTGGAGATTGGTTTTGGAGGCACTTTGGTGATGTCAACGTTGGGTTTTTTCGGGATTTTCCCGTTCGATTGTGATGAATGGCCGTTCTGCGAGAGTTTCGGAATCTTGCCGGGCACTGGAGGTCTTCCTTCGGACGCCCTAGCTTGAGATTCTTTTCGCTCCTCGCGCTGTTGGAAATAGGCTTTTTCAGCGTCGATTTCGCGCTTTTGTCTCTTCGTTAGCGGCCGCTCCTCCTCTACCTTCTTAGGTTCAATCACGATCGGTTCGTGTTGCTTTTTCGCCGCTAGTTTTAGGAGATCTAAAGTTTTGGAAAGGACAGAAATAACATTCAAGCATGCAATGACAGATAGTTTGTGTCTATCTAAAAAACTAATTTTAAACTAGTTCTTGATAGCTCTTTGGGCAAAGTTGTTGTATAATGAGCAGGCAAATAAGCAGAATAAAAACTTTTTTAGTATTGTGGCACAATTATTCTATACATTTTTTTCGCAAAACATGGCATTGCTAAATTTCCTAAATGTATGGGTACCACAATCATTGTAGTAAAAAATAAACATACCTTCAAAATTAACAAGTGGTGCTGGTTTAAACTTAGGTTTTTGTGGTTGTTGTTTCTTTTCCTCGTAGACCGCTTCATAGACAGGTGAACTTGTACTCTTCTCAGATGTTCCATCGTGTCTGCGCTTCCGTCGATGTGGCATATTGGCCTCCTCCTGATCCCTAGCTAATGCAGCTTTCATCTGCTCCCTTGTAGACTCCAAATTAGTAGAAATTTTCCGTTTCTCACTACCAAATTTAGGCTCGTCTGGCAATTTATTATACTTCTCCATCATTTTATTGTAGAAGGCAGCTGATTCTTGCGAGACATAACCATAATCATCCTCGTCCGGTTGACTGGGGCCCGCTAACGTCACCGCGGTATTGTCATTATCATGGGCTTCTTCTATAACAGCTTGATTGGCCGATTTTGTTCGTTTTAACATGACATTGACACGGCGAGTGGCTTTTTTATCGTGCGATCGAAGCTCTAGCAGTTTTTCCCTTCGTTGCTTTGCTTCTTCAAATTTTTTACGTTCCTCAGCCTCTTTTCTTGCTAGGAATTTCTGTACATTGACAGATGGAGTTTTAGACCTCTGTTCCTTTTTCGGCGGTGCAAATTTTGTGGAATAATATTGAATCTGGAAATAAAATGGAAAATTTTTAAGTGATTTACGATGGGTATTCGGTGTTGTGAAATTTCTAGAAGCTTTAGCATAAGGGAATGGAGGTGGATTGTATTTTTTTGTGGTTTACCTGTTTCTTTCCTTGGTCTTTTTGCGTTGCCGTGTGTAGAATCTCGCCGTAATCCATTTTGACCCGTTATAATTCCGCTGGAGGTCAAACTATTCTACTAAATCGTATTTCTGTGAAGAGGAATGGAGTTATACATCGTACGCAGGCACTTCTATGACATATACTGGCAACAAGGCGAAGTTGCGCAGGTAGCCCGACAATACCTGCGTAGGGATACCAATATTGACCAACAATATATGACTACTTCTTGGCGTTTTAAACCTTCATATAAAATTAAAACAGACTACTTAAACTTGTCGCTACTTCTTATTGATTATTTAAAGTAATTCCACCTCAAAATATGTGTGAGAATGCTGTACGTAGACAAAAATTGTTATACACGCACCATAATTCTAATGACATCTCTCAGCTCTCGTAGGTTGGTACCCCGTAGTTTTGATGGTTAATCATTTAGGTTATGTTCACCAGTACTTCAATTTGATAATTAAATAGAACGTTATTATATTTCGTTAGTCAATTTAAAATGAGTGATGCCGAACGCGGTAAATTTTACGGTAAAAAGCGCTATGGTGGAAATCGAGAACGCGTAAGTTAACTAATTTATCATAAAGACAACTTTTAAAATATATTTTTCAATTACAGTCCGAAAACAATTTTGGTAGCCGATTTTTCAATAGCAAAAACGCTTACAAGCACGACAAAGAATTCTCGAAAGAGTCTGATGAATCAAAAGGAAAGCAGAAAAGTATTAAACAGCCTACAATTCTGTTAAAAGCCCCTGAAAGGATAGAAGAAAGAGCGGCGTCCCCAAAGCAAAAAGAAACCGATACTAGCGCTCCGATAACAATTGCTACAAACTCCACGCATGAAAGTATGTCCCAATTAACCAATATTATAAAACGATAACATAAAACATAATTTTAGATGTACCAGTTTCCGTTGTTAAGGAAATGGTTAGAAGTGCAAAATTGCTAGATGATGGCACTTTATATACAGACCACATCCAAGATATGCTATTAGAGAATAATGATTTTGTTGTTGTGGGTATTGTTGGGGCTCAAGGTGTTGGTAAATCAACTATTTTAAATCTCTTAGCTGCGGATAGAATAACAAACGAATTAAAGGAAGCTATATTTAAAGTTCCGATACATGAGGATGAAGACAGCATAGACAATATAAAAATATTAACCGATGAAATGTATAGTTGTAAAATTGCTTCCGCAAGCAATAAACGTGATAAAATCAGACAGATATTTAGGGAGGAAAGTTTAGACGATACGGAAGCTAATATTAACACCACTTGTGGAATTGATATGTATGTTACAAGAAATAGGGTATGCGTTAAAATTCTTTTTATATTCGATAATTTAATCCCATTTTACGTGATTTTTAGATGATTCTTTTAGATTGCCAACCCATAATGTCTTCAGCTATACTGGAAGATCTGATGTGTAATGAAAGCAAACGTTCTAATGTCATTAGCGAATTTTTACCATTGGAGAATAGTGTAGAAATACAGGGGCTACAACTTACTGCATTTTTAATGTCTGTCTGCCACGTTTTAGTAGCTGTGAATGATTGGTTTTATGATAGCAATTTGATAAGGTATGTGTATTAAAAGAAAAACATATTATCAACTAAAACTGGAAATTTATTCTATTCAATAACATATTAATTAATATAATAACAAATCTTTCTACAGATATAATTGTAATTTGTAAAAAATACACTAATAACGCATAATAAATGTTTTATAATAACAGATTAACAGTAGTATAATAACAAACAATGTAATGATATAAACATAATATTTTAAAAGATACATTTAACATAATCTTAAAGGTGGTTAGATATAAAACTTTTGTCACATTTATGCAAACCTACTTACAAACTAGATTCCTTCAAACCGCTGAAAACCTGAAACCGACAATTTCGAACCCCGAGGAAGAATTTGTGGATTATTTTCCTCATTTGATCCTGCTACAGAATAAAGCCCAGATGCAGGATTTTACCCCTGCACGATTCAGAACTATGCAGAAGCTGTACAAACTGATGTTCAAGAATTCAAAGATGCATCTCGAATCTGGATTGGGTTTGGGAACTGGAAGGATCATAAATAGTTTGTGTCCTGAGAATTCTGGACCGCCTATCAACTTGTTCTTGATACCAGAGTATGACCAGAATACAGGTTAGTTGGTAACAATTTTCTTTCTAATTTTGAAATTTTGTGAAATATTCATTGTTGGGTAAGCTTAGAAAATTAATTATCTAGTGAAAAATGGGCATTTATAACAATTTTGCAACAAAAATATATTGGATTAACGTAGAAGTCTACTCTCAATACCTCCTCATGCCCTTAGTTAGGCGCTGTTGTCACTAGATAAGATTAGAACCAAAACTTATTCACAAGTGTTATTTATTCAAGCATCTACTTGCCCTAGATGGCGCTACCTAAGGTGGCAAAATCTAATTTTTAATGTTTACAACAAATTATTGTTCCCTGTCTACTTACAACAAAATAATGACCATAATATTCATCACGTTCAAGGCTAAATAATATGTTTGTTTGAGCAGTGAAAAAACTAGTTTGAAATTAATATGATGGAATAAGTCAGATATGTTTCAATCACAACTAGATTATAAATAGCAATAACAGATTGTTTTATATCATATAAGAACTAATTACGAACTATTTGTTGAGGCTGCTCAAGCAAAGCATTTTCTTATGCATTTGGTAAATTGATCTTATTATGTTGCCTTGCCATTACTGACATCGGGTACAGTTACCATGGATAAACTGCAGGACCCATAAGATACCGGGACATAGTAGCGTAATTTTTCTAGTTTTTTTTTTGCAAAACTTGTCAATGGCCGCATTCCGCTAGCCTGTACTATGTTTCATGGCAATATGCAGTTGAACGGGTAGATTGTGTCTTAGTAGTCAACTTCAAACGTTGTTTAAAAAATATAGTAGCATTAGCCTGGCTGAATGTAGCCATTACTAAATTTATTTTTGTGCTTTTGCGGAACTATTTTGCGTTAATGTTGTATAAAAAGTACCACGACATATGAATGAAGGTATCTGGGACTAAAAGTCATTGGTGTCCTCTTACACCGATTCTAGACAAAATGTAGAAGTGGAAAAAGTCCCAAACACTGTCCGAATAATTGTTCTACTTTTATCATGGATTGTAGTAATTAAGTTCTATGTTTATATGCGCTATATCAGGGAGTAGACTTCTACCTTAAAATAATGAGCCTTACTTTTGCACCATGGTAAACACAAATATCGTTCTAAAAATTAAATTTGGCAAAGAAATTCTAATGAGAAATTATCAAGTTGCAAAAGTGCAAAATATTTATCGCATTTTTCTTTGTATAGAGGGCATATTTAAAGGTCACCCGCCATTAGAGGAATTGATCGGGAAGCTAAAAGCGAATCTAATGGGTTCTGTGAAATACTCTCTGACACACGTCCAGCTAACCGAAAAGAATTGGCTGGTGTACAGCGCGAAAGTATGGGACCACGTGAAGAAGAGCTCGTTTTTCGTCGAGTACACCAAACTAATGCCGTAACGGGCCACTCTATTACAGGAAGACACTGGCCAGGAGAGACCTCTTTCTCAAGTGCAACGGTTTGTACGAATGCTGATAGACGGAGGCGAGCCTCCAATGGTCCGGATACTCGTGCCTTTTCCCGCTCTGCAAAGAAAAAGGAGGCGCTAAACTGGTTATACTGTAATTTCGGTCGCAAAACGGGTCACGTTGCCGCGGTATAAAAATTTTAGTGGTACGACTTACGGTTTTATTGGTATTATTCGGTACACCCGCCTTGAACGCTGCCTTAAACTCCGATTTCGGCTTTCCCTTCGCCGGTTTCGAGTCTTTCAATTCACACGCGACGCACAATCGCGCGTTCGGTAACAATTCATCCCTCTTGAGGCACTTACTACAGGTAGTCGCTGTTAACGTTGGGGTACTCTTATGTAAGTGTTTCTTACTCAACAAACTGGAACTAGTTTTAGAAGAACTATCTTTTTCTGTATGTCGACACAAATTATAAGCGCTCTTCGCTCTTTGAACTCTGCTACAAATCGGGTGCTCCTCTTCCCAAACGGCGGTCTTCGGTCTTTCTTTCCTAACCTCCACAATTGTCTTACACTCGCAATCCTCGGCTTCGGTAATTTTCACGATATTCTCCTTTGGGGTGTGTACCAAAGAGAAAACCGCGGGTGCTTCTGAACCGTTTGATCCGTCGATATGTTTCGGCGGTTTTGGTTCATCGTGAGGGTCGATCGGTGTTAAATCCCAGCGGATGGCCAACTCCATAGGCGTGACTTTCTTCTGGCGGATAAACCGCCACGTTTTATCGAAGCTGCTCACGCTGCATGGGCGATTAGCTTTTGGGGCTGTCGGCTCCGCGTGCCCGCAAGTTTTCGGCCGGTAAACTTTTAATTTAGTGCATCTGGTGGCACCATAACCGGGGTAACCCTTCCATCCAACACCCGTGGCGTAATTCCCGTCTTTTAACAGCAGACCGGGTTGTCCACCCAACATCTGCGATTTTCGGTACATAGCGTCGGCGATTGTGTCCGGTAAAGGTTTATGCTCCAAATTCTCTTTGTGTAATTTTCGGGCAAAGACGAAATTTTTAGCTGCTGTGATGTAAGGGGAGTCCTTCTTCTTGGATTTCGGTTTTTCTTGCTGTTGTTTTGGACTTTCTACTTTCGGACATCTACACTCTTCCTCTATAGGTCCCAAGAAGTCGTCTTTATACCTCGGATACCCCTTGAGTGGGTGATCGGCGATGTGTTGCTCGTAAATTCCTTTCACTAGGTGTTCGTGGCTGGGGTGGCGGTATTGTGGGTCTGTGAAATCGCCTGGTATGTAGTTGGGATTTTGGGCGGAACCGCACCGTGATTTTCTCGATTTGTCCATGGGCTGTAAATGTCGTAGAATTGGTACTATGCACGTTAGGATATGTTATACATACTACTGACCATGTTTCGTGCGGTGATTTTGATAAGCCGTGTACTATACTTTGGTTGCGTTTAGGAAAATATTGTTATTGTTGGAACGGTAGACAAGCTCGGTGTTTAGTGTAGATTACCTAGTATTGTTTAAATTTTAATGTATCAACGATATTAATTGATTAAAGTATGTTTTATATAAAAAGTGGTCTTTTTGTACAATGGTCCCAGTCCTTAGTACTTAGTAAAGATAATAATATAATATAAAGGTTGTTCCACAACATTTGTTTATTATAACTTTTTTATTTTTCCTAGAAGGAAAGTATTATAATCGGCGGAAAAAAGTCGCATGACATTGTGTTATTGTATGACTAACGTTAGGTTGGCGTCCAGAGTGGCTGCGGCTTCACGAAATTGAGTAATAGTAAAAATATTTTGACACTTGTGTCAACGATTTAGTCGAAAAGTCTTATTTTTACTTTCCGACTAGTACCTAGAAAAAAAATCGAGATTTCGAAAATCGAGAAATACGCATTTTGAGGTCCCCTGAAACCTTTGCAATGATTTCTGGAAAATGTATCTGTGTCCGTGAACACGATTGTACCCCAACGGATCGGGCTGAAATTTGGTATACTTATTTAGAATTACCGGGGGACAAACTGGATTGCTTTTGGTGACAATCTGACAACCGGAAGTGGCAAATGTTACATACGTGTTCTTAGAAACTCATCAGATTTTGACCAAAATGACACCATCTCATCCTGCAGTGATTTAAAATATGTATACAAATTTACAGATCAATGGGATGAGCTGTTTATAGGTGCTAACGGCGCCATGGTAATAAATTGTACTTATGTCGGGTTTATTCACCTACCCATAAAGTCCTGAATAGCTATCTGTCAGATAAGCTGATTTTGTTTATCAAATTTTGATGTGTGTGTATTATTGTACCTATACGTAAGCTCACTAATAAAACATGCGATGAAAAATAAAAAACAAAACATATCTATTAAAAATTTATTATATCATTCTAATGTCAAAATTAACCATAGAAAGCTCAAGGGATGTCGTGGATTGGGCAAATGGGTCGCTGAAAAAAGCAAATAAAAACGATAAAAAAACCTTAAAATAATAAACCTTAAGATGATCTATTCTTACAGTTAAATCGTCTGCTTCCTTCTTGTCTCCTTCCTTCTCGTCTCCTTCCTCTTTCCCCTCCTTTGCTTTTTCCTCCTCAGCTTTTCTCGCCCTCCACGCGCGACAATCCAATTTCGTCACGTCAATTTTCTCCTCTTCCACTGCTTTTGGTTTCTCCTCAATGACCTCCGGTTCCGGTTTCTTCTCTTCAACCACTTTCTTCTCTTTCGTATCTCCGTCGGCTACGGCAACTTTGGCGTCTGGTTTCTTCGAGCCAAACGCAACGTCCGGCTTGGCGGATGTCGCTTCTCGACCCCTCTTCGACACGGTGAAGATTTTAGGTATGGGCGGCGGTGGACACCCGTTCTGGATGCAATGTCGACGCCATTTTTCAATTTTGTCAATCGTTGGCGCACTAAGACGAAATGCTATCGACAACACAATCAAAGGTAAGTTCAGAAAAGCAATTATAATAAGCAAACATATCAATATTATCACATCATAAACGTAAAAAAATGGCATCAATTTAACATCAGGAAAAAAAACTGATAACTTTTTTTGCTTCGAGAAACTATAGGAAATTTCATAAAACGTTGAAAAATAGTACAAACCATTTTCCGTACAAAATCGTTTTTAAGTTTTTTTTTCTATTAAAAGAAATAATCCAAGAACGTTTTAAACCACCAAAACATTTATAAAACGTTTTAAAGTATTTCCGATGCTAGGAATAGTCAGTGCTGAGCAATCTCCCATAGCCTTACCTTCTTCTCTGGAAATCCTATTTGGTAGATCCCAAGTTCCAACAAAGTTTCCCCATGGATTAGTCACAGATCGGGGAACCCCGGGTAATAGGTGACCCTTTTCGTTGGACACCACTTTGGTCTTGCCCTTGTTGCCGCACGGCCTCGACGGATGCCACTTGGGTATCTCCCAGTTTCTCAATCGCGAAGCCTTAAACTCGGCCTCAAACTAAAAACGGTTACAACGTGAGTTGGGCAAAAACGACAAGCGCGCGAAACTATGGTGATCGTTTATAGTCTATTGTCTGCTGGTCTGGTGCCGTTGGTGCTCTACGCGAAAATACCAAAAATAATGAATTAGGTAGATGGTAGATGATGGGCATAAAGCTCAGTAGTAGGTCATGGACGGTGCCTGAAAGGGATGAGGAAGCTATGAACTGTGCAATCATCGTTCGATCGGATTCAGTGAAATGACATGCCGTAGAGTCGAGGTGCTCAGTCGCGCTGCAGTTTTATTAATTGGATAATATATTATATCGGGGCAAAGCACGGAATCGGACGTGTATTGATTAAGGAAATGCGGGTCTAAAAATACATAATTTTGCTAATGCGCTTCTTTGGGTTGTCCCGCAAAACCATAATTTCATATTATAACTTTTCACATTGATCGCTAACGTTAATCTTTTAAGCAAGCAAGTTTAACTCTAAGCGTAGTATGCTCCTAATGAGAATTTGCTGGCTATTATTCCTCCAATTAAAATGTATCAACTGAATCTTTAGCCATTAATAGCGGTTTTCTTAATTTTAAATTGATGTCGTGGCACCTCCACCATTTCGATATAATATGATATTATATGAATATCGTTATTTATTTTTTAACCCATTGTGATGATATTTTCAACACGTTGTAAAGAAGATTGTCAGAATTAACACGCTTTGTGGTGATTATGAAAAAGACATCTTACAACTTCTCATACTGTTAGAAGAGAAAAAAGAACGACAGTAGCCTACGTTTGAAACACTTTCCAGAATTAGGTGTATATCACTTGATTGGCTTTTAGATTATAATAAAGCCTTGTCAATTCTAAACACACTGCTATATTTGTCTTATCACGCTATACTTTAGTTTAAAAATTAAAATGACTGTGGGAGAAAAGTATCTAATATTTGTCAATTTAATTTCATATTGAAAAATGGCGATTTCTACAAATAATAAGCAACTATGACGCAATAGCCAACATATCAGGTAGATCAATGCACGTCTGTGATATATATGAGAATTTGTACCGTTGTTACTTGATATTAATCCTTTCAAACTAAAAATAATATTGAAATAAACCATATCCTATTATCCACAATCCAGTGCAGAATTTAAACTTTATCGGCCGTATGCATAAGGCAAAATTTTACACCCTACTACTAAATAAAACCCGAATTAGCACAAGATCCTGACCTAGATCGACCATCTCTCGTCCTTTTTCCTATTCAAATCTATTTTTTATCATATATCATGTAGAAATGAACACAATGTCCTAGGGGTTGCTGCCCCATATTCTGGCAAGGCTATTTTTAATTAAATATTATTTAAGGCATTTTTTTAATGCTTGCGATCACATATTCTTTTTCTTGACAAATTTGGTACCAATCAAGAGCCAAAGACGTACAAAAAACGCCAAACTAAGATCGATAACTGGTAACTAAGAAGGTAACTGCTATTGCATGACATATCATTCTGTATATTTACAATTTTTATTCTATTTTATGTCTATAGCACAACCCTATACAAAGAAACGATTCAAGGGTGACTTTGTAGACTAAGCACTCTCGCAAATTTAGCGTTGTAATTGAAACAGTTCCGCCATATAGTTAATGGTGCTCCACATACAGAATCAGCCCCCGTCGAGGGCTTAAACTATCAAGTGACACCTGTTTACAACCCCCCGGGACGTCCAAGGGTTCCAACGGCTACAAATCATATCAGGATAATACCTATAACGCCACTAGACAGTTTAACAAGCGAGGGCTAGTCGTGCGGACAATTAAGAACGCCCCCCGTACTTGCTTACGAATGGGGTAGTTTTTTGGCTAAGCGCCAATTTGCATAAATCGCAACAACGCCTACCAACAATAGGATTACCAAAGGACCTGCTCCTATTGAAAAATAGTATCTCTTTAATAGGTACGGGCAAAACACTGTGTAATGCCTGTATTAGTTTGCTCGTTAATATTACACCCCTAACGTTGACAGATTGCGGCGCACATGTTTTTTACTTTCTGACTAAATCCCCAGTTGTATTCAACTAAAAAAATTGAGGTTTCAACGAAAATGTCTGTGTGTATATTACGATACAATCAATCGAGCTGAAATTTGGTATACGTATTTAGCATTACCAGGGGAAGAACTGTATTGTTCTCTGTGACAATCTGTCAACCGGAAGTGGCAAATGTTTCATGCATATTCTTATGGATTCAACCGATCTTAGCCAAATTGATAACATTCTCCAGTGTTCTTACTCTTCAGCATAGAACAATTTAGAAATACAAGAAATTATGTCAACCCTTTTCAATACACAAGGGGTTGCAGCTATTGCTTACAGGGTGGCTTTCCCACCCACATAATGACTCCTACGCTCATTGGCCGCAACTTGTCATCGAAAGTTTAATCAATCAAAGAATTTCAACGAACGACACGCGCGCATTTGAATATCGTCCTGTGGGTAACCTCGATGATTGTGTTCTGCGCACCGCAGATGGGTTTGTGACTATTATTTCTATTTATTTCTTTATGTGTGAGCTGTACATGAACTGTGGAAACTGTCAGTGCGGCTACCCCTTTTCCAGACGCTCTCTGTCATTTAATTCGTACTGACACGTTTGTAAAGCCGAATTGTATTGTTTGGCTTTCTATAGTTGTTTTGTAATTTGTGTGCGTATTAGATGAAAATTGTATGTGGCTATGTCCGAAAACATAGCCACATACATACCAATTTGGCTGCCATTTGTTTGATAGACAGCGCTTTATCAAATTATCAAAATTTTTACCACAGATTACGAAAGTTATTGGAAATAGGAAATCAAAATTTGTGAAATTTTTCGGTGGGCAGTTGTAGTATATTTTCCCTTGAATTCTCTTTCAGTGCAGTAGTGCATTTGGGACCCACTACACATTATAAGCATAAAAATACCGTGTTACCTTTTCGATTTTTAACAAATTATGTGAAATATGTACACAAATCGTGATATTTGACCCTATAAAAATCCTACAAAAAGAAAGAAATGACAACCATTTTAAATAGCAATCCTAAAAATTCCAAGCTATGTCTTGCGTGTCGGCCAATACCCGGCAACAAATCACACTTTATTATTTTTAAAAACGTAACACCCAATATGATTTATGCTCCTTTCGGTCCGAAGTTTACAATCTCGGCTTCAGAATGCTATTTTTGGGCGTTGTACATACAATTTCGGTGTGATCGATACGTTGAAACGTCTCTGCTTTTTCTGGTTGCTTGGGAAAATGTTTTATTTTATTCTGTCTACCGCCAATACGAAATAAATTTCGCTTACCTGATTCGCACTGAAGTTTAAAGACATTTTCCCGCTGTCTCTTATTCCAAATTAAAAATTATTGCACACTGAATATTTATTGGAATCCCATCGAAATATCTAGAAGAAGACTTGAAGTGCAATGTACGTGCTGACAGGTGCTAAAGTAGTAATTCCATGACAACAAACAAGATGGAAACCGAGGAAACGGTGTACCCTAACGACGCGATTGATGTGTGAACTCGATAACCATTCCTTATATGGATTAGACCCTACCACGATTTTGAAATTACAAAACAAGAATCAGGATTTGTCCAATCTCAAAACGTTTAGTGATAAATGATAATATTGTTGAGTATGTAATAAGTTTTATTCGTTTACTCTCCATACCTTTAGGGTTTTATTATTATTTACTTTAATGCCTGTACGGCATGCCGAGTTAATAGATAGTAATATTTCTTATACATATATTAATAGATAATATAATTACTGTGCTATGACCGCCCATCGATAGAATTGGTACCACCTTTTCACAAAGGAATTATTGATTTGTAGGTGGAGCGACCAGATTGAATAATGCGATTGGTGTACGCGGAGGGTGCTTGGTCCAGATGGGGATGCTGTAACACCAACCCCTTTGCTGCGATAGCGAAGATAAGAATTGCTCAGCTGAGAATATCTGTCAGATCGAATCGAACTGATAACTGTGACGGTGGTGTTCAAAAAAGAAATATTGAAGTAAGTACATTCATTATTTATTTATTTAGTGTGTTGATTTGAATTAGATGTATGTACTGTACTCTAACATTATTGCTTATTCAAAATCAGAAATAAATCATACTTCTACAGGTAATTGCAAAAGCTATTACTTAATTATTAACTAGGTTTAAATAGAACAATAACGGCTAGTTCTTAGTGCAGGATTTACGTGTAAACTAGGTACACAACCTATAGCATAGGGCTCCACTTTCTTGGTAACCCCCAAAAAAATTGTTCGAGTGAGTAATTGTCATATATACGCAAATATTTGGACTTATAAAGAGCCCAAATCTCAAATAGCTTAATGTCTTATCAAGTTTATATCCGGCTGTGCTGATTCTTAAAAAATAAGACAATCATTCTTGAGCTACATGAACGTGTCTGCTTTTGAAAAGCTTCTGAGCATAAACCTGAATCGATCAATACATCATTGCTGAACAAAGACAATATAGTAAGTAATTTTATTGTTTAAAATTGCTTTTGAAACAAAATCGATTTATACAGGGTGTTATTTGAGTCGCCGTGGTTAATATTTACGTTGATTGATCAACGTGATACATTTTCTTCTGCTTATTTTTACTTGTATTGTATTGTAAGTATTGTAATCGACGAAAAAAAAATTTTTTTTTCGGGATTTCAGCGGAAATACGCGTTTTGGGGTCCCCTGAATCGATAGCAACGATTTCTGGAAAAATCTCTTATGTCTGTGAACACGATAGCGTCCAAGGCTCCAACCGGTAGAACGGATCGGGCTTAAATTTTGCACACTTATTTAGAACTGCCGCGGGACGAACTGGATTATTTTTGGCTACAATATGACAACCGGAAGTGGCAAATGTTACAAGCCTTTTCTTTGGGATTTATCCGATTTTGGCCAAACTAATATCAGCTCATCCTCCAGTGATTTTAAATAAGTATACAAATTTACAGATCAATGGGATGAACGGTTTAGGCGCTATTAGCTTTTATAGAAGCCGCTTGACAGAATCCACTGTGTTGCAAATTGTCAAATTTTAACAAACGTCAGTGCCATTGATATGACATCTCATTAAATGTCAATGTGACAATAGTATATTATTATACAAGTTTTATAAGACGTCAAATTGGCGCATGAGTTGTTTGGGGCACGAGGAGCGCCAGCGACGAGTGCCCCAAATGAACGAATGCGCCAATATGTCTTATAAAACGAGTGTAATATACTATTTTTTCTACTTTGCGTCATTAATTTTATAAAAATTTAGAAGTATGTTAGGTAAAATTCCAATCTAGAGTATTTATGGGTGCAACCGTTGGTAACACTGTCATCTGTTACTTAAATTCACATATCTGTGAAAAAGTAATTATTGATAATTATTATATACCATCATATACTAGTAGTACGAAACCTAGGATGCAACACGCATGTTTAAATATGTATAAAAATATACATACTTCGCAGTTTGTGCGATTCTAAAAAATCAGTTTGTGCTTACTTTTGTGGTTATGTGTATTTTCGTTTGACATGCATTTGATATCAATGTCACCAATCTTAGAAAAAAGTTACTAAAAATGGTATTACAATTTGCTAATTGTAACACCGAAAACAGTGTTACAATGTGTGCATTGTGAATGCAAAGTAGAAAATAGTATATTATTATACAAGTTTTATAAGACGTCAAATTGGCGCATGAGTTGCTTGGGGCACGAGGAGCGCCAGCGACGAGTGCCCCAAATGAACGAATGCGCCAATGTCTTATAAAACGAGTGTAATATACTATTTTTTCTACTTTGCGTCATTAATTTTATAAAAATTTAGAAGTATGTTAGGTAAAATTCCAATCTAGAGTATTTATGGGTGCAACCGTTGGTAACACTGTCATCTGTTACTTAAATTCACATATCTGTGAAAAAGTAATTATTGATAATTATTATATACCATCATATACTAGTAGTACGAAACCTAGGATGCAACACGCATGTTTAAATATGTATAAAAATATACATACTTCGCAGTTTGTGCGATTCTAAAAAATCAGTTTGTGCTTACTTTTGTGGTTATGTGTATTTTCGTTTGACATGCATTTGATATCAATGTCACCAATCTTAGAAAAAAGTTACTAAAAATGGTATTACAATTTGCTAATTGTAACACCGAAAACAGTGTTACAATGTGTGCATTGTGAATGCAAAGTAGAAAATAGTATATTATTATACAAGTTTTATAAGACGTCAAATTGGCGCATGAGTTGCTTGGGGCACGAGGAGCGCCAGCGACGAGTGCCCCAAATGAACGAATGCGCCAATGTCTTATAAAACGAGTGTAATATACTATTTTTTCTACTTTGCGTCATTAATTTTATAAAAATTTAGAAGTATGTTAGGTAAAATTCCAATCTAGAGTATTTATGGGTGCAACCGTTGGTAACACTGTCATCTGTTACTTAAATTCACATATCTGTGAAAAAGTAATTATTGATAATTATTATATACCATCATATACTAGTAGTACGAAACCTAGAATGCAACACGCATGTTTAAATATGTATAAAAATATACATACTTCGCAGTTTGTGCGATTCTAAAAAATCAGTTTGTGCTTACTTTTGTGGTTATGTGTATTTTCGTTTGACATGCATTTGATATCAATGTCACCAATCTTAGAAAAAAGTTACTAAAAATGGTATTACAATTTGCTAATTGTAACACCGAAAACAGTGTTACAATGTGTGCATTGTGAATGCAAAGTAGAAAATAGTATATTATTATACAAGTTTTATAAGACGTCAAATTGGCGCATGAGTTGCTTGGGGCACGAGGAGCGCCAGCGACGAGTGCCCCAAATGAACGAATGCGCCAATGTCTTATAAAACGAGTGTAATATACTATTTTTTCTACTTTGCGTCATTAATTTTATAAAAATTTAGAAGTATATTAGGTAAAATTCCAATCTAGAGTATTTATGGGTGCAACCGTTGGTAACACTGTCATCTGTCACTTAAATCAAATATCTGTGAAAAAGTAATTATTGATAATTATTATATACCATCATATACTAGTAGTACGAAACGTAGGATGCAACACGCATGTTTAAATATGTATAAAAATATACATACTTCGCAGTTTGTGCGATTCTAAAAAATCAGTTTGTGCTTACTTTTGTGGTTATGTGTATTTTCGTTTGACATGCATTTGATATCAATGTCACCAATCTTAGAAAAAAGTTACTACAAACGGTGTTACAATTTGCTAATTGTAACACCGAAAACAGTGTTACAATGTGTGCATTGTGAATGCAAAGTAGAAAAATGTTATTATGTCACAGACACTGACGTTAAGTAGGGTACAGAGTGGCTCTGGCTTCACAAAATTGAATAATTGCAAAATTGTTCAGACACTTCATTGTGCCAACGGTGTAGTCGGAAAGATGGGTGAGGGCCACCTCAGATATTTTCTAACAATTACATCATGTTGAACATCAACTTTCCATACAGGACTACGTACTTTTTCGTACAACAAAATATTTTGAAGTTTTTTATACCGTGTACAAAAAATTAATTGGCCATAAATGAATTGTTGTAGTTGGCTTATGATATTAAAGCTTGAACTTTAATATCATGAAAACAAAGGATCATGACTTAACTCTTTAATGTGATGTAATGCTGTTATCACGCGTATTTTGGCGAATATAATGTTCAAATATGCCTACGTTGTTCCAACATAACGTTACAGCTCTGAATAAACACAAAAACCAATAACTTAAAAAGAGTAGTTTTAGAGTAGGCACATACTACCTACTAATATGAGTTATTGTTTACTGTACTGCAGACAACATAACCAGAAACAGTCTGACTATACAGTCATATTGCGAACCCTTGAGTCCAGATTGTAGAGTATGTATGTATTTTACCAATTACGTCAAAGCAGTGTGACAAATAAGCAACGCAACAACGAGGGTGTGCGTAAATATTTTGCTGGAAACGTATTATTGCTGCACTATTTATTCTATCATTTATAAACCTTCGATCACTTGAGGGAAAGCGGGGAAAAATTGGTAGCTGGTGTTCTCAGCAGCCGACAATCCCTAGGGTGCAATGCAATTCTCCGTTGGACCCGGAACTAGCACGTGGCTTTAGTTAGCACCCGTGAATTAGGATGATTATCAATCACGTAACAGGGATATAATTCAATTACAATTACACGCCCTTCGCCCACTAAAAATAAACTAAAATGTAATTGCTTGTAGAGAATAATCCGATTTTTGTGGACATTCGAAGAACGAATTTCTTTCTAGCTTAGGGAGGTGTGAATTCTTTATGTGATATCGCTATAAATCGCGTTTTATATCATGCAGTTTCGATTGGATTTTGAATAACAGATTTCGTCGCGTTTTAAATTCTGATGGTGTGTGTTTTATTTTAGGTTGAGAGAGGAGGATAAAAACAAATGAAACATGCTATAAACATGTCAGAGAACCGCGAAGTGCTCCAAACTATTACTTCTTGCAGCAATTTGGTCCAAAAACGAAGGTAAGTTACCATTTTTTGTTTGTTTTATATACACGGTTGTGACAGGTTTGAGTGCACAAATCTTGAGAGATAATTAGGTTCTGGCTAGCTGATAACTAAGTTCGTAAGTATATCAAAATTTTCTATTCTTCTTAATAACTGAAATATCGGTCAGTTAAGGACAATATTGTTTGAGGACCGCAATGGTTAAATGCTGGTTAGTGATAACCAGCATACATTTGAACCAATCCGACAGCCAGTAGTAGAAAGAAACCACCACTTGTAAAATTGTAAAAAAAAATGTAAAATCTTTATGAAATACATTTCATATGTTACTTCTTACTTTATTTTTGTATTTTCTTGCTACACAACGTTGCAAGAACTTCAGTTCATTTATATGACACGAAGTTGACTAATATTCCTTATCTTTGTCCTTAGATACTAGAGATGGTCTTATTAGTTCTTTTTAATGAACTAGTTCTTCCGGATTAGTTCACAAAAAGGAACTAGTTCAAAGAACTAGTTCTGAAGAACTACTTTGATCCTGAGACATACTACTTCGATAAACATGTCTTTGTGTGTTCTAGCACGTTTATATCTCGTTCCAAACGAAACTAGGATCTAGTTTGGACAGAATCGATGTCTGCCTTCCCACTTTGTCTTTTTCTTGAAGAATCGTTATTTTGTTTTGAAAATAAATAATTATTTATAATTATATTGATCGAAGAATCGTTGTCTTATTTTATTTAGGTATATTTCTTAAATATTTATTTAATAAGGCATAAAAGACATATTGCTGCACGTATTTTAGCCTTATTCATACTGCAATTTTAGGTGGAATTGGGGTATTATTTATAAATTATAGTATAACATATACTGGCGAAACTACTATTAACAGTGTAATCCATTATCCAATAGGAAAACAAACTATACTCTAATTATATTTTTGACATCCGCCGTTTGATGTCGCTCGTTTGATGTCGCCACAACTCGTTCATTGAATGGGATATGTTTCACCAAAGCAGGACTTTCGAACTAGATTTCATGTCCCTACAAGTCGTTCACTGAATGAGATATGCATAGAGATATGTTTTAGCAAAGCAGGTCTTTTGCGAACTAGTTCTTTTTATTTTAAAGAACTAGTTCTTTTGTTCTAAGCCGGGAGCCATTCTCTCGGACTAGTTCGTTCACGAACTACCCACCTCTATTAGATACCCATATCTGTTATTATAAAAAGTCGAATATTGTTTTATAAGAATTTTATGATCAGAAGCTCAAATCTATTATCCCTCAATGTTTATGCACTCAAACCTGTTACACCTTGTATATATTATTGTTGTATACTTAAATTATAAAGCAAAATACATATACGGTTTTTGCAAGATTTACAAGATTATTTTTTCATCAAGATGACATCTTCTACATATAAATGAAATTAAGAGAAAATGCTCATCTATAAATTTTTATATTTTCTTATTCTACATGTTCGTCTATAAGAACACATAACAATTTCACGAAGTGCTATAGGTATTCAATTCTATATCACTATGTTCCGATAGCATACCTCCCAAGGTATTCGAAATATATTCAACATATTTCATTCGTCATACGTCATGTTATAGTACGACATTTACGAGTTTGTAACCCTTACCAGTGCATACAAGTCGGTAATAAAAATGACAAGTGTCCTTTGGAATATGTAATATTTTTATGACTGAGCCACATAACCTTATAACACAAAGTGATATGAATTTCATTGTTTAATTTCTTTAATATTTTAATATTTCAGAACATCTGAAATGAGCGCATTATCCCGTGAAGAGAGACGTAGAAGAAGGCGGGCAACTCAAAAATACAGAACAGCTCACGCAACTAGAGAAAGAATACGAGTGGAAGCTTTCAATGTTGCTTTTGCCGAATTAAGAAAGCTGCTACCGACCTTACCTCCGGATAAGAAATTGTCCAAAATCGAAATTCTTCGCCTGGCTATTTGTTACATAGCGTATTTAAATCACGTATTAGATGCTTAATAATAAATAATATATACTGCCAAATATCCTCCTAAAAACTATGTACTTATTTAGTCGTAACTATAGATTGTATAAGTTATCATTTTATTGTGATATTTATTTGTTGTGAGATTTTGTTGGGTATTATAAATAAATGTATTTGTCATAATTGTGTTTTTTTTGTTAAACCCTAATTTATAAATTGACGTACTTTATTAATGCCGAAAGAATAATAAAATATACGCCTTTTTGTGTAAGTGAGTGTCGTGGTGCAAAAACGTGAATAGTGAGACCATCCCCAAGGAATAGAGGGTGCGAGCGCAGGTGGTCTACCAAAAGGGATGTTTAATTTTATCATTAAACGGGATACGTGCAGATGTGTAACAGAATGTAGACGCATTCTCGCAAAAAGACAAGTTAAGTGACCTCTAAAGGGTACCTTTTAGCTAACAGTATTGATTGTTATTGTTCTTTTTCTCCTCAATTGCATCAATTGTTAATTTTTATTGATACAACTGCTAAGGTAGGAGCGAAATTGCCAAATTTTAGCTATCCTTATTGCTCTCACTTTGTAATTTTTCCATTTTCGAAAAGTCGATCTGTTTTAAATTATTATATGCAGATATTACTGGGCCAGTATTAACAGTAGCGTAAAAAAATCCTTGAAGAAGATAGCCAGAAAAGATATCCATAACTTTTTTATCCAAATTTCGTAATAAAAGGTGTGTCAATCGAAACAGCTGTTTAAGTAGTATACATCGTAGGTTTGTTCACAAAAAAATATCAAACGGTTTGGCAAAAAAGCGACGCTATAAATCGTAGAGCATCAGAGATAACAAATTCTTAGCCCATATGAAATTCTGCATCTAATAATGGCACCATCAAGGCACTAACCTTACGCAAACAACCCCTAGTAGTAAAGCGATACATTGGTGTGCGGCTTAGCGGCTGGCTTGTTAATTGTTAAAGTTCATGCATAACTAAGATGTCCAGACGTCCCGATTTTAGCGGGACAATCCAGATTTTTCAAACCGCATCCCGCGTCCTGCCGGCGTTGATAAAATGTCCCACCTTCTGATAAAACGTTCACTCTATGAATTTAGAAATTAGCTTTAGTTTTCAACATTTAGAAAAAAACTTGCTACATACCACTATTAAAAAGAGCGATTGTCACACATTTTTAACTAAATAAAATTGTGCTATGTCCCGAATATTGAATTTTATAACTAGAAAAAATGTAATTCTATACATTTTTCTGACTGAAAATTCACTAAAAAGACACGTGTATCAATAATACACTTGTCTTAGATCAAGAAGGATGTATTTCATTAGCAGAAAGAAATGAATTCCCAAAAACCAGATGCAATAAAACAGCAGGTTAATCCCAATAATAAAGAAACATGTCTTAGGTCAGGAATGTTGTATTTTATGACTATAAAGAATTTAATTAACAAAAACCAGAAGCAATAAAGCAGCAGGTGGTCTACATAATCAATAAACTTGTCTTAGATCAGAAATATTGTATTTTATGACTAGAAAAAATTTAATTCACAAAAACCAGATCCAATAAAACAGCAGGGAGTCCCAATAATAAATAAAGTTGTCTTAAGTCAGAAATGTTATTTTATGATTAGAAAGAAATTAGTTCGCAAAAAACAGATGCAATAAAACTGCAGGTAGTCCGAATAATAAACAAATTTGTCTTAGGTCAGGAATGTTGTATTTTATGACTAGAAAGTGTGATTTTAATATGTATTTCCTTATTTTTTGTTGAATTATGTGTTATTTTGCTTAGGAAGAGTAAATAATAAGAAAAAATGGATGACTGGGTCAGTCATAGGTGGGTTCTCTAGTCATTTTGCATAAGATAAACCTTAAAAAAAATTTAAAATCCTCTAGATGTCTAGATAGACATCCTCCTAACTTAGTAAATAAATATCTGGGGAGGCCCTCACCCAACTTTCCGACTACAATGTTGACATTTAAACGAATGTCCGTAAGATAATAATACTACTATTAGATCATAACACAAGGCACCTTTCGATATAAAATAACCATAATATTATACTGTCACGTATCTGTATTTTTCTGCGAGATGTTTATTTATTCTTCGATCGCGAGCCGAAAACATGTGGCTGCATAAATGCTGACACATACAGTGAGCCATCCATGAGCCCTTCATCACGACACAAACCGAAGGCGCCCGATAGGTATAAACTCTTATAGTGCCTAAACCGCTCATCCCATTGATCTGTAAATTTGTATACATATTTAATGTCACTGCAGAATGAGGTGGTGTCAGTTTGGTCCAAATCGGATGAATCACTAAGAAAATGTATTTGACAACTGCCACTTCCGGTTGTCAGATTGTCACCAAAAACAATCCAGTTCGTCCCCTGGTGATTCTAAATACGTATGCCAAATTTCAGCTCGATCCGTTGTTCCGTTTGGGCGCTATCGTGTTCACGAACATACGTACACCGTACACACATACACACATACACACGTACACACATACATTTTCCAGAAATCATTGCAATCGGTTCAGGGGACCCCAAAACACGTATTTCCGCTAAAATCTCAATTTTTTTTTCCGTCGATTACAATACTTTCCTTCTAGGAGTCGGAAAGTAAAAATGTCTTCAGTTTTAAAAGGAAAGTGAATAAAATACCATCATTGACAAAATAAAGCTATATATTAAAAAACACAGTATAAACACAGTAGTTTTTCATAAATTTATTCTCTAGTTTCTAAATACTCTGCTACTGAATTACATATAAAATCACTTTTCTTAATCCTTCCATCAAAAGTTTTGCCAACAATCTCCAACCTATGATCATCACTAAAAGTAAAAATAATTAAAAAGTAACACTTGGCAATCATTTGAATTACCTTGATCCGACAATAATAAGATTTACTTCTTCATCAATAGTATCAGAAATCTCGCCACCCCAGTACTTAAACTCAAGCATATCCATCTTTGCGTCATAGATAATTGGGCTTGATGTATCATTTATAATTTCATTTTTATCAAAGTATGCAGTAAAATTGGCGAATAATTGAAAATTCATATCCAAATCCAGTTCTTTGTGAAGAGAATTTATTTCTCCGGGAGTTGGACAATACTGATGGACATCGGTGTTTATTTTTCTTAAAACTATTTTTAATTCATCCAAACTTGATTCCTCTGTATACGAATCGCCAAATTTATCAAAACTCTCCATAAATTTGTATCTGGTGTTTTCAGTGGTGTATAACATGTCTAAAGGTTCATATTGGTAAAATTCCTTTGCCTCAATAACATTTAACATCCAGTCTAGCTTGACAATGTCGACATTCCCTTGATAATGTTGAAGTCTTGCATGAGTGTTACCAACCAATATACAATAAGTTTTATCAGACTCAATTTTTGTTATATTTCCACCATTTTCTTTTATCATTTTCTCCACATCGGCAACTTTAACAGCCTCGTTACCAGTCCAAATGCAAAACTCCAAACCTTTCAAAATGTTACTAACTGCATTCTCAACTGTCACGTTGTTAACAGTGAACTTCCCACGCCGTTTCTTGGTCTTTTGCAACTCAAACTCAATATCTTCCCATTCCAAAGGCCTCTTAAACAATTTCTCAACCGGTTGATTTCCTTCTGTTAACGCGTCCAATTCCGAGGTGGTTAAACAGTCATAATAAGGTTTATCAAATCGTAACTTTTGAATTCTTTGAAAACGCAATGTATAGTTGGCTCTGTACTCTGGATTCGTACGACTTGCCTTTGTCAGTTCAGAAGAGCGTACTTCGAGAATGCACGAATTTTCCGGGGCTATCCAAACATCCGGTTTTTTCTTGCCAAAAAATAAACCAAACGCTTCATGGTTGGAATCTTTTGTTGGCTTCCAGTGAAGTTTTAAAGATTCGTTCAGTTGATTCCATTCTGCGTT
The DNA here is from genome assembly GCA_963971325.1 of Aphodius granarius. NCBI lineage: Eukaryota > Metazoa > Arthropoda > Insecta > Coleoptera > Scarabaeidae > Aphodius > Aphodius granarius. The sequence goes on from OZ020226.1 coordinate 15,038,425, forward strand.
TGTTAAACCTATTGACAAGGTTGCTAGGGAGTGGAATGCTGTTGGACGAATACCTATCCATAAAACAAAAAACAGGAAATAAAAAATCAAATACATCTTGCATTAAGTACATCAAATACAAAAAAGAAAGAGAAATTGAAAAATAACAACAAATAATATGGACAGAATAAATATTTTTCCTCAAATTCAGGAATATAAATCCCTCACTAACAAAAAAGGGGGGAATTTTATTCAACTAAGTTTATTGTTACCTCGTTTTGATGGTACAGCAACTCCAACAATAACCTTATCAATCTTTTGTCCTTTCCCGTAAAAGCCACCCATAACAATAACATCCAAATCAGACATGACTCCTGCAAAATACTAAACCAGATTATGAGTAAAAGCTACCTAAATATAAATACTTCTAATTTCATTTTCCACCAGCCATCATTTCTACTGTTTGTAACGTAGTAGGAATTCGGATCCTTGAAGACAATCCCCTCTTCCTTGTTCCTAGCTGATTCATTCAATTCTCTTATTATTTCTTGTTTGCCATAAACTTCTTTGACATCGCTAACCATAATAACACCTTCAATAGGCTTTAACAAAGATTTTAATATTTTTTTTCGGTAATCTAAAGGCTTTTGTGTTAGAACCTGATCGTTCAAATATACAATATCAAATACACATAAGCAAGGTTGATGTCTTGTAGAATCTGTTAGATTCTTTACATCAAAGTTCATACCTAAAATATACAATATAATAAAGCTTTTTCTTAAACTTAAGGTAGAAGTCTACCCCCTGATATAAGGCACAAAAACTTTGTTATTTCAATTCATCAGAAAAATAGGTCATGTTTTAGCACAGTGTTTCAGATGTATGGTAAGGGCTGAATGTTCTATTGAATTAACGAATTTGTGGATATCGCTATAAATAAATGTTTTTTACACGTCTATAATTTCTTCTGACATCGGGATGAGAGGATAAAAATGACTTTTAGCCCGAGACACATTCTCGGGCTTCACATAATCATCGAGGGTAGACTTCAACGTTAAATCTAAATTTTATTTCACCTTTAGAACCAAACTTCTTTTGTACAGTATCATAGCCCATCATTTCACCATCTAATATGATACTTTTTACACTTTTATCGAAAACATTCTTCAGTAGTGGTGTGTATATTCCGGTTGTGTAAGACTGTCCAAATTTTGTCGTAAAATTGTAGCCACGTCTGGAGTAATACATAAAATTGCCATCTTTCATGTGCAATTGAAACCGCTCGCCGTCAAATTTGTTCTCGATGTACACCATTTTGTCCTCTGTTGCGGTTTTATATAATTCTTTTGCGTTGCACATTTTTGATAGCATAGGACAAAATGGTGCAAATAATTTAATATCTATTTCGGTTATACGTGCATTTCTGTCATGTAGAGTTGCACAAACCTTCAAATTTTAATCGAATAAAAATATTTAATATATTTAATAAAATTAAAACTTACATGCTTTAAATCGTTTGTTTTATCAAATAAATTCTCAGCGTCTGGGTGAAACAAATTCAGAATCTTCTTATGTCCTAAGCCCAACCCTAATTGCTTTAAAATTATCCTTATAATCCATTTCTGCTCATTAGGTGATGTATTTTTAAACAGCTTATTCATTTCCTCATTCTGTAAATCTAAATTAAAATAATTTTAAAATTATACAACAAATCCGTATCTTACTTATATCAGTTTTGTTTGAAATAGCATCCAAACTTTTATTAATTTCCTCTACCGTAAGATTTTTACTCTTGGAGTAATATTTTCTCAAAACGTTATAGGCCGTATTTGCAAAGTCTGCGCTGTTCTTTAATGCTTTTGAATCGGCAGAATCTTTTGATAGGCACACCATTTTTATAATACTGCGTCTTAAGCCGTCTTCTTTCATTCCATACGAACGATTTCTTTCTAACGAAGGCAATAATAATCGTACAACAGGATATAAACTTGGTTCATCATCGCCTGTTTCATTTTTAGTTCTCAATGCACTATAAAAACGCTGCAACGTTTTACGTTTGTACTCTTGATCAGCATTATTTCTTATATCTTCTAAGAGATTACAGAATTCAATAAATTTCACATTATTAGCCATTCTTTAATCTTGCTATTTTGACGTTTAGCTAACCTCAAAATTGAAGTTGCCAAGAAACTAGTGCTTCACCCACAGCTACCAACTTACTTTTTGTGGAGCTACTTGTTATATAATTTGCAAATAATTAAATATATAAAGAACATTGCAGGATATAATGATTAATAATAAGTCTGAAATATCAATAGGTAGAGGTTATCTGTTATAGAAAAGTTTTTCGTAAAATGGGATGAAAATTAAAACAGTACTGACAACAGAAGAAATGGAAATCTCTATATTTGAGCGCCGCTAAGTGGTATTATGATTTTCTACACCCCTAGTCAAAACAAGCCGACCACTTTTTCAGCTATAACTTTCGTAATTCTTCACCGACTTTGATGACTTTTTCGGCATTTTATAAAGAAATTTTTCAAGATTATCCAGCCTTCTTTTCAACTTTAGAAAATGAATACATACACTTCTTTATATCGAGAGAAGTGAACATTCTGCGTTGAAAACCCCACTATGTCCAATAAATAGTTTAATTATTTGCAAATAATATGATAATAGAACAACGACTTAACTTTTAGGAGTTTATAATTATTGTTTCTAATATCTTTTGTGATGAATTGTTTAAATGTGGAGATTGTATTTTGTGTTCCTATAGAATGAATTGTAGTCTATTTATTTTATAATTCCAAATAAAACTTATGATATATCCTAATTTATATGCTGTTTAATTTGGTGTGGTTTTACCAGACATAGGTAAACAGAGATTTAATCATGAGATAACATTCTTTTAAATCATCTAATCTCTAGCAAAACAAAGCCATTGTTTGTTTGAGAATATCAACAGAATTATTCGAAATTATGTTATAAAATGTGTAGGGTATGTTTTTATTATCAATACAGCTGTTTATCATATAGATTTGTAGATTATATTTGAATATGTTTTGCTGAAATCACCAAGCCAGAAAATAATTTATACGATTCCTATGTAAAGGCTTATTTCTTTGTTCCATACATGGATATTTTGGAGATAAAGTTTGCTGGTTTCTCTAATTAATTCAAAACGAACATTAAAACTAACAAAAATATTGAAGTTTTCTTTAAAATAATCCCAATAATTCATCACTAATCACTTTGGCTGAATTGATTTTCTCGAAATTATTTTTAATAATAGCGGCGGAATAGGTTGGTACTATCGGGCTTGTGCAGGATTAGATTTTTAAGATGTGTGTTGGTGTTTACGGTATTGCTGAGTGAAAAGTGTTGTGGTTTTTTCGAATTATTGGGTAAGGAAATGTATCCTTTTTGTTTGTAATACGTCCGTTGTCGTGTGTACAAGAAATTACGTTGTATTGTTGAACAACAATCCCGCAATCAAGCATTTACCCGATGTTGAAAATTGCGTTCGCCATTTGCAAACATTTTCCTCCGAATGTTCATCTGTTAATTTTCATCCTCACGACAAATGCCGGTGTTGTATCAACCAAGCAATTGTTTCAACAACTTCTAGCGCTTGTTTTCCCGCACAAATCTCGTCTCAAACGCTTCGATATCAACCCAGATTCTACTATGTAATTTACGAATCAATGAACCTCATAAACGCTAACTGTTTACAACACCTTTATTATCATCAACTTGAAACATCTCCACCAGTTTTCAAATCAGCTTCTCAAGAAATGTGATTTGATTGTATTAATTTTTGTTTTAGACTTGATGACAACCCACAACAACAATCATGAATAACGAAATATCAACTAACTGTAAATTTATACTCGATCAACATATACCAATCGATGAATTATTGGGCTCTGTGACAACTTACAACAATGTCGAAGGTTCAGACTCAAAGAATATGCAGATCAGAGCCAGTGCCAGGGTGTTCAAGAAAATGAAATTGGATTCAACCCCTGTCCCTGCTGTTTCATCTCCAGTCGTCGAGAAGAAAGGTAACATAAACATAACCTAAGATTACGTCTCTAATTGGACTAATTTTGTGGTGTTAATAAGTAAATGCAGTGTATATTGTTTGGTTTAGTTTGGTGATAAATGTATGTATCTCCTTGACATGTAGTTTGAATGAAATTATCAATTATAACCCATGCTTCAAATGTCCTGAGATGTCTCGATTATTGAAAGCGCATTCAAGGGAACAGTTTATGAAGCCATAGTGTTTACCAAGAGTAATGAACAATATAAAGTCAAGTATTGGTTCAAACTATCATAAATATCAGGCAAAACAATATAAAGTCAAGGGAACAATTTATGAAGGCAAAGCTATTGACAAACATTATCCAACAGTTTATAACTTTCAAAATGATTATGCAATCGTAATGAAACTAACCAAAATTATTGCCAAGACTCTAATGAACAATATAAAGTGAAGAGTGGTAGTTGAAATCACAATAAATAACTAACCAAAATTATTGCTAAGACTCTAATGAAACAAGATAAAGTGAAGAGTGGTAGTTGACATCACATTTAATTGATTGATTAATCAGATTCCTGTACACGTTTGAATAAACCACTTCGGTAGAATCAACCTTCTTTTACTTTTAGCAATTTAGTATTTTACTATTAAATTGAAGAAAACTCTAAAGAAGATTATAAAAGTAATGTGTATAAATGTTTAAGAATTTTTGTATTTATAATTTTGCTGAATGTTTCAAACATTATTTTCAAGCTGTATTGTTTACAGGATAGATTAAATAACAACATTGCAAGCATTGGAATAATATTTAAAAAGGTTTCTTATAATTTAAGCTTTGATTTGCTCTTTGTGAAAAAACTTGATAGTAATAAATCATGATATTTAAAGAAAGCATTATCATGTAAATTAAAGTCAGTTTGTACTACTTTGAAAATTGAATATTTTATATCAGAATCCACTAAAGAAGAATCAAAACCGGAGCCCAAGAAACCATTTCGGCCACTGTGGGAACACGAAGACAAGAATCTATTTTTCGAGGCCCTCAACGAGTACGGCAAAGACTTCGAGGCCATACATTCCTACATATCCACGAAACTGAAGAAAAAAGGACTACCCGACGCTCAAATTAAATCCAGGGAACAGGTGCGACATCTCTACTACAGGACGTGGCACAAAATTTCAAAATATCTAAAATTTTCTGATGGTAACATTTCATTTCAAAAAAGAAAACCAATTTAAAAGCCTAACTGTCTTATTCTTTGTGTTTAGAGATTAAAAAGGCGACTCAGGAACTGTACGGCTTAATAAATTACGGTGAAATGCGAAAACGCTTGGCTTTCGTCAGCGAAAAGTCCTGCACGAAATTAAACGAATTGATTTATCGAGGTTTTGTTGCTATTCGCATTAAAGGGAAGACTATAAGGATCAGGACACCAATGTGCAGGGCTTTACGATCTTTAAATAAGCTTGATGGTAAGTTTTTGCATCATAAAAAAGTTTCAGGTAATCGTTTATATAGTATGATCATTAAATAAGAAAGTCCTCAACTTTTTGAGTTTCCAACTTACACAGTTTTTCATAGCACACTAGAATTTTTTTTATTGAACTTAGATGCAATAACTTTTTAACTACTTCAGTTAGTTTGGTGTTATAGCAAGAAACATCAAACAATACAAGGCTTATTTATTCTGTACTTAATATTGATAATTTTGTTTTCCAGAGAGGCATAGTGATTTAAAATTACCCCTCAAGATAACTGTCGAATTAAAACCGAAAAACATGGAAACTTGGCTGCGTGTTCAACAATTGTCTCAAAATCCACGTGTAAAAATCACCATGCCGTTACAAAAACGTCTCAGTTCCATTATTTTCTATATGTCTGATAGATGGAAGTCTCCAGAAATGATACAGGTATTATTTTTTTCTTTTCTCTAACTTAGGCTGCAGATTTTTTAGATTGGAAGTACAAAAAAGAGAATTATAGGCATTTTATTTGGAAATTAAGTTCTTATGATAAGAAACAGATGTTATGATGTGTTATGCTTTTTCTCCAATATTGTTCTCTTTTTCTTCAGTATTATTCTCTTTTTCCCCAATATTATGCTCTTTTTCTTCAATATTACGCTCTTTTTCACCAATGTTATGCTCTTTTCACGAATATTATGCGTTTTTCCAGTATTATGCTCTTTTCTCTAACATTGTACTTGTTTCTGCCATATTATGATTTTTTCTCCAACATTATGCTCTTTTTCTAAAATGTTATGCTCTTTTTCTTCAATATTATGCTCTTTTTCTCCAATGTTATACTGTTTTCTCCAATATTATCTTTTTCCTCTCTTTTTCTCTGTTCCAAAACAGATAGTTGACTTTCCAAGATTTGCACTACTATTATTTGCTTAAATTTGTAATAGTGTATTTGGCTCTCCAATATTGTGCTCTTTTTCTTCAGTATTATTCTCTTTTTCCCCAATATTATGCTCTCTTTCTTCAATATTATGCTCTTTTTCACCAATGTTATGCTCTTTTCACGAATATTATGCGTTTTTCCAGTATTATGCTCTTTTCTCTAACATTGTACTTGTTTCTGCCATATTATGATTTTTTCTCCAATATTATGCTCTTTTTCTTCAATGTTATGCTCTTTTTCTTCAATATTATGCTCTTTTTCTCCAATGTTATACTGTTTTCTCCAATATTATCTTTTTCCTCTCTTTTTCTCTGTTCCAAAACAGATAGTTGACTTTCCAAGTTTTGCACTACTATTATTTGCTTAAATTTGTAATAGTGCTTGTGCTTGTGGAACTCAAAATTTTATTTGAAAGAAATATTCGAAAACTCTGTTCTTTGACTCAATTATGAATTCATTGAGTAAAAAGATATTCATGACTTGTTTTGCTCTAATTTGTGGAGATCCTTATGGCATTTAAGTTGCTTACAATAAAACATTCCAAAAAGAAGCTTAGAATCTACAGTCTACTCATATGTATACTTTTTTCCAATTCTTCTTTGGTGTTGTATAGTATGAGGAAACATTAAAGCAAATGCAGGAACTTGCTGAAGACAATGAAGATTTTAAGCCTCCTCTTTCGTCATTGAGATTTTCACCACCAGAACATTGCAACTTGGATGTTCCAATTTTAAATTTGACGGAATATCTCACCAGTCAAAATATCTGCTTGACTGCTTACGAAGAAAGGTTAGGAGTCAACATACGAGGAGAGCAACTATGGTTAACATCCCTATCAAGCAGTTGTAAAGGTTTGTTAAATTGTTAACTTTTCATTTAAAAATTTTATCCAAAATTACTCTTTTCTGTCGACAGCTACCATGAGAAAGAACAGCTTGAAGAGGATGAGACACGAATCGAGTGGTGAAAAATTATCACCAATATCTCAACAAAAAAATCCTATAGTAGTCATCGAGAAAATGGACGCCAGCACTTCATCTGACAATACATCTCAACATCTTGACCCTCAGTCATCATCGGTAAACGAGGTCGTAGACGATGTGGTCAACACCATCCTAGCCCTTCAAAACCACGACGACATAGAGAAAGTGGAGAAAATCGAGCCGGCAAATATAAAAAGCGAACCTGAGGAGTCAAAAACTGGACCACCCTCAAAGTACGAAAATGGAGTATCTCAGCATATTAACGGGTGGACCGTCGAAAATGCTGGAACACTTTGTATAGGAGATTTATATCTCATGGTTAGTTTAATGAAATAACGCAAAAAAAAATTTCTATTTTTAATTTTTTTTTTTTCAGTATGGATCTGATGCCAAATTAACGTTAGAGTATAGTTGGGATATACCTGAAAGTAAGGATGAGGAAAAACCGGAATTACAGTCTACTGAAATTTTGGAGAACCATCCGGAAAAGCAGCAAAAGGAAAATCATCTTTCGTCTACTCTAAAACGGCTGCTGTCCGTCGCCAAGTTGCACTACCGCAAGAATAAGATTGAGTGCCCCTGTGGTCATGTCTGTGGATCGGCAAAAACCAGCAATCCAAGGAATCGTAATGTTACGAAGAATATTCAGGCTCCACCTAACAGGGACAAATTTTATTCGAACACTGATGTAAGTTGTAGAATTTGTATCTCGACATATCTAGTTATATTTCAATTCATAAGATTTATATTTGAATAATCTTTGGCTAAAGTATATTGATTTGGAATGTACAGGATCTTTCTGTGTTAGGTTTTTCTTGCTTTATTACGTTAAAATATTAAGTTAAAGTTTTGTATTTGCAAAGAACAACAACTTTTCTTATTTGATTTTTGTTCAGATTTGCTAATATCAAATAATAGATGATGTCAATCCAGGGGTTGTTTGCAGTCAGGTGAGTGGTGATGATATTGCAACATAACATCATTATTTTTAAAGTGGCATTTGTTATTCTTAACAAGTTTTTGCGAGATTTATCTTTACTCTGTGATTTATTCTACACTCTATGCTGTGATATACATTTATATATATAAAACCTTACATTCAATCTTACATTAGAATATAAGTACCAATTTGCCCTCTGGCGGCAGTCGGACAAACTACATTTATGTACATCTTGTATAGATTTAAATTTAGAGGTGATAAGTAATTAAATTTTGTATGAACGTCGATTAAGTTTGTATGTTGTACTTTCAGAACCCCACATCTATAGACCCTGGCAAAGAAACGCCTGTTGTACAGCCAGAACAGACGACAATCAGACGTTTGTCGCCTTCAATTTTATTCAGAAGACCAACCTCTCCAAACGATTTACTCAGAGCACAATTAGACGTAAGTATAATATTGTTGTTCACTAAAAAGAGTTTTAAAAAGATCCAGGGAAAATATTGTAGGTTAACTACTCTAAAATTTGACAGTTAAACTTCAGTTTTAGAGGTCAGAGTTGACCGCTTTTGTTTTTGTTACTTAAATTTTCTGACGTTTTATATGTCATAGTAGAGTAGTTTAAACTAAGTAGAGCACAGTGACATATGCAACCAATTATACCCAGTGTATGGTTTATAATTGACCCGCGTATATTCGGTTGCATACACAACTGTGCTCTCCTTCGTTTGAAACATCTATACACTAGACCTTTTTTTAGTGAGTGTTCTAGGAACTAATAAAAAAATCATAAAACTGAATTAAGTACTTAAAAATTATTAATGTTTGTTTAGTCAATACAGAGGTTGAGGCCTCGGTACTGCAATCGTAGAGGTAGGCGTCCGCGAACGAAACCGGTCGTCGTGGAGAGGAAGCTTCCGATTCTCGCCAACAGGGCGGAGAACGGCAGGCAGATCGTCCAGATGAATATCATTTCGCAGGATAACGTATCGACGGGGCCCAGGCCGATAGCGCCCAAGATAAACTCCGAAACCGTTACGTTGGAGCAGAACTTTATCGATGCCCAGAATACGCCTACCTTTGAGATTGTCAACATCGGTTCGATGGAGTGTCAGGTTAATTCTACCGACAACGGCACTACGGTCCTCATGTCAGATAATGCGACAACGCCCAGTCGTGTCGGATCGCCAACAGGGATAACCAATTTGATTGAGATGGCCCTGACGGCTAATATCAATAATGGGAATCAAGATGGCAGTGGTCAGATGGACGAGGCTGCTATTACAAGTTTTGTCGGTAAGGAATATAAAGAAATAGAGTGTTTTAAACTAAGTAGAGCACTGTGACGTATGCAACCAATTATATGCAGTATTATACCCACGGATATTTTGTTGCATACATAACTGTGCTCTCCTTGGTTTGAAACATCTGTACTTATGTGCATATTGTACATTATATATGTATGTATATTCATCATTAAAATAGATTATAAGTTTATATTAATTAACGTTTTATTTACTTGCTCCAATTATTTAACCACTGAAGTGAATTATTAACGGTTTTAGCAAGTTTTTGTTTTGTTGTGAACTCAAATGACCTTTCTTTGGTTTGAAAATCCGGACATTTTGATAAACCGGATTAACTAATCCGGATTATCGATGCTCTGCAGTAAAATTTTTTTATTCTTCTTAATAACTGAAATATTCAACATCAAAATTAGGGACAATATTTTTGAGTACCGCATGTGATTTATGGTTATATCGATTAAAACACAATTTAAGCCATATATCTGTTTATAAATTTTTTATTTATAGAATTCACATTTTAATCTGAAATGATCCCAAACATTTTGTGGGATCAAGGTACAAAATTATAATCTTCATAAAAAATATTGGTAATCACTTAAATATTATGAATTAAAGTATTTGTTTTAATCTCAAATGCTTATTTTACAAGGAAATATACAGTTTTTTTTATTCCACATTGCTCGAAATTTTTTATTCCATTGCAGCCCAAAAAAAAAAAATCAGATAGGAGTACACAACCTTTTTTTATAGGACTGCTACCACAAGGAAATTCCACCTGTACCCCACCTTCTAGTCCATCGCGGATGCTAAAAGAAACAGAAAATCAGTGGCTAAATTCAGAAGTTGCCGATTTTTCATTGAGCAGTTTTCTGGGTCATCTCGAATCTCCAATGAAGGGGACCCAGTCGTCTACAAATTGTGCTGCAGAAGATACCAGAATGTCCATCACACAAGAGGTACAATAATTTATTAAAATATTCAAGGTGGCCCCTTGATATTCGAAGTGTTTTTGCAATTATCCAATTTTATAAAGTCACAGCCACTCGCGACTGCCCTAACATCATTCATAGAATAACATTTAATGTTATGTCATGTCAATAGTCACTGAGTTTTTGATAAACTCTACCAGTTGGCAACCACAACAACAAAGGCTGTGAATTCTGTCATACTGATTCTATAGCCTCTAAAACGGCCTAAACAGTTCATTTCATTGATCTGTGAATTAGTTTAAAGTCACTATAGGATGAGCTGGTATCAGTTTGGTCAAAATCAAATCAATGCCTGGTCAGAAGTAAAAACTATTATTAACTATTTTGCTTTTTTTATTTATAGGTGCAATCGTTATTGACGGAGAGCAGTCTGGACTATGCCGCAAAGTTTGCTGAGTTAGCATCGCAGGTTGCTGATATGAAGAAGTAAATATATTTTTTTGTATTTGACAAAAATGAGATTTTCTCTTGGTGGTTATTCTAAATAGCTTTACAAAAATTATTCATTGTTATTTTTATCGATATTTTGTATAAATATGATATCCAGATGTGACCCTAGATACTTATTATATACTTTATTAATATTAAAAGAAACTACTGTATTTATTGATTTGTTTTGTTTTTTTTTTTTGTTCAGGCAATAAAATACTACTTAGAAATCTTGTGTATTATGTTTTACTACAAAAATTGGAAATGTTTCATTTAAATATGTATGGGTAAATATGTTATAGATGTTTCAAACTAAGAAGAGCACAGTTGTATATGCAACCAAATATACACAGGCAATTTATAAACCATACACTGGGTATGATTGGTTGCATATACAACTGTGCTCTTCTTAGTTTGAAACTACTCTATCATCTTTCATCATGACTCTTGCTTTGCAGCACAATACGCAGTACGTTGAATAAAAGAAATAGAGAATATTGTAGGTTGGCAACTATGAAATTTGACAAATTTTATGCCATTCCGCAAATTCGAAAGGTTAGAGATGATCGGCTTTGTTGTTATTCACCTGAACAAGCGAATGTAGATGGCGCTATTTACCCCGATTGTTTAATTCAAATTTCTACCACCAAAGCGTAAACATGGCGTAAACTCTTTCGTTCGTTGAGGCGAATTAAGTTAAAAAAGATTATCAAGGTACAATCAAGATGCGTTTTTATTGAACAGACATTATTATGAAAAATTAGATACAAAATACATTGATTCAATAAGAATGAATGTAGCTAACTTAAAGCTTTAATAAATAAAATAATAATGTAGAATAATTTAAAGTTTTAAACTCCTACAAGTGTTTTGAACCGAAGATAATCAACAGCGCTGTTGTGGGGTTTTAAACTAACCTATATCTAATCAATAACATAACCTAAAATAAATCGATCCAACCAGAAAGAAGGATTACTGCGGATATTCTGTTATTACAGAATTATCTACGGAAAATTCGAACAGATTGTGTGATAAAATGCCTGGATTATTTACTCATCTACGTAAGCAGCCAAACGCAAATGCAGTGCACACAATTTTTAATTTTTTTACGAACAAGATAAGTGCGGTACGCAGTAAAACAATTGCAGTTCGTTGAACGTGTTTTAATAGTGTTAAGTGATAACCACAGCTCAGACAAATAATACCAATAACAATAATAAGTTTGCTAATCTCTAGTTACTGTTACTACAGCAAGAATGGAACTAACACATCTAACCACAATCTTATTATTCCTCCTGAAAATATACAGTACGACATCAGCTCCAGACGATTGGCCACAGGCAATATCGTTTGACTCCGACACTGAAGATGTAGTGACAAACGCTTACATTAACGTTACACGTCGTGTTGTAAAAGACGGTGCTCAATATGTAGTGACTGAGAGCGGTGAACATGGTCAATTTGGGACTGGTTACGTGGGCCCCGCGGAGGGGTTCCTTGTACATATTGCTTATAAGGGAAATATGCACGACCACACCGGGTGTCGCTTGCCGTTAGTCAGTACTAATCCTAAGAAGTTGTTGCCCCCTTATGGATATCCGTGGATTGCGCTCATGATTCGTGGAGAGTGCCACTTTGATACGAAGGTAGAGAATGCCTATAGGATGGGAGCAGAAGGAGTCATCATCTATAACAATAGGCACAAGAGTTCCCTTGAACAAATGCGAATTTCACCATATCGTAAGTATTATTTCTTTATTTATTATATATTAGTATATTTTGATTAAGTATTTAGAGGCTTATTTTGGGGACTGCTGCATAAAGTTGTCTTAATGAAGTGTATATTAGTGTGCCTGGTGTGCACTGTGCCTAGTGTTTTAAAAAGTTATATTCAAGATTATTTTGTAAATCAGGCTGTGCAGTAACTACTGCATACTACTGCAATGCAGTAGTTTGGCTTTTACATTTATCATAGAACAAATTAATTTAATCTGATGAAAGATGTTAGTTCATCATGTTTTAGATCACCAGGATTTTATTGAGACAAATCGGGACAAAATCTCAGGATTTGTAGTCAAAACAGATTAATTATTGATGTAAAAAAAATTATAAACACGAAATTGTGCCGATTGGATTAATATTTAAAACAACCGTAAACTACAGGTTTTTTTTTCTTGCTATTAGAGTGCCCGCTGTATTATTGCATCTGGTTTTTACGAATTAAATTCTTTCTAGTCATAAAATACAACATTCCTGACCTATGACAAGTTTATTAATTATTGGGTCTACCTGTTGTTTTATTGCATCTGGTTTTTGCCAATTAAATTCTGTCTAGTCATAAAGTACTAAGACAAGTTTATTGATTATGTATTGGAACTATCTGCTGTTTTATTGCGTCTGGTTTCTGTGAATTATTTTTTTCTACTCATAAAATACAACATTCCTGACCTAGGACAAGTTTATTGTTTATTGGGACTACCTGTTGTTTTTGCGACTTAAATTCTTTCTAGTTATAAAATACTACTTTTCTGATCTGATACAATTTTATTTGTTATTAAAACTCCCTACTAGTTTATTGGAACTGGTTTTATTATCGCTCTTCGTAATATTTTTTTATTAAATGATGAAAACTAAAACTAATTTTTAAATTCATTGAGTGAACGTCCTGCGGGACACGGAACAAACTCGGGACTGTCCTGCCAAAATCGGGAAATGGTTGCCTTAATTTTGTTAGCTGATTTTCTTAAAAGAAGTCAATTGTGATATTGTTTTAGCTTTCACTGTAAGCAACCAACAAATTTGCGATGTAATTTACTGATTAGGCTGAATCGATAACACAAGATCTATTTCACAATATTACTAATAGAATAGTTACTAAAAAAACAAAAATATTTATTTGTTTCCTATAGGAGTCCTTCATACAGTAAGAAATGATTTTTGTTGCATCTTGTTTTTCAGTTTGATTGATTTAATCTTGTACAATTTGTATTTAGCTTGTACCTATTTAGTGAACTATAGTTTGTAGTTCCCACTGTAAAAAAAACGCCCAGAAATTCTGTCTTAAGCAGTGTTTTCCTAGGAGCAGGTTAGCACTTAGCGCAACACGCCGTCCTATCGCCAATACGGTCGGCGTGTTGCGCTAGGTGCTAACCTGCTCCTAGGAAAACACGGCTTTATGTTATAAAATGTATTAGGTTTGTTCGAGCAGTGAAGAAACTAGTCTGAAATCAATATGGCCACTGCATTATAAATAGCAGTGACAGTTATTTGTGTCATCTGAAAAACAATTCCGAACTTGTTCTTGACAGCTGCTCGGACAAAGCCATTGTGTACCTATAACCGACACATAATCAAATATGAAATAACAGATATAAAAGTAACATAGCTGTCAAAGTTACGATTGGCGATAAAACAACCACTGAATCGATAATTCTGACATAATGGTGTTGTTTATTTTAACTTTACAATAAAATGTTTTTAATAAAATTATTCATGCGTTGAATAGTTTAATTCATGTACTGATTAAAATCAATGCATCTCTGAGAAAATAGAACACAACATAATAATTTATAAACAGTCTTCATTATTGGTAAAAAAATTTACTAATAATGAGCTATTGAAATGAATTCAGGGGACATCAAAACGCTTATTTCCATTGAAATTAAAACAAAAATCCGTCGATTGCAATATTTTTATTCTAGGGTACTAGTCGGAAAGTAAATATATGACTAATAAACACAAAATTGCCCACATCTATGTATAAAACAAATTTGTTTATAAAATAATTCGTTACTAAGAATAAACTCACTCCAGTCGATCGCTTTATTTCTTTCACGTGTATAAATAATACAGTTAGTTTATTTCTTCAGACAACTTTAGAGGGTCATTGGCTCGCGCCATCGCCAGTTTGTGGTTTAATATTAATCTGCAAATCCAGCAAAGAATTTGTCTTTAAAATCACTGTTTATCTGTTATTTTCTCAAAATTATATTATGTCAAAACAGTTTTCGTGAAAATAGCATCGATTTATGCAACAATAGATTTGTAAATTTGGAAAACCCGCTATATGATATAAAGATAAAATAATCTCCGTATGACTCATATTACTCATATTCGTGGTATTCGCCCACTAAATTTGAAGGCGTTAGCTTAAATTATAACCGGAATATGCAATTTTAAACTTAAGCCGAAAACACAACAAGAACACCAAAAGGAAACCTGACAAAGTCGATCTATTTTCTAACTTGTAATTTCATTAAAAAAGACAAAGTTTATTTCAACTTACGGTGACCAGAAGTGACAACAAAAGATGAGATCTTTTGGTTTAAAAGTTCTTATAGGATAGATCCTGTAGTTTCAGACATACAATTATGTGATTTTCCAAATCAATGCTAAGAAGAAAAAATGTCTGGGGTGGTTCTCGCCCATCTTTCCTACTACCTCTACACATTGAACCGACGAAACCTTCTACATTACTTCAGTTTCGTGAAGCCACAGCCACTATGGATCCCAACCTAATGCCAGTCATAGAATAACATTAAATGTCATGTTAGTGACCATGTTTATTAAAATTTGCCAATTCGCAACCATATCGACCAAGGCTGTGGATTATGCCCAATCCGTTCATCACATTGAACATTGATTGGCATACATATTTAAGGGCACTAGAGACTAAAGGATAAGCAGATGGGAAACACTTGTAACTATTCTCAGTTCCGGTAGTCAGATTGTCACCAAAATCACTCCAGTTTGCCCCCTGGTAATTGTAAATAAGTTTACCAAATTTCAGCCCGAT
Organism: Aphodius granarius; assembly: GCA_963971325.1. NCBI lineage: Eukaryota > Metazoa > Arthropoda > Insecta > Coleoptera > Scarabaeidae > Aphodius > Aphodius granarius. The sequence continues at coordinate 15,054,299 of OZ020226.1, forward strand.
CCATTGTTCCGTTTGGGCGCAACGGTGTTATTTCCGTCAATTACAATACTTTTCTTCTAGGGTTCTAATCGCAAAGTATAAACACCCTATAAATTTCTGATCAAAACATATATATCTTGCAACTTGCTGAAACGTCTGCAAGTTGCAAAAATGTTGTTGATGTGGACGCACCATAATACTAAAAGAGTTGAGTTGAGACTCAAAAAGAAGCAAAATGGGTGTTAATCTTTTCTCCAATTTCAATTTGCGTGCTAGTATCCCCAAAGCACCCATTACCTGTAATAGGTGTAAACGGAAATTTAATTAAAAACACGAAGAAGAATGGGTCGGATGCGACATTTTCCAGCGCGCATATAAACAGTGAAACAAAGCTTCGTTCGCGCCAGTTGCTCGCGAACCGCCGAGATCGCAACGTACGTCGCGCCACTTTATCCTAGTATTTGGAAGTCGCGGACTCGACTTCTTAGTATTTACGGTTTGGAGAGGTGCTTCAACCAAACAAACAACAACCGAGTGATATGAATTTTCCACCGCTTCGTATAAAATGTCGAATCTAGTGCGGTTGTTCTTATTAACAATCCCATGTGTTTGGTGTTCTGCAATACCAGATGACTGGCCTCCCGCTTCGACGTTTCAAGTTGCTACCTCCTCAGACAACACTCCAACTGTCACATATGCCTCCATCAACGTAACACGCTTTTACGACGGTCAGTGGGGCTGGGAGCAAGCTCCAGAGTTCGGGAAGTTCGGAAGCGGGTACATTGGCCCTGCCAAAGGTGTCCTTGTCCATGTTGCCTCCAAGGAGAGGCCACACGACCACACTGGATGCAGTAGTCCTTTGTCCAGCACAAGACCGGATGGGTCATTGCCTTTACCAGGTGAACAGTGGATTGCGCTCATCAAACGTGGACGGTGCAACTTTGAGAGCAAAGTGGAGAACGCTTTTAACAGCGGAGCCATTGGTGTGATTGTTTACAATGACAGGGAATCCAGCAACCTGGATAAGATGAGACTCACGAGTGAAAGTGGAAGTGAGTATGATTAGATTCCACCAGGAAATGTCACCAGAGGTTATAGATAACCGTGTTATGAGTCATTCACTCTTCAAAACTTATAAATAACTTCTTTGGGTTGTGCTCATGCAGCGAAGAGAACGGTTTCACATCTTCATAGCTTGGTCATGCTTTAGGAACATGCTTTTGAATCACGTTTTGAGACTCAATAATAACAAGAATCGTCTTTAAACAGCTCAGAGTACAAAACAGTCATCCAAATTCACAGTGTAAGGAATTTTGTACACATAAAGAACGCTATTTTTAAACAGTGGTAAACATCCAATGAGTCTACATAACATATGTCTTCAAGCCGATGTATAAACTTAATTGGGAATAGATTACTTTGTGTTTACATGTCATCTGAAACTGTTTATGCTACACATGGATGTACATATTATAACGTATAGATTTCATATTATTACTGGATCACAACACAACGGCGGTATGTTTTCATACACCCTTGACTCACTTGGAGTGACCCCATTTATAAGTACGCACAACATCCGGATATATGAAAAGAAAGTGAAGATTAATAGGCTTACAATATCATATATACCCAGATTTTCTGAATTAGTATGTCGCCGAAAAGAAAATTCAAGGACAACGGAAATATAAAATTCACCTAATATTGATTCCCAGCTAATAGAACCTTATCATGAACGATATTAATAGAGTAAAAATACACGTCCTCTCAAAATCACTTGTTTTTGACGTTATTATCCTCGAAACTAATTCATCAAAAACCTAGGATTTGTATATGGGATTAGCAACAATTCGTTTTGTTAATTTTGAAGGTCAAGCCGTCACAACGTCAATATTTACACTGAAAAAGTTTGTGCCTTTTGTCAATTAACGCATTCTCAAGATACGCCAGGAGAACAAAACATCTGGCAAAACATGTGACTTCGATGACCAATTTAAACAATATATTATTATTATTATTGATAATGTAGATATCTAAAGTCTGGGCGCACTGGAAGATAATGTACTGGTCATAACAACATAACATACGAAATTGATATCATCTTGTAAACAGTGTTATGGATGCTGCGAATATTATTATGCCAGCGATGAGAGAGATGAAGTTATTGGCATATTTTAGGTACCTTTTAAGTTTAGATTGTTGACCTCAAGGTCGCGGTGTATTGACTTCCAAGGCTAAAAGCGTGAACATGACCGCCGCAACAAAATTGATAAAAGGTCGTATCGTATTATGTATTAAAAGTCTCTGTCGAAAGTGTTATTCAAATGCAAACATCAGGCCAAAATTTTTCGACTAAAAATCAAGTATTTAATAAATTTCATTAGTTTGATTGATACATTGTTCTGTTCATTGATAGTGAAGATAACACCTGTTCAGGATTGATTAATACCTATGTATGTTTCATTACTACAAATTTGAATATATTTGATGCACATTTGCCCTGAATAGTGAATACCAGTTTAGTTTAGGTTTAATTTTTCGATATTAATATTATGAGCACATTATATGCAAAAACTTAGTATGTATGTGTAAAACTAAAAATATAATGATTCAATAAATGGGTTATTGAAGTCCTTCCCAAGACTTTTAATACACCCTTTATAATTATCTATTTATACTCTGAAGGTAAATTATAGACGACATAGTCATATTTTATTGTGTGTTGTCTTAAACTACTTAAGAATCATTTGTATTCAACTGAAGTTGTTTTTCTTACAGCCCGGAAAGTATTTTTAAATCAGGAAGCGTTTAATATCCCAATCGGCCTAGACATGCCTTTAGTATTATTGCTAAAATCTGTTGTTAAGAATTCCAAACAGTATCATACATTTTTTTAAATTAGAAGCCTATCCTCTGATATAAGGCACAAAAACATGGCACTTTATTATTTCAATTCATGAGAAAAGTTTTTACAATTTTTAATTGCACAGAAAAATGATTCATTATTTTGTCTTTTAGTGTATTCAATCTGAAGCTCAGGTTAACAACACTATGGTGGTCATTATTTTGTCCTTGTAAACTAGGTGCAATAAATGGGTTTAAAATCTGAAAATTGGATTGTACTGTCTTTGGTCACCATCTAGCCTAAGTAGATGCTTGAGAAAATTCACTTGCTACAAAGTTTTGGTTCTAATCTTATCTAGTGACATCAGCGCCTAACTAGCGGTACCAGCAAGTATTAATTGAGGGTAGACTTCTACGTTCACTAAACACGGTAAAATTGACCTTAGAATCTAAGGTCTAAGGTAGTGTTTTCACCGAAAGCAACTGCGACTGGAACCCAACGTAAGCGCAACCGTTTATCAACCCAACGTGTACCCACCGAGTTGCTTTCTAGTTGTATGCTAGTTGCGTTGAAGTCGGGTTCCAGTCACAGTTGCTTTCGGTGAGAACACTACCTAAGGCTTAGATTCAAAATGGACAATACATCAATAAGTAACTACGTGCTAAATACCATGTTTAAGTGTAGATATTTTATTTTCGTAGACGCTAACACAATAAACACATAATTCATTTATTATCACTTATTTTACGTATAGATAGATGGACTTTAGAGTTCTTTTATTATTATAACAAACCGCTCGATTTAACATTAAAAAGTTAGCTATTGTTACGTGTAAGATGCAAAACGACAGAAGTCTTATCACTATCACTTGGAGTTAATCTCTGTGCAAAGTTTAAAGGCACAAACAACAATATCCACCTGAATGTGTTAACGTTCAACGAGAATAAACAGAAATGATAATGATACGAATAGGTATGTGTGAGACGAAGTGTTGCAACCAGGTTTCACTTCTTAAGTAACGACAAAACTTTGCGGTGTGACCAGTTTCTGAGGTTAGGCAATTTGGTACTGATAAAAATGTTCAAGTCCGCTCGCCATTAAAACAATTCGTCGCGGTGTTAATATCAGAAGGAATTGTATAATAAATGGTTGCCAATATCTCATAATCCGTTTCGTTATTATTTTATGACCCATGAGGTGCTCGCATTTCTCTTTCGTTTATTTTGTTGCCATGACAACTGATTACAAACAAGGTGACAACAGGGATAAAGATTATAAAATATTCATAACAACATTTGTAGGTACGTTACGTTAATTAGGTTTTTGATGATGATAACATATCGTAAAAATAAAATAAAGAATTGCGTTTAATCGTCAAATATTTGGCGACTTATTTGGATCATTGCAGATAACGAGACAAATAATAGACGGCATTATGTTGGCTAAAATAACAGGTCACGAAAATAAACGTGATAATATTTTTTAGGTAATGGGTAATTTCTAATTTCGCGACATAATAAGTTCCTTGAATCACTCCGTGATATCTTATCGTTTCATTGTTATGTTATATTCATACAAATTTCGCAGATGTTACCCAATCGACCTAAAAAAAAGGCGCATAAAATATAACTACACATTGCTAAAATAACAATTGTTTAGTTTGTGAATCACATTTGAAGTGACAGTTTCAAAAAACTTACAATTTCTGTTTATTTGTTAGATGTGTATTGTTATTACTCATTTGTTCTTCTATTCCATTCTTTTTAGATAATTGATATATCACACTGTAGAATAAATCAAAATAATGATTTTCAGTGCACGATAAAAACCGTCTCTTTTATCAGCTAATGCATAATTTATCAGAAAGATCTCAACATCCTCCCAAGTGCCCAAACAAAATGCGATGTCCGGCGCATTTGTTATGACAACAATTTGCATATCGTCTCGCATCACCAATGGGAATGTATATGATAAAAACGAAATACAATATGCGGAAGCTGCGTCATAAACGACGACCTGTATCAGCAGAATCGCGCTATACATGTTTAATATATATACATGTTTAATTTATACATTCGTGTAGATAGGCAAAAACATCAGTGGCGCGGGGGAACAAAAGAAATCGCGCGTTTTGGCGCGTTTGTCAAAGGCGGATGTAAATACAGTTTACCTTCGCGTCTACCGCATATTTAATTTCTTTGTCTCGACCGATGGAGCGCTGTTTTCGTGATTTATAATGCCGTTCTTTGTAATAAGGCTAAATGGCATCTCGTTAGTTTCTGTTTATAGAACATTATTTAATTACACTGTGTAAATTTTGCAGCTATTTTTATTGAAATGATTGATTAGGTTTGTTAAGATTAAGTTGGACGTGGGTACTTATGTACATATTTCTGATAAAAATGTTTTGACACAAATTGTAAACAATTTTGAAAAATTGCATTGCAAACCAGTGAAGTGTTTATCTAAATATGATCTAAGTTTGTTTTTCTAGACACCTAAGAACCACCTAAGAACTAGATTTTAGAAGTTGCTATTTTAAACTTTTTGACTACCTCGGTCCTCACTGTTATCACCTTGGTCGAGATCGGTTTAATCCCTAAGAAAATGCATGTAATATTTGCCACTTCCGGTTGTGATATTCTCACAAAAAATAATCCAATTTGTCCCCTGGAAATTCTAAATATGTGGAGCAAATTTCAGCCTGATCCATTGTACCTAGGGTTACCAGATGCCTTCGACCGAAATGCCGGAGATCTGGCCGGAGGCAGGGGTTGGGTTGGGTTGGGTTTTATCATTCATAAAACAATTCCAAATAAACATTTTCTTCTTGATCGCGTTTAAGGATCAAAAACAACAAAGCATATAAATAAATACATACTACAATAATATAAAATATAACATTAAAAAAACTTGTGCAGTGATGTTGGAATCAACATTACTGGCCTCATCTGCTTGGTTTGCAATAAAGCTTTAATTGGAGCTAAACAAAGCACTACACGGCCCAAATAACTGTGTAAAGACAGCCACCTAGTTCGGCTAAGGCGTAGCATTTCTTTAAATGCCACAAATTTATCAAAAAAAAAAATTTCATAGGTCTATCTTTTTAAGAAATAGAAATCTCTGCTTAAACCAATATTAATACTTCTAAATCATATTTTAGTAATTTATTGGCATGGTGAGCGCAGTTGTGCAAAATGTGGCAGAGGTAGGTCCCAAACATAAATGTCGATATCAGTGTATTGTTTTGCATCTGCTCTCTTTATTGACGTTCGAAGATTGATTTTGCCGGAGATGTTCAAATGCCTGCCGGAGGCCTGAGATGGCCCTCAAATGCCGCAGACTCCGGCCCAATGCCGGAGATCTGGTAACCCTAATTGTACCATTTGGGCGCTATCGTCTTTATAGACATACCTACATTGAGACATTTTCCAAAATTTATTGCAATGCATTCAGGGGACCTCAAAACGCGTATTTACACTGCAGTTCCGATTTTTTCGTCGATTAATTTAATAAACTCCTTTCTATTCAAATTTATAGTTCGGAAATTTATAATTTTCAGAAAAGAGAAGCATAAATAAATAATAAGTTTGCACACATTTGCCATTTAACTTCATTTCTATACATTCTTGAATTAATTCTTGGTTTAAACCGTGTCTTTTTTGTGTTTGAAGTCCTTTTCAGTTTCACTTTAAATATTTAAGACATGCTTAAGGCTGAGGCCGCACTACGGCGGAACCGCCGCGGTTAAAAACCGCAGTGCGGCCGCTTGTATTAGTTTTCTTGACTCACAGAATCACGCGGTTAAAAACCGCGGCGGTTTAAAAATGTACGGTGTTAAATGGACGCGTGAAAAAACCGCAGTGCGGCCGCTTGTATTAGTTTCCTTGACTCACAGAATCACGCGGTTAAAAACCGCGGCGGTTCCGCCGTAGTGCGGCCTCAGCCTAAGGCCAAGGCCTAAAAAAGATGAAAAACAAATTATATTTATCCACACGTTAATATTTATGAATCCCCTTAAAAACAATGTTTCTCATTCGATTTAACATTCTGATCTCTTTACGTTTTACAATCAGTGATCCAAATTGATCACGCAGCCGTTCCTAAGAATCCCAAACTGCTGACAATATGATCTGCCATATGCATTAATTGGATTGTTTAGCTCTATTAGAATAGTCTAAAATTTGCATAATTAGCGGTGATTAGCCGACACCCTTGAGTTTTATGGTGTCAATTGTTTGCAGGAAACATTAGCGCGGTCTTCACCTACAAATGGAAGGGAGAACAGCTGGCTAGTTACTTACAGAATGACACAGAAGTCTGGGTTCATATTACAGTTGGCAGGACAGAACCAATCAGGACAACTGCAATCAACAGGTGAGTTATCGATGAAATCAAGTATTTTTTATTTCGGAAAAATTCGAGGATAGATATTGTCTTTGTTGTTTGTTTTTGCACAGTGCCTGTAATTCGGCAGGTGTTTGTTTGATGATTATCATCTCTTTTTCATGCCGGAAAGGTATTGTATGTATTATATACTGAGTGGTCGTAACGTTTGACCTTAAAAGTATCGCGCCTTCTGCAGAAATGTATTCGTAAAGCATTGACAAGATGCGGAAATGGTTTTGGCGAGATCGATAAATACATACAATAAATATAGCAAATGGATAGAGGGAGACCTTCTACAATGAAAACACCGTCCCACTGGGTACTTTGTATGCCGGCTGGATAAACGTAACGACCTGTCTTTAAAATATCAGCATAATATTACGTATTGATCTAGTCGTAGATTAGAACACTAAAATATGACGTTTTCCTGTTTTATAAGATCTGTCTTTTTACATTTTTATCCTTGAGTAAACCTCCCATGATAGATTAGTCATTACATTACCCGTTAGTGTTGTTTGTTAAGTCGATTCCGGTGCGTTAGAAAGTACGTAATTTGCATGTTACCGTATATAAAGCGTATCAACTTGTAACCGACGCATAAATGTATTTATAACTGTAGTTGGTTGTAGTTTAATTCCGCTTTGCGATATTTCGTAAACAGGTTTGTGTTTACAAACGTTAGTACTCATTATAATGATCATTGTAATCAACGCAATCCTGGTTACTTTAAAGATCTTTTGTGCTGAACTAACATTGCTTAAAATTAAATAAAAGGCAGACAACGCGATACCTGGTTTTATTCAGAAATGTTTTGCGATTGTTTGTATTTTTCATTCCGCGGCGTTTATTATTGTTTGATAGACAACAGTTGACTTTTGTTATTTACCTGAAGCGTCACTGCCGGGAACAGAATACGTCGCAGGATAAAAAAACATCGGTGTTGTGTAGTCTGAAAATAAATTGTGTACAAATCAGAAATGTGTGCATATTAAAGGAAGCCCATTCTACCTATAGGAGAGCATAAATCCTTATTTACTTTAGTGCGTATGTTTATAACGATTCATACGTTTACTTTGTACGTGGTGTATATTTTTATTTCAAATTTGAATTCTAAGTAAAAAGATACATCTACGTTTATATATGTTTATAGAAGCTGTCTGACAGAATCTATAGCTTTAGTTGCTATGGTTGCGATTGGCAAACTTTGTTAAACGTCAGTGGCCACTGACATGCCATGACATTTAATGTTATCCAGAGACCAGTATCCAGAGTAGCTGTGGATATTGAAATATTATAGACATTTTTGACGCTTCATTGTCGACGAGGTAGCGGAAAGTTGCGTGGGGGCACTCCACATTTTTGTCGTTTTCGAGGTGAAGATTAAAATTGAATATGTCGGTTATTGTTAAAGCTAACTGTTTTATATTTGGTGGGCGACCAAATATCACCTATTAAAATGGTGCCTATTTTATCTTTATAATATGATATTGTATATTATTATTTAAGTGTTACAAAATTGTGTAAACAGCATGGGATATATTAAATGAATCATATCTAAGCAGTTCCTTGGATTCCAAGCAGTGGCAGTTCCAAGCAATGGAAGTTCCAAGCAGTGGAAGCAGTTCCTTGTAGAACTTTTCGGAAAAACTTCAAAATAAAATGAGTTTCAACAATACATCGTAATTTTCTTATATCAAATTCTCTTACTTTTGATTCCATGTCACAGTACGTTATCTTCAATTGTTTGTTTCACGTCATGGGCGATAGGTTTGATTTTAGTTTTCCTCATTAAATGTACGACAGGTTCTTTTGAGAATCTTGCAACAATCTCCATGAATATAAAATAAGTTCAAAATATCACCATTAGAATAATCACTGTCATAAAAAACAATAAGTCGACAAACAGATAAATGTGAACATCAATTACCACAGTCTGCTAATTGAATATCAGTTTACAAGAATTGTATTACGGTAGCAAAAACACATTTTTGTAACCACGTACTTTGTACCATATAAAATATTACGCTGTTACGCTTTTATATAGTGAGACACCCTGTATTTGTACGCTTAATAAACACATTGTAAAATTATAAAGGTCCTGTTATCAAATAAGCTTAAAAACCAGTTTAAAAATTAATTATTAAACATAACAACCCCGCCATGTACTTATTTCTTTCCAGTTCTACTCAAAACAATATTCCCCACATTAGGAAATCTCCATAATAGTTTTATTTATTCCTTAAATTTCTCAAAAAAATACCACACGATACCAAACACACTTCACTAATGCAAAATAACGACATTATTAATTCTACACGTCACAACTATTTAATAATAACAGATCCCATACAAGGTCGTAGGCAGTTTGCCGCAAAATACCTACACAAGATTTCCACATGTTACGTTACGTTCCATGCAATTCAGGTTCTCTAAAAACTTTCACCGATCAGTTTTATGGCGTACGCGACCAATACCGCTTCTCGTTTGTTATTTATTACATAATCCCACCCAGTCCAAGGAGGAAGTATTGAGAAAACGGAACAGAGCATTTGTCTATTTATCTCTGGTTTATCTGTGCACTATAATTGCATAATTCCTGCTTTATTTCGAAATTTCGTATGAGATTGTATGTATTATAAGATGCCAGTGTTGCATATTCTCCTTATCGTTAATAATAATTTGGTTCAATGTCAATTAATGTAAGATTTTTCAATTGGTGTTGATGTAATTGGTGATATCATTCCTGGTGATCTTTTTATTCAATTTATTTTGATTGCCACACAGGTTTCAGGCGAACTTATGAGTAACGGTTTTGTAAGGTTTATATTATGAAATTTTCTTTGTAGTTTCTTCCATAGTCTTAAAGTAAAAGGAAAATAGCCGAGCATTTTTAACCGAAAATATAAACTTTGTTTGAGCAGCAGTCAGTACTGCTCATGCTGTTCGAGCCGGCTGTTCGAGCAGTACTTTAGACTGATTGGTTTTTAGTTTAGTCACAATTTGCTGCATTTTAACAAGAAAGTAAAGTATTTAATCCACACTATGACCAACATCCCCCGACATATTTCAGATGTCGGTGAAGAGCTGAAGTAGCGATGTGATGTCCAAACGGACGCTACTGTTTTGTTCACTTTGATTTATAGATATCTTTAGTATCAGGGGCAGTGTTGTCATACGGTAAGCAAAACTATTACTAGATTATCCCAGCGAAATACCTATACATATTAAATAATCGCAACTGAAAGAAAAAATAATAAACATTAAATCTCATTATTGAATAATTTGATAGAAGGTAATAAAGTAAGCTTCTAAAGCCTTGAAGAATGTGCAATTAATTCGATATTAATAACTTACTGCTGCTCGGACAAAGCTATAATTTGGCTGCTATTTGGTTGTAAATAACACTAAACCGTGAAATGCACACAAACATTGAACCTACTAACCGATACTGCAAATATTTATGTTTACTTTAATTAGATTGGTTATAAAAATTCCCAACTTAAGTACATACTGTATTTCTACGAAAATAGCTCGATATTATACGAACTTTACCTCGGGGGATTTTTTTTTCAATCTAGCACGTATATTGCTAGTCTAGGGTTAATCACATTCTGGATTAAAAGCAAATATGGCAGATTCGGTTTATCTCGCTCTGCTGTGTGATTAGGAAGGGACAGATATATATATAGAAAGACAGATTATATGTCCTTAGATAAATACTCGAGTATTGAATCAGGATGCTATGAATTTAAGGCAACTTATGACGTTTATTAGTTATTAATGTTTATGGATTGAACTTTTATGTTTATGCATTTATTTTTTCGTATTTACAAATACTAGTTGTTGTTCGTACGTTTTGCATCATAATGAGAATCTTTGTTTTGAGTGCTAAGCATTGTTTTGAAAATTATTGCGTGAGACGTAGGTTAGATCATGTTGTTATTGTTATTGTATTTTGATGTGTAAATTAAATAATTCGAAAATACTAAAAATTTCCATGTGGGGAATTTTTTGCTATCTCAAAGAACTGTTTTCTTTTACTTATATTTGTTTTGATTTGAAGTATTTAGTAATTTTTTAGATTGACGTACTTTTTTATTTTCCTATTTTGCTTTTAATTTGGAGAAATGGCATGAATTAGTGGCCATAATTCCAGAATTTAAGTAGAATTAATGTTCCACACTATTGTACAAAATTATAAGGTACATATATTAAAAATACGGGGTGGCAACCACCCAACTTTCCTACTAAATCATTGACACATTGAAGTGTGTAAGCAAATTTGCAATTATTCAGTTTCGTGCAGCCACATCCACTCTAGTCTGCAACCTAACGTCAGTCATACAATAACATTAATGTCATGTAATGTCAGTGACTACTGACATTTATCAAAATCTGATAATTTGCAGCCACACCAACGAAGGCTGTGAATTGTGTCAAAGTGCTTTATAAATACCTATAGCGTCTAAACTGCTCATCTTATTGATCAGTACACATGTTTAAAGTTTCTGGAGGATGAACTGTTATCAGTTTGGTCAAAATCGAATAAATGACTAAGAAAACTCATATAACATTTGCCACTTTCGGTTATCTTAACTACTCGTATTTGGTGATTCTCTATCGTCATCTCGAGTGGTTGATATCTTCATTGTTGTTGTTGTGTATTGTTGTTTATAATTGAATGTGTTAATTATTGCTATTGTAGTATTTCTTATTGTGTATTACGTACCTATAATTTGATCTGCAAAAATATTACATACATGTCTATCGCCAATAAATTACTGACTTTATCAGATTGTGGCCAAAAACAATCCAGTTTGTCCCCTGGTCCATTCTAAATAAATATACCAAATTTCAGCCCGAATTTTATCAACTATTTTGGTGGGCGCGGAATACTTATAAATAGCATTTAAAACTAAAACTTTGGCGTGGAGAATAAATTATTAAATACACCAGGAAATGAATGGCATTTCTTACAAATGTATTTTATGTTTACTTGAAATGTTAAATACCTCTCTCAATTGCATAAACATAGGAAACATTGACTGTGCAAACTTAACGAGTTTGTGGTGATGCAATTTTACATTGTTACTTTATTCCGACAAATAATACAAATTACGGAAAGCAGCAACACCTCGTTTCGATACCCTGAATTGATACAACTACTATACTAATAACTAGATCACTGAGTGTTGTTCATATTAGTACATTATCTAGTGTTGTGATTGGTCCCTAAATGGATACAATGTAAGGAGTCTTTTTTTTTTTTCAAAAAGTATGACATACTTAAAGTATTGAAAAGTACGAATACTAAAGTAACAAATTGATACTTTTTGCATATCTCTAACCTACAGCCCAACGTAGATTCCTGTGCACGATGTTTAACTATGAATCGACTCTATGTAAAAATAGTAGAATCTAAGTTACGTCATAGATTCCTTAGAATGGTTTCCACCAGCTAATTATCGTGAAATCGTATAAATTCCAGACTTGTATTCGAATTGTGGCGCATCAAGTTAATTTGCAATTCTTCATTCACTCCAAATGATCTTTATGGGTTTATTTACTGGATCGATGCTATCCGTAACTGCAAGACCATCGTCATTAATCTAATGTCCTTATTCCAAGTGGCGTCCGTCCAATCGATAGTGTTTTTTTCTCTTCCATCGTAACCAACAGCGCCACCACGTTCTGTGCTAGTGATCTGCGTCGACTACATACATGAATTGTTAATTTTTGCGTGATAGAGCTGAACTGTGGACGTAGTTTACATTATAATACGCTGCTGGTCGATTTCCGTCGCAAAAAAGGACTACAAATGTGTGGAAGGACGTAGCGGTTTCTAGGACGACCCTCCCGAGGATTTTTGACGTCAGTTATGTCGGAAATTGCTGGGATGGGTGGGTCATGTTTGAACATGATTGCGTGAACCGGGATGCATTTTATAGATGTAATTTTAGTAATGACGGTAATTCAGAAGGGAATATGTTACACTGGGCTTGTTCAGCCAACTCAACGGTTGTGTAGTGAGCAAAACGCGTTGACGTTTTGATTACTATCCAGCAGTTGAGGGTTTACTGAGCGACTTTGGATAGCAATGCTTCCAAGCTACGTATTAGAGCTGTAATAATTGGGGATTTCAGCTGCATCCATATTTTGTTCATTGTAATTTGAGATAAATTGTATGTGATGCCGGATATGTGAATGGTGATACTGTCTGACCTTTTCACACGCATGGGTATGATTTGTTATATTTTCAACTTAGAAGACCCGTAAATCTTTCTTTTTTATGGCCCAAATCAGTAGGGCCCTTTCGTTAAGTGCTTTGTGTCTTGATATTTTGTGTGTGTGTGTTATTTGCTTAATTATAAATTATGGTATCGTGGACCGAGATAGTTTATACATGAGAGGTATAAGTTCAAGACAAAAAGATGAAGAGAAAAACATTCTGTAGAGAACAGTCGAGATTAACAGCCGACATTCGGCATTCTACTTAAGATGTAGTCTTTTTTCATTTATTTTTATAATGTAACTTAGTGTAGTGTTTTGTGTTTGGTAAATGGTAAGCTAATTATTATTTCCTCCTTTGTGTTTTCACTTCTTTGCATTTTTACGAGAATCTAACAGCTCCTCTAGATGGTAATTTTAAGGATGAATTATATGTCTCTTTTATATTTTTTTATTCATTCATTTTTATGTTTTTTTTAATTTAATAAATTTGTTATTTTGTTGAGAAGTGTTTTCCTTTGAGTTAAATATCAATATGAGTAGTTTAATTAGTTTTGCCTGCTAAAATGCTGCACTGGTCCCATTGCAAGAACCCACGTGCAGAGCGAGTGTAAGAGCAATAATAGTGGTGGCTTGTGTTTGGGGGTTGTGGTGTTTGACTTTAAATGTTTTAGAACATTGTTGTGTCATGCACTAATCACATTCCAAGAATCCACCATCCTACTATTACAGAGCAGTACTTAGTTAGTTACTTCTTTTTATTCATTTCACTTCAATAAAAAATGTTTACTGATTACTTACATTTATAAACATTTACCGTGAGATCTCTTTGGTCAAAATCGATTCAATCTCTAAGAAAGTGCATGTAAGATTTGCCACTTCCAGTTGTCAGATTGTTACAAAAAACAACCCAGTTCGTCTCCTGGTTATTCTAAATATATATACCAAATTTCAGCCCAATCTGTTGTACCGTTTGGGCGCTATCGTGTTCATAGACATACATAATACCTACACACAGATAGCAAAAAGCCCAAATTCGTTACTTGACAACAGCTTTCCGCCTTTCTCACATATCTCTGAAATGCATTAGCGAAAGCACCGTGCAAAAACATACTTTTCTCATGAGAAAAAATAATAAAATTCATCTCATGAGAAAAGTATGTTGTGCCTTATATCAGTGAGTAGACTTCTACCTTAAAACATCAGCGTAAAAGTGTACAAGGAGAAAATCAAGGACAGTCTGTTAACTTTTTCGACGGACCTCGTACATAAAACATTTAGAGAATGTCGATTAATTTAATCGAATACGTAGAGAATCATCGCATATATTCGTAAAATATGGATAGTCCTTCTTTAACAGGGCAACGGACAGTTGTGATAACGCATTGTTAGTCGGCGTTTCCCGGTTACAGAATGCGCTAAAAAAATTATACTGTTTTGTGTCTTTTACCTTTCTGTATAAATGTTTTTATTCGTATCTTATTTTGTACACGTATTTAATTGCGTATGTTGACTGTATGTCAATTCGGGACCGTTTTTTGCGTTTTCTCAATGCTGTTCCAAATATTCTGTACACCACTGACATGGTGTTTTATCCCTTATAGGACGTCCGTGCTCTTCGTCTCGACAACATTCATCGTACTTATGATCATCTCCTTGGCCTGGCTCATCTTCTATTACGTCCAGAGATTCAGGCATATCCACGCCAAAGACAAACTTTCCGTAAGTATTTTTGTATCAATTTTCATACTGTGACAAAGTGTCACTACGCGTCAATCAAATTAATTCGTAGTTTACGCCATTTGTCTCTCAGTACATTCAGTCAAATATCAGGTTTGTTCAAGCAACTGTCAAACAAATTCATGTATTCGTAAAACAAACATTGTGGTGTGAGCGGAAACCACCACTACTTTTATCTGCTCTCTGCTACTTTTGTCTCTTTTGACTGCTGATCGAACAAAAATGCATGATGAAAAATAAGATGATTTAAATCAATTTACCCATATCCAAAATCGTCTGGTTAAGTTGGTATTGCTTTTGGTGACAATATGACAACCGGAAGTAGCAAATACTACAGGCATTCTCTCAGGGATGTTGACCAAATTGATCAACAGCTCATCCTCGGGTGACGTTAAATATGTATGTTACTTCGGGCGCTAAGACTGCTAAGTAGGGAATAGCAGAAGAAACTAGTTAATGACAACTTGGGTTGGTGCTTGATAGGTAATTCAAGAAGCGACATATGTAACATTGTTTTGAAAACTTAATCGACTTCGACCCATATGCTCGATATTGATTAGAAAATGAAACATAGTATGTATTTGTTATTAATTATAATTGCCTAGCTGCAGAATAGTAAAATTTAATAATTGCGTTTGGTTTTTAAAACCATTGTATTATGAAGTACAGTATGGTAATTTCCCTTCTTTCACTCGTACAATGTTTACTTAATGTGTACTTATTAGAATTAAAGAAAGAAGAATTAAAAAAAAAATGTAATAAATAGCAAAACATACCTTTAAACTAAAAGCGATAATGAACTTTTTATGGCTTATTTAATGAACTATCCTGTTGTTCAAATAATTACCCACACGCTTATAATCAGTACATATTGTAAACTAGTCAAGGATAAATAGAATTTTTTAGAAGTTATTAAAGTGTCCTTCTTATCTATTAAGTGTCAAAATTTTGCTACAGGTTATAATTTTATTTTATTTATTTACTTTTAATTAAATGTAGTCGTCAGTAATGTAATGGTGAATGTTCTGTTTAATAAAAAAATAAATCATAAAAAACACTAGTATAAAAAGCACATGGACCGATAGAAACAGGATATTACGGAGATTAACTATGCTTTACCCGTACCCGTTAATGTTGTCATTAACTAGTTAGTGCGCGAAATCATCTTTCGACAGACACTTTGTCGCGTTTTAACGGAATGATTTAGGGTATCCTGATTTTAACTAGGTAAAATCAACTCATATATTTCGGACCTTAGCGGTAACATGTCATCAATTGGTAACATACCAATTTACAGATCAGTTGGATAGACTGCTTAAGTGCTTAGGCTCTATAAGCGGTTATAGAAGCACGATAGTACTCGTATCTTTGTTTGCTGTGATTACGAATGGCAAATTTTGATAAACTTCAGTTGCCGGTTGGTTACTGACAAGTTGCTGTATGTTTAGAGTTAGACGCTTCAATATGTCAGCGAGGTGGTGGAAAAGTTGGCTGAGGACCACATTAGATATTTTCCAAAAGATTTGAAATTTGCTTTAAACCGTTATTCATACTTCCCTGAATATGCCAAGTGGAAAGCATGTTGAATGTTTTTATACGTTGTATCTTGTGCAATAAGTGCTATAAGTAAATAATTCGTGATAAAATGGCGATAAAAATTACAATAGAAATCACTGTTTACTTGACTAGTGAGAATTTACTTCTTTACATTTTCCTACGATCAGTTGAAACTACAATTCTTCGACAAAAAAATGATTGCTGTCTAGATTAGCGTAATGTGTAATCTAGGGCAATTACAGTTTGGATGATTCAAGTTTTTCAAAACTTTATGAATCACTGTTTGATTACGTGACAGATGGTAGATACACAAAGTGTACAGTCGAGAAAAAAAGAACTATCCTTTTTTGCACATCTGAAGAAAACAACGTTTGCCATTGTCATTTCTTAGTATCATTCCATTTTCTCGTAGATAACTGCGAATTCAATACTGTTGTCTTTGTTGATTAACTTCGCCATTCAGGTTTCTCTGTCATCAAAATGGCACGGATTCACTTGTAGTTGATTGCCGTTTTAGTTGTCTTGTATGTCGCAAGGATTTTGCTGGTTATTTTTAGCACAATGCCACGATATTTATAATGTGCTTGTATGTATACACGCAGAGTATAAACTGGTACTCATACTGCGAATATCCACTCCCACCTTAACTCTTCATAGTAAATCATCACATGCTCCCATAAGAAAACGCAAACAAAGCGAGATTTGCCAGAAAATAAAAAGTCTTAATGTAACATACAGAATTGTTTACAATGATTCCGTTTGCCGTTGTTTTTATACCAAAATTTAATATAAACACTGATGCGATCTCACTCCGCAAGATCGTAAAAGTTAACCGGATTTTCGCGGTTGTAAGGATTCACAGCATTATATTCTATTTATATAAGGACAATATTAACGCAATTTGTTATGTTTGTTTTTTTTACAGAAGAGACTATCAAACGCAGCGAAAAAGGCACTTTCGAAAATTCCCACAAAAACGATAAAAGTCGAAGATAAGGTGAGTGTTTTTCTCTAGTATTTGTCCAGTAATGGTTATTGATAAAAAGTTTGGACCAATTACAGAATGTATAAAAAGATTTAATGCGATAATTTGTTATTTCAATTAGTTTATACGTATTGTATATATTCGTATATATTCATATTTTGTAAATTTTTTTTTATTAATTTTAATGTGTTTTGTTTATTATTTCAGGAAGTTAAAGAAGGGGAATGCTGTGCTGTATGTATTGAGCCATATAAAACATCTGAAGTGCTACGAATATTACCCTGCTCGTAAGTTACCTTTGGTTTTTATTTCTAAGAAAACTAACTAATATAAAAAATACCATTCTGCGGTCAGATTGCTTTAGTGTGATTTAAAAAAGCCTGAAAAACTTGTTTATTTAAAATCCAAGTACGGGAAATTAACATTTTGTGGTTGATTTGTTAAAAGACGTTCCACAGGCGCGGGCAATAATAATAACTCCGGCCTGCCTATACCCCCAGCAATTGGCGCAAGCTATATTTGTTTTTTTTTTTGTTTTTTTCTTTCAGGCATGAGTTTCACAAGGGTTGCATAGATCCGTGGTTACTGGAGCACCGGACGTGTCCGATGTGCAAGATGGACATCCTTAAGCACTACGGATTTGTGGTCAGTGACAAGTATCCAAACGTATACGAGTATTAAGACTTCTAGCTAGCTACCGCGAAACCCTTTTATTTTTACACCAATTTACCCATTTTACTATCCTATATAGCCGTTATTTTGTAGCTAGTAGCAATGCACGTGCATTCTCACTAGGTGGAGGTAATTTTATTTTATATTTTGCTTGACTTTTTCATTAACACTCTCCTACTAACATTTTCCGCACGTATTGTATGCATGCCCCTGTAAATAATACTCGAGAGGATTATCGATTTTAAGTTGTAAAAATAAATGTTGGAAACTGTGTACGAGATTTATTACTGGTTGTAGATTTGGTTGTACTTTTGGGAGAGTTTTTGTTGCTTCTAATTGCACGTCGTACAATAAAATGTGGCATAACATCTAAGGTGAAATAAGTCGTTTACCTTGACTATTGCCATATTTATATTGGATAAGTCCAACGCGATCTCTATTTTCGGTCTTCCTATTTCCTTAATTGTTTGAATAATTATGACGAATGAGCTGAATTTGTCGTTTATAAAGACATTTATGTATAACAGGGGATATTTCATTGGTAGTAATCATGGGGTTTGTAGTAATAATTATTGGTAGTAATAACTAGATATATGGAACCGTTTTGTATGGTAACCTGTTATGGAAATGTGATGAAACATTATAAGAAATTTGATGATACATTGCGACGCAATTTATACATCATAATGTACGTAATTTATCCAATCGGCAAAGCAGAGTTTTATGTGATATAGGTACGCAAAATTACTATGTGAATGTTCACTGACTCATCCATAATCAAAATGTAGTTTCGCTGACTATAAAAAAAAATAATTATAGCGCTAGTCATGTCTGCATGGTTGAATCGGCCAGTAACTGTAACTGAATCTATTATCTACTTCAGTGACTTCGTAAATAACTAATTTGTACATTACTGCAAGACGTTCAACTCGTGTCCTATTCAATTCTCTTTTGTCTTGAATAGATAGCAGAGTTTAAAACACACAGAAGTTATATGCTTTCTCCGTGAATAATAGTTGAGAGAATTGCCGATTTTAAGTTGTAAAAATAAAATTAGGAAACTATGTACGAGATTTATTAGTTAGTACTGTTAGGTAGTATTGTTTTACAAGGAAAGGCGATGGTTAAAGTTGCGGTAATTATATTGTTAACCAGTTGAATATTCAAGTAACAGAGTAAATATATCAAAAGTTGCTTATAATGACGCGCAACAACGGTCGCATAGGCGCATCCCATAAGGTTCTGAATAGCGATCTGTCAGATAAGCTGATTTTGTTGATGTAATGATGGCAGTGTGCAGAACCTAAAAGGAAGAGTAATAGATGCGTTTTATATACTTCTGTCGGAAATCCAGTGTTCTCGTCTTAGGTTTTATATCAAAAACTCACAACATTTAAAACCATTTTTTGCAATCTTCTTTGCTGCTAACAATTAGTCCGTATTGAAACTTCTGGAACCTAATCTAACTAACACCCTTGCCTTTAAAAAAAATAATCCCGACCATTTTGGTGTGTAATTGGAAATGGTGCAATTCCTCTAATCTAAGCTAACAGTACAGCCAGTTTCACAGAAGTTGTATTTTAGCAGTTATTAACCAAAAAGTTTGTAATGAAATGAAAAATTAAACTCCCTAATCATCAATCTATCTAAAATCGTAAAATTTTCTTTTTGCAATTTCAGTTTTCTGGCAGCCAAGAAAGTATATTAGTAGCAGTTGATAATGATGACACAGCGTCTATAGACGCCCGTGAAGACACAACAACAAGAAGATCAGGCAATGGAGTGAGCCCATTACCTCAAATTCGTGCAGAAATACTAAGTCAACAGGTCTTGCTCTTTCTTCCCATACTATCTCCTATACTGACCGCATACTTTACTCTTACAGGATTCAGATGACAGTTCGAACGAAGACAACTGCAGTTGGTCTTCGAATCAGTACAAACTTGCGCCTAGTCAGTCTTCGACGAGCAAATATCCGCCAGTGTCTTCACAGTATTGCATCAACTGCAGAGCACCGACAACTGTCGCTAACGTTCTAGTCAGTAGTAGTGAAGGCGCAACCCAAGAATCGTGCAGCGAACAAACAGAAAACAAAAGACAAACAAGTTCGTAAATATTTTTCGGTGCGCTAAGACTGCCAAACTATTATATACGTTTTTTGTGATATGTATAACACTATGTGATATACCGAGTATATGGTACATTTACGAGTGATGGTTGAGAATAATTCAGCCTAAACGGTGCTTAATTTTTATATGTACGTACGTTGATTGTTAGTTTGTTAAATAAGCAATAATAATATTCCAGATTGTTATTTATCGTAATCTGAGTAGGCCTGTAATTTTATGACTTCTTTTTCTAATGTAAGGTTGACTAATCTAAGTCCATATGTACCTTCCAAATACTTAACTTTTACAATCGAAGCTTAATGACATAAAAGATCAAGAACCAATGTGTGTTTTTCTTTATATATCATAAACTTTTTCAGTAAGGTAAGTTATTGTGAGAGGAGAGCACAGTTGTGTATGCAACCAAATATACGCGGGTCAATTATAAACCATACACTTGGTATAATTGGTTGCATATGTCACGGTGCTCTACTTAGTTTAAAACTACTCTAAGTAATTGTCATGTAAATGTCAAATATAAATTGACCTAAGTATATCAACATTAAACTGATTTTCTTAAAGGTTTCAAGTTTTAATCGCGATGTTAGATGAAGGCAGAGAATGATAATAAACAACCACAATTACTAAATAGAAATTATATTTATCTAATAAAAATATACAGTACACAACACCTTAAGACTTAAATACTTTTTCTCTCGTAAACTTAAGGCACATCAACGAATGTGACAAACAATAAAACTTGCTCAACACTGAATTAAAATTTTAGCTTAATATTAAAAAAAAGTAAGGGTTTAGTTTAAAATTAAGGATTTAGATTAACAATGGTAAAACCTATCACTTCATGTATATTAAAACTTGATGCCACATAAAACTTCCTCTCCCCACCTGATTCCCGGACATCAATACTAATAATAGGATGCTTTCCTATAATCAAACACTGATCATACTTATTTATCTCAAAAGATTCCCATGACTGGATGTGATAAAAATACACCTAAAAAGTACAGATATCTTGTCGATTACATTGTTATATTTTAAATTACAAACAATACTCACACAACCGTGATCAAAACCCAAAACAAATGTATTTCCGTATAGAAACATACACGTAATATTCGCGTGGAAGACAGGCCATATATTAAAGACCCTTTTACTAATTTCGTGATCATCCCAAAGGATAAAGAGCTCTAACAGTTGATCATTAGATTTATCTTTAGCTAAAAATGCAACAAACAAAAATTTATATAAAAAGAGAAAACACAACTCACACAAAGAAAGGATGATGTTATTCCTGTAAACAAAGCAAGTTCTGTGCTGGTGAAAGGTATTCTTGTCACAATAATTCAGCTTAGTCTTGTTTTGTATTGTGGTGATAGGTTGGATGTCAGTATCATAGTTTAAAACTTTAACTTCGCTATTCATGAGAAAAGTGCAAGTTCCATTCCATATTCTCACGCTGGTTACCTCGTCAGGAGAATATATTCGTACGTAACTGATCTCAATGAATATACGCTCGTCCAAGTCATTACGGCAGAGTTTTGCAATCGATACACGACCGCCGCGTTTCACAAAACACATGTAAATGTTGAAAGCACTAGAAATAGTATTGGGGTATTGTTATATGGAATTATGGCATTATGTACGGAGAGATACCTAAAGAGGATCACATCCCGGACAATCAGTGGTTTAACATAGTCTATTAGATACAATGTAGAAGATTTGTAATGCACAATTAAATATGGCAATTCTGTCTGCCTATTTAATGTACCATTATCTGCAAAAGGAATAAATATTATAGATGTTTCAAACCGAGAGCACAGTTGTGTATGCAACCAAATATACGCGTGTCAATTATAAACCATACACTGGGTATAATTGGTTGCATATGTCACTGTGCTCTATTTAGTTTAAAACTACAAGAATATTTTATGAAGAAAACTAGAACAGAACAAACAAATTCAGAATTAGTCTTTCTTATATGGAAAATATGTGTCTTAAAAACTATGATATAACACTAAGGACCAAAGCATAACTAAATTTTTGTACTGAGAGATCTATTATGAAAATTTTTGTCTTGTTTTCCGATTCTAATATGTATTTCCTCTTTTACATGTATAAGCAGTAGCTTCTAAGGTATTTATCAAAAATACATACAAAAGGAGAAGTTCTATTACTGATTTGTTGCAGCAGTTAATAATATATAAATAATTAAAATAATATATAAATTATAATATGCAAAATTAACATTTTGGTCAAAACATTCTGGTTGAAACCACGTCTGTCACCATTTTGCATGATATTTTGCCGAGAACCCAACAAATCTATTATTTTAAGTCACTAAATTTTAAATAAAACGTCTCTACTTATTCTACTAACACTTATAACCCCAGCTCTAAATTTAAAAAATTAAAATTTTAAATTTATACTCTCTTGAATTCGTACTTTTTATTTATTCACCAGATGGCGCTCAAACCAATTCCTATTTTTAAACTTGATACCCAAATAAAACAGGGCCAATAAAATAAACAAAATTACAACCCAAACATTACCTTGCACAAATGAAATTTCCGTGATTTTGACGGAGAGATGTCTGTCGGTAAAAATGAGCTCCCATTGGTCGTTGAAGACTCGAATCCTTCCGTCTTCGGAGCCGACAGCAATGAATCGTCCTGAAGTGACATCTGCATCTTATAAACTTTAACTATGAACCAAAAGCCCGGCTTTGCTCAAAATACACTTTTGGGATGTCAAAATATGTATTTCAAACTTGCGTAAAGCAACAATGTTAAATCAAATACCTGACACAGCCAAACATGTAATCCTTGGGATATCTGCTGGTGAACGTACAAGTTCAAAATCAAGTTTCTCGTCGATTGATTGCCAAACGTGCCAATTTGCGTATATATCCATGAATTTTTCATCATCCCCCCGTCCTTTGTATTTCTCTAAGTATTCGATTAATTCATCTTGTGGGATCTCTTCGTAACAGCATGATTCCCAAATATTATATTTCTGTAATTGTAATGTAGCAAACAAGAGGCATAGACAAAATTAAAAAGACTGCTTACCTTGGATAAATAATCAACACAGTACTTCCAATCTTCGTTAACAAATCTCGCATTTAACAAAGTCGCTCCATCGCAGTAAGCAAGAATTCTTTCCACAGTCTCTCTTGGGAACATCTCAAATGCTTTGTTATGGTTTTGATATGGACTTGCTGATGCTGCAGAGGTTTAAGATTGGTTTAAGACTTCGAAAACAGAGCTGTACTTCCCTTGCCTGCAGGAATCAAACAAAGTCTTTGTTAACTTTAAATACCTCAACATTTTCGGAAGGACATCGCAAATAAAATTAAAAACTTAATTGATTGTTTGCATCTTTTGTCTGCAAGGGTTATATCAACCTATAGGTTACTCTTTTAACGGCCGTTACCAGCCGTTACTGTCAGTTAGCTAACGAAGAGCACCCGCAGATGTCGCCGTATGTATTTCATGCGTCACAAGCATAAATTACAACAATTATCGATTATTATTTAAAGCTTGTATTCGGAGTCATAATCGCATAATCGTCTTTGAATTTAGCACAGCGATTTTTCGTAAGTAAGCTTAATAGGCAACTTTACCGTTATCGATGTTTCTCGATAGATGGCGCTTCGAATAAATTGAATCCACAGGTTGTTGTTTTCCAAACTAACCTTGGCGGTTGTCAGTTATAATTCGTGCTTTTGGTGAGTGTGATGTTGTGCCGTGTGGTCAATTTCGAGTGCGTTATTTTGTGAACATTCCACTTTTATCGTAAAATGGTACGTTTGCCGCCGTTAGAGTTTACGGAGTGCATTCATGATAGCCCGTTCTTCCGCGAGAACCTCCACAAGCATGAAAAAGAACTTGAGAATACGAATCACCAGATTAAAAGGCTCATCAAAGAAGTGAAGGAGCTCTTGGATGCTGCAAAACGTAAGATACCGCTTATTAGTTTTTGTTTATTTATTTGTTTATTTGTAGAGTATCTCGTAAATTTCAGTTTTGAGTTATCTAACTATATAGTTTTATACAGAATAGGCTAACGGTTTGCGAGGTTGACCTTATAAATGCATTTTAAGATGAAAGAAGGGGAATATATTATAAGAAAGATTATGATTCGTCTTGCTTTCTTAATGCATAAAAACAAAGCGCGTTTATAGTTTATCTCTTATCAATAATGTACTGTTGACCCCTGAGTTTCTTGTATTATAAGTGCGTATTGTTTATATTGCGGGCGTAGTCTTGAATGATAATAACACTATTAATTATTGCTACCGCGAAAAATTGTTGCGAAGGTCACCTTTTTCGGTTCAGTCATATTGTCACGTTTAGAACCTAATTTGTCAACACAATTGTTGCTGCTAATAAAACATGGAAATGAACAACCCCGTTTCTGTTCCGCATATAAATTGGCTGTTGACAATGCACATTCTTACACAATTTCTAATTGTTGACGTGTTTTGAATTCATCATACATAGATGTATGCAATCTTCACTAAAAAACACCAAAAATGTTATTCTTTGCAAGAATCTAAATGTCACAGACTAATGTTGATGAACTTTCACTTTGAACCGTGAACATTTTAACATGGTTGTACTTATAACGATATATCTGATATAATGCAGTGACTGTTACGTGGATGCATGTGTAAGAATTTGATAGGGGCCATGTGGCTTGCAATTGAATATAAATTGATTAATCTATATTTAAAGCGATATACGTATGTACGTCAGCAGTTTTAGTATGCCTGGATATTTGTAAAATGTAATACAATCATATTTAAAATAACATCGGCCGTATGCATAAGTTTCTTAGTAGTCACTACCATCATTAATTGTAGGTACACCCTACTAACTAAAACTCGTATGCAGGAGACAATTTAGTAGGCTTTTAACGTTAGTAGGCTACTAAATATAAATGTCGCCTTCAGACATGTCTTTTACCTCACTTTCAGTATAGTAAAACTTTTGTACTAATAAAGCTTTTGTCTGGTCCTTATAAAACTAAATATTAGGTAAAATATTAAGTGCATTGATCTCAATATCAGTTCCTAATGAAAGCACTATATTAAATAAATTTTATTTCATATAAGGAAAACCGAACATGCTGAAAGTCAAACTGTAATGGCAATGAATGCTCTCGTCAAGGCAGATTCTAAAGCACTACAACACGAAAACATGACTTGAAGGCAATGACAGAAAATCCATCAAATATTTTGTTAACTAATCTTCTGGATAGGCAAAAATAACGGATGCAAAACCTGCGTTTTTGAGTATCTGAGGTGAAAGCATTTTTGCTCCGGAATCGCATTTCAAAGTCGAGGTGTTAGTGCTGTGAATAATTACATTGACTTATCAAATTAAAGAAAGGAATTCAAAGATTTTGTAAATTGAGTGATACAAGTGATACAACTAAATGATCCATAATTATATTCTTGCAACACTTGTATGTTAATCTTTCTTCAATTTCAAGTTGTACTTAAGTACCTTTTTTATTTTCCTATTTATAAGACATCACTTAGGTAAATCTGTTGACATTTTACTAGTTTAAGTGTTGAAAGAAAAATCTACATATTTGCAAAATAATATGATGACAATCGAAATATGAAATAAGTATGTTGATACATATTAAATTATGTAACATCTTACAAAAATCATTTGGTAATTTATTGCAATTACCATGTTAAATATTTTGAAATAAATGTTTCCGAGAATGAGTCGTCCGTATATACACAACTGCTAAAAATATTTGCATTTTAACAACCATTTACATTATAAATATTTCATTATCAACATTTATTTAGATACCCAACTACAGTAGTTCTGTTTAGCTGTTGCTGTGGGTTTTGCTGATGTAAAACCGTTATTGTTTATTTTTACTTTCTGACTAGGGACTAGTAGGTACCCTAGAAGAATTGTAATCGACGGAAAAAAATTGAGATTTTAGCAAATGTTTGCACGTGTGTATATTATGTGTATGCATGTGTGCTATGTATGTTTATGAACACGATAGCACCCTAACGGAACAACGGGTCGGGCTGAAATTTGGTATACATATTTAGAGTTACCAGGGGAGGAACTGGATTGTTATTGGCGACAATCTGACAACCAGAATTGGCTAATGTTACTTCTTAGGGATTCATCCGATTCTGAACAAAATGATACCAACTCACCATCTACTAACTTAATATGTATACAAATTTACTGATGGCCGGTTTAGGCGCTATAAGCGTGTACCGAAGCTCTCTGACAGAATCCACAGCCTCTGCTCTGATATCGAATTGGCAGATTTTTATAAACGTCAGTGGCCACTGACATAACATGCGACATTAGATGTTGTTATATTACTGACGTTAGATTAGGGTCCAGAGTGGCTGTGGCTTCACGAAATTGTGTAATTGCAAATGTGTTTAGACACTTCAATGTGACAAGATTGTGGTCCGAAAATTGTGTGGTGGGCACCCCGGGTATATATTACTTGGATAATATTTTTTACTTTATCATATGTACGTAGTATGACAAAGTATTGTAATCGTGTCGAAAAAAAAAATTGAGATTTTAGCGGAAATAGGTCTTTTTGGGCCCCCTGAACATTTTTGACCAAGGTACAAAAAAACGTCTGTGTGTGTGTGTACCCGTTTTTTGTGGCGACGATTCCGGAGAAACTAATGAAGGTATCGAGACGAAACTTCATATTTAGAAGTTTCGTGACTAAACTTAGAGCTGAAAGAAGTTTTGTCCAAAAGGGCCCAAAGGAACTCGAGGTTTACTCTTATAATTTTTCAACGATTTTGCAAATTAGCCGCCATTTCTGTAGTTTCGTCAAAATACTTAAATAATAAACTATAGTAGAGAAAATTTTGTATAATTTATGTCCATTCCATTTTTTGGAAAAAGAAAATTAAATCATAGTAAGCGGATGCCCCTTGAACTTCCAAATTGCCCCCCTGAACACGGCTGTATCGTATGATAAAGTCATGTGGCTGGCCACATCAGATTTTTTTAAGGAAAAGAGGGATGGTTTTGGTTTAGTTCGGGCGTGACAATTTTTCTTTTTTACTTTTAAACTTTTTGGTTGTTTTTTAAGTAATAATAATTTTTAAGTACATATACCACAAACGTACTTAAAGGTAATTATGTTCCCCTTAAATGTGTTCTGAGTAAAACGTTTCCAATGTTTATAATGTTTCAAATGCTTTGTAAAAATGTAACAAAACCATGTTTGCTTAGCAGTCCTTTTAGTCAACAAATATATTTGCCACAATTTGCCCAGAGGACGCGGTTGCGGTTTTTACAACGTCAAGTTGCAGGTGTATTGTTGTGTAGTTAACAGGAAACGACAGATTTGTGTAAACTAAACTATGTTCTGACCTTGTATGCAAAATCGGTACACGCGTAAGATCGCATTTTGCGGTTATGCAAACATTTGTTTCGGGAGGGGCCCTTTTTTGCAAAGGTTGATAAACCTGCATTGGTACAACATAAATATTTACCGATCTCATATCGACGTTCTATCATAATCGATACAGCATTCCCCATACATGTATGTATATACATGTTTTCAATTTAGTTGTACATATTAGCAAGTGTAGTACGTAGTATATATTTTAATTTGAACGTGAATACCAACCAGTTGTTATTGATTACAATACCTTCCTTATTTTGCGTGGTCTCTGAAATGGTTGAAAGTGACTTTCAATACATGCTTACAAACGATATTGTGGGTAATTGGAATTTATTCAGTTCAGCAGGTGATATTTGAAGGGCATACTTTTTTTCTCAATTGGATTCGTATTATTTATTTCGATTAGTTGCAAATTGGCAAATTTTGATAAACGTTGTGCCTTCACGAAATAGAAGAATTGCAGAAAGTTTACAATGTGTCAACGAGGTAATCAGAAAGTTTTGTTTTTTACCAGTGTCTTGTTTACTTTATGAAGAAATGACACTATTCTGTTACATTTGTCCCTCTCCAATTCAATTTCAAAATGACTCCCCACTACTACAAGAGAACACTAATCCAATAGTCCTCCCTTCTGTGGGGACCCATGAATGAGTCACCGCGGTAAAGAAGGATGTCTCTTCTTTATGGGGTGCAACGGATCCCCCAAGGACCGACCCTAAGGATAAGAACTCTTCAGAGTTCAATTTCAAGAATGGGGCTGCATTTCCATAGACACGACCATCCCCTTCGATCACAGCTGCATTTGATAGCAACCCTCCGGCATATCGGAACGGCTTTTTTTGCAACAGTTCTTTGCAACGTTTCCCAACATCCGTCGCCGCATTATCTCATTTTTACGGTAACGACACCTCGGTCTGCTCTCCTGTGACATTCGTAAACGGGCATTGTTAAGCGGATTTTTTTTTGCGCAATCACATCGCGAACGAGGCGTGCAGCCGTGCAGGTACTTTATAACAATTCTAACCTAGATTTGTTGCGACTTTAGTCGTGAACTGTAAACATAAAATATTACGGCACTGTTGTGTGTACAGTTAGTAGGTACGGAAGACAAAACGATTTTGTCGCTACAGTTGTGACGTTTTTTTTTTAGCAAATTACAGACAAATTCTTTCAAATTCTTTCTAGCTATTACAATTTTTAAAATAATTATTTCCTGCAGTCATTTGATCTGTATAACCAAAATGTTGTTTTTGTTGTTTAACTTCGGAACGCCCTGTGGAATAATTAACGACCTTGGACATGTTTTTACTTACTCAGGGTTTAAAGCCAAATTAATTATCAATTTAATGTTTTTTTTTGGTTTATTTTGATATGATGATTGCCGAAGAAGATACAGTTGTTTCGAATTAAACCTTGCACATTTAACTTTAAAAAATAACTGTGATTTATATATAACATGAGACGTTAGCGATATGATTAATAAAAGTGTAAAATAGGTTATAATTTATAATGATACAATTTATTTAACAAAACATTATGAAGTATGTAAAGTATGTAACATCAACAGCATTATGCATGTAAGTACATATGTATACAATTTATTTAACAAAACTATACCTAAACTGTTCCAAAAAACTGCCCACCTGACTAACTAATTAGTAATGCAATGTCATTTCCATATGTTAATTGTCGTAACATTATTTTGTTTCTACTTGCGGTATATGGTCTTTTAGGTAATTACCACAGCGCTTGTTAATTCTGACAATATTTTTTTACATCATGTTGAAAAACCGTCACCATCGGTCAACAAAATAGCTTAGTTATGGAAATTGGAAGTTCAGTTTACAAGATTTCAGTTAAAACATTATATCTTCTTTAAAAACGAACATATTGGATTGAAACAAATGCCCAAATGATGCTCAGTAACTTGACTTGGAATCTGAGTAGCAGAATATTTGACCAAGGACCGTAATTATTGTCACTCAGGGAGTTCCAAACTTGGACCACTAAAACATGATGGCATTTTATATTTTTATTTATATTTCTAACAATTTGGTTATAATTTGCTGATTTTTTTTCGGTTTTCGGTTTAGTTCCTGTTTGAAACCCTGCCCAAAATAACATAAATATCATACCAGTTGTCATTGACGTGTCATATTGCGGTTATGTTCTACTTTGGTCACCACATCCTTAATGAGTAACTAAAAAATTCTGCTGCGAAATAAAATAACTTATATAATATTTTTTGTCCCATTTTGGCACATAAACAGAGCAAACCATTCTACTTTTATGTCGTGTATGTGATGTTGTGAACAATCCAAATGAACCACTTTAAAACAAACATCTTTATTATGCCTCATAGGCACGCACCATAGATAAAACGGACACACGCGAACGCCCCATTAAAGCGCGCGGAACAACTCAGGTACTTCTTTGTCCGTGTAAATTTTGTTTTCATCGTCAATAGGTAATTCGGTCATCAGGTGAACAATACCCGCCTCTTGTTCTGCACATTATGCCTGCTTTGAATTCTAATAATGGATTTTTAACAGATCCTCAGTAAGTTCAGTAAGTTGTGTTATCTGTTTGTGATTCATATTTACGCGAATAATCCTTACTAGGAAACATCCATGAAATATCTATGCTAAAAGGTGACACATTACAAAAGTGTCGTCTATAAATTCTATGTAAAGACAGTAGTTTACACTTAGAATAGGTAGGTGTTTAAAGATGGTATTATAACTGATAATATACACCTGGTTTTCTATAGGTGACGATGTTTCTTGTATGGCTGACACGTGGAACATTATCCGGGGGTCTGATTCCGGGAGTGATCTGTCATTTGACTCTTTTTATCCGTCGATCCCAGCATGTCGATGTTCGTCACGTTTGTAGGTAATGAGATTTGATCGCGAAGCTGGTTGCCTCGTATAACGTTTGACCTTTGTCGTTCTTCCGTAACACTATGACGAATAATCTGCATGACAACGTTTTTGGGAGGATGTTTTTTAAAATACGCCGTGCGAAAGAAAACTTGTGGGGCTGTATGCATAATTACAACGTTAAAATTGTTATAGTAACAACTAGAGGTATGCATAGTTAACTGGCCTCTAGTGAGTACACAACTAAGGTGGTTTTGATACAAATTCAATAAAATGAAAAATGTTACATATAAAAGTATAAGATCACCAATTAGGACTTTGATTATAGGACCTTATTTTTAGATATATCTGATAACAATTCATTTTTGGCAAATCTCTTTTTATAGGCGACCAAGGACGAAAAGATAATAATGTTATTATAAGAAAAAACGGCTTGGATTTGCAATAATTATTCTTGCAGAATTCACCTTGGCACAATGCATGCGGCCTCTAAACAAGAGCAATAATAATTGCTTTAATTACGTTGCAATCTTGGTTATGTTTACAGATTTTACTAACAAAATTTTCCTGGAATAAAAATAGTATAAAATAAAAACACTCCACTCAATAATAAAGGATTATTTATGATGACTACTAAAATCGATAACTGTTTCCCCATCTATCGACTACCTGGTTGACGGGCATTAATAAACATTGTATAATTCTTCAGATTCTTTTCTTCAGTCACTCTGGATTCATGAAAACTGATGATATCGATAAGTCTGAAATGTTTTGTTTTTTTTTTTAAGTCGTGGAACTGATCTATTAATTATAATCTATGTGTGCATCAAATGCTGGCGATTTGGATAATGATTTGACCAAAAGTTGGTCCCAAACGGTACAACGGATCGGGCTGATACATATTTTATTTGCGTACATATTTAGAATTACCGGGGGACGAACTGGATTGCTTTTGGTGACAATCTGACAACCGGAAGTGGCAAGTGTTACATACGTCTTCTGAGGGATTCATCCAATTGAGATCAAATTCATACAAACTTATTACACAGTAAACAGCAGTACTGAACTTCGGTCATGGTTTAAACCAGTATTGAAAACCTAGTCCTCAGACGTCTTAACTTCCGAACCGTTCCAATTAGAAAAACACCATTATTCAATGGTTACCGACTGATAATAAAGTTTCTTGTCAGTTTGCTCTGTATCCTTGTACTCATTACCTCGTGGACGTAAAGCAGTATGAACGTACACGATAACGATTGTGGATTAAGGCTAGATAGAGATTTGGTGTTCGCCGTTTCAGCTATATCGCCTAGACCTGGATTGCCATAATCGGTAACGATGATACGTCCACCATCGCGCCATTCATAGGTATCAACAGCCGTACTTGCTGTCAAGCATTCCAGCAACTTCAATCGATTCGTACTGTACTGCTGAATGGCATCAACTTACAACGCATACCGTTAAGCAACGTTAACATTCTAGCAGTTGATTGGTGCTCTGCTACCCAACAAATTGACACTCAACCAAATATTGGAAATTGTTTTTGATAAAAACTGTATTAACGGGTTGCTGTATATACCCGAATGTTTCGGATTGTTGTTGATGCTTGCTGGTTGCATATTGCCTGGCACTAGTCAGCTGGTATAATGTCAACACTGCTTTACAAGATAGTGGTCGTCGACGCTGACGAAGAACCGATCAGGTGTAAAAGCGAACCACGACAATGGCAAATGAGTCACGACCGTCGTAATCGGCAACGGCAGCTCAGTTACTTGTTCATTAGGTGACCTTAAAAATTATTAGTGACGCAATACGACAACCATCTCTTCTCGCCTCTACGCCAGAGATTGCTCCCAGAGTATAGTAGAGTAGAAGTACGGTTTCTTTATTTTTTTTCCTCCGCTCGAGTGAGCATGATCTGTCCTTATTTGGGCTGTAGACGTAAAAACGCCCGGCGTGAATTAATGTGAGCCTAGACTACCTAGGCTCTGTTGGACCGAAGAATGTTTTGGTAAATTGGATTTCTGGTACATGATGAAAGTAAAGCCTTGTTTCGAGGTGACTGAATAGGCGCTACATCGGTGCTAACGTGACTAATTAGATTAGACTATTTAGATGCCGTTTTATGTACAACATCTCCAGGGTTACATGTTTAATTTAAACTAACTATGGTAGGTACCGATCGGCACTGAATACGCTTTAACCAAATGTGAGAAAAGGTTAATAAGGAATCTTTCTACATGCGAGGAAAGTACAAACTTTGCTCAGTAGACCTAAGAATAATAATGGACCTATTTTTCTTACTTTCTTACTAGGTCCCCTTGTTGGCCATTGTCAAAATTTTGGGAAATGTCTGTATGTATATGTGCATGTATATCTATGAACACGGTTGCGTCCATACGGTACAACAGATCGGGTAGAAATGTGGTAGACTTATTTAGAATTACCAGGGAAGGAAGCGAATTATTTTTGGTGGCGATTTTGACATAACTGATGTCAGCTCATTCTCCTTAAAATCAGTGGGAGGAATAGTATAGGGGCTATAAGCGGTCGTAGAATCATTAGAAGCCAAATGGGCAAATTTTGATAAACCTCAGTGTCTACGACATTTGGTTGGGGTTTGGGGTCCAGATTAGGCTGTGGCTTCACAGTTTTTTTTTTATTGTTAAATAATGATTACAATCTAGTCCTGAAACACTAATGAGCAATTTAACTTTGACTTATTTTACTACTTTAACTTATTCTAATAGGCACCCATTGATGTCTCTTAGTTGGTCCTGATGTACTGTTACACATTTTTCGTGCGCATTCAATAGCACCAACCGCTTTTTGGCACTTTCACAGTTAACTAGCACTGACTGTGCTTTTGTCACTAACGCAATTACAGTAACTCAAAGGACTTCGTTCTCTTGAGTCTTCTTATGGAACCAGTGCTGTCGAGGAGCTGAATAGCCTTAATATCCACGTGTTTATGAAGTCTTTGGTGGTGGCTTCTTGCAATTTTCAGGATTTCCCTGTCTACCATCTCCATTTCGAGGTCCTTATTAAGATCGTCTTTCCTAATATACCAAGGAACATTAACAATACTTCTTAGTACATACTTTGTTTTGGCCTGGATAATTTTTATATTAGGTAGTTATTTGGTGCAGGCTGCAGCCCCTGGGTTGAGCACCGCACATACATCGTGGTTTCAGTATTTGCTGATAGGTACAACAGGATTTTTTATGTGGTGACAGGATAGAGTTTCTTCCAAGGAGCCAATACGGCTTTCTATAACGAAATACGAATTCATCTCTTTTGACACGAGCTTTTCAGCGGAACTTTGCGTCAAATGTAATGCCATATATTTATATTCACGAAATTGAAGAATTGCAGAAGGTGTAGACTCTTCAACGAGTCAAAGCAAGGCTCTTAAGTGAGCCATTGAGCAGTAGAAGCATTTAATAAGCATGATACTTGAGGACGCCTTGATAGACACAAATGTGTGCGAATCTCGTTTCCATAAATACCCTCATGGCGCGTCTCGAAAATCCAACCAAGAAGCAACGAGAAGAGAACCCCCATAAGATCTAATCTTGGACATGCGACGCTTGCCTGGACGTAATATATTATTTATCAAATACGCGAGCAGACTCATCTCCTCTGCGTCTACGTGCGAGGAGTACCCGGGTCGCTCGCCATTTTGCGGTTTTTAGATGGGAAGGGCAGAGGTCAATAACCTCCCTGCCAGATGAACAGAGAGGCGAGATGAGAGGACGACTGGTGGTCGATATTCGGATGCAGTTGCGGAATATTGCAAACGCACCATTGACGGCCGTTCTAGCAGCCACAGGCGCCTCCATTTCTCCATGCGAAAATCTGCCCAGCAGGCTGAGACTCTGCGCGAAAGTGAAACTGTCTGGCATCAGTTGTTCGATCGTTGTCTGGTGCGGCACGTGCCCGAAGAGAATGGGATCTACATTGGTGGATTTTACATGCAGGCATTTAAAATTTTAACTCGAAAAGGAATATAGGAAGAACTTCAACGATTTTGGTTTTTCGAAAAACGGGTTTATCGGAAATGGGATTCCTGGGGCAATTTTCCATTCTAGAGAAAATCGTGTTTGAAATGTATCGAAAATTCTCGACTAGCAAAAATATTGTTAAAAGAATTTTCTCTGCAAATTCTGTCTAGTACCCTTACTTGCTGACTAGCAGAAGGCGTACAATACACGAGTACAATCGACTTTCTTTTTTATTGGTATTTCAGCCAAAATACGCGATTTAGGGTCTCCTGAACCCATTGCAATTGTTTCTGGAAATTTTGTATGTCTGAAGATAGCACCAGGCCAAACGGTGCAACGGATCGGGCTAAATTTTGGTACACGTATTTAGAATTACGAGGGGACGAACTGGATTTATATAGGAAATAATCCAGTTTGTCCTCTGGTAAGTCTAAAACGTACACCAAATTTCAGCTCAATCCGTTGTATCGTTTGGGCGCTATTGTTTTTACACATACATATACTACAAACCACGAGAGCTGCAAATGACTAATCGCTTACAAGGTTACGAAACAAATATACAAAAATATACAAAAAGAAGGCTGTTGTGCATTCTAACACACGTGATCGGTCAAACAAGATCTGTCGCGTACGTCATAAATAGCAGCAGAAATCGCATATCCTGGCAAGGCTATTTTTAAATTAATATTGTTTAAGGTATTTTTTTAAATAGTTCCGGTCATTCTTTTTCTTGAAAAATTTGGTACCAATCGAGAGCCAAGACTTACAAAAAGCGCCAAACTAAGATTGGTAACTGGTAAGTACGAAGGTAACTGCTAATTTGCTTCATTGTCTGTCGTAATAGTAGGCGATAGCACAGCGATAGTGTAAACGCGCGCTAGGCGCTTGTCATGTGAACGTACCCTTTTACTCAACTATTCATATTTAAAACCGCGACAACCCTAAGATATGCCAACTTTTGCAAAGGCAACCCTACACCACGATGTTCGCAACAAAGCAACCTACATTTTGGTATACAATTGATGAGAAAAAGCGATGAGGGTAAATTACTAGTACCAATTTACCTTAAATAATTTGTAATTAAAAATAGCCTCGCCAGGATATGGGGCGGCAACCCTAGCACATTGTGTTCATTTATACCTTACATTGTATGAAATATAGATTTGATTAGGTAAAAGGATGAGGGAAGGTCGATCTAGATCGGGATCTTAGACTATTCCAGAAATCATTGAAATATATTCAAAGAGCCTCAAAATGCGTATTTTCGATGAGATACCCATTTTTTCCCTTGATTACAATGCTTTCCTTTTAGGATACTAGTCGGAAAGTAAAAAAAAAGAAATTTTTGATTACTTATCCAATTAAGAAGGTATGCCGTATCAAATTAATTTTAATCAGAATTCTGTGGTCCTTGAGCGTGTATATGTGTACACATACATACGTACAAACGTTTATTGACAACGCCGTTTCAGGCAATAAGAGTAAATAACGCGCGAATGACACTTGGCCCCATAAACCATAGCACGATTTAAACTTACAACTGGGATTTTATTGGCCGTAAAGGCCGCTTCCAACGGCAGTAAATATTGAATTAAAATTACGATTATGATTAAATCGTTTTGTGGGGCGATATCGCGCCTGATTCTAAGCAGCATTCCTAACCAGGCATGGCCGGCGATTATTTTTCAACCGTCCAGAAACTCGAGGGCGACCTAATTAACTGAGCAATCTCTACCAATGATCAAGCAAATGATTTAATTAATTATCTAAGAAGATAATACCAGCTACAAATGTGTTGATTGAAAGGTTCAGCTGTGTGAAGTTAGCAACAAAAGCCAGCAACAAAATTTTTTTTCATCCGATTGCAATGAACTATACACCGTTGGAAAACCCATGACGAGCTGAGTCTACCATAGTTATTGCAACGAGATCAATTAATAACTACTACCTAAAAAATTAAAAAGAAAGTCAAAATTTCAATGAATTTCCATATCTTTAGAACCGCATATCTTCGCCAATACTTCATTATACTTATTAAGTGTAACACCAATCGAAAGCGCAATCTTCGGTTATACTACCATAGTTATTGCAACCCAAAATTTTGCTGATTAGTGCCTCAAATAAATTAATCAAATATGAGTATTTTTAACATCCGGGTACCATATGTAGTCCCACCTAAATTAAGTTAAACAAACGTATTCGCTTTGTGTGATCATATCGATAAATACATCAAAAGACAGCTGAGACCTGCCTTTACCCATCATAGTTAGTGCAGAACAAAATTATAATAATTAGCGGGTGAAATAAATTAGTGAATTCCGGACACTTTTTCCATCGGCTGTTGGTCGACGGCGAACAGCGCTATGTAAATCCTTTTGTGCAAACTTTTTGCAAGATTAAATCTTATCGATATATACATCAAATGATAGCTGAGACTTCCACCTACCTGCCATAGTTATTGCAACGCAAATTTTTAACAATTAGTGGATGAAATGAATTAATGAATTTCAGTCACTTTTTCCATCGGCTATTGGTCGACGGCGAACAGCGCTATGTAAATCCTTTTGTGCAAACTTTTTGCAAGATTAAATCTTATCAATATATACATCAAAAGATAGCTGAAACTTCCACCTACCTACCATAGTTATTGCAACGCAAATTTTTAATAATTAGTGGGTGAAATAAATTAATGAATTCAAGGCACTTTTTCCATCGGCTATTGGTCGACGGCGAGCAGTACTATGTAAATCCTTTTGTGCAAACTTTTTGCAAGATTAAATCTTATCGATATATACATCAAAAGATAGCAGAGACTTCCACCTACCTGCCATAGTTATTGCAACGCAAATTTTTAACAATTGGTGGGTGAAATAAATTAATGAATTCCAGGCACTTTTTTTATCGGTAATTGGTCGACGGGGACGAAAAATATCAATTTTCTCAGGATGCGCTGGCTAATGCGTGATTCCCGTCACGGCAGAGTCGGTTCGAGTCGTGACAATGTTTTTTTTTGTTTCAATTATTAAAATGAAAATTGCATTTCTAAATTTCGCCTTAAGCTTTTGTTATCGAAATCTTGGATGACATATTGATATTATTGATACACTTTTTTGTTATATACACGTCTCCTCTTTCATATCTTGTTTTAGATAAATTTATGTAAACATTTTTTTAAGTTCTCCTGTCAATCTTCCACCATTTACGCTACTCGATTTATAGTACTGTTTACTGTCGTCCAATAGCTGATCAAAAAAGTGCCTGGAATTCATCAATTTATTTCACCCACTAAATTGTTAAAAAATTGCCCTGCCATAACTACCGTAGGTAGATGAAAGTTTCAGCTATCTCGTGATTTAGATAGCACCGTTGGCCGTCGCCATATAGCCGAATTGGCTATAGGAATTCATTAATTTATTTCACCCACTAATTGTTATAAATTTGCCCTGCAATAACTATGGTAGGTAGATGGAAGTCTCAGCTATCTTTTGATGTATATATCGATAAGATTTGATTTTGCAAAAAGTTTGCACAAAAGGATTTACATAGCGCTGTTCGCCGTCGACCAATAGCCGATGGAAAAACTGACCGGAATTCATTAATTCATTTCATCCACTAATTGTTAAAAATTTGCGTTGCAATAACTATGGTGGGTAGATGGAAGTCTCAGCTATCTTTTGATGTATATATCGATACGATTTGATTTTGCAAAAAGTTTGCACAAAAGGATTTACATAGCACTGTTCGCCGTCGACCAATAGCCGATGGAAAAACTGACCGGAATGCATTAATTCATTTCATCCACTAATTGTTAAAAATTTGCGTTGCAATAACTATGGTAGGTAGGTGGAAGTCTCAGCTATCTTTTGATGTATATATCGATAAGATTTAATCTTGCAAAAAGTTTGCCCAAAAGGATTTACATAGTACTGTTCGCCGTCGACCAATACCCGATGGAAAAAGTGCCTTGAATTCATTAATTTATTTCACCCACTAATTATTAAAAATTTGCGTTGCAATAACTATGGTAGGTAGGTGGAAGTTTCAGCTATCTTTTGATGTATATATCGATAAGATTTAATCTTGCAAAAAGTTTGCACAAAATGATTTACATAGCGCTGTTCGCCGTCGACCAATAGCCGATGGAAAAAGTGTCTGGAATTCACTAATTTATTTCACCCGCTAATTGTTAAAAATTTGCGTTGCAATAACTATGGTAGGTAGGTGGAAGTCTCAGCTATCTTTTGATGTATATATCGATAAGATTTAATCTTGCAAAAAGTTTGCACAAAAGGATTTACATAGCGCTGTTCGCCGTCGACCAACAGCCGATGGCAAAAGTGTCTGGAATTCACTAATTTATTTCACCCGCTAATTGTTATAATTTTGTTCTGCAATAACTATGATGGGTAAAGGCAGGTCTCAGCTGTCTTTTGATGTATTTATCGATATGATCACACAAAGCGAATACGTTTGTTTAACTTAATTTAGGTGGGACTACATATGGTACCCGGAAGTTAAAAATACTCATATTTGATTAATTTATTTGAGGCACTAATCAGCAAAATTTTGGGTTGCAATAACTATGGTAGTATAACCGAAGATTGCGCTTTCAATTGGTGTTACACTTAATAAGTATAATGAAGTATTGGCGAAGATATGCGGTTCTAAAGATATGGAAATTCATTGAAATTTTGACTTTCTTTTTAATTTTTTAGGTAGTAGTTATTAATTGATCTCGTTGCAATAACTATGGTAGACTCAGCTCGTCATGGGCTTTCCAACGGTGTATAGTTCATTGCAATCGGATGAAAAAAAATTTTGTTGCTGGCTTTTGTTGCTAACTTCACACAGCTGAAAGGTTCATCGATATTATGACGTTTTTTTTGTTTAGAAGTTTAAAGCATGAACAAGATTTATGTCGAATTATGAGAATTATGCAGGATTACGTAGCAACATATGAGCTAAATTAGAATAAAATATAATTAATTACTTATCGTTCGAGACCTATTATGTCATCGCTTCCCATTCATATAGAAATGCATAATCCATTAAAAACTTTTGTGCGGCCTTATTTCGAAACCTCGATGAGGTAAACAGACCAAAAATATGTTATTTTTTAATTTGTAGGTGTCAGACAAAATCCGTTGTACTTGTTCATCTTGTAAAACTTTCGAAATGTCCCGTACCACCTTCTTTCTCGTGATGGCGGAATTAATAATCCTCTATTATCATGACCACGCAAATTTGCAAAAGCGTAGGCTTTGAAACCCGTTATATCTATTAGCATACTTTGCAAAAATAGCTAGCCCGCACGCCAATCGGAAGAATATCAAATAAACAATTTGGCGTATTTATGATAAAATGTTTTACAAGTACGCACATTGTTTGATTATTGTGGAACGTAATTTATGTGTGTTTGGTCCTTATGTACGTCTGCGGTATTTTTAACGGTCTTAATCAAAAGTACATATCTGTGGTGGCCCCTCACCCAACTGCCCGACTACCTCGTTGACACATAGAAGCGTTAAAACGTTTGCAGTTCTTCAAAGTTGTCGATCCCAACCTAATGTTAGTGGCCTCCGACGCGACGTTTATCACTATTTGCAAATTCACAACCATAGCTAATAAGGCTGCGGCTACTGCCAGACTGCTTCTATGAACCGTTCATCCCGTTGGTCTATAAATTGCATATTTAAAATTAATTGAGGATGAGTTTGGGCAAAATCCGTTGAATCTCTAAGAAATTGCATGTAACATTTACAACTTCTGGTTGTCAGATTCTCGCTGAAAACAATCCAGTTCCTCCTCTGGTAGTGCTAAATATGTATGGCAAGTTTTTGCCAGATCAGTTGTACCGTTTGGGCGCATGTTCATAGACACATACATACATACAGACATTTTCAAAAAATCATTGCATTCGATTCAGGGGACTTTTCTTAAAGAGATATTATATTCGCCAGCCTAATATTGCGAAAATGTTTTTCATTTCAAAGTTTTATTTGTTCTATCTGATTCACACAAACTTTTATCGTGTTCACAGTACACTTAAGGACCGACGCCAAAGTATGTAAAACGTTATCATTGTACGAAACTATGTAATGATTTATTTTTGTTGATAACGGCGAATCGACGAGTCTTGTGCAAATATTTGCACTGTATTCTCGTAAGTAATTACGTTTGTTTAAATTTATAGCGAATTATTGGTAAAAGGTTTATAATTATCGTTGTTTTGCGTAGAAATTCTATAAACTCCCTTTGTTCCTGTGATACTTATCTATTCGGAGATTTTCCTAATTCTACGGATTAATCGTAATAAGATTTAATAATTAGTGTCGAAAGGTTTTGAATAAGGTCTAAGATTACAAAATTTCCGAATAGTATGTAGGTACAATATAAGGAAAGGTCCTTATATTGTACTATTCG
This sequence comes from Aphodius granarius, assembly GCA_963971325.1. NCBI lineage: Eukaryota > Metazoa > Arthropoda > Insecta > Coleoptera > Scarabaeidae > Aphodius > Aphodius granarius. The sequence continues at coordinate 15,095,560 of OZ020226.1, forward strand.
GAAAGTAAAAAAACGTTTGTGCTGTTATGTTGTCGAAAAACATTTACTCTATGATAGCTATAAGCAGCGTAAACAAATATTTAGTATTGCTAAGTGAATATAAATTATTTTCTTCTATTTTAGTAAATTTGCCCACTCATCAGTTAATAAGTAATAACATTATTAAATGATTTATGAAAAAATAATTATTATTGCTGTGAATTTTGTTTATGCTAATCGATTCTTCTGTTTGTTACAGTGTTGAGCCAAGCACAGAGGACATTCGCAAAATGTCTTCAAGGATTCACATTTGAGTGCATAGGGAGCACACAGACTGACGATGAAAGGGTCATATGTAAGTCTTTGGAGGAATTTAGCAAACTTATCAGCGCCATTGAGGATGAACGTGATAGAATGGTAAGATTCACTTAACTTAGAAGTTTACCCTCAATTAATCCGAAGTGCCGCTGGTTAGGCGCTGATGCCGATAAAATTAGAACAAAAACTTTTTTTGCAAGTAGAACTTTTTCAAGCTTACGCTAGATGGCGGATTAGTATTTAACACATTCAAAGATTGATCTCAAATAACTTTTTTAATCCCTAATGGATTTTGATGATTCTTAACACTATTTAAATATAATAAAGCTGATAATCTTATATCAAGAAACATTACACAATAGAGAAATAAAAAGCGAAAAACCATGACCAAGATTTTCGAAAGGTCGACGAGTCGATAATGTCGTGAAATGCGACGGATGCTATCAGCAAATGTCAACAGAACGCACCCAGATGGGGTCGTCTTCCTCGATTTATGGATGCCTCGTGTCGCAAGGTAATAGGTTAGGTACCTTTACGATCAAGCAGACGACGAGATCTAGTTGGCCAACGCCAACGGGTAGGAAATTGAAAACGTGAAAGTAAAGCGCGGATATAGAAATCACTCTCTGCTTTTAGCTCGTTGATTTCGCTACAGTGTGAGCGCGACAAATCGAAAAACGCGAAAGGAAATCCCGCTCATGAGGAATATTGCGCAAGCTTTTTTTTCTCTCGCGGTGTTGATGAAGATGAATTTCTGCGAGACCATTTGATAGAATTGGGGACATGTTTGCTAAATTGTTTATACCTATAGGCAAAGAGTTGGTTGAGTGAAAATGAGAAAGCTCAAAGAAGTTGACTGATTAGGTAGCTATGTCAATCAGTACAAGTTATCTAAAAACATTTATTTGAAGATATGATGTTTAGTGCCCATTTGCAATTATCCGATCTTTTACCGTCGATTACGATCATACTGTTCTTCTTGCGTATCTAGCAGGAAAGCTAAAATATTCTTTTATTTGCATTACGAAAGAAATATAATAAATTTCAGGTCAGTCTTTCAGTATTATATCATATCATGTACCTGCCGATTTCATAATTTATTCATAATTAATAATTAAAAAATAATTGGACAGTTACGCTGACAGCCTCAACTTTATTATGGGCGTTAAAAATAAGCATCTAAAAATAAATTTTGATGATAAATTTGAATACCAAAACCAGTACTTGTGTGGTGTAAAGTATAGGTTATTTGTTTTTTCTTCCATGTTTGGCTTTTTAAAATAGTCTGGTGTAAGCTAAAGACCAGACGATAAGAACTTGTTAACTTGTGTAACCCTGAGGAATGTGGAACAGACTAACAAACTTAAAATCGTTCAAATCCGTCGGAATCTGTGTTAGAATTTTATCTGCTCAATGTCCACATTGAAGAAAAACACACTTCCTGTACGCATGGACGATCTGTTTGTTTTCTTTCTGAGTGCGTTTACAATTCGACATTGTAAGCAGGCCATCTCCAGACATACAGAAGATATACAGACAGACGTCTCGTCACCATGCAATGAGGAACTGATAGAACCCGGGGCCATCTGGCATCACATCACTTTATATAAAAAAGACGCCTTTTGTGCTTTCAGATGCAACGCAACTTGTCATATGGCTAATGCATGCCCGGCCTCATGGTTTAATCAGTGAAAATAGACAGCGGAACGCATTGTATTGTCTAGGCGATCGAATAAAAATCAAAATTCCTAAACAATAAGCAGCTTTCACATACAGTCATTCGATATTAAATAGGAGTTTTCGAATAGACTGTCTATGTGGCTTTCAAGTGCATGACTCAGTTACGAGTATGTTGTTTTCAAGATAAGCACAGAGAGAGCAGAAATGTAAAATCAAAAGCATGTATTTCTTTCCACATACGAGTATTTGTACGAAGAGGCTGAAAGAAATATTTTATTTGAAATATTTCTGTAAAAAGGATAGTTTTCACTGAAGAAAACGATTCTTTTACAAAAGCTTATTTTAAAAGTTGTATTATCTAGGAAGATTTTTTGTATAATTATTTGCAAGATTAATCAAAATCCACCAAAGATGAGAAAAGTTATTGCACATCAAATTTATTTTTAGCTGGGGAAATTTTGTATCGTCTCTATTGATAATGTTGGCTTTTCAAACCTAAGCAACGCTGTTCTCTGGCTAATTTCCTGTCTGCATAAAAATAAACGCGGATCTAACGTTAAACAAACTTTGATGGACCTATTTTGGACGGTTTTGTTTACCTTACCGGTCCGAACTACATAATTGTGTTTATGGTAACGTAATGGTGGGAAATTGGAATTCCGATCTATCTGTCATCTCGCGGCCGAAGTTTTTGTTTCGTCGCTGCTAATTGATGTTTACTTTATCACTGTGTATCAGGAAATATGCCAATACCGTTCCATGTAACTGCTTTGCATCTGCAATAGCCGCAAATATTTCGATAACGGTTTTGCATATTTATTTACTTCGTGATTGAACATCGGGTTCGTGATTATATCATTCCGGATATGATAAATGTGCTTAAATATTGTTTTATTTATATTTGACTTGTTTACATATTCTTAAAGATTTTCTACATATTAAATCAATTATTATTATTCTTATTAATTCTTAAATATGAAGTTTATTTATTTTATATATTTTTTTCAGCTTGAAAACGCGTACAGTCTGGTGGTTATGCCATTGGAAGATTTCAGGAAGAAGCACATAGGTGGAGTGAAAACGGGTAAAAAGAAGTTCGATAAGCAGACAGCAAAGTTCTGCCAATGTCAGGAGAGGTACTTGAATTTGACCAATAAGAAGCAGAACAATGTACTCCTCGAGGTAAGGATTTTTTCCAAACGCTTTACCATAGACCTTAGGAAAATTGATTAATTCTTCGTGTCCACTAGCAAGATTAAATAACTAGCTTCAGGTGAATTAAAAGGTTAAATTCACTGAAAGCGTTCATCCAGAGTATGTAGGGCGTACAATAATTGTCTGTAATTGAGTGCAGGATATGGATATTTTGATCTGATCTCTGTTACACCGTTGACTTCATTCTTGTGCACTGTAATAGCTTAATTGCAAATTTATTTGTTGTTTATGTATTTTGTTAGTTATTGGTTATTTCATAGCTTCTTTTCCGGAAATGACATTCAGTGGATTCAAAACCTTAACCAGAAATGTTCTAGCCTTGAGAATAATAAATGATTTAAGTAAAAAATTGATTGGTATTTCAATCAATTCCAAGTGTATACCTAACAAAAAATAATTTCTCACCGTTAGGTTTGGTCGGTGTTAATTAGTTGTTAATTGATTAATTAATCGAAGTAATGCATTTCGAATGGTTTCCTTCTCTTTTTGTGGACCGATAAATTACCATCACTGCGCAGCAAAACTTGATAAGGAACGCCATCTGTCGACTAGTGAGTGGAACTACATTCCTGTCCTGAAGATGTCGCGTTTCTTGCTTCTACAAGCTGTATTAAAACTACCCTCCCCAGCCAAAAATTCGTTAAATATTTTGGTAACCTTATATGAGTAACTTCTTTTGAAAAGTTCAGTTTGATGAGACGGAGGTGTTAAAACTCCCTCTAAATCTGGTATTTAGGGTGTGTACATGTATCTATGAGCTCTTCTGCCTCTTCTTGGTTGTACTGCATGACGAACAAAAATGCTGGTGGGAAACAGTTTAAATAAGTAGCAATGCGAATGCTACTTATGATGTCAATAAATTGTTTGTTGGAACCAGAAAACTTTTGAAAACAAATCCGTTACGAGTTTCGCAGTTGCTTACCGCCCACAGCCGCCTCCACCAACCCCGCATAAATCGATCGGGGACCCTACCCCAAAATCTATTTTAAGCCTCGCGGATTTTTTGCAGTCATCCCTCGATCTCGTCTCGGCGTCCCAGCGGTGACGTATTCGTGAATGGTCCACGGTGACGTCACGCCGACCCGCTATTGATCAGTGACGTCACCGCGTGGCGCCTCGGCGCCCGCGCACGGCGTCGCTTCACCTCGTTTCAACGGCGGCTTAATTGACGTTTTTATGTGGGACAAGGCATTCAAATCGACAACTGTTGGCAGTTTGCGGATTTTGCACGAATCGAACGCGGTTTTCGTTATTTTTTTGGTGTAGTGTAGTCGTGGTGGTGGCTGACGGGTTGCGGGGGCGAAATTGTGTCAGTTTGTCAAGGTGTCAAAGTGGTACGGAGGCCAGAAGAACCACTCTTAGAATGTGTACGTATTTTTCTTTTGGTATTAGACGATTATGTTATTTGGTTTTGGTTCAGAATCTCTAGCTTGTTCTTAGTTCCACTTAAGAAATATTCACAAATAAATTTCATGATGTCTAAATCTCTGTGGAACGAAAAGAAAAATGTTGACGTTATATGACAGTGACTTGAATGGTTTGCCTCTTGTGTGAATGGCATGTGCCATGTTCACTGGTTATATTCTGGTATCAGATAATGCCCTGAATATATGAATAGCCGAGTTGCGACTCCCAAACAATGAAGTGTTTGTTTCGCCTGGTACACTGATAAACCCAGACCTGTTATTGTTGTCAAGAGGTTTTAATATAGGATTCGGACGCAGCACAGCATGCGTTATAAAATATTATATTATTGATAATGAGGTATTGTGTAATCGGTAATGAGACGTTTACTCATAGTGGAAAATGTCCGTGTTATTGTTTTTCTTGTTAGAAACATTTTCATTATTACCTTTTACCGATGTATGATAAATTTATGATGGAGCACCCATATTATCTAATGTTTAAGTAGTTAGTATTAAATAGTAGTTAAATAGTCGAATGATTCAGTTCTCAAGATGTTTGGCCAAAATAATCGATCATTACTCGATTCTAAGAATCAATACCTTTGCCTTCATAAATTGTCCCCTTCACTTTATATTGTTTTGAGTGACACTTACGGTGGTTTCAACCGCTACTTTTGACTTTATATTTTTTATTACAGTTTTCGCAATAATATTGTTAGTTTCATTAAGATTACATAATTATTTTGAAAGGTACAAACTCAAATGTTTGTCATAAATTTGCCTTCATAAATAGTCCCCTTGACGTTATATTGTTTTGAGTGACACTTGCGGTGGTTTCAACTACTAATCTTAACTTTATATTGTTTAGTAGACTCTTGGCAATAATTCTGGTTAGCTTCATTAGGATTGGATAATTAGTTTTGAAGTTTTGAACTTTTGAAAAATGTTTGTCAATATCGTAGTCTTCATAAATTGTTTCCTGTACTTTATGTTGCTTGACCTGACATTTGTGTTGGTTTCACCCACTACTCTTGATTTTGAATTGTTCATTAGACTCTTGGTAATAATTATTATTGGTTTCATAAAGATTGCATAATTATTTTGAAAGTTATGAACGTCTGAAGAATGTTTGTCAATATCTTCGTTTTCATAATTGTCCCCTTGACTTTATATTGTTTTGAGTGACGCTTTTGGTGGTTTCAACCAATTGTTGTCCACCGAGATGGAAGTTTTATAAAAATGTAATATCATTTCTTGAAGGCCGATGCTTCGGTGGATATGGCGGAGCGCCACTTCTACAACGCGAGCATGGAATACGTCTATCTCATCCAGGAGGTGCACGAGCGTAAGAAGTTCGAGTTCGTCGAGACGCTGCTGGGTTTCATGTTCAGCTGGCTGACGTTCTACCATCAGGGTTACGAGGTGGCGAAAGACTTCCGACCGTACATGGTCGACCTGCAATGCAAAATCCAGAAGACACGCGATAACTTTGAGGACTACAGCAGCAAACTGAAGAAGCGGATGGCCGAGGTGCAGAAGCAGTCGCAGGACGAACCCCTGCGCAGCACTAAGGGCCGAAAAGAGGGCTACCTCTTCCTACTCGAGAAAAGTACGTCGTTTTCCTTTTTGGTCGGTTCGGTGGTTACTAAGTTTATAATTTTTTAGAAGCGTTTGGGACAGCTTGGACCAAACACTATTGCACATACGATAAGGAGAATAAGAGGTTTACGATGTTACCGTACAATCAACTTACTTCCAAGGGAGTGAGTTGAGAATGAAGGAATTTCAATTTCCAAACAGAAATGACGTGTGATTTTTAGGTGCCACAGCAAGAGGAACTAATTCTGGCTTCGTGCGTTAGAAGGATGTCTGATTCGATAGAGAAACGATTTTGTTTTGACCTCCAGGTCGACTCGAAACCCGGTTGCATCTACACCTTCCAGGCACAGTCAGAAACAGACCGGAAATCATGGATGGACATTATGGACGGAAAAGAACCGGTGCGTTGTTACTATTACAACATTTAACTGTTGCAACCTTTATATTTACTTATTAACCTTAAAATGTTGCAGACCTATACAGTTGCCGGAAAACCGCAAAACGCCGAGGAACGCGTTCTGGACGAAGTCGGCATTAACTTCGTGAAGCGATGTATAGACGCTTTGGAGAAGAGGGGTTTGGAGGAACAGGGTATTTATAGGATAGTTGGGGTGACATCCAAGGTCACAAAACTGCTAAATCTCGGCTTGGATCGAAGGAAATTTGAGAAATTGGTGAACATGGACGATGCGCAGGAATGGGAAACGAAAACAATCACCAGCGCATTGAAGAGTTACCTCAGGAACCTTCCGGAGCCGTTGATGACCTTCCGGTACCATAACGGCTTCATAGCCGCTGTCAGTAAGTACCAATACAAGTAAAACTTGAGCTTTTTTGTTATGGACTCTGTGCCACGTGCTGTATTGTACACCGTTCTGAAGGTTCCCCCCCTCCACTTCGGCACGTCGTGTGGCTTGGCACATGGCACAAAGTTGATAATAAAAGAAACAGAACCGAAATAAAATTGTCAATATTTTCCTAGAAAACGAAACAAGACAAATGAGGATCAATGATGTGCACGAGCTAGTTTATAGGATACCAAAAGTGAACTTTGAAGTCTTAAAGATTCTAATAAAGCACTTAAACAGGTACGCTCACAATCCCTCATTAAAAAATAAACCCACCATCAACATTTTCTTTCTAACCTTGAAACAGGGTAGCGGCAAAGAGTGATAAAAATCTGATGACGGTCAGCAATTTGGGTGTTTGTTTCGGCCCGACTCTGCTCCGACCAGAGGAAGAGACCGTCGCATCCATAACAGAACTGAAATTCTACAATATCGTGGTGGAGATTCTCATCGAGAATTACGAGAAGATATTTAATACTGAGCCTGAGATGCCCGCCGAGAAGCACTCCCCTATGCACGGCAATAACACTAACCATGTTTCCAACAATTACATTAGTAATGACAGCGCGGAGTACATCCCCGTTAAGGGCGGATACCAATCGGCGTACAATCCCAGCTCGAGAAGTTACAGTCAGCCGTACACTTGCACTATCGGGATGTACGGCGAGCAGATCGGCCCCCCTATCTCTTCCAGTATGTGCAACGTGCACGAGTCGGGGCAGGCGAATTGGACGTACGCCCGAGCGGAAAGGGCACCCCCCAACAACCATCATAACGTCCAGCATCAGTTGTGGAAGTTGCAGAAGTACGGGAATAATGCGTCGTCACAGTCGGACAGTAACATTTCGGGCGTTCCCACTGGTGTTAGTCCTACAAATTTTCGAATGCTGGGTGAGTGTGATTTCCCTTTTAGTATAATAAGATCTTCCGAATGCGCCATGATAACAATCTTAAGTAATTTTAGTATATTGGGATAAGGGTACCATCTAATACTACACTAAAATTTCATAAGAAAGAAAACGGAGCATCGCCGTGCCCTGTAACGGCTCGTTATGTGAACCCCGGATATTTTTTATTGAGTTCCCTCCAGTTTTTACCACGAACTGAATGTATTTTAGTTATCATATTTTTATGTTTTTTGCTAAAATTTTCGTATTTTCCGAGACCGCACCGAAATTTTGACCATGGAATGAATATATTTTGGTTCCGATATCTTGACGTTTTCCCATAAAATTCTGCACATTCTGCATTATCCGAGAAGATACAACGGCGTCAAACATAACTTAACATAACTATTTATAATTTATAAACAATATTTCCATAAATATTTAGATACGAACAGTGCAAGCAGTTCAAACGAGTCGGTATCGTCAAATTCACGGGATAGTGGGAACAACATGTACAGCAACCTGTCACCGGAGAAGATGAAACGGACCAACATCGGAATGCCGTACCCGAAGAGTTACAAGGCGCAAGGTGCAGTGTAAGTACTAAATGTTGCATAGATTAGATGTCATATCGGTGTGCCTATAACATATTCTTGACGCTGATGCTCTTTTCTCCACTCCTCTCGTTGACTTGACCTGACTGTCTTTACTAACACTGACTAATGTTTACTCCAAAAGTCTACATAACCTCCAGGGATGGCGAGGCGGTGCGCCCGGTACAGCTAGTGGTAGGTCTAGCCCCTCGCAGCTACTTGTTCGGTAAGGGCCTCTTTCCTTATTTCCGCTTCCTGTTAATAATTTTTTACTCTTTCGCATTAACAGTTTTTGTGTGGATGAGAAATGTGCTTTTTATGTAGTGGTAGTGTTGTCGTTGGTTGTTGTGATGTTATACATTTCTATAGACATCTGTCAGAATGATTATGACTTTATGGGAATCGATAAATTGTGAAATTTGTTGTTTTGTTTGCAGCCGTGTTAGAACATTGTATGCGTGCCTCGGTGAGAATGAAGGGGAATTGTCTTTTGAGCCTAACCAAATCATTACCAATGGTGAGTAATCTCTGCCTGTGTGTCCTCTAAGCGATCTAAACTCTATTACCGCAATACACGAATACAAATGCTACTTTTATTGGTGTGTTTGTAGTAAAACAGTCTCAGGAACCGGGTTGGCTGGAGGGTACATTAAATGGAAAGACGGGCCTAATACCGGAGAACTATGTGGAGATGCTACCATGACAGGCAGGGCCGCTTACAAAACTGTCGAGTTCGCTGCGGCACAACATAACCAAGGCGCTGCATATCAGCACCGAGTCGCCGTCGACACCAAAGCACCGCACAAGGCAGCAACGTCAGAGTATAGGCAGCACGCGAAGCTTTCTGCCGAGGCAGGTCTCCGTCGAGCGGAAGAATTCCACTTGAAGTGATCGTATGACAATTTATTTATTGTACGAATAGTGTAGTAGTGGGGATGATTGTACAGTATTCCTGTAATTATGTATTTTAAGAGAGAGATTATTGTATATTGAAATGTATAAATTAGATATTCGAATGTATTAAAACCAAATTGTATTTATTTTTTAGTGCGCGCGGACCGGCGGCGCATTTTTAAATCAAACGGCAATAATGTTTTGTCTAGGTATAGGATTTTTGTGAATGAGGTATACAGTGGAAGGTAAGTTTATCCGCATTTCTTTCTTTGAAATCACTAACCAAAGATTGAGACCAGGTATATTATTGGTCAAAAAATCAATTTTAAATCAATTACGCACAAACCTATATACATTCCGAAACCATATTTTGTGTATAGTTAATTTTATATGTGTACAATACAAAATAATGGTCATTGCAAAGTACAAAAGAAAAATTTCTTGCGCTGGTCCGCGGCACATATATATGTAACGTTTATAGTAATATATTTATGTATATATACACTTTACTGTGATAGTCCAACAGACTGGCACCAATTTTAAAATCAAATTTCAATATTGACAGCCATAAAATACTAGATATACAAAGGATCTAATTTCGTAAAACAGATCGTAATTTTTGTGTAATTTTTATAACGGCGATAATAATACGGCATCGGGTATTTGTTTTTCAGTACATACATACACATAACATATATACGCTGTACGCAGTTAACCATCGCGTATGGAGATTATTAACGCACATATCCAACTTTGTTTATAATCTATAATAGAGAAAAAAAATCTGTGTTTAAAAGAGTAATTATTGTACATAAGTGTATATTTGTGAACTGAATTGTATCTGCAAATCCGATTATCGAAAGTCGATAATCGTAATCACTAGGTTATCCTCGTAGCATATCAAATTACCCGATTTATTCCAAGATTTGAATGCTTTCTTTTGCGTGTGAATTTTGTCTTCGGATTTAGTTTGCGCGTAATTCTATGTCATAAATTATCTTTAGTTTATTATTTATAAAATGTATATATTTTATCAAATTGTTGCTAATTATCAGTTATGTTGTTGTAACATTTTTAATAAATGTTTTTTTTTTAATGAATGCTGTTTTTTTTATTGTTTAAGTTTAAGTCTATGCCCTGATGTCACTACTTAAGATTAGAACAAAAGCTTTTTCGCAAGTGATTTTTTTTTTAAGCAACCATTTTCAGATTTTACAACCGTTTGTTGCTCCTAGTTTACTTATGAAAATGATCAAAGGCAAGAAGTTAGGACGCATAACACGTTGTGTCTTCCTCTAACATCGCGAACAAAGCTTGGAAGTCACTCGATGCCTTTTCATGTCACACATTGTGCCTTCGTCTAAGATTCATTGAAATAATAACGCGCCATGTTTCTGTGCCCTATATCCGGGGGTAGATTCTACATTAACGTACAAAAAAGCCATAGTGAAAATGCATTAGCAAAAAACACTGTGCTAATGCATGTGCTCCTTTTCTCATGAAATGAAATAATAAAAATAAGTTTGGTATTCTAATCTAAGGAAAGCGATGCAGAAAAAAGATGTATATATTCACACAGTTACATTATATTAATACTATTTTTACACACTATTTATTTTACATTATTTTATTTTATTTTCTAGTGACTAGTGTTCGACTCATTGTAGGGACGCTGAGTCCCTACACAGGAATGTTTAAATAAATAAGAAGTTAGACATCTAAAACTAGTTAACATAGTCGATAAATACAATAAATAAATTTAACAATAATAATTAATAACGCAGTTCATAATAATATAATAATACATACTTATTACTATATTTTTATTGAAATCTTTGGTCTACTAGCGCCGATATGTTAACGTTTACGATTTGTAAACATTAACGTCCACAGAATTCGAAACAGAACGATACACATATGATATGTTCAAACAAAATCACTTAATATATGTTATATTTTTACAGGATCAATATTATAAGAGAAGCAGGGATTTAGATAAGATATTTTTGCAAGTTTATACGTATATTTTAAATATGTTTCATTACTATTGTTTCCTGGGTTAGAGAAAAGAGATACATTTTGTTTTAGTTATCAATTGAACTGCTTATATTTTTAACAACCTATATTTTTGTGCTATCAGTTTTTCGACAATAACAATAATTTTATTAATTTAATTCATTTTTTAAATGCGACATTTTTTATTTTTTTTTACAACTACAAGGTATTTTTTTCTGGTTTACTGTAACCGCCCAGTCGGTTGCAGTAAATATATTTTACGTAAATAATAAACATAATAACCATTTTATAATAGAATAATTAACAATTAACCGTTTTATTTATATTACTATAATACGAATATGTATTGAATAAAAACCACAGATATATTCTGATCTTGTTATTTTCACTACTATTAAGCTTTTTGCATATCATAATAATAATCTGTAGTTTTTAAACCTCAATTTTTCCTTTATAATTATTTAAAATTATTGCATATCTTTTTATAAGTTTTATATAATCTTTATAATATAGACCTAATAATTATTACAATATTGTCCGCTCAAATATGTTTACTATAATTCCTATACGGTACTGAAGAAATAGTTTTATATATACTTTTTAATAGTTACATAGAATACACACATGTTATACATCTTTTATTAATTAAACAGCTTAGTTATGTATGTAATTTGTGACAAAATTACTTCTTAAAAGCTAGGGCAAGTACTTGTGCATAGCAAATTTATCACACACATTTCGATTACAAATTTATGTCTCTTTACAAAGTCTTTTTTCCGTTTCTTTGGTCTGTGCTCTGCTACATTACTACGTTTCTCAAGCACAGCAAACATCAAACATTTAAACGTTTAGTTTTATTTATAATACACCCACATATGAACTATTATTTCTTCCAGAATAATAATATAGGTAATACAATGTATAATATATCTTTCTTAAACATCTAATTATCGCGTTTGGATAAAATCAGCAGGGGTCACATTTATCAAGCATCAGGTCTGAAGCAACAACAGTTATTAACTATTTGTCAAATTCGATCTGCAAATTTGTTTGCAGATCCGATTATCGAAAGTCGATAATCGTAATCACTAAGTAGCACTAACTTAGAGGTTAGTCACTATCAGAGCTGGATTCGGGAGCTTCAGGCACTGCTTCTGGTACTGCAACAGGAACCGCTACGGGTTTTGACACGCTGGTTGCCACTTCGTATGCAGCTGGCCCTGCTCCCTCCGTATGTTCAATTCCCACTCTATCACAAAAAAAGAAACACTTATTAGGTCCTTTTAGTATATATAATACATTTAGAATAATAAGATTGACCTTTAGTATATAGTGAAGAAGAGTGGGAAACGTTCCAAAAAAATAACGTAAAGGAAACTTTCTAAAAGAAAATGTATAGCCTAAGCACTGTAAAACGATACCAATAATCGATGGGAATGGTCAAAAATTAACTCAGAAAACGCGTTTTCGCGTCTACTTGATTGAAAATTTTCGCATTTCGGAACCTATCCTTAATGGTGTTAAAGGTATCTTACCTGTATTCATGTCTGGCCAAGTACCGAACATACTTTTCTGGAGGGTCATCGCTATCAGAATTCTGCAAACTGACACTCCTCACGGTCGTATGACTGGCCTGAGTGGCGGGCATTGTAAATTCAACATAGCAGTATTCAGCCAACTGCTCTGGCATCTGATCATAACTTGTCAAAGCCATCCTGCACACCATGTTGTGTGTTGTATAGGCGCCTTGGCCTTCTTTGGGTAACCTCGGACACCTCCAGACTATAGCTCTATGTTGGTGCTCATATTTTGCTTGTCCAGAGGTCACTTCGATCAAACTCTCTTGTAGAGTGTCCATGGTGCCCAGGATTCGTTCGATACCCTTAATTTTACCGGTCCTTCTATGGGCGGACTTGACAGATCCATATCTGAAGTGTTTCTCAACTCTGAAGAGGTAAATCCAACATTCGGGGATCGGGAATCTGATCATGACATCTTCGCATGGTACCTGGCCTAGTTTGCGCGACGCGAAACCAGGAACAAGGACATCTGCTCGCAATTCAATCTTATTTCCTGTTATGCATATGGTTGGTTTTAGTTGTAGTGGTAGCTCGCGGTTCCTAGGCGGTCTGATTCTGAACCTCATCAGTTCAATGTAGCAAGCATCCGGGGGCTTGAATCTTATTATATGGGTCTTCTCGTACTCGTCCTGTTGCACACAAGAATGAAACTCTACATTTTCCAGCCTAATCCATTCCTCGGTAACCACTGGAATAATATCGTGTCTGCCGACTACTTCTTTGCCCTGTCTTCTCATATCATTGATTCCTAATTCAACGTCCGGCATTCCTGTGAGGAATCCGAGGAAGAACAGCCGAACCCTCGCGATCTGCTTCTCAACGTGACCTTCTGCGTCTTGTTCAACATACAACTCATCAACAGCTGTTATTTGCACTTCCTCCATCTTATAATGGAGTGCGCGATCCCTATGTGCCTGAAGGGCAAATAGCGCTTCCTCGATACACACTGAGAACTGCTTTAGGTCTTCATAGTTAAGAGAACCGAGCTTCATCAGTTGTGAGACTTGCGGTGCATGTTCTACTGGTAAACCCAACTTCTTCAGGTCACTACCAAATTCCTTCACACCTTGGTAATCACCCTGCATTGCGTAGGCAGCGAACTGGCTTAGTTTGTTCGTTATGCGTTCGGCCTTTTTGACCTGACCAGGTCTCACGCCCGGTCGTTCTTTATAGAAAATATACTGGAGCTTTACAGTAAATATTTTACCGAAATTGTCGTATTGTTGGGCTCCGATCTCTGAAACGGAGTAGCACGCCTGAAGTGGCAATTCTTGAAATGGGTCCTTGTCTGTTTGTTGGTTGAACAATTGCAGTAAGGTGCAATCGTTCTGGACTACTATCCTTACAAAAATCTTCTTCCAGAATCTTTGTCCGGTGATTTTCTTCTTGTTTGGTTGCCTCAACTGCATTTCCCAACCTTCACCGAGGTATAGTACCCTGGGGAAATTTTCTAATGGTTGAGAAACGTCATCGTCAAAGAGTGGAGTCGGTGGAGTTTCTTGGCTGTCAGTTCGTTTGATCGTCGAGTCTTCTATACAAAAAGGAAACATTAAATCAGATTTTACATAACAAAAATGCTTAGATCAACTTACCAAAGTCTAGCTTGATAGGTTCAGGAGGAACAGCAGCAAAGACTTGCTCCGACTGGTCAAAAGGATTGAACCTTGAACTATCAACAGCTTGTGCAGTTGGAGGAGGCGCTATTGTTGGTAACACCTCACCAGAAAAAGTATTATCCGATAATGGCCTAAAAATTAAACGGTTTGGAATGCAGACTAGATAGCAAAATAAATAAAAATCATACCTAATAACGACCGAGAAGTCTTTTCCTTCATCCGAATCTAAAGAACCACTTTTCTCAAACCTGTTTGGAGTGCTCTGAGGTACAGCAGGAGGCTCTCTCATCGCCAGGAAGGCATCAAACGATTCCTCTTGCCCAAAACCAGAACTTCCATCATTGAGCCCACCTGTTGACTCACCCCAGGTTCCACCAGTTGAAGCTCCGAAAGCGTCAAATGCGCCATTCTTATTTTCGTCTTGCGCTGCGGATTCAAACTTCGCGGAAAATGCATCAAAAGCATCATCTTGCTTCGGGAAGATATCCTGCAGTGGTGGTTGGACATAAGTTGTAGGTGCTGTAAAAACATCCATAGGTGCTTCATCTTGAAAGACATTATCGCTGATGGGTTGTGGTGGAGAGAATACATCATTAGGTTTTGCTGGACTAATCACAGCTTCGTCGGGAGCAGCGAAAGGGTTGAATGTCACTGAGGACACTGAACCTTTACTCTGGCTATCACTGGTATCCATTTGAAGATCAGATGGTTCTGGTGATATGAAGTTATCTTGGACAATAGGCTGAGGGGTTTTATCATTTGGTACGTTTTCATTGTGATTCTCGAAAACATTTGTCTCCTGTATGTCAGGAGGAGGAACTGTACTGGTTTCTTCTGGTTTAGCGTCGAATGTATCACATAATAAGTCAGCAACCTCTGGTTTCTTAGCAGGGGTGTTGTATAAGCTCATGATGTCAGTTGCCGTGACTGGTTTGGGTGGTATGTTTGATGGTATATCCCCAAACATAAAGTCATCTTGCGGATCTGATTTCGGAACGAATGCTGGTAGTGGAGGCTTTTGAGGAGGTATTTGCGGCATCGGTTGCGGCGGCAACTGAGGTGGCATTGAGGAGATTATTTGATTCGGTTGAGCGAAGTTTGGTGGAGGTGGCTTTTGAGGAGGAAGAGCTGGGCGTGGAGGTCTTGCTGGAGGACTTGGTCTTTGTGGAGGCGTTGGTTTTGGAGGTGCATGGTTTTTATTTACGTCACATTCTGGCGCTTGGTCCAGCATTAAGAAGTCAGCATCGTCGGGCTTTTGTGGTTCTTCAACTCGAGAATCAGAGACATCCAGAAGGTCACCAAAAGGTTCGGGCGTCGGGCTTGGAGAGTGTAAATCCCTCATGGAAACCGGACTCGGAGTTCTTGTACGGGGAATCCTGTCCAGTAAGTGCGAACTCGTCGCATCCATAGCTCCCATGACTGACATTAAAAGGTCCTGAGTCTCTTTGGGTGGCTTTGGTGGAACATCAAAAATATTCTGGTCGCTGGAGTTTGTGTATTTTAAGTCTAAATCTGTTGGCTTCTGTGGGGCGGTTGATGTTATGGTGATGCTGGTATCTGCCAAAAAGTCTTCTTGAGTTGTGCAAAAAATAGCTTCAGGATTCGACGCACCAAAGGCGTTTACATCAAAACCTTTGAAGTTCAACTCCGGTGGCTGAGCTTCCGCAGGTCCCAAGTCCATGGGATCAAAAGCAAACGGGTTAGTTGATCCGCCTGAAGACATCGTAGTTGCATTTTGAGAAAGGAACGGATTATCATTACCGCCTCCAAAATCATCTTCATTCATAAGGAAAGGATTGGAATTTTGGGAGTTTGGAGATACCTCCTCTTCAGCAAAAAGGAAAGGATTTTTAACATCCATCTTGAATCTATATTAATTCAGACTCGAGTAGTTTCAATTCTGTTCGACCAGGACCAATATTGCTTGCGATGCTAGTGTCAAACGGATCTATATCATCATCTTCAAAGTTTAAACTTATATCTGTTCCTAAGACGGGAGTCAACGGTTTGACGTTAACCGCTTCTGTGGTGTCGTCAAATATATCCTTCTTCTTAACAACTTTTTCAACAACCTGAGTAGGGATCGTGTGCAAAACTTGCGGCTTTTCAGAGGTACTGAACAGCTCGCTCTCTAGGAGCTTAAGTTCAGCTTTTCCTGGGAGTATATTGCTAGCGATTGATGTATCAAATGGATCTGAATAATCTACCTCGTTAAAACTGGAGACTGGCGCTGCTGGTGTTAAAACTTTAGAAGCAACGTCGTTATCAGCGGCCAGTAAATCAATTTGTTCCCTTTGCGGTAACGGCAAATCGCACGGTTTGGTCTTACAGAAGTTTGGATCGGTTATTTCCTGTATGGTTTGGACGACTTTGGCAACGGCGACTGTTTGCTCGTTTCTCGGGTCAAAATCTGGATCTGATAAATCAGTATCGTTTTTGAATAATTCGCGTTCTATCAGTTTCAATTCAGCTTTACCGGGGGCTGATCCGCTCACGAAAGAAGTATCAAACGGATCGATCTCCTCAACTTCTGGAATAGAGTTATCACGCACGTAGTAAGGGGTCAACGGTTTTTGACCTTTCTCAGAATCAAAGTCTTGCTTTGAGTCGAGTGGTAACTCAAAAGATACTTTTCGTGGTTGTGATGTTGCTATCGACTCCTCATCCCCAGCTCTCGGATCAAACTCATCATCACTAATTAACGAATTGTTTATATCACCAAGGAGTTCTTTCTCTAAAAATTTTAACTCGGTCTGGCCAGGCTTCACTGAGTCTACCAGAGATGTATCGAAAGGATCACAGTACTCTATGTAATTTTCATCTACTGTGTCCTTCGGTTGCAAGGGTTGATCACCTAGTTGCGATAGATCGGTGCTGCTGCCGCCCAAGAGATCCCTATGAATGGGTTTGATAGAACAGAGTTCAGATTCTATCAATAAAAAAGAAAAGGATGTTGTTAGATCAAGGAACTTTGCTAGTTAGATGACCTACCTGGTACTCTATCCAAGGAAGATACAGATTCTCTTTGCCCAGTTGGATTAGTGATGTGTATGCTCACCTTCTGTTGGATTTCCGATAATATCTCGTTACCTCTCGATGAAAAATCAGTTTCGGTAGTGTCGAAAATCTCCTTCTCTATCTGTTTCAACTCCGCTTTTCCTGGTAATATGTTTTCAGCAAATGTTGTGTCGAATGGATCGTCTTCGGCTATGAAGACATCTTCTCCACTCCTGGCACAAAAGAAATGATAACTCTTTTATCAATAGAGTAAAGCAAGCTAGTACACTTACTCTTTATTAAACGCATCCCATGAGCTATCCTCAACTTTAGGTATTGGTGCAGTGACGACAGGTTGGATTGCCGGTGGCGCTGATGGTTTCTTCTGAAGACTTTCAGCTGCCAATAGAGCAAATTCGTCGTCGTCGTCCTCAAATTCTTTTACGATATCGGACTTTGGCTCTTCCTGAGGTGGAGGTAAAGCTGCCAAGTGCAAACTTTTACTTAAGTCTATGGGCTCGTTTGAGAGGATTGGAGGTGCGTCATCATCGAGGAGCGTTGGCTTAAGTTCAGGTGAATTGACGTCAGTGATTCCTTCGTTTAAAATTCCTCCGCCAGATTCGTCAAAACTGCCAAGAAGTAAATCCCTTTCCTTTAAGATTTGCCTCCTGGGACTGGGTCTTTTCGTTGGCACGCAAGTCGGTGCTTGTACACGACCAGTGAGGATCTCAACCGCAGCTCCAATGGGCACTAACTTCTTCCCTTTCTTGTCAACGCTCGGTCCAAGAATGGCCCTTTCAGCATACGAGGTATCAAAGGGATCGTCACCTTCTGGTTGTTCGGTTGGAGATTCTAATCAGCAAACAATAAAGAAAACTTTGAAAGAACCGAAAACTGGCAATGGAAAACCTTAACTACCACTTTAACCCTGTATTGATAGACCCACTCTTAAACCGCTAAACCCGATTTGGAACCGATAAAACCGCTCAAAAAAAAATCAATTAGGTCATACCTGGAATGTACGCTAATTTGATTTCACCAGCAGCTACAGCATCGATATATGTGGTGTCAAAAATATCATCCTCATCTTCATATTCGCTATCGGATTCGGAAACTTCAACTATGGCCGCCTCAGCAGCAGATAGAGGTGGTGGTTCTTGCTGAACCGCGGTTTGGGCAGCTTCAGCTTCGGCCGCTCTTTCCTTTTCTTTGACCTCGCTTGGGGGTGGTACGCGCTGGAAGAAGGAGGTGCTTTTTATACGATCTAAGTCACCTGCAACAAAACATAGACAATTAATAATCGGTCCATGGATATTTGCTGTATGCGCTGGCCTGATGCAACTGACCTTGTGTCTTCTTTAAAATATCATCGATTCCGGACGTAAGGGCGTTAAACTTCTTCCATTCTTCGTTAGCTGTGGGTGGTTGCTGCGGTTCGGTTGCCTCTGATGGTTCTTGCTGAGCGTGGGCCTTCCTGTACGCCTCTAATTCCTCTGGTTTGAATAATTCCTCGTCCTTGTGTTTCGATTTTTTACCTTTCTTTTTCTTCTTGAGGCCCTTGGTTATCTTGTGCATTATCTATTCTAAGTTTCATCGAGGCTACTGGGAACACATAACACATAGCTAGAAGCCCTTTAAAACGGATCTAGCGTACACGGAAACAGTTGAATTAGCGACGACGACGGCCATCATTGCAGTTCCGTCGCAAAATTCCAATGACTGACACATACTCTGATTTCGGACGTCGAACAGCGCCGCGGCGCTAGGCGCCGACGTATTATTGATCCGCTCTTAACGCCTATACGGACTATAGTCAACAAAATCTACCTAGCTTTCAAATTTATTTATTTATTAAGATAATTTATAGGATGTTAAATTATAACAATGTTTTTTTTATCCTTTCGACTGTTTAATAATTTGATTAAATCGTATCTTTTAATTGTACTGTCAATTAATTCAACTGTTTCATCATCTTTATAGTGAAAGAACTCAAAGTAAATCATGCGAATACTTACTCAATAAAATAAATTAGATTTGAAGGAATTAATTGAAATGTTCTTGGCATTATGGCTGCATGCATTACCCGAGAAATGTTTTATTTTTGGATGGCGAAACTTACTTGTAGTGCCTCATAGTTTCCAAATATCACGTATTACATGGTTTCTATTGGTTCCAGTAAAATAAACACACTGAAATTCGCCTAGTTTACAATGCTTTCGAGGAAAGGTAAATTCTTCTATGCCATAGAACACCGAGTATTGATTTGAGTCCAGTCCAGCCATTTCCCTGGTAACTTTTGTTACCAAACAAAATAAAGTTTATAAGCGTTTATTTGATAGCTCTATGCATTAATTGTTGTATAATTATAAAACTTACAACTTTAAACTTACAAATATAAACATAAAAGCAGTAAATTGTTTGAAATTTATTCAAAAATATTTGCTACGTTCTACCAACCGTCGGTTCAAATGTTACTGTGGTTTGAAATTTGAATTTGAAGCCATTAGATAACGCTGCATGAAATATTAAAAATTATGCGATAAAAATTGATCAAAATCAGGCTTAATCACTTTTAAAGCAACAGTTTGCAGTGCAATTAAAACCATTTCTGTGTATTTGTTCGCTTTTCCTATCATTTGGACATCACATACATAGGTACAGGTAAAAACTGATGTATCCATAAACTCTTATCTTGTTTGCACTATAACAATGCTAACAACGTAAAAAAGATACGCATTTTCCACAACTAACTTGTAAATTTCTACACATTGATTATTATCAGAAAATAAACTATTTTAGAAGTGATTAACTAATAGTATATTATTATACAAGTTTTATAAGACGTCAAATTGGCGCATGAGTTGTTTGAACGAATGCGCCAATATGTCTTATAAAACGAGTGTAATATACTATTTTTTCTACTTTGCGTCATTAATTTTATAAAAATTTAGAAGTATATTAGGTAAAATTCCAATCTAGAGTATTTATGGGTGCAACCATTGGTAACACTGTCATCTGTCACTTAAATTCAAATATCTGTGAAAAAGTAATTATTGATAATTATTATATACCATCATATACTAGTAGTACGAAACCTAGGATGCAACACGCATGTTTAAATATGTATAAAAATATACATACTTCGCAGTTTGTGCGATTCTAAAAAATCAGTTTGTGCTTACTTTTGTGGTTATGTGTATTTTCGTTTGACATGCATTTGATATCAATGTCACCAATCTTAGAAAAAAGTTACTAAAAACGGTGTTACAATTTGCTAATTGTAACACCGAAAACAGTGTTACAATGTGTGCATTGTGAATGCAAAGTAGAAAAACATAGCTTACGTATTAATTTTACTGTTTGTATATTATACTACATATATAAACAAAGCTTTGTAACTTATTTGGAGGCACTGGTTTCCCGGCTGTATAATCTGCAACGAAGACGATAGGTGGCGCTAACTATATTGCTGATTTGTGGTTATCGTAGAAAACCTTATCTTCGTAGTGACAATGACTGCTTGTTGTTGTATTTTCATTATTTTTAGGTAATTTTGTGATTAAATTGGCAAAGATGGATTTACATCAACCGGTTCACATGGGAAACAGGGTATGTTACTTGTGTAATCTAACCAACATTAAAATTAAAAATTCTTGTGTGTATGGATCAATATCTTTAATAAATTATTTTAAAAATCATTACCTATTTTCCTAATTTTTTACAGACAATGGACGAGCTGACGTCCGAAGAAAAAATGCGGCTTGAGCACCAACAAATGCACGATAAACACAAAGGCCACGATAAGATGCATCTAGAGATGATTCTTATTTTAATTTTTACTCTAATAGTTGCCCAATTTCTCTTAATAGAATGGAAACGAAGACATTATAAATCATACTCCGTAAGTTGCTATCGATAGCACTAACAAAACTACAATAATCGATATTTATTTCAGCTAGTCACCCTAATAGCTATGTGGTTAATACCAATAGTGTTCTGCTTAAAACAGCAATGGTGGAGATTTATATTTATCTGGCTGTTATTCTCGTGTATAACAGGTTTAATAGTCACCAAAGCTATGCAAAGACCTATTCAGGGTACAACACCAAGGTCGGTCTCGTAATCTTTACACTAAAACAAATCATTTTAAACCGTTTATTTTAGATTAGTATATAAATGGTTTTTGTTTATATATAAGCTTAGTTACGTGCTCGGCATCATAGGTTACATCATCATGATGGCAACATTCTTTGGTTTTAATCTGGTGTTCAACGCCAAGGCCCCTGTCTGGATGGACTGCGGCTTGCTTTTCATATTTTACGGTTTATACTATGGCGTGCTTGGTAGAGATATTTCGGAAATATGTGCTGACAAAATGGCATCCAGAATAGGGGTAAGTTTCTATTGAGATTAAATTTGTATTTGGAGAAAAAAAAAGCAAATAATCTGTAAACAATATATGTGTGAACTTGTCAAATTTTTATCGAAAGAATCATCAAAATCCACCAAAGATTTCAAAAGTTATAAATTTACATAACAAATTTTTACGTGATTGATTTTGCATATATTTTTATAAATACCTAATAATTACCTATTTTATAGTACTACACATCTCAGGGAATTCCAACTAGAAGTTTAGAACCAAATGTTTGTGCAGTATGTGGTAATAAATTGCTTGTAACAGCAGACGAAGAAGGAATAATAGAGAATACGTATGAATTATCTTGTAATCATGTGTAAGTATAGCATTTCAGTACATTTTCAGGACAATTTGTTATCCGAATAACAAATTTTCTTTTAGTTTTCATGAATTTTGTATCAGAGGTTGGTGTATAGTTGGCAAGAAGCAGACATGCCCTTACTGTAAAGAAAAGGTTGACCTAAAGAAGATGTTCTGTAATCCATGGGAAAAACCCCATGTCCTTTACGGGCAACTTTTGGATTGGATCCGGTGGTTGGTAGCGTGGCAGCCTGTTATTTTGTTCCTTGTTAACGGTATTACATGGGTGTTAGGGCTAGAATAAAAATTCCTAAAACAATTTGTAATTAACTGCTGTTTTTAATTGAATTCAATTTGTTACATTCTTGTACATTTTAAGTTTATATTTATTTTTAAAAAGCAAAATAAAATGTTTACTCCTTCTAATGATGATTTTTTCGTAATCTCACAAAACTTTTTGTAGGTGGAATTTTTTGAAGGAAATACTTACGCTAGATGGCGCCCCAAAAGACAGTACAATCCTATTTTTGGATTTTACAACCATTCATTGCTCTTATTTTACTTACGACAAAATAATGACCATTGTATTGTTAACCTGAGTATTTAACACATTCAAAGACGAGATATGAGTAATTTCCGTGTGCATTTAGCGAATTTTATCGTTAGATGTAGTCTCGTCTTTTTTGACATCGATTACAGAGTCGGTAACTGACAGTAGCGTGATAGTTCTCCGAACTTCCACAAGATACCAGCACTTGCTAGTGTAATTATTCTAGACATTTTTTTGCAAAACAAAGCATTACCAAATTTTATTTTGTGCATCGTAGGAATTTATTTCGCATAAATGTTGAATATCACGCGATTGTACATTAATGTGTCTGAGGCCACAACTTATTTTGGTCGTTTTACCCCGACGCCAGACAAAAATATAGACGTACAAAAAGTCCGAAATGGAGCTGTAACACCTTAGTAAAACATGACCTACGTTTCCCATGAATTGAAATAATAAAGTGCCATGTTTTTGTGGCTTATATCAGGGGGTAGACTTCTACATGACTTCTACCTTAAAATTCTATGAATGTTGCGTGCCACGCGTGTTGCATGGCTGTATAGGAATCTGTTTGATATGGTATCGCGGAACAACACAAGATGGCGTATCGTGAACTCGTTCAATGGCGACACCTAAGTTGGAGAAAATTGGACCGTTTTCGCAGGTAGTTGTCGTTCCGTCGTCATGTATGTTGTTTATCGCGTGTTACGTTTTAAGTTTTCTACAAACAGGCGGTAACGTATTCGCGCACCAGTTCGAACAGTGTTTTTATTTTCGCCCGGTATTATAGTGTCGAATATCCATCGGAATTCTTGCGTGGCGGTGTATCTGGATAATTTTACACACGTATCGTCTATTTCATAAACTGGTGAGTGGCTTTTTATCTCGATTCCGCAGGAATCTCAGGTGCTGTTTGTTGGTCATGATGTGGAAGATAGGACGGTCGGATGTTTTTCTTTCTTCTTTTTTGATGTACACGAAATTTTATAAATAACTTACGCCCACGTTTAGGGTAGGTAAGTTTACTGTCTACCCGTCATCAAGGACACTTGTGCAAAACGCACCTGTAGATGCAACTTTCGCATGTTTTTAAGTACAATTAATTACTATATACACTACCTTTTTCATCGTCGTATCTAACCATTAAAAATAGATTTTTAAAGTATTTACGAATCTGTCAACCTTATTTACGCAAACTTATTGACACAACGCGAACAAATAATATATTGTTATTTTTGTTGCAATGCATTCAAAAAGTATGTCGAACTTTCGACTGGTCGAGGTTGCATTCTTTGCACATGTGATCTTCAAAGATAAAAACCAAATTCACTTCAAAAAGAAACTTATAAAGTTATATAAAATAAGTTAAATTATACCCCTATACCTAGATACTTATCAAATAATTCCACTATTTAAACAGTACCAACAATCTATCTAGAGATAAAAGTTTAAGTATGTACGTGCAAACAAATGTCGTAATGTTCTTTCTAACTTATAAAGCCGACAAGTGAAATTTATGTTGTTGCTATTTTAACCGATATGAGTACCAGATAATTGAACGTATACAATTTTAAATCTAAAGCCTCTTAAGTCGCAGGAAACAGTTATAATTTTTATTATGGGAAAGTTATTGTATTATGTGTAACATGTGTGTAACAGTAACACGAGATGCATTAAATTATTATAAAAAAAAAAAACGACCTGTTAGAGGAAACAGGATGAACGGGGGTTCGGACTTTTTTTCTGACACAAGACTATATTTTTTTAGGGCGAAATATTTTCTTTATCGTCTAAACCTACTGTCACACTGCTCCTATGAACGTTCATAGCGCCTAACCCGTTCATCCCGTTGATCTGTAAATTGGTATACATATTTAAAGTCACTGGATGGTGAGTTGATATCACTTTGGTCAAAATCGGTTGAATCCCTATGAAAATGCGTGTAACATTTGCCACTTCCGGTTGTTAGATTGTCATTAAAACCCATCGATTTCGTCTCGTGATAATTCTAAATATCTTTATCAAATATCAGCTTCATCCGTTGTACCGTTTGGATGCTGTCATGTTCACTGACATGTACATACATACATACACACAGACATTTGAGACATTATTTGGTTGTTTTTGCATAAGACGAGACGAGAATAACAAATAAGAAAATTATACCGATAATTATTTGCTCAACCACAACATCTGCTTTAACTGTTACCCCTAACCAAAGGGGGTAAATATTTCTAAGGAATCTCTCACCGTTCAACTTCAATAACAGTTTGATGTGCTTATTTCTCAGTTAAAGAGGATGTTTGTAGAACTGGGGTAGTTCCCACAGTCATTTATGGTGTATTTTTTGCCGAATCTCAAGAAGTAGTCCCAAAAGGGCAACCCCTCAATATAAAGGGAGAAATTTTGAGAAAAAGTTCTAACCTAAGACAAGATTTATGTAGTTACTGTTGGTGTATATCTTCTATCTAGTTTTTTTCACTTCTGACAGACAAATTGATTCGTATCAAACGTGTTTCAGATCAATCTGATCATTTGCAGTCCACAAAATAAATTTTTCTACTTTGCATTCACAATGCACACATTATAACACTGTTTTCGGTGTTACAATTAGCAAATTGTAACACCATTTGTAGTAACTGTTTTCTAAGATTGGTGACATTGATATCAAATGCATGTCAAACGAAAATACACATAACCACAAAAGTAAGCACAAACTGATTTTTTAGAATCGCACAAACTGCGAAGTATGTATATTTTTATACATATTTAAACATGCGTGTTGCATCCTAGGTTTCGTACTACTAGTATATGATGGTATATAATAATTATCAATAATTACTTTTTCACAGATATTTGAATTTAAGTGACAGATGACAGTGTTACCAACGGTTGCACCCATAAATACTCTAGATTGGAATTTTACCTAATATACTTCTAAATTTTTATAAAATTAATGACGCAAAGTAGAAAAAAAGCACTCGTCGCTGGCGCTCCTCGTGCCCCAAACAACTCATGCGCCAATTTGACGTCTTATAAAACTTGTATAATAATTTACTATTATATCTAAACAATTTCTCAGTCAGAAATGAAAACATATTGTATAAATGCATACTTTTGGTTGCCCTACTTATTAAATATCAATCATATAAAAATAAAAAGTGACAGGGAAGTGATTTACTGTAATCGTCGAGATATCGCAGGTATTTTGGTTGGAACGTGCCAGAAAGTCGTCAAGCATCTTTAATTGTATCACGTATACAATAGAAACCGACAACGAAAGTTAAAAACAATGCCGTGAATACCAATCTTAGCGACATCTACACCGCGATATACTTTTACTTCTTGAAAAAAAAAAGTTAATTGCTTGATTCAAATACAATAAACAGCTTTGCAAAGTTCAATTTTAAGTTATTTTTCTATAAACGTTAAAAGTTGGTTCATTAGAACTGTTTATTGGGTTCTAGTACAGTAGACATTATTCATACCAATCTTTTTATGTTTATATCTTTTAATAAGGTCGCCACTTCCGGTCTGCCGGAAGTAGACTACAGAAACTTTGACAGATGTAATAAAAAATGCACTTGTCATGCCAATGCTCTTATGAATACCCTGTATAGTGTCATAAATACTTACTTTATGTCGTGTATATAGATTTTGTTTTACATTGAGTAATACAAACCTTCACTGACACATTCTTTAACACAATCTTATCATGGTAATCAAATAACCTGATATACAATTACCTGATAAACCTGATATCTGAAGATCGTAAAAATTTATTTTTTTGCTCTCGTCTTGCTTGAGGGACTAAATTTGCAGCGTCGGCGTCGGCGTCGGCGTCGTCTGAAACAAAAAGTATGAAACAAAACGGCTTTAGAAGCCTTTATAGATTGGAAGTAGACACGGGAAATACTCGCGCCTCGTCGAATAAAAGGAACTGCGAAACTGGAGATGAATAAAAAATCAGGATGCCAGCATGCCGCCTCCAGTCTTTCAACAATGGACAATCGCTGCACAACGTACAAACCTTCTTATCGAGCGTAATGAATCCGTCGGACGAAATGCAGAACAATATCGAGTGGTGCGCTATGTCTACCATGTCTCGTTTGTAATTGACGTATTACGATAATGGGGATATTATGCGTTATTATACTGTCATCGTTTAGTTAAACGTTGCATATGGAGTGGATCAATCATATTAAATATTTGCTCAAGATGTATATGCACGTACAGCCGTTGAAAATTTATGCAACACTTCCCTATTATGTCGTGTACTCAGTGAAGTGTGGTGCAGTGTATTTTCTGATTAGCTAGACCCAAACTGGAGTGACATTAATCAAAAATATAAGTCCAAAGAAATTTAGCTTAGAAAATATTTGTGATGTTTTTGGGTAAATTCAAGCTGGCAGAGTGTTGAAGGAACTTGGCCAAGGTTGACCGAGGTTAATACAGTTGATGCGGGCATTTTTATTGTGGTTGCTATATTGTGGTTACTAATTTTTCCACTCATGGAATGTTTAGAATGTTTAGATATTCGCTTTGTTCGAGCAGCTGTCAAGAACTAGTTTGGAATTAGCTTTTAGATGACTCAAATAACATGTTGTTGCTGTTTCTAATGCAGTTGATATAGAAACATCTGGCTTATCCTGTCAAATTAATTTCAAACTAGTTTATTCACTGCTTGAAAAAACCTATTATGTTGTTTCCGTGACTAATATGAGCTACAAATAATTTATAGTGTGTTATCTTATATATTTCAAGATTGTCACCAAAAGCAATCCAGTTCGTCCCCTGGCAAAATCTAATTAAGTGTACCAAATTTCAACATTTCAAAACTTCAATAAATACAATACTTAAACATTTCTATAAAATGAAATTCTAATATATAAAACGATAATTCGGTTCATCTTGAAAATATTTTTTTTGATTTTTGAAAAAATTACAATGCTTGGAATACCATGTATAGATTATATTTATGTACATATATATATTCTCATTGATTTGTTGTAGTGGTGAATATAGTGTAGATATGCATAGTACATTCTAAAAATATAACTCCAAAAAAATCCGACGATAAATAAAACAATAAAACATTTTTGTCCAGCTGCGACGACCGATTTGAGGGCATTGTTTAACAATGGCAGATCTGTGGGCGGGATGGCATATCCAAATCAAATTTACATTCTTTTTCGAGCCTAATTCCATGGAGATAAGTCACCAATCCATATTTGACATGCCCATTTCATACCACAATGATTCTACATATCTTTTCGATGTTTTTCTTTCAACAATATTATTTCAATAAAATTAACTTAAGCAAAATTGAACTAACTAAGAAATCTACTAAGTAATCGTCTTTCGTATGGCAATTCTAGTGAATTTATATTGAAGACAACATCTGCCAGTTTGTTATATCACGATAAATTATCTCAACTGTCAGCTGCAACGTTCAGATACATCCCTATGGAAGGTACCTTCACTACTGTCCGCAAAGTTGTGATGATAATTTCCGCTTGTCACTCGAACTATCTATTAATGTTTGGGCGAGACAGTGAAATGATATGATGGTATCGACGTTAATTAATATTTATTTATATACAGCGTGATCAGAATTCAAACTAGTTTGCACAATACACCAGCATATTTGTATACATATATCGCAAAAACACATCAGTTGCATACAAAATTAACCTCCAACTAATCAATACGTGACGATGAACGACAAAAATAAACAATTACTTAATAAATTTGTAAAGATTATGACTGTATATAAGTGTAAAATGTAAAGTTAATTTACATTTTGTGACTCATTGAACAGTTTTGATTGTATTAATGAAAATATCACCGTCCAAAAATGAATAATTAAGCACATTCGACTACTGCGTAAATGCCACGTGGACAAAACATCGCAAAACATCGAAACGGTGCTACTCTGAACATCTGTCGTGGTACCTAGGCACTTTCTCTCATGCATTAATGATTCGATCCGGCATTAAATCCATATTTCACCTTAATTGGACGTTATTATTCGTTAATTTTGCTGAGACTTGCAAAGCTGACCGAGTATCCATCTTAATAATGTTTGGTTTGTTATGTGGGTTAGAAGGTAGCTACGTATTTTCAAATATGGCAAATAATACCGTTATACATTATGTAAATACAACACAAATTTGTTCAGTGAAATTTTAAGGCGTTTTATTGAGAATTCTATAGGAAATAAACAGTTTTCGTGAAGAACGAATTGTTTCTGCTTTAACCTACAATACGACCGCGACATCGACCTTCAGAATATCCTACGATGAATTAACACCTCGAATCAAGTATGCGAGTCTGGTTATGTAATGTCAATAAATATTTTGATTTATTCACCATTTGTTAACTCTTTTTTAGTGGGCAGTACAGGAGTATATAACATTCTGTCTAATTTAGGTACATAATACCATTTATGTTTTGGATATAATAATATTTGCTCTTGACTTTAGGCCTTCTTTTGTTCACGAAAACGAATAATTGCAAAAGAGGTTAATTGACACTTCAGTGTGCCAACAATATAGTTGGAACGTTGGATGGGAGCCACCCCAATTGGCAACCATAGCGACTACGGCTGTGAATTCTGTCTTACAGCCTCTACAAATGTTTATAGCACCCAAACCGTTCATTCCATTGATTTGAAAATTGGTATACATGTTTAAAGTCACTGGAAGGTGAGCTTGTATCGGTTTGGTCAAAATAGGTTCAACCCATAAGATAATGCATGGAACATTTGTCATATTCGGTTGTCAGATTGTTACCAAAAACAATCCACTTCGTCTCCTGGTATTCTAAATAAGTATACGAAATTTCATCCCGATCCGTTGCATAGATAGCCCCCAAATCTTGTTCGCAGGCATACATACAGATATTTACCAGAAATCATTGCAATGGACTCAAGTTACCTCAAAAAACGTATTACTGCTGAAATACTTTAGATTTTTTCCATCAATTACAATACTAGGTTACTAGTCGGAAAGTAAAAAGGGCTAATCATTGTTATCATTTTTATTAAAATGCTGCAAAAGGTTTTATAAAAAAACATATTTTAGACCGAAAAGTTCGTCAGTTAACCACAAGCTTGGCAGATGCACAACTGGCAAAACAACTTCAATCTGTAAGAGGTGTTAGACTATTTACCAAAAACATGATTTCTTGTCATAAGTAAAAGACATTTTCTTGTCGTAAGTAAGAGACATTTTCATGTAAAGCACTCAGCCAGAGCCTGTAAAATTTTCTCTCTTTGAAAAGACCGATCTCTCCCGGAATAAATTGCACAAATTGATACTGGAACGAACTCCTGAGTAAAATCGCAATAATTAATCGACAGGAATCGTTTTCTTTAAGTGGGAACTAATCCCATGAGTGGGTATTAAGATCTCCACGGACGTTTCCCGTATTTAGGTCAACGTACAACCCCCAAAGACGTCCATCGTCATTAGCTGGGTTAAAACGTACACATCTAAATTTGATGAGGAAACATCGTAGGCAGGAAGCCTGCAAAACTCGCTCGCAAATCGCATTAACGATGTTCGTCGGGCCATGTAAGGGTCCTTTCACACAGTGCGGATGTTCGTCCGGTAGTCGCAGTAGCAGTGCCGAGTAGAATGTTTAGTGTTCATTCACACATACGTACTGTTTGCTCTGTACTATATTGCAGAAATCTGATGCGTACGGTTTTTTTTTCTGGCGGAACAATCCGCACTGTTTGAAAGGGCCCTAACGCAAACACGTAGTATTACTTCCGCGCTCTCCCTAGCTCGCGACTTCAATTCATAAATCTAATTTACGGCCTGAGGGCCTTGGCGCGGGTCAAAATGCGGCCATCGAATCGCAAGTTTCAATAACTGTAACAAGGTCGAAAATAAGACATACGCGAGTTTTTAAGAGGCGATGATATGTAGGATTGTTTACATATGAACTACAAACATACTTAAATTTTTAGGAAAAAGATTTTAATTTACATGAAGCAATAAAAGCAGGATATTCCGGAGATTGGCCATTGAGATTAACTTGTAGTCCCTAGTGGCGGTGGTTTTAAAAATTATAGATGAAATATTATATTGTTCTTATATCACACATCTCTTATCTTATCGAGTATCGAAACAATTTGTTGTACGGCAATTGCGGTAAAGATTTGTTGCTCAATTAGTGCATATTAATTCTGACGGGATTATATTGTTGGCGCGTATGAGTCACCCGATAAGATTGTGGTGTATATATATATATATATATATATATATATATTCGTAAAGTCTATATTTACGGTATGCAAAAGTGCCGAGTTATTTGCTGATTTCTTGCCATCTATGGAATATTATTTTACACGCGTAACGGTAAAATGCAATGGCTATCCTGGTAACAATATGCCCCTGTCTGTTTATGTCTAAATTGTCTCTATATTATATAATATTGTCATGGAAGAAAGGAATCTGAAATGGTGTTTGATTAGTTAAAAGCTTCTTCGTCCCTTTGGCACGCCTTATATTTGTTTTATTCGTCATTTTGATGCCTTGGTCGGATATTTATTATTTTTCTGCACAATAATATAATAACATAACAACCTCTAATAATCTCACACAACTTTCAATCGTAATTCTATATAATAGGTATCTAACAGTGGAAAACCCTACTTGTAACAGGTTGCCATTATCAATTTCTCTTGTAGACAGTGCAATATGTAATGCACTATTAATGACTGTAAATGCTGTGTTTGACAAATAACAGTCGGATCTGAAATTAAATTGATTTCCCTCTATGTCAAAGCACAATCAATGCAGAACGCATGACCGATGCCGTTACTATATGTAGAACAGTTGTGCAGTTTAATATACAATAACAAACCCATAATACATTATAGCTAGCTAGCTTCGTTTGTCTAGTAGTGCAAGCCGCAATAATTACTAATTGGACTAACTACTAACTGAAATGTAAAACTGAACCATGAACTGAACATTTTTTTAAAATTTCTCTTGTGGTACGGACTACTTAAAATTTGGAGGTCCTCCTACTTTTTTTGTGTAAGATGTTTTTATGATATAAATTTGGAATCCTGTGATTCAATTAACGACTTTGGAGCTGAACCTGAGCAAGTTTTTGCTTGCTTATTTACGCGAAATAAATCCAGTCGATACACAAAAAGGAATATTGTTTTATATTAACTAGGTTTGTGCATGTATATTTTATTTTTATTTATATATTGCATGTATATTAATAGATAAACAGTAACGAATTTATTTAATTGTTAACAGAATGTTGTTTGTACATAACCAACTATTTACACCAAAATGTTAACAAATAGGAATAATTGTGAAATAAATTTTATATTTTATTTTTTCTAACATCGATAACGTAATAAAATTCATAATTTTTCTCTGCAATAATTGAAATTAGAGTAGCAAGCGAAAAGCATATTACAGTTGAATGTATTATTGTTTCTTCAATATCAGACAATTTTGAAAGAGTATATGGTTAAGCAATTTTATGCAGACTCAATGTATGCAATATTTGACTTTGTTGCATTACATGTAGTAATCTGGAATATTACACAGTCTATCTACATTTATTCATTCTCCCTTTGCCGCATTAAACTTAAAATTGCATGGTTTTATCACATTATAATGTGACAACATGCTAACATAAGAGAAAACTGGACTAAAATGTCCACTTCTTCTGAATTAATACAAAACTGTATGTACGAAGGTCAAGTGTACTAGGATCATTGTCCGAGGATCCCGAGATTGGATCCCGTAGTACAGACACTATTTATAAGCGGATCTGGCTTTAAAAATGTCGCTCTGTCCCACTTCTCGATATTATTGTGGTCGTCGATATGCCAATCGTTCAGTCCCAACAGTTGCGCCACGTAAAATTCCCGCGGTTGAACTCCATGAATCACGATACGTACAACATACCTACATTTCAGTTTCTCATTGCCCGAGATCTTTGTCCATTGTGTTTTAGTTTGTATTCGCGATATGCCGCTTCCGTGAGAAGATGGACCTAAATCTGGATGATACACCATGGAGTTTTATTACTCATAATTTTATTCATGTGTCCACAGATGTTCTTGGATTGAATTGGTCGCGATGAAGTAGATGGAAAGCGATCTAAATTTCATCTGTTAATTATCTTTTAATTTAATAATTATCTTTTAATAACACGTAGTTCAAGAATTTGCCATTTAGGCGGTAATTAAATATAGACAATTTATTTGTGTTCCATGTATAGATTTCAAGGTGCGGTTCAATGTGTCCATTGCCTACAAAACAAATCCATTATGTTCTTGCGATTTCTTTGAATACCTCATGGAATGTTGTAGTGTATAAAAGGAAAGAAAAATATATCTAGAAATGATAGAATTTTCAATTCAATGTGCTGAAACTATAGAAATTGAAGAAATAACCTAGTCAAATTACAAAAAAAAATTGAAACGGTTTGGAATATGCAAACATTGCCATATTGAAATGAATCAAAGGATAATACATTGCTAATTAATTTGGCTTTAAAACTGAGTAGGTATATGCAACAACTTGACTGAGGTTCTTAATTCTGGCACAGGTTGTAATTGTTTTAAACTTCTACCACCACAACGTCACTTTAACGAAAGAACAACTAAAATCATCAATGATTAATCT
Organism: Aphodius granarius; assembly: GCA_963971325.1. Lineage (NCBI taxonomy): Eukaryota > Metazoa > Arthropoda > Insecta > Coleoptera > Scarabaeidae > Aphodius > Aphodius granarius. Next base: position 15,129,128 of record OZ020226.1, read on the forward strand.
ACCAAAAACTTTGTGAATGTGTGTGTATTTATTATGAGTTAATTAACTTCATTAAACCATTCATCCCATTCACTTGTAAGTTGTATACATAACCTGGTATCAGTTTTGTCAAAACTCATTAATATAGCTCAATTCGTTGTGCTATTTTAGCGCTATGGTGTTTACAGACTTACATACACATACAATACAGGCAAATATTTTCCAAAAATCATTGCAAAGGGTTCAGGAAACCCTAAAATAAATTAAAAAAAAAAAAAAAACTAAATTAACAGAATACATATAGTATTTGTCTCAATTGTGGTCTATAAAATCGTTTATAAATTCCTAGTTATATTCATTTATATTGTTGAATACAAATAACGTTTTTTCTGTAGTCTAAAGTTATCAATACTCTTTTGTCATTATTTATTTTTATGTTATGCATAAGCCAGATTTTTATGGATTATAGTAAGTGATATTAATAGAAAATAGTCGGAAATTATTGACTCAGCGAAAGACATCGACCATGGAAAAGGAACTCATGCCCTAAGGCCACTTGACCCAAACCACATTCTTTGCCTACACTTGACCGCTACGGCAATATACATAATGGCACCTGTATATTACCGCATGGAACCTCCCAAGCGATAGGCATTTCCTATCGACCAGAAAAAAAACATGAATTCACATGGGATTGGCTATAGATAAGTTTTATAGTCCAAAGTTATATTTAATGTTAACGCCCATCTTTTGTTTAGCAGTAGTTATGTTCGTAGTTTAGCAGCAGGAAGATCATACAGCATGATTATAGTAAACAAACTCGTTGAATAAGTGTATTATTATGCTTATTATGCAATTACTAGAACCATTTTGCTTTGTGATGCGTTGATGTGATCACTGAGACATCATCGTCATTTCCATATAAACTGTTTTATATATCACCATTTTAACACCAAATAAGAATGCATGTTATTATGAATCATTAAGAAAATACATGTCACATTTGCACATATACTTTCCGTTGTTAGATTGTCACCAAAATCATTCCAATTCGTCAACTGGTTGTACTGTTTGGGCGCTGTTGAGATACATACACATAGATGTTTTTCAAAAATCATTGGAATGGATTCATGAATTCTCAATTTTTTTTCTGTCGATTACAATGTAATGTATAACAATGATGAAAGTAAACAACACACGAACTCTCCATATTATATTCTACCAACGTTAGTTGGCCATTGATTTGTTTTAACTCTATCAGCCTAACCTATTTCTAACCCGATCGTCACACACTAATATAAATTTAGATCGGCGCGAAAATCCGTCCGTGTTCTTTTTATACCCGACGTTTATATCGGAAAGTGAAAAGCTCCAGACTCTACAATATCGATTTTGGTTCAATGCCACTCTAAAATAGACTGTGTAAGCAGTTTTTTGCCTCCTTGCCCCCAGTTGGGAACACCCCTTGTCTAATTAGTGTAACGGTTTGTAAATAATTTCAAAAGTTTGGAAATCGATGCTTAGTAGACTGGAAGGGGCTGTTTTGTGCAGGGGGGAAACCAAGGTGCGGATAAAATCAACAATTTTTACAATTTTCAAGTCCCTAAAAACCTTCTATTCTTGTGCCGCAAACTTCCTTTTTATAAAATGCCACTCTTGTCGCACTAGTGCGATGAATAGAGATTATGAATATATAAGGAATATCGAAAAATGTGTTTGTACTTTGATGTTGCTGATGTAAATATAATGACAAGTTTTACTCAACTGTGATACGCGACTTCGATCGATTCATGCCAAAACTAATGTAAGGAATAAAATGAATTTATAGTGGATTTTAACTCGAAAGGTTATTACTTTCCCAACAATTTTTACCTATTGATTTCAAGTTTGCTCTTTATAGTCTATCAAAATATACTAATCCCTAAAATTGGACCGAAATGGCATAAATTACGTTGAGTCGTGACAGTTTTTGGGAGGAAATACGCGGCGCGTTATTAGCGTGCGGTTTTAATAATGTTTTCGTTGTGATTTTGTGGAATTTGGAGCGTGTTTTGTTCTGGAGGCAGCGTTTGATGTAAGTGTGAATATTACAAACTAGAGTTTCCAAAAATTAATTTGCTACAAATACGACATCGAACGAAATAAACTCTCCGTTTAAAATACCACGCAATGGTAAATCTTTCAAAAGTTTTGCTGGCTGAAGCACAGATAGAGTGTAGAATGAAGCAGATGAAGTGCTGCAATTTTCAGTATTAATTAACCAATATGTCTGCTAACTAGACATGTATGATAATAAATTCTACGCCACCTACTTTGCTCACAATTACGCATCAAACAAAATCATGACATATCACTGTTCAATATGCCTTACAATGTAATCCTTGAAAATTTCTCCTGACAAAAGTAGAGCACATAAAAGGCTGTAATTTTCAGGATTAATTAAACAATCTGTCTGCTAACTAGTTCTATTCTAAGTACATAATGTATTTCCTTAAAAAGCTGTCGTGACATATTTAATTCATGTGGAAACTATACATATGGCCGATTTATTATATTTATTCTAGATGCAAACACATTTTTTGTTTTCTACGTCATTTGTAGCGATATTCAGTGGTGCAAAATGTTGAAACATCATTAATGATATGTAAGAAAATCGAGATTTCAGTGGATATACATGTTTTGGGCCCTGAATCGGTTGCAATGATTTCTGGAAAATGTATGTGTATATGTGGGTATGTCTGTGAACAGATTGGGCTGAAATTTGGTATACTTCTTTAGAATTACCAGGGGACGAACTAGATTGTTTTTTGTCATAACCTGACAACAGGAAATGACAATTCTTAAATTCGTTTTCTTAGAGGTTCATCCGATCTTGACCAAATTGATACCCGCTCACACTCCACTGACTTTAATTGTGTGTACTAATTTACAGATTATTGGAATGAGCAGTTTAGGGATATAAGAGTTTATAGAAGCAGTTTGACAGAATCCAAGTCAGTGACATGACTGTTATTCTTTGCGATTTTTAATAGAAATGAACTGTCGCTATAATTGTGAGTTGATAAACGTCAGTGGCTACTGACATGATATGACAAATGTTAATCTATATTCAAGTACTGTAGAAGGTTCCAGCGTTTCAATGTGTAAACTAAGTAGTCGGAAAGTTGTGTGCCCCCCCCAGACATTTATGTTTTATTGACTTTACTTAAATTCAAACTAAATGACGTCACTATGTTACAATGCCTCCGAATGATTTTGACTTCCTAAAAATATGTCGGCAAGGATTAAAAAATCATGAATATCTACATATTAAATAATTTGTTCGTAAAGTAAATGGATTTTACAAGCCTGTAAAAAACATACATTAAATTGTTTCGTTTTTGCATAGAAAATGCATTGTATGGAGCAAACTGTTTGTTCTCGACTGCATCAACTGATACCAATGTAAGTTCTTTTCTTTATCTTTAGTTTTGTGTTGTATGTACGTACATATGTAGTTCATATTTCTAGCTGCCGTTATAATAGGAGCGCCATGCTCAATGCTGTACTACCCAATCCTAAATTTTGGTAGCTTTATCTAGTCGCAATTCTGCAATATAAATTCACTAGAGTAAACCTCATAGTGGACCATGCTGTAATCTAAATTAAAACGCAGTAATAATTAGAACTTTTACTCTAGTGAATGAATGGGAAGGGTCAATTAAGCAAATTAAAGAAATGTATTCACCCGGCTAATACGGACGCTGTATTCAGCGTTTGCGTGCCCAGAGAGTTTGCTGCAAAATTTAAATTCCACAGGAGAGCGGTTTACTCCTGTCTCTGTCTCTCTCGTGTCAGGAATACTAAGCATGCAAGTATGTGCCTTTTTATGTAATTCGTATGGTAATAAATTGGCGGGGCAATCATCGTAATTACACATGAGGCTTTTAGGAAAATTCTACAGCAGTAAATTAATTTTACTTGATCTAGGTAACTCAAGTAAGATAACACGTAAGAATATATTTACTTTATAATAAACTAGAAATACGTTCGCACCTTCTTGGCCTACATTACCTAAGCTGACGGTAAACAATAACATCGTTATGTCAACAAACATAAGAATTTACTATGTGTTTTACTCATAACTAGATCTCTTGCCGTGGTATATGGTACATAGTAGTAAGTATGACGAGAAACAGTTACTCTCGCGATCATTAAAGTCAAATTAAATACAGAATCAACACTCGGTGAGAGCAATCTCCCTACTAACTGTACTGTTTAATATGCGAGTGCGAATATAAATGAATGAATAGGAAAAAAAATGATATTGCAAGAAGTAAAGTGTCACAGACCTAGAATGAAGGAAATAGGAAGTGCAACACTTCTATTTCTACCTAATCGACCTAAATGCATTGAATAATTTTAATTACATACTTAATTTAAATAATTTCAAAGCATTAAGGTAGAAGTCTATATATACTTTATTATTTCAATTTATGATAAAAGTAATGCATTTCAGAAATGTGTGGGAAAGGCGGCTTTCAAGAAACGAATTTAGGGTTTTTGCTATAAATAAATTCAGTATTTCGGACTTTTTGCACGTCTATATTTTTGTCTGACATCGGGATGAAAGGACAAAAATAACTTTTAAATAATTTTCAAAAATTAAAAGATATAGCATATAACGATAAAATTCCCTAAATGCACAAGAAAATGATTCATTATTTCGTGTTTTAATGTGCTAAATACTAATCTGAAACTCAGGGCAACAATACTAGGGGCATAAAATCTGAAAATTAGATAGTACTGTCTTTGGTGGCGCCATCTAGCGAAAGTAAATGCTTGAAAATTCTCCTTGCAAAAAAGTGTTGGTTTTAATCTTATCTAGTGACATCAGCGCCTAACTAGCTGCAAAAGAAGGTAAACTTCAACGTTAACCTAAAGATTTTTTACACATCCTCAATGATGGTAGCATTACTAGACTTATGGATTGTTTGAGAATATTACTTATTTTTATTTAAAAAAAAACCTCCTGAGATTGTACTGTTACTCTGTAGATATTACCGTACAATCTGGTTGTCCAGGTTTTAAAAATTATGTCACCAGATATTAATCATGTTTACGAGTTGTGTAACTAGCGGGATATCTCATCATACGTACTGTAGAGTGGTATTTATTTTGTAGGTCTTAAGACCAGTAAAAAGAGGAATTTAATACATTAGAGTTCACGATAAAATAATGCCTTTCGTTTTACTGTCACCGCGATAACGAATTAAAAATACAATTTTACACCGACAACGATAAAATACAAAAATAACACCGTATCTAAGACATATAAGGAGACAGAAAATTCACGTTTCACAAAAGTTAGTTCTTATTTCCGAATCTCTATCAAAAGTGAACTTGATGTCAGCAATTTGAAACACAATAGCGACTCAATTTAATTACTAGATGGGCCTGCGTGAAGTCATGAAGACCGTAAATGACTTCTTTTACATAGTGCCTCTCCACAGGAAAGAGATGGAAAATTAACAATGCCGAGTCAAGTGTGAATGCTCACTGAAATGTACAGCGATTAACGCTGTTTACTGCCGCTCCGATGAGTCTAGAAACTAGAAACCTGAAAAATAAAAACTTACGTTACGTAACTATTGCATTGTAATACCGATTAAAGATGTTATGTATGTACTTGCTATCGGCGCCATTTTGTGGTTGATTACTTATTATTAAGTCTTAGAAATCAGTGTGTATAGTAAAAACAAGGAGAGCTGCAAATGACTAAGCGATTTTTGCTGTTATTTTTGACGTATACGCGACAGATCTTGTTTGGCCGATTACCCATGTTAGAATGAAACAGCCTTCGTTTTGTATATCTGTTTCGTAACCTTGTAAGCGATGAGTCATTTGCAGCTCTCCTGGTTTGTACTATACCACTGCTTATACCAAGCATAACTAAATTTTACTATAAGCAACAGCAGAAACAATACCTGCCAAATGGATTTACAGCGATATATCTAGCAGAATAACTATATCTGTTAATTTTTTGTGGTTATCAAATTATACTGAGAATTAGTAGTACCGATTTGCCAGTTATGTGGTAAGGTATAGTGTCAAGATGGTGTCAAACGCGTAGACTGTAACGAAATAACTTGTACAGATAAAAGAAAAACATATCCGATGCTGTATAACTTTCTAATCTTGCCAGTTAACTAACGATAACTGTGTAATCATGAAATTTTCTATGATATTCTTTAATAATAATGATGACGGTATTATGTAGTTGTCTGTTTTGAAAAATTATTCCTTTATTATCCTTCCTTTATTATCCGTGTGTAAACAATTTTTCCCCAAAATTTCAGTGTACGTACAATATGAGAAATTCCATTACTAATTTCTTACAGCACTAGTCAAAATAATGTATAAATTATAATACGTATAGTAAACATTCATGTCGAAACATTCTGGTTGGGACCAATTTTGAGTACCATTTTGCACAATTTTTTTTGCCTTGTGCTCAAACAAATATATTATTTTTAGTCTCTGTGTATTAAATGAAATATGGAGATAATTCAGACTCAGGAGCAAAATGAAAAATAGTTCACGCCATATATGACTCCAAAGTTAATAACATTCATAGTTATTTATAGTTATTATTTTGCAACAAATTTAGGGCTGGTTTATTCATCTACACGTAAAGTCCTGTATAGCTATGCGTCAGATAGGTCAAATTTTGTTGGTTGATTCTTTTATTCACGTTCTTCACATGTCTAACATATTTCTAACATAAATAACACATTTCTATGTTAATGGCAAAATATGGGGCAACAACATCAACTAACCTGACACACCTGACTATACAGGACTTTTAAACGTAAATTACTCCTTGCAAACAAAACGCACAGACTTCATAAAAACGTCGTCAATTTGACGGAAACAAATACTATCTTTTTTTTTCACCTTTTATTCGCATCAATAACTATGTTTCTCGTTATAGCAAAACATGTAAGCCCGGCTCTAAGTTGTGTTAATTCACTATATCGTAGACAGAACAGTATATAGACTATAGAGTAAGCTATTTAGTTATACATATATATGTATGTACTTGCTTTTATTAACAACAATGCAAGCTATTCTTGGTTCAACAACAAACCAGTTACCATATTTACACAAAACAATAAATTACAATGACACAGTCATAAATCAACATCAAATTCGGAAACGTAACTAACTTTAGACCTGTCCATCGAACAAAATCCTCCTTCAAAAATGTCCCTGAAGACATTCCTTGGAGAATTCGATCCCTTCAACTGCTTGCCATCATCCTCAGCCAAAAGGTAATCAAATGCGACCGTCTAACTTTTTCCTTCCGTTATCTTTCAGGTGTACGTCGACGGCAGAAGCGATCATGTCGCACCACAGCGATGACAACATGCTGATCGCGACCAGCGACTCCTTCTGGGAACCGGCAAACTACAAGAGGACCACGAAACGGATCGAAGACGGCTACAAACTCAGCAACGACCTCATAGCGCTGATACACGAGAGGGCCGAGATCGAGAAGAATTACGCGAAGAGCTTGAAGGCTTGGTCGAAAAAATGGAACGACATTGTCGAGAAAGGCCCGGAATATGGCACCACCGAAGCCGCGTGGAAGGGAATTTTGGCAGAGGCTGATAGTCGGTGCGATGTACATACGAGAATTAGGGATAATCTTGTCAATGACATCACCAGCAAAATTAAAACGTGGCAAAAAGATAACTATCATAAGGTATGTTCTAATTAAACCTAGTTCGTTACTCCTGTAAGTTAGGACGATTGTATTTATTGTATTTATTCTTGCAGAGTATGATGCAAATAAAAGAAAAGAAAGATATGGATGATTCTTTCAAGAAAGCGCAGAAACCGTGGGTGAAAATTCTTCAGAAGGTAGACAAGGCGAGGGCTGATTACCATACAGCTTGCAAGACGGAAAAATCGGCAACGAACCAAGAAAGGAACGCTACGGGAGACAGTTCAATGTCGCAAGATCAGGTAAAATTTGAATATTCCATTATGATGATTTTGTGATGTTTCTTTACACTTGTCTGGAATAATATTTACATTGATGTTGGTGCGTGTGCATAATAGCGAGCTGTGATGGTAAGTAGAAGGTGTTACGATCAATATTAATAATCCACTGCCAGTATTGCTACTTTTTGTGTTTTTGTGTTAAAACATGGTGATAAAGTATCGTGTTTTTGTGCATTATATCAAGGGGTAGACTTCTACCTTAACACTTAAAAATGTACCCCAAATAAAAGAGATTTTTTGATTTTGTTTAAATTTCTTTGTTATTGATAATGTGTTATTGACCCATGATTAACTCATTATTTTTTATTAGGTGTTGTGGTATTCTTAATGTCAATAAGATAGTTTATCAATATAATATGCTGTAGTATTAGTAATATTTCCATAAATAAATGTTCACATTGTTAATTCATGAATCATACTGCACTGTACTCAGATTCTGCAGAATTATTGTGCTATTTATTTATTGCAACAAAATCCTCTCCTGCTTATTATTGTCTAGAAGAATATTATTGATATAATAGGCTAATTGTAAATTGCAGTATTTGTCGATAGATAAATTTTAGCTACAACCAGCCATTTCATTGAGCAGTTATTCTGTCACTTACTAAAAAAAACTCACCATAAGTTGACATTGGCCAGGAATGTTGTATTTTATAACTATAAATAATTCAATTCGCAAAAAAACAGATGTAATAAGATATCAGGTAATCTGAATAATAAACTGAGAAAAAAACAAATGTAAAAGATAACAGATAGTCTGAATAATAAACGTATTGTACGTCAAAATTTTTTTTTTTGTAACTGCATAGTTAGCATTTCCCAGGAATTTCCCAAAATCACTGGTATTTTTCCATGATTACAATTTTTTATTCGGATTTTTCTCTGACTTATCTCCCCAGATCACCATAATTTGGTCACCTTATGTAAATGGTGTTTGTAGATAAGGTCGTAGGTTAAAAAAATGTAGACACTGTTCATTTCAAACTAATTAAACCAAACGTATTTTCGAACAGATCAAGAAAATGGCAGATAGAGTACAGAAATCTAAAGAGGAAGTGCAGAAGAACAGGGACAAGTACAAAATAGCCCTAGACGAAATCAATAACTACAATCCGAAGTATATGGAGGACATGACTGTTGTCTTCGATAAATGCCAAGAATTGGAAGCCCTTAGACTGATGTTCATAAAAGATATTCTGTTCGATATACATAAAACATTGAATATTGCACAGGATCCAAAGTAAGTTAATTATTTTATCGCATATTTTGATACTTTTTAATTGTTTTTTTTTTTTAATTATGTGTAGACTGCCTCAGATATACGAAGAATTTTATCATACAATCAACAATGCGGACCATGAAAAAGACCTGAAATGGTGGTCGAACAATCATGGCGTAAACATGGCTATGAATTGGCCACAATTTGACGTGAGTGTGAATGTTTTCCTGATCTTGCTTTGAATACAGTTTCCAGCGCAAATACGTGTCAAATTTTGTTTTTGGTTTATCTAATCACTGTTTGGCAAATAATTCAGTTCTGAGTAACAGTAAATTAATTGATAATGTTCCCATCAATCAGATAATAATAATAAATAATGATCTCATTTGTGTCAACAAGAATCTAAAGATAATTTTTTAATTAGCATTTTCTTTTTTTGTGTATCCCCCATGTGAAAAAGCATGTTTGTGTTCCAAACAACTTTTGAATTTTTCTGTGTGTTTTCCGCATGTTATCTTTAGGAGTACACTGAGGAGTTCAGGGACATCGCCAAGGGTAAATCGAAGGACTCGGGAACGGCCGGCATAATGCTCATAAACCAGAGACCTGTCGGGGAAGACTTGCATGTATGCTTGCATTTTATTTTATTTATTAACCCAAATATTAATATTTAGCTTTTTGATTTTTATTAGTGCCCTTGATGTTATGTCGAAGAATTTTGCCTGCATATGTTATCCCAGGAAAGGCTCTTGCATTGGCTGTAGTAAATTAACTAATTAAAAAATGAAACTTTGTCCACCTTTTTTTTTTTTTTTCAGTTTATATACATTCTAGTCTTTGTGCAGAATATTTCTATCTACGTTCCACTTAATATAAAGTATTCTAGATAACCTTTAGATTTTTTTATTAATTATCAAATAGTGTAGTTAGGAATGCTCTTCAATGCATGAGTCTATCATAAAATAACGCATAAAACAAGGTGATTTTTATGCGATTTTCTTATGAAGTAGGGTGGTAGTAACCTAGTGTTGGGTGTAATCAGTATAATTGAGCAATTTCCTTAATTGAATGATTCGGTTCTCGAGATGTTTTGTCATAATAATCAGATTTGAATATTCAAATTATTAGTATTTGAGTGATTATTGTATGACATTCGAGTGACACTTAAATGATTCAGTTCTCGAATGAAGTCTGCATTTGAGATATCATTCACCACAAACGACGCGCTTTGCCAGTTCTATTAGACTTGGATAGGTTATATTTTTTAAATTAGAAAGTTTTTGAAGATGTTTATCAATATCTTTGTCTTCACAAATTGTCCCTTTGACTTTATATATTATCCTGAGTGATATTTATGATGGTTTCAACCACTACTCTTGACGTTGTGTTGTTCATTAGACTCTTGGCAATAATTACTATTAGTTTAATTGAAATAGCATAATTATTTTGAAGGTTTTAAACATTTGAGAAATCTTTGTCTTCATAATTAGTTCCCCTGACTTTATATTGTTCTCTCTGTCATTTATGGTTGTTTCAACCACTACTCTTGACTTTATGTTGTTCATTAGACTTTTGGCGGTAATTACTGTTAGATTGATTAAAATTGCTTAATTATTTTGAAAGTTATAAACCTTTAAGAAATGCTTGTCAATATCTTTGTCTTCATAAATTGTTTCCTTGACTTTATATTGTTTTTACTGTCATTTATGGTTTCCACCACTACTCTTGTCTTTATATTGTTCATTTAACCCTTGGCAATAATTATTGTTGGTTTTGTTAAGAATGCTTAATTATTTTGAAAGTTATAAAGTTTTGACTTTTGCCTTCATAATGTCTCCCCTTGACTGTTGATTATCGATTATCATTCGAATGCGCCCTCGATAATCAAGACATCTCGAGACCTTTGAAGATTTGATTATAATAGATTATTTTATTCGAATTCACCCATCACTAGTAGTGAACTAACCCGTTTTTGAATTGGTTTAGTCAATTTATCACTAAAATTCTTACTACTTATATGAAATGTGTTTTTTATTGTCTCTCCAATAGTGCTATCAGGATAGGTGCAAATATTTTGATATGATTTAAATAACTATTTGCTCATTCAACAACGATTACTTTTTATTATCCCATGTTATAAATCTTGATGAAATATGTCTATATAACATACGTAATAACAAAAAATAAATACAACCTAATAGGAATCTTGCAATGTTTTAGGACTACTCTGTAAGCAACAAGACGTCGGTAAAGACAAAATCCACGACCAAACTGAACACGGACACGCGAGAGAAGCCCGAACCAAAATCACCAAAAGTTGAGAGCCCCACAAACCAAGCTTCCACGATAACGTAAGATTCACAGCTTAAACTTGAAGATTTGATAAATATCTTTTTCTTGTAAACAGAAATGGCTCATCGGCGAAAGAAGCAAATCCATTTGAGGAGGAAGATTGGGAAGAAAACGACGCCCTTGTTGACAACGGAGAACCCGGAGTACCTGTCAAAGCACTCTACGATTATGAAGGAGCTGAAAATGATGAACTAAGTTTCAAGCAAGGTAGGTTATACGTCAATCCAGGGGTCGCTAGCAGTTAGATATTTTCCGCGAATTTTATGTTGGTTTATTTTACACTCTGATAATTCTAGGAGTAATGACAATTAAATCACATCGGCTCAGATCAACTAAGAACCTGACAAATTTGAAGAAAGAGCTTATGAAGAAAAATTATAAAATATTTCTTTAATGTAATTGTAATGTAAACAGTTAAAATATACTTATTTTTGAGATGACTTTTTCTTACAATTTTGTTTTTTTTTTTCTAGGTGATATTTTTGATAAACTTGAAGATGAAGATGAACAAGGTTGGTGTAAGGGACGTAAAGATGGCCGTGTGGGTTTGTATCCGGCGAACTATGTGGAAGAAGTGTCGTCGCATTGATCAATCGGCTCGAGAGAAGAAAGCGGCAAACTGTTATTAATTTTTGTTAATGTTACACACTATCCGGAGCATTGCTCAAAACATATTTAGGAGTAGAAGTAAAGATGTATGAGAGATGGATGTTTTTAGTATTGTACAAATGTATTATGTAGGTATAAGGAACACCAGCTAATTTATATAACATATTATATAATAATACGTTAACGTTTCCGAGGTAAAAATTGATAAATTGACGAGGTTGTAATGAAAAAATACTGTAATGGAATTTGAGTATGTCACATATTAGGCCTATGCAAATAAATATTAATGATAGTATTGTGTATATATAATATATACATAGCAAAAACACCTCAAGTGGTTATTATTTCAGAAAAGTTGATATATGTGTACATTTATTTATAGTAGAGAAACTTATTTTACTGAAGTAATATTCTGTTTATGTATATAAATAATAAATTTCAGTTATTTTAATTGGTTACATGTTTTGTCTTTCCTTACCTGCCTTTTTTATGACAATCTGAGTCTGACAGAATCCATACCATTGTCCTTAAGATTTATTTTAGATAGATACATAAAAATATATAAACAGAATTTGATACAGTTTATTGATTATTATGTTTTATGGTATCTAGTTTTTGCAAATATTCTTTCTAATCATAAAATACAACTTTTTCCACATGATACAATTTTATTGGTTATTGAAACTGCCTGCTGTTTTATTGCAACTGTTTTTTGCAAATTAAATTCTTTCTAGTCATAAAATTTTCTGACCCAAGACAAGTTTACTGATTATTGGAACTACCTGCTGTTTTGTATTTTATTATGAAGAATATTTAATTCGATAAAACCAATAGAACAGCAGGTAGTATCTACCTAACTACAATTTAATAAAAAAAAAAAAAAAAAACATGCAATAAAACAGTATGTAGTCTCAATAATAAACTTTTCTTAGGTCAATTATATTGTAGTTTACTAGTACAAAGAATTTAATTGCAAACAATATTTACTCAAGGAAACAACAATCTACAATAATCATACGTATTAAATTACTTTCCTATTATTTACATCTTAATGATACAATATATAATATAAGAGATTCACACTATTTAATATCGATACTTTGTGGAATAATCTTTTGGCGAAACGACAAGACCTCTACCTTTCCTAGCACCTCTATAAACAGTCTCAACAATGTCGATCATTTCTTGTTTATCTTCTAGCGGCCAGTTTATCTTATTGTTGTTACCTGTTCCCAAATCAATCATAATATGTTTGTTTCTAAAGAAAAACATCACCGTACAGGGATCGTATAACTCGTACCTGAAATGAACAGACGGTCAAACAAGAATTGGAACGTAGAATAGAATAGCTCACATTTTGTTGAAATCTGGAACTTCCGTTATGTCAACTAAGTAAATAACTGCAAAATTCTTCACTTTCTCGGCTATGCTGTAGAGGACTTCGTCCATTTTCATGCAGGAGGGATCCCAATCATGCCCAAAGCGAATAACCTTTGAATAGTAGAGGAAATAATAAATATTTTTAAATAGGTTTTAGGTTATGTCACAATACTTACAACAACTCTATCTTCCTCCGATAAAATTGCTTGGTCCACTTGCCAGCCGTTGTGTAAATGTGCTAACATATACGACATGGTTGTATATTTTAATTTACTGCGTTTTAACTAATAAAAACAACAACGTTTATATGAAACGCTCAACAACGTTCGAAACAGCTCATAAACAGCTCCAAAATTGTTTGACAGATCAATCGCTTATTCACTAGATCGTCAGCGTACACGCTTTATTTCGTTATCGGTAGATGGCGCACTGGTCCTGGTTACCAACTTAGCTAATTCAAAATTTAAATTTAATTTACATTTTATCAATTGGATTTTGGTAATTATTTTTGAATTATTGTACTAACTATCAACAGCACCTCATCTCGAATAAATCACGTAAACTTTAAAATATATTTTCACGTTTCTAATCGTTGGTAATAAAATATGTAGGAGCAAACGGAAACAATTGAAGTGTCTCCGTTATTTGACGTATACGTATTCGTACGTATATGTCACAAAAAACGCAAAAAGTTTTAATTTTTAATAGAAACCGTGTAAAATGGACGGTGAAAGAGAGCACGAAGGGTATCGGCGGGGTTATTATAGTGAGGCGATCACAGATTTGGACAGTACCTTGAAAGGAACCCTCCAAGGGGGCGCGTTCAAAAGGACTAAGCTGTTGTGGCAAGTGAGGACTGAACATCATGCGCCGATTATCAAGACTCTCCAGCCGCCCACGAAGAGGAATTTTCTGGCACCAGCTGAACGGTGGATGTGCTATGAAGAGGAAAAATCGATTGCAAGTATCCCAAAAAAAATCGAGTTCTTGGTGACAAAAATTGAAGACATAAAAAATCTAAATTATGATTGTGGTGTTACATGAAGGCGTCGACATCTTACGCGTTATGCATGCTATCTTTTTGGCTTTGAAAATTTTCTTAGCGGGACGCGTGAAGAAGGTATCGAGTGGCTTCTAAGTTTTGATCGCGATGTTAGACGAAGGCAAAAACTGTTAATTCATTCTAATTTCTGCCTTTTAAAAATTTATTAGAGAGACGCATGGCATGAAAAGTCATCTAGTCACTTCCAGGTTTTGATTCGCGATGTAGACGAAGGCACTACGTGACGCGAATGGCATGCATATTGTATCTCATGTCTTCACGTAAAAGAGCCAAAATACGAACTGTGTGCTGTTTAAAAATGTTAACTTTCCCAAATAAAAACCGCCAATCTTCATTTTCTAAAGTTCCGAAAACGCAATGCAGTTTGTTCCGTATAGGCTGACTGCATTTAATCAACTATTTTACAGATTTAATTTGTCGTTTATGCGTTAATGTCGCAAATATTTGTTAATAATGTTTTACATTATTAACAAATATTGAGCAACCTGTTCAAATCTAATCATCTCTAATACAATCATACACAATTTGCATCAATTAACCCATATATGCCTATACTCCTAAATGTAGGACGCTTATTTGCGTTGCCCTCCATAATAATCCACAATAATTTTTGGGTTGAGCAGAAAATTTAAATAACAATAAGTTATTTAATCTATGATGGATTTTGATGATTCTTTCAGCAAATTAGAGATGAATTGTTCAAAATTCTTCCCAGCTGTTACTACATTGCACATTTGATCTATGTAACTGCCATTTAAGGGCCTTAATCAGCCGTGTGTGGTATTTATTTTATTTCGATATGTCAATTCTCAAAGAAGGATCGGTGTTATAACTAAAACCAGAAAAATGTATCTTTCATAACTCGAATACTTTTTGACCGATGGTGACCATTTATTGTACACAATTTATATAAGATTGTTACCATTAACAAGAAAAATGCGGGGTGCCGTTTGTCCCACCAAACTTTCCGACTAAACTGTTGCCACAAGTGTCTAAATACTTACTGTTATTCAATTTCGTGAAGCCACAGCTATTCTGGACCCCAACCTAACGTCAGTCATAGAATAAGAAAATGTCATGTCATGTGAGTGTCACTGACGTTTGTCAAAATCTGACACTTGGCAAACACACCGACGAAGGCTGTGTATTCTCTCCAATAAACTCTTATAGCGCCTAAACCGTTCCTCCCACTGATCTGGAATTTGGTATACATATTTCAAGCTTTAAAGTCATTGGAGGATGATCTCTTGTATCAAGTTTGGTGAAAATCAGATAAATCAGATAAAAAAATTTTTTTTAAGCAAAAAATGTGTTAAGGTAATATTGTGAATGTCAGGGCCGGCCTGAGATGACGCTAAAAGGACGTCGATAAAAATTCTACATTTCGACGCCCACGTCTTTTCCAAAACTCCTCAAGTAAATTTCGCATTAGGCTTGTTTTTGCTCGGGTCGGGTCTGCTGAACCGAAAAACAGCACTTTTTATTGTATAATGTTAAATACAATTCCCAATACTGAAAGCAAGTTTCATCCAAGTGAAATCAGATTTTGCATACCTAATGTTAAGTGAAATGAACATAAAAGAGTCAGAATGATTTTGTTATCTGTAGTTAGGATTGTCAGATCGATTTGGCACCAATACTGGAGAACGGAAGACCTGGAGACCGAAAGAAAATCGTCAAAAAGACGATGTTAAAAAGTCATTAGCATTAAAAATGTTAATATCGTCGAAAAATCAAAACTACCTTAGTTGTGTACTTACTAGTGGCCACTAAAAATTTAAGTATGGCCTTAGTTGTATTTTAAGCGTTGCAAGTCGTCACTAGTTAGTAGGATACTAAAACCATTTTAACGGTGTATCTGTGCATACGGCGAAATGAATCAAAGGATTATCACAATGATAATTAATATGGGTTTAACACTGAGTAGACAAAAGCTGAACCAATTGTTAACAGATCAATCAAAGTTTACAAAAGTTATTGGAGATCAAAAGTTGTTTATAATATATATCTGATCTTTTAGTGTTTTCCGGTGGACACGTTTGAGCCCAAGGTTCAGATGCAACATGTTATCATACCGTTTGTGTTACCAAGAAATGTTGCTATCGAAAGGCGAAGACGACAATATCAGGTAAGATTTATTTTGGCGAATTTTGGAATTTGCAGCGACTAGGTGATATAATTTTGTTGTTTTCTTTTGTGATTTCGTTATTAATTTTACATTGCTGCGATATCCAGATCCTCTACATTATAATTTTGTATTGTTAGTCCATGAAAAATACCCTGAAACGGATTACTTTCAGCAAAAAACAATAAAAGAATGCCTGCAACAACTGCACGTCAACGAGAAGAAACTGATACCAAACAACGTTCTTTGGGGAATAGAAGGCGACGAAGAGAAATACGGCTTATATCCAAAGGTAAACTATTTACCATTGGAACTTTTCGACGATGAAGAATACGACGCTAGGTAAAATTCGAAACCTAAACAGTGGTAGATGATATTGTGGCCTAATTCATCATTTTTCCTTCTTGCTTCTTAAGAACATGGCAAGGGTGGCTAAACCATGGCATGCTGGACGGTGTGAGACACCCACTGCCGGGGGAGGCCTTTCTCCCATCACTAAGCAACCCTGACGACACTCCACAATCCCAAGCTATGCGCTGGCACTGGACAAACGTGGCCGTCCTCGACTACGTTAAGAGAAAAAAATTGTGGAAAGTTCTCACTCTCGATGGACATCAGCGCCCGTACGAGGTACCACGGATTTACTTGATGTTCAAGGCTGAGGACCCTATGGTCTTTGCCAATAGGATCAAGGCGGCTATTGATCTTAGGGAATACACAGAAAGTGTTATCAGGTACTTTAGTAACTTTTGGGTATGTTCGGATGTGTTCGCCAGTCTTCGGAGGTTTTTCGGTGGTTTTCGGTACTCTTCGGTAATCTTCGGTGGTCTTCGGTAGTCTTCAGTTGACTTCGGATATCTTCGAATTCTTCTCGTGAATCTTACCGAATTCTACTGATGTGTTGAGTGAATAGACGTTGATAAGTGTTTGCTTTCTAGATATGAGTTTTACTTGGATTGTATAGCACTGACGGGGACATATGAAATTGACACTCCAACTTGGGAGAAGATGTTTGACTTGGCAACAAGAGGAAAGAAGATTTTCCATTCTGAGTTTGTGGAAGAGGTGAAAAGAGAATCTCTTGATGTGGGGAGTGTTTTAATATCGGTATTTCTAGATTGAATTTGAGGTCAGGCTGAACCATAGACGTGCCTTGGGGGAGATGGAATTTCGAGATAGGGCCAACAAACAGCCATACGTTTACAGTTTTTTGACTATACCGACGAGGGATGTCATCAAAGTTCCAGCCAAAGGTATGTAAATTTATCGTTAAGTTGAATAAAATAATTTTCCCTACCGTTAAATTTCAATAAAAACAGATGCTAAATAACTTTCCACATTTATTCCCCCATATTTATCTCTTTTATGAAGCAGACATTGCTGCAACAGTTCTTGCTGTAATATCTCCGGTCTGAGGAGTTGTTGTAAATCTGACGCTTCCGATTTTCTTATTTTTGCGTGTAATGAAGTGCAAAGTTTATTCGTACAACATCCCGAGTCAATGTCTCCCTAATGTCTTGTTGAACATATTAAATAATGTGTTGAGAAAAAGTAAAAGAATATTGGATGAAATTATTTGGGTAGTCGACATAAAAACCAAGAATTTTATCCAATATTTTGATGAATAAAAACTTATTTTGTGCGCTTCCGAACTACAACTCCTAACTTATAATATTTTTTTTCTACTTTGCATTCACAATGCACACATTGTAACACTGTTTTCGGTGTTACAATTAGCAAATTGTAACACCGTTTTTAGTAACTTTTTTCTAAGATTGGTGACATTGATATCAAATGCATGTCAAACGAAAATACACATAACCACAAAAGTAAGCACAACTGATTTTTTAGAATCGCACAAACTGCGAAGTATGTATATTTTATACATATTTAAACATGCGTGTTGCATCCTAAGTTTCGTACTACTAGTATATGATGGTATATAATAATTATCAATAATTACTTTTTCACAGATATTTGAATTTAAGTGACAGATGACAGTGTTACCAACGGTTGCACCCATAAATACTCTAGATTGGAATTTTACCTAATATACTTCTAAATTTTTATAAAATTAATGACGCAAAGTAGAAAAAATAATATATTACACTCGTTTTATAAGACATATTGGCGCATTCGTTCATTTGAGGAATTTGGAATTGTAAAGTGTAACATTTAAACAACTCATGCGCCAATTTGACGTCTTATAAAACTTGTATAATAATATACTATAGTAGTGATTTACGTTTTGCACAAAAATCTAGAAAACTGAACAAATAAGTCGATAAAATCACCAGAAAAATAAACGTTGCCAAGTCGACTTTATTCATACGTGTAACTTTGGTAAGTGACAGATAAACGTAACTTGTGCAATCGAAATAAGCAGAAGTCACACTTAAATATTAAGAGCCCCTAGCTAAACCAGATAAATAAGAGGAACTGGTGCAATCGCACATTTAAGCAACTGTTTGTTATTAGCGATGTACAATATGGCGGATGCGCCTGTAGTGTTGTGTTTATTTATCGATACTATTTTTCCGGACATTTTGTGGCTGTTTAACATCATTGTCGTTATCGTGCCGTTTCTGGACGTACTTATAACGGAATTTACACAACAAAGAATGTCTATATTGGAAATTCCTAAGGTTGTAGTAGCCCTTACTGGTATTAGGTATGCGTTGTGGTAGAGTGGGACACAAATTAAATCGAAATTGAGTCTCATGTAAACCGTGTTTTGGACAGAGTACTGGGTTTCCTCTGTGTCTCAGTAATGGCGCTTCCTGGCGCTTCCTGGCGCTTTTAGTATGTAAGTTCCAGCGTTACGACATTACTTTATCGAGTTCGGTGTCAAGTTGTAACTTGCTAAACTTGTCGACATATTAGCGACTTTAAGGCGACAACAAAATTGATGAAGATCCAACGGCCTTACATGTTTTTCATATCTGCTTTCATTAATACTTCATTAATTCTGTTTTTTTTTGTACTGTCACCCATCTTTTGGTTACCAACAAAAGTAATTTCTGTAATAGTTGATAAACTTATTTACCTTAGCCTTGATTGGGCTTCGCTAATTCGAGTGCTTGGTAGTTTGAATGCGGAGAAGTTAAAAGCCTATGAACTCTCTGATGTAACGATGACAGAATTATTTATTACTTGGGCTGGAAACTGTGTTTAAAAGCTCGCAACTGTATTTGCTAAACGAACAATGCATCGACGTACGGTTTTATCCCGCTGTTAATTGAAAATCCATTATGTTAATTCTATCTAAGTTTCTAGCAACTACAAACAAAATGCAGTGGTAATTTATTTATTAATTTGTCGTAGTATGGTGTTTTTCTATTATCAGATCATCGCATAAGAACAAAGAAATTTACGTCACAAAACGTCTCTCAATGGTTAAGGGAGTCTCACATTACCTCTAATTCAAATCTCGATTTCGGTTACAGCGGCCACGGAATAAAGTGATTACGTATTTCTCGCCTCTGTTCACTCGATTGTCACGGTTCTAAATTCAATTAAGACTTTCTGACTGGATCGGTAATTTGACATTGACCATACCTAATAATCTTCTACACGTATGTTCACGTTTGCCAATCCTATGTACAAAACTTCTGCAATAATTTTTGCAATCTTTGACCATTCTTTCAGCAAATTACAGATACGTAATTCCGCTGAAATACCATTTTGTCCCGTCGATTGCAATATTTAGCTAGAAAGAATGTTGAAGAATTTGTCTATAATTTGCTGAAAGAATCTTTAAAATCTTTAAAAAAAAATTTAAAAGTCTGTCAATCGAGTGTGGTCATTAAATTTGTTTTCTGCGGCCGCCACAGGTCTGACCGCATTAATTTCCCCATTGCAGGTTTTGTCGACACTGGTATGGAGGACTTCAAGGCTAGAAAGGATTATTTTCGATGGATGAATATTTATGTGGTCAACCAGGCCCACAGGGCGGTTAGCTTAGTGGTCGGGGAATGTATGAAAGTGGCTCAGATGTGCCTATTTACCACCAGTTACGGGAAAAATACTACTCTAGCTGAGTTTACAGAAATTCAAAGCCAGACTACTAACAATGTACGTAATGTCGAATTTATTACAGTATTTCGTTTTTTATTATCTAATACACGTACACTTATTAATTATTTAGTACACACTGGTACGGGAGAGTTCAGGATGGTCGATGACACATTCCCGCAAATCACCTGACCACACCTACAAACCACTTACAAATCAATCAATTAATCATCGCAAATTTCAAACTAAACATTTGTTTTGGCCACTAATTGGAAAGTTTGTGTATGAACGCGTATAAAGTTAACTACTAACCATTTCCCAGAATTGATTATATATGCAAATCCCGGATTTGCGGTAAACCTACATTAGGGAACGCAAAAGCTTGCTGGCTTTTGCATTTGGCCGTGTGGTGTTTTCTTCCCAGCGAAAAGCGATTTGCTTAATTTGACTTGAAGTAAGCGAAATCTTGCAACCTACAAAAGAAGAACGTAAACATTTCAAGATTTCTCATTAAAACTTTACTTACTACAAAGCTGGATAAAAAAAATGCTCCTTTCAGCTGAGGCAATTTATTACAAATGTCAAGTAAATAACCTACGTCGCAAAAAAACGACGATTCCACGAGATGCCTTGACCGGACAGTTATCGTGTCTTATTCAATATTTCCGATTGACGTCCGTATATTTTTCCTGTTTCCAGTTGATCAAACACCTGAAGACGAATTGGCTAGACACAACTGCCTTCAATATCAGAATGTGTCTTGGTTATCTTGGCAAGGGATGGTTCAACCTAAACGAAAAGAAACACGAAATATTCGACATTTCGAAATTGTTGCGCGTCATGGAGCTCGTCAAGCATCACATGCAGGTAAAAATATGAAGTAAAAATATTTTTTACTTTCCGACTGGTAGTCGCCTAGAAGAAAAGATTCTTTTTGATATTGTCTGTGTATGTATGTATGTCTGTGTACACGATAGGTCTCAAACGGTACAACGGATCAAGTCGAAATTTTGTATCATATTTAGAATTATCAGGCGACGTTTTTTGGTGACAATCTAACAACAAGAAGTGGCAAATGTTATCTGCATCTTCTTAGGGATGTGTACACTCTTGAATGTGTCAACGAGACAGTCGGAAAGTTTTCCTCCTACGTTAAGTTTATTGTTAATTGTCACGTAAATTATAGAATCACGCGCCAGTAAAATTTTCACTGTCACTCCTTTGCAGCATTTTTACCACAAGCTTGTCAAATATTTCCTGAAGTAATTAAAATGTTGGCTTATTTGAAAGCAGTTAACTAAAATATCCAGCAGTGCGAGTGGCGCAATGAACAAGGTGGAATGTGATCCCACGGGAGAGATTGGACCATAAACCAAACTTATTTTGTTGGGCATAAAATTACCTTATCGATTTCCCAGAACTTAGTGTGGGCGAGGTATTATTGCAGTCCTGAACCTAGGACTCATAACTACATTTTCTAAATGCTAAACCGTCTCGTACTCGGGTATCGGTATTATTGAACGCGCCCTCAGCGTGGTCATGAGCGGATCGGATAGCATTGTAATAGAAAATGTACCGATCTTTTTTGATTTTTAGTATGCCCTTCGGTTGTTAGTAAAAAATTCGGCCAAGGTGTTTACCCAGCTGGTCGAGACTCCTTGTCAAGTTTGCTTAAAGTGCGAGGACGACTTTAGATGGGGTTACGATCTAATTAATTCGCCGTTTCGTCCGTTCGTCCCGACTGTGTTCACCCTACAGCTGAATATGAACGAAAACGGGCCTTTCTATAGCACTGACCCTGCCTTGTTCGACGTAAGTTTCGTCATAAATTATACCCAAAAAAGAATTTTGTTAATATTAATTATAACACTTTGGAGAAAAGGAAAATTATAGCAGTTTTGTTTTAGAAAACATTGCTTAAGCTGTACGACACGGCTATTGCCCTGACGCACACGATAAAACAAGTGCATCCACTTCTTTTGACGCATCTACCATTCGCTGCGGACTTAACTCTTTCCTCCGTTGGGCTGTTGGAAGAATTTGTTGTACAGTTGCGGGAACAGTTTATGTTGGGATACGAGAAAGCCGTCATCCCTCTGAGAGCTTATGCTAAGGAGTATGAAGCCTTTCTCGAGTTCTATACCTTAGATGTCAACAGTTATGTCGAGTGAGTATAAAAAACTATAGCATGCAAAAAGCTTCCTTTGTTATAATTAGTAAACTTCTGCATAGTTTTAAGATGAGCAATTCGCATTTCCTGACAAACTGTATTAATTCTGCAAACATTCACGTGAAGTTCGGTAACCAGCGGAAACATCAAGTTACCTAATAACGTACAACAGTAATACGTGAAACACACCATTATTAGTATGTTGTGACCTGTTAGCGCTTGTTCCAATACATTGTCTACTAGAGGTACATTATAGTTGCAATTTAAAGTTTAATAATACAAATTTCGTAATTAGTGCGATAGACCTCTTGTGTATTAATTCTCCTCCTCTGTTCTGATCTAATAATTAGCAATAGTTATAATATGCGCAGAGGAGTGAGAACTCGGAAAACAAGCGAAAATTGGTAGATTAACAATTTAATCCATTTTGATCAGGCAATTTAAGGAAAACGCTGCACCTGAAGTGCGTGAAGAAGTTTCTTTTCAACTGAAGATGAAGACTAATCTGGAAGTGACCCTTCCAGCAAGCATAATAATAGGACCATTTTTGATATTCGTTAGCAACTTGAAAGAATTTCTCGTCAGTAAACGAAAGGACATTGCCTTGAAGATTTTGACGCAGTTTGCTAAGCGTATGAAAGAGCTCATTGAACAGGTAAAACTTCAATCTCAACTAAACCTATTCTTCAGTCTCAATGCATTACGTTTAGATGATCGAAGAATACCATGAGATTCTCGTAAAACTCTTGGAGAAACCGAACTCGATTGAGCATATTTTCGACATCAAGGAGTGGATGGAGACGATCCCGATGACCATCAGAGGAATGGAAGAGCAAGCGAAACGGTACCTCTTGGAATACGATATCTTGGATCAGTTTTGGTTCAATCTCCCAGACGAAGACTTTGAGAATAAATGGGAGGTGATCGGCTGGCCGAGAAAGATCGCCGTGCAAGTTGAGCAGACAAACGAATTCCTCTTGGAAGAAATCGAGAAATTCCAGAAGATCCAGTTCCAAGACGAGATGGCTCTCATCGAGAAGATAGAAGGCCTCACCGTCCAGGTGACGAAGATGTCCGCCCTCAGGGACTTCGCGCTGACTCACGAAATCGCCGTCGACATGAGAAGGGTCTGGAAGCAGATGAAGGAAGCCCAGGAACAAGGCCAACTCTTAAATCAACGGCAGAAGCTCTTCAATATGCCAGTTGTGCCATTCGACACTTTGACTAAATTGATCAAGGAGTTCGAGCCTTACAAGAACTTATGGATAACAGCTTCCGGTAATTCTAGTGATTGTCCAAAAGCATTTTATTTCATTCTCCTCTTGTATAGATTGGCTGAAGAACAAAGAAATGTGGATGGATAATCCGTTGGTTAATGTGGACAGTGACTCCATTGAGAGGATCGCTGGCGACATGCAGAAGATGATGATCAAGTTGGTGAGGACCTTTGCTGATATACCTGCGGTCCAGCAAGTTGCCGTTGAAATCAGGAATCAGATAGAGGAGTTTAAACCGCTGATACCGCTGATACAGGCGTTGAGAAATCCAGGGATGCGCCAAAGGCATTGGGATCAGTTTGAGGCGGAAACCGGTATTCAAATTGTCATGTCTCCCTCGTTGACATTCGAGGATTGCCTCAACTTGGGCATCGAACCATTCAGCGACCTTATGGTGAAAACAGCTGACACCGCTTCAAAGGAATATGGAATCGAACATGTCCTCGAAAAGATGGTCGCCGAATGGGAGAACAACTACCTAGAGCTGACACCGTACAAGAAGACCGGAACTTACATCATGAAGGTGTCCGAAGAGATCCAACAGATGTTGGACGACCATATCGTCTTAACGCAGCAGATATCCTTCAGTCCGTTCAAACTCGCTTTCGAGCAACGCATTGATGAGTGGGAGACGAGCCTTCGCATCATGGCCGATGTCTTCGAGGAGTGGATCGACGTCCAAAGGCAGTGGATGTACCTCGAGCCGATATTCTCCAGTGAGGACATCAAAACGCAATTGCCCAACGAGAGTAAGAAGTATGGTTCCATGGAGAGGAGCTGGAAGAGGATCATGAGAAATGCTTACGATTGTCCAAAAGTATTGTTTCATGGGTTTTATTAGAAGAAAAGTATAACCTGTTTCCCGTAGATCATCACCTTCTGCCCTGATAAAAAACTGCTTGAGAGTTTAAAAGACGCGAATCACATGCTAGAACTGGTCGAGAAAGGCCTAGCTGACTATTTAGAGGTGAAGAGGTCAACGTTCCCGCGTCTATTCTTCCTCAGCGACGACGAATTACTGGAGATTTTGTCGCAGGCTAGGAATCCACTTGCTGTCCAACCTCACCTGAAGAAGTGCTTCGAGAACATTGCCAGGGTAAGGATCTTTGGGGTGTTTCTTCCCCATTCGTTAACACTTTCCTTTTAGTTAACCTTCGAGGAAGACCTTCACATTACCCACATGTTTTCTGCTGAGGAGGAGTGTGTAGCTCTCAGGCCTACTTTATATCCGAAGGGAAACGTCGAGAGTTGGATGTTGGTGCTTGAAGAAAATATGAGAAGCACACGTACGAGGAGTGGAGGTCTTAGCTTCTTCAAAATCTCTACCATGATATTATTTTTTCAGTAAGGTTAACATTCGGTGATTCCCTTGATGACCTGTACAAGAAACCGCGTCAAGACTGGGTGCTACTATGGCCTGGACAAATAGTCATCGCCTGCAGTCAAACCTATTGGACTGCGGAAGTGGAAAAAGGCTTGAGGAACCACGCTTTGCCGAGGTTCTTCAGGATTATGCTTGATAATGTGAGCATTTTATTTGAGGTTTCTTTGGTTTAGCGCCTCTCTTATAGCTCGATGCGTTGAGAGGTTTGGTGAAGGGCGTGTTGACCTTCGTCCAAAGGGAAGTCCTGTCCGCTCTGATTGTTATCGAGGTCCACTCTAGAGATGTCACCCAAACACTTCTGGATAACCAAGTGGACAGCGTGAACGATTTTGACTGGATAAGCCAATTGAGGTATTTGTACCTCTTCAAAATTCTTCGTCTTTCTAACTTCCTCGTTTAGATACTATTGGATTGAGAACGAGGTTAAGGTTAGAGCTGTTAACGCCGAATTTCCTTATGGGTACGAATACCTGGGCAACAGTGGAAGGCTTGTAATAACTCCTCTGACGGATCGATGTTACCTCACGCTGACTGGAGCCCTCCATCTCAAGTTTGGAGGGGCTCCTGCGGGACCTGCTGGAACAGGAAAGACCGAGACCACCAAGGATCTGGCGAAGGCTTTCGCGAGGCAGTGCGTTGTCTTCAATTGTTCGGACCAGTTGGATTTTATGGCCATGGGGAAGTTTTTCAAGGGATTGGCCAGGTATGTGGTTTGAAGGTGTTTATTGTTGAGGTTTTTACGGTTTATTTTTAGTTCTGGTGCTTGGGCTTGCTTTGACGAGTTTAACAGGATCGATATCGAGGTGCTGTCTGTGGTTGCGCAACAGATTATGACCATTCAGAAGGCTCAACAGGCACGCTTGGACAGGTAACTTCATATTTTTTGGGTTTAGAAAACAGTCATAAGGAAATGTTTTTTAAAAAGACAAGCAAAAAATCCAATTTTGGCCAGGACTATACAAGTTCTCTTATATTATTAAAATAAACATTTATCCTCTTCCATGATAAAATTACAAATCTCTTGTTCTGTTATTCGCCGTTATTTAAAATTTTCATCAACAAGCTTCGTGATGATAAATATTAAATTTCAACTGCAGCAAATACCTACAGAAGACGAATAACGACGCAAATAGGCAATAATTGGTGGCTATTACTTCCAGATTCTTCTTTGAAGGATCGGAGATCGTCCTGAAGGAGTCCTGCGCCGTATTCATAACGATGAATCCCGGTTACGCGGGTCGAACTGAACTTCCTGATAATTTGAAAGCTCTATTCAGGCCGGTGGCGATGATGGTGCCGAACTATTCACTTATTGCCGAGATTTCTTTGTTTTCGTTCGGTTTTGGTAACGCGAAGCAGCTAGCCAATAAGATCACGACAACGTTTAAATTGAGCTCGGAGCAGCTGAGTTCGCAGGACCATTATGATTTTGGAATGCGAGCGGTAAAAACGGTGATTGCGGTTGCCGGTAATTTGAAACGCGAAAAGCCGAACATGAATGAGAGCCAGATTATTTTGCGGTCGCTCAGGGACGTCAACGTGCCGAAGTTTCTCAAGGACGATCTGAAGCTGTTCAACGGTAAGGATTTCAGGAGTTTGATTATTAGTTTTCTACATAATATCAGTTGCTGGTTGGGGGAAACCTCTCGTATATAGTCTATTGTTGTGGAAACCCGAGAAATTGACACGTATAGTACATGAAATGTACAGGGATAGGCCAAAAAGTCATGTAAATTGTACCAAGAATTTGCATTAGATAAAAATTTACATTAGATAAAAATCTTTGTTAAATAAAGACTTTCTAATTAAATTGGTGACACAGGCGTCCAAACACTTTTATGCCCAGCTGCTCTGACATCTAGATTAAATTAAGGTCAAAATGGCGGCAACAGCCGCGACTCCCTAACATGGTAGCATTTTGGCCAAGCGCTGTTTAAGGGCTTTAATTACTGGTCAAAATTCTAATTCATCAAATCTCTTCCAATTTATTCGAAGGCAAAACTAACTGGGTTCTTTTTCTTGAACCTTGTGAACACATTTTCTGACTACTAACTGACGCGTTTAAGTATTTAACATTTAATAAGGGCTGATAAAGCAAGACTACTCAAATGAAACGAAACACTTATCAAAACAATAACATCTATTAACAATAATAATCAACAATCTCGTTTGATAGGTTACATAGAAAAATGAATGAAGCTTTGAACATATTGACGTTTAAATTAAACCTAGGAGTTGATTTAGACAGACACACTTTTAGCAGAAATATGAATAATTTAATTTACAATGAAATGCGAGACGAGTTGAAAAGACTTACCAGGGATAAACTTAAGCGCCTAAGAACGCTCCACAAAAACGTGTACTTTACATGACGGTGGTTGAAATGAGAAGAAGGAAAAGATTTTGCTCCCTTGCCTAGGTCAACCCGAAGGCACGCAAGCATTTCTCCGTAGCCAATGACAACGCGTCAAATTTAAACTTATAAACACGCGGTCAAATCCTCAGTAAACCAG
This sequence comes from Aphodius granarius, assembly GCA_963971325.1. Lineage (NCBI taxonomy): Eukaryota > Metazoa > Arthropoda > Insecta > Coleoptera > Scarabaeidae > Aphodius > Aphodius granarius. The sequence goes on from OZ020226.1 coordinate 15,157,262, forward strand.
ATGTTCAACTGAACAACACAAAAACTTTGACATTCTCGAACATTCTACCCCGTCTACATCGCGCTCAATTTGATCACATCCTAACAAATAAATAATGGGTTTCCGACCCATTACAAAATTACGTCAAGTAATTTGTGATAAAAATTGAAATTAAATCACATTCCATCAACGAAATTTTAACGCGTGTTAGTACAGCCCTGTTTTGTGCAACACATTTAGGCGGCATATTGTATGACACCTGTAAACTGGTACACACATTTAAAGTCACTGGAGGATGAATACGTGTACCTATTTTTTCAAAATCGGACGAATCCCTACGGAAACGCATGGGACATTTGTCATTTCCGGTTGTCAGGTTGTGGCTAAAAGCAATCCGTCTCCTGGTAATCCTAAATACGTATTATATACCAAATTTCACTCCCATTCCGGCACACAAACATACCCACATACATTTTCCAGAAATCATTACAAGGACCTCAGCACGTATTTCGGCTGAAATAAAAAAATAAAAGTAAAAATTCCGTCGATTACAATACGTTTCACCTAGGGTACTAGTCGGAAAGTAAAAAGAGAAATTTGGTGCTGCATTTTTGACTAAAGGAGATTATTTAAAGAAGATTAAAAATAAAAATAACTTGCACTGGCGAATAATAAGACAAATCGGCTTACGTTCTCATTTAAGGAGTGACCTATGTCCTAGATTGAGGTTTTGTTTTACGAATTTACTATAGCTTTAGTTTACGAGAAATTGTACTTGTACGTTTTTATATAAAGACTAGAAAGAGGGATTTATCTTGTTGTTCACACATTAATTCAGAATACATCGTGAGATATACGTTCGTGGTCCTCTACATTTTAGTTTTCATAATATAACTTACATAATTTACCCCACAATTTAAATTTTTTTAATTTAAATTTTTAGGCATTGTGTCAGATTTGTTTCCAAGAATGGTGGAGGAGGCGGTTGACTATGGAGCTCTGGAAGAATCCATCCGGTTCTGTACATTACAAAAAGGGCTACAGGATGTCGACGGTAATATTACATTCCATTAAATAACATTAATGCAATAATGAATTAGTTTTTATACTGGTGCGTCGATGAAAATCGGTGCCTATAATAAAACGAGCACCAATGTTTTGACAATCAAACTAATGAGGGTTGAACTTAATGGAAAGAAAACGTTTTGCTGAATTGCAAAAAAGGAATCGAAAGGAAAACTTTTCCTTGAATCCAGAAAGGACTACAAATATTCTAGTGTTCGAAAAAAATCCGACCGTCTCGGTAAAGGTTCCTTCTGGGAGGGCAATTTATTCAATTTATAGGTTTTTCCCTAAACTGGAAACGTCCATTATTATAAAGGTTCAATTTATTGATAACACGGAAATGGGGAAATAATGTTTGAAAAGAAATTTTGTACGCCTCATGAAAGGAACTTTAAACTTACAGAAAGCTTTTCAAAAACATTCTAAAGCATCATTTTTTTGACTTTCTGGCTATCAATAACAAACTGCAATGCTTTTAACATAAAGACAAGAACAAAAGCCAAAGTTTAACCGGTGTCAATATTGAATTTTCAGAGTTTGTGAGAAAAGTTATACAGCTTTATGAAACTACGGTTGTACGTCACGGCCTTATGCTGGTAGGGCCGACAGGATCCGGCAAAACCAAGGTAGGAAAGTTTCAGAAGTTTATCTTATCGTTAGTTAATTGATACCCATGAAAAAGCAGACGAGGTATGCTCGTACACATCTGGAGTGGGGATGAGCGTTTGCGTCCGTTCAGTCTGCTATGTAATTTACCAGATACACGAGTTTTGATGTTTTCTATACATTCTGGTTTATCTAATTTAGTCTATGGATGAAAAGATTACCCTTTATCGGTGTTTAAAAATAACGCAATTATCATTATGGGCATAATTAGTAAATTGTCATAATTCGCGGTGATCATGTCAAAAATGGGACCCACTGAAAAAGAGAATGATGTAAAGAAGAATGACTTGAATTAGGGGAGAGTGAAATTGATCTGGCCGCGCTGTGTACAGTTTGGTAATAAGATCGGCGTTTTATGTTATTTGCCACGCAATTCAAACGTTGGATATAATTGGTTGACTATGTACGATATGTTTACTTGAGTTAATAACGTCTGGCGATTGGTCAGTTTATACCACAAGTTTGGTGGTACTTAATTAATTCATTATTAAAGTATGTTCTTATTATTATCTTTATCAAAATGTTTTAACGTTGAAGTCTACCGTCGATTAATACCTTCTGGCGCCGCTAGTTGGGCGCTGATGTCACTTGATAAGATTAGCACCAACACTTCTTCGCAAGTTGAACTTTTTCAAGCATCTACTTATGTTAGATGGCGCCACCAAAGATAGTACAATCTAATTTTCAGATTTTACAACCATTTTTTTGCTCCTACGGCTACCAGTCCAATGTCAGGCAAAGATATAGACGTGCAAAAAGTCCGAAATATTGCCAATGTTTAACGTATTTATTTATAGTGAAAACCACGAATTGATTACTAGAAAACAACTTACCGCCTATCCGACACATCTCTGAAATGCTGGTCAATTCAGTTCAATTCAGTTTATCCCCTGGTAATTTTAAATATGTATATTACATTACAGCCCGATTCATTCTACCGTTTGGTCGCTAACGTATTCACAAACTATACATTTTCCAGAAGTCATTGCAATGTATTCAGAGGACCTCAAAGCACGAATCCGCTGAAATCTCGAATAGAATAGATTTGTTATTTCCCATTAAAATCTTTAATTTATTTATCTAATTCTCGATTCTCACACCTAAGGGACGTTATACGTGACGTATTTTAAATTTTCATCAGTGCATAAAATCGGTAATGCTCCATATTCATGCTTTCTGGCGTCCTGGGGATACAGAAAGGCTTAGACGATGTATTTTCCATAGTTTCCATTGTATGTAGATGGCTGAATACTGATAGAGTTCGTATGTTTTTGATATATATTTACAGAGCCTGCAGCTGAATGTAAAATAAATTTACATCGATCTCTTTCAAGTTCAGCGTCCCTCTTTTATATTATTCATGTTTGTGCAAATGGACTGTCATGAGCACAGTCGTGCTTTAAATAAGCTAAACCTTGGAATATTTAAAACTGAAATAACATTTGTCTAAGCTACTTTCTGGCTTTAGTTCTAAAAACATCTTTATGTGACGTTTGCTTTAGTTTACTATCCCAACGGCTCAATGCAGGTTTCGCAAAAACTAAATCGATGTCACAAAAAAACTAAACACTATAGTACGTTGCCTTTATATTTATCACTGGTTTCCAAAGGATTGTACACTGGATCAGTATCTATAGACCTCTCGCTGCCTTTTAGTTAATCATTGAGTATGTATCCGTATTATCCTGAAACGTTTCAGCTCACGCTTCACCAGATCCTGATTGTATGACTCTGCCGCAATGAGATAACATACATCACAAATGAAACTCCGTCTAGGCTAGAGTTTGCTATTTCGTTTCGTACTGGAAAGAAAGTATCAAATAACTGACAGTAACTTGAGTTGCATTTATACAATGCCGTAATTGCTACTTTCACGTAATCATATTATCTGCGTGGAACGTGTTTCAAATTACGAAAACATTCGCAGAGGGATTAACGGTCTCTGGTGACTTCAGCGTAGGCCGGACAGGCTCAGAATACAATTATTGTCCTCATACAGATACAGCTTTTGCTCTTTCTGGCTATTCGAGCAGTCCTTTCATTCACAATTTGAATCTACAATGGTGCTTTTATTATAGACTTCCAGTAACGTGCTGTGCTGTACACCGAGCCCAAAGTTCCCCCACTCCAAAATCACTATTCTTTTGAAGGGCGTGTCAAAGCCGCTCAAACTTTGACTTTGGAACGTTATGTGGTCCGGCATGCAGCACGAAGTTGATAATAAAAGCGTTTTTGTTGCTCCGGAGAAGTGTGTGAGGACCAGCAAACTTTGTAAGCTGTTCTTGGCGCGGGTTGGCATTAATTGCTTAACCTCTAAATTAGCTGAACCCTGATCTTTAACTAATTTCACGGTCTGTCTTGAAGTTTGCGTGTTTACTTTGTGACTCGGTGGTGTTGAACCTGTTTATCTAAGGAGAAATATAAATATCAACAGCTTCGAGAAATTGCGTTAACTTTAATCTTGTCTTTAATAAATGTTTGAATGTTAATTTGATACGACGTAGGGCAGGATTTTATTAGATTTGAGAAACGAAGAAACTTGGTGATTGGTTCAGTTAATCAGATAAAAGTTTGCAGAGGTAATTTCCTATTAATTGATAATAGAATTCATTTTTTATCTGTTGTACTTTTCCATGCACCTTCGAGCAGCATCTATGTTGGAAAATAAATAATTTTTATCCTTGCGATTTTTAATCCCGGAATGTTTTAATCGACATCCGAAGAACGTTCCCTCACTACGATACTCGCTCCCTTACTTTTGTTTCAGGCAGTTTACTTGTTGTTAAATTTCTCGGAATTTCCGTTCGTCTTGACTAACAAAACTTTGCAGAAAGAGGCCGATGTTTTAATACACCTGCCTCATGAATATTTCCAGAACGAATTAAAGCTATATACAGACTCCAATAGACGTTGAATACGCGGTCTCTGTTTTGTTGTAAAATTTTAATTCGGTACCTACTTAAAAATGTTTTAATTACTTTGTAAATTATATCAAATTTAAAACAGTTATATAATTATAACAATGGATATTTTTCTTAATTAACATTGTAATAATTTTATTAGCTATTCTTAAAGTGATAACAAAGTTATTTTCTCCAAACGCTGAATATTCGCTATGTTTGTGATTTAGTGCCATAAATATTTCTGTAAAACCAGACGATATGATATATGTATAATCAGCTTATGTGCTCTTTATACTCGAAATAAATTCATCATAAATCCGCTTATCCGGTGTCAGTTATGTTAGCAGCTCGAACTGTTTTGTAATATCTCGAAAAATATGTATCGTACAGAAAATTTGCCGAATCAAAACTTTACTATTTCCAAGGGAGCATCTGATAGTACGCCTATACTCATCTCATCTGTGGGAATGGAATTTAATAAATTTAAAAACTTAATAAACAGATCGTAGAAGTATTTGCATTAGTTTCCTTTCGATATGTCAATAATTGTCGAAGAATATAGTTTAAAAAAAACTAGAAAGAAAAAAATCCAAAAAGGTTAGTGCTTATTTTCTAGCATCTATTGAACAAGATCCTGCTTCTTAAGTTAAGTAGTGAAAACCACATCAAGGATCAAATGAAAGCAAAAAAATCCAATCAAAATTTTACTCTGACGCCCTAATTTCACATAAAAGTTTGTATATATCCATATACAGTTTTAGCGGAAACACTTTGCTTTTAAGGCAGTTATCACAACCCTGGGGATCTCTTACCCATGACGAGGGTTAAGTGTCACGACACCCTTTGACGGAAACAGAACTGCCTAATAAAATTTTAACCATAATACCCAAAGGTTCTGTTTGATGTCGTACATTTCTCACAATATTTGTAACTAAGAGTAGGAATTTGTTAACAGATCTTTTAGTATGTATAATATTATATGCGGTGTGTTCTAGTTTTAGGATCAAAGTGGATATAGGTTATTAAAAATGATAAAAAATATAAACAGGAGACACAACTTTTGTCTTTATAATATTTTATTGACATATATTCAACAGCAAAGTATATTTTACTCAGGGATTTTTTGATTCTAGATATTATAACGATAAAAATAGTTTTTCTTCTCTTTTCTTTACTCTCAGAATCACTTTACCTCGGCGAAATTCATACACAGTATCCCATAATTTGATAGACTTATTTTAAACATATTCCTGGGACCAGTATAAGACGATTTGGGTCCAGTCTTACTAAATATCAGTATAAATCTCATGACACCTTTACACTTATACTATAGCCAACGAAATGCTCCAAGGACTTATTTATCCTAGGTATAACTTATCTTATTACTTATATCATTACTTGTAAGACCGCCCCTTAATCATATTACGTGACACTTGTATAAGGATGTCGAATTTTTTATTTGAAAATCACCGCTTTACAATCTAGTAGCACCAGTCAAAACCATCAGCTCTCATCTCTTTCAGGTCATAATCTATTTTATGTAATTATAGAAAGACTTTGATAAACAACACGTCTATTTTATTTTGGGACGAAAATGCTTGAACTTTTTCCAAATCGATACATCTTTTCTTAATGCCGTAGACTCAGTTAATTCAGTTAGAAGAGCTACTATTGGTAATCCTCATCGTATGCAGGCATTTTGCGATTAGTTGCCATAGGCAACGACGAAACGTTATGCCGTACATGGAATACAGAGTGAAATTTATGCTGAAATTGGTATAGAAGAATAGCATAACGAACTGTTGGGTGCACCATAAACCGTTGCTAACACCCTCCTCGTTGAAGATGCTCTTTTTCAGGAAAAAATAAATTCGAATGACATAGCTGAAAAATAAAAAAAAGGATTAAGCATATAGCTCCCTAGATTCTGAAAGCGTTACCTTGGTAAATTGAGGCAGATGAAGACGGTGGAAACCAGGAGCAGCATTTTTGATATGCCATGTTGAATCTTCGATGACATGAGATTAGAAGATTTCAGATCTGTAAAGGTCAAATGTCTCAATACTACAATCAAATAGAACCGTTAGAAACAATTTTGACAGGAACTTAAAATTTCAAAGTCAAAAATGTATTCTGTGGTCAAAATTTAGACCAATGATATGATTCGGAATTGATTTAGTCAGTTTACCTTTAGCAGAGATATCAAAACAAATTAAAGAACGATGAAATGCGAGTTGTAAGCTTTACAAAACGCGTGTCAACTACATGACTCTTGGAGACGAACAGAAGTCGAGACCTGCTCCTTTAACGCTATCCACTCTAAAGGGCGACGGAAGTAAAGCATCTTAGCCAACCAAAATGCTCCAAGTTTGAATATCAATTGTCGCGTATTGTTTCCGTACATTTGGGGTGGAAATTTCCATTCTAAGTTCTGGGAAATATCCAGTTAAAAGACCCTACCTTACAACACAATCTTAAGTCTACATTTTAGAACTCTTCAAATATCTTAATAACTATCACGATCAATACAACATCTCAATTAATTTGATAACTTGTCGTAATTAATAAACAACGGCCTGCTCACACGCTACACAAGATTTGAAGGTTAACTCGGGGATTTCCAAATTAAAACTTCTTCAGAAATTGTTGAGAAACTAAAATCTCCCGGCTCCTCCGCCAAATTTAGCTTTTTCTTTCTTTCTTACGTTTTAAAGGCAATATCATATATTTAATATATCAAAGGTCATATATCAAAGGTCCTTATTTTGATAGAGGGTTAAGTCAGCTCAATTTCGGGTGCAAATAAAATCAAGTCAGGTTTTCGAGAAAGTTTTGTGTGTGTCGGTTCTGGAAACTTGTTATCCAGAACCAAAATAATCATTTTATTTAATGTTAAATATTTCATAATTGTCAATTTATGCGTTTGTGTTTATAATTAACCTAATCGCAAATTGGCTTATTGTATTAAACAATTTTAAGTTTAAAATCCATTTAACAGTAATCCATGATTATCCAAATTAATAATATTATTAAATAGATATATTTATGACAAAACAGTCCAAAACTCCTTGTTTAATTAATAACGTCTATCCAGTCATGTTACTTTTACCCAGAGAGATTTCAGAATGCTAACTTAATAAGGTCTTCCCCCGCACTCCAGACGCTTTTCAAAGTTAGTATCCGTTTATTGCAATATCGGGAAATTGTATTCTCAAACACAAGACACACTAAGGACTGGTTTATTCACTTACACGTAAAGTCCTGTATATGTATGTATCAGATCAGTTGATTTAGTTGTCCCATTTTTTGCCATTAATACAGAAATATGTTTGCGGCAGTGTTTATAACGTAAATAAAACAATCAGTGACAAGTTTTGTACACCATGATTAGTAATCTATTACTTGAATGAGTTGTAATACACCAACAAAATTTGACCTATCTGGCACATAGCTATACTTTACTTGTTGGTGAATGAACCAGCCCCCTAGGCGTATATTTTTCCTAACGAAAATGATAAAATCATACTTACGTACGGAAGATAAATGCTCCGGATCTTTTCCAGCACTGCTTTTGATGGTTGATTTCGAAGTGGATCGATTACTTAGAGACATCTGCAAAATAAAAGATTATGATGCAGAACATTTCTTGAACATACATACATATAAGGCTTATTTACATGAACTCTTTTATATTCAATATTCACTATAAATACTTTTTATTGATACCTTTGATACTTTATGCCCGTGTATCACAATCATAAATCTTTGTCTTTATGGGTGTAGGACATAAAAAATATTATTATAATGTAAAACAGAAATATACGTAGCAAAATTTGGTATAACCATTGGCAACAGGTGCCTAATAATATTGCCTGATTTGCCCAGGGATTCAATTGATGTCAAGGCGGCCCTGCTTATTAGGTCTATCTAACCTAAGAAAATACGAAGAAAGTAATAATAACAAAATGATAGCAAGCGAAAAACAGGAGTTTGCGCCGCCGCGACGGTAATATCGGAATTGTCGAGTTAATAATCCCAAAAGCTTTCCACCTGCCTGTAGCAGGTAATTATGACAATTCACAGCGTCGACAAACCTAATGGAAAATTACTCCGTCCAGACATGCATTATTTGATGTAGACAAAGAATACATAATTAATTCTTCTCGGACAGGTTGTTTACAAATACTTAGTGAAAATTGTAATAATTTACAAGATATGCTATCATAGCTTTTCAGTAGCTGCATAATTTCTGAATACAAAGAACTGAATAAAGGTGCAGTGAGGATCAAACAATAATTTTCAGGATATTTAATACCGCGTAAAATTTCTAAATAGTATGGTGAAAAATTTTTGTATTACTTTTTATGTCTGTTTACGATACACAAGCCACAAGCCTTTGAAAAAATATACCCGCATAAAATAGATATTCATTTGTTTGTCATACAACCGTTTATAAAAAAATCACACAAGCTAGTTCAACTTGACCTTTTGAAAAAATCCACATAAATGTAATGTTGCAATGTAGACGTGTATGAAAAGAATCACATGCTGTCGAAAACAACAAAATATAGCAGATCATGATTCATGACTGACCAGTAAAAAATATCCGTGTTTAAACACTTCTGTGATTATTGAATTTTGTGAGGCTACAGCCACTCTGGACCCCAACCTAACGTCACCTACCTAACACACATACCCGCACAGATTTTCAAGAAATCATTGCAATGTATTCAGGGGGCCGCAAAATGCGCATTTCCGCTGAAATCCCATTTTTTTCTGTACAAAATTACTTATTAAATCCTCAAAAACGAGTAACTTTTGACTAAGGCATATTTTGTTTTTAATAGCTAATACAATAAAAAACTATGTTTACAAATTATTTTATTATTGTAAGGGATATGATGTTTTGTTGTCTAAATTTGGAACACCCTGCGAAATAATTAAGGACCTTGGTCAAGTTTTTGCCCACAAACTTTTAAAGCCCAATTAATTAGCAATGTATTGCCTTTTAATTTATTTCGATATATTAATTCTCAAAAAAGATACCGTGTTTTAAATGAAACCGTGTTTTTTACACATCGAAATGAATCAAAGGACAATACTTTGTTAATTCATTTAACTCTTTCAAGCTCATCATGCCACTTAATAAAATGAGTTGTAGAAAAAATACTTTAAAAATTGTATTAAGTAGCTAGAAATTTTGAATATTCAAAGTGAATAGTCGTTCTTACCGATTCCCCAGTCCTCTCTTCAAATGAATACTCCTGAAAATTACCACTGGCGATCCTCTTGCTGAAGAGAAAGATATTTCTCGCGATCATGACATTCATGGCGACGATCAAGAAGCATGGCAATACCAAAGTTATGACCGTATCGATGAATGTCACATACATCATGAGTTGGAAGTAATCCGGTATTATCTCGCACTCCAACTCGCCTTTTCTGGGCAGAACTCCAGCCGTCCAGAAGATGTAGCTATGGCTGACCAGAGCAAAAGCAGTCAAAGACGCAATGATGGACTTGGCTCTTGACACAGTGCACATCTGCGGTCTCCTCAACGGATACTGAATTGCTATGAACCTCTCCACGGTAAAAGCGACGATCAACCAAGTACTCAAATTACTAGAGACTGTACTAGTGTACACACAAAACTCGCACCAACCATGAACGTGGAACAACTCCGTGAAGAAACTTAGAATCGCCAAAATGATGAGATAAGCGGTGTCCGCGACCGCAAGTGCTGCTAGATAATAACTAGAACTTCTTGTTCTAAGTGTTGTCGTCAGGAAAACTATGCAGGATATGGCATTGCCGATGATTCCGATTATAATGATCAACGTTATGTAATAGGCTTGAAGCACGCCTAGGACGTAATCGAAAATTACACCGCAGTTGCTGGTGTTGTTGGGGTAAAACGCTGTCTCGTTTACGGTATTATCGGACATCCTGCGGCGGTCGTAGGGCATTCAAACGATGAGGGGTCGCGGCGCAAACTGTTGCCGAGAAATCTCTGCGAAGTTTAAATTGTGGCCGGCCGTACTCCAACGCATGCGTTCGGGTTATAAACAACGATGTAAGGGGTTCGTTTTGTTTTCTGGAAGAGTTTGACAACCTCTCGGGGGGTGTATTATGGCAACTTTAGGAGTAGTGATGCTGCAGTTTGCGGTTTTCGTCGGAAATGATTAACGATACCTTGCAGAAGGTTTGTTTTGGACAGAGTTTGGTGACCTTTCTGGGGTTGTATTTGTGGTAAACAATGATCGGCAAACAAACCGCAATATTAGGATTTTTACTGTGTAGCTTTATTTATTTTCATATTGAATTGTTGTTTGTCATAAAATAGGTTTGTCATAATGTTTTTACCGATCGCGAATACTAGTAAGCGTCCAAGAAAGTATTTTTGCTTTATGCTTTTAATCATTTGCAAATTAGGAAGCCTAACTTGTGTCATAAAATTGCGGGGGTTGTCCCAACATGCAATAATTAAACGAGGTAACGGGCGCGTACCACCTGTGCTAATAAAGCCGTAGGGGGGTTGTATTTTATTATCAAAGTAATTTTGACACACTCTCCTGATGTGATGATAAAACTGGCATTAAGAAAATTGCCCTTTTGTTATTTTATTACGAGGGTAAATTACACATCTTCTTGTTAGTCGAAAAAGACCTTACAGTGACGTCTAAGATGTGCACATTTTTACTTTTCGACTATTACCCCAGAAGGAAAGTATGTATGTATTGTAATGGACGGAAAAATTCAAGATTTTTTAAGTGTGTGTGTGCGTATGTCTGTGAACACATCGTCTAATTGGTTCACAATCGAGCTGAAATATTTAGAATTATCTGGGGACGAGCTGGATTGTTTTTGGTGAAACTCTGGCAACCGGAAGTGGCAAATGTTACATGCGTCTTCTGAGGTATTCATCCCAACTCATACCTACTCGTCCTCCAGTAACTTTAGATATGTATACAACTTTGCAGATCAGTGGGATGAACGGTTTTGGCACTATAAGCGATTATAGAAGCACAATTTTTGAGGAAAAAGCATGGGTAAGACATAAAATTTTATGTTGTATGTACCACTGGCATAAATTTATGTTTAATGCTCCCGGGCGACTAAAAAGCCTCTACTTTATGCCCTTGTTACAAAAATAACTATTATCATCATGAAACATTTAGGGTTTATTTTGTAAAGGTCGATATAAATTGCGATTTTTTTTGCAATACACGTATTTGAAACACCCCTAAATTACCTCTGTCCAATAGAACGTAAAGCTAAATTAGCGCCGCTGGCTGCATTGCTGCAAACGGATTTAGTCACTGCGGAGTATACCTAATTAATGTTTTGCTGTTTACTTGAATGGAACACTTGAATTACTTCCATAAACCGATTAAAGACACTCCACTGTACCGCGAATGATTAATGCCCATATTCACAAATACTACAAGATCCGGACCTAGGTCGACCTTCCCTCATCCTTTCTCCTAATCAAATCTATTTTTTATACAATATAATGTATAAATGAACACAATATCCTAGGGTTACCGCCCCATATCCTGGCAAGGCTATTTTTTTATTAAATATTATTTGAGGTACATTGGTACCCTTATGGTTTTTATAAGGGTAAATTACTAGTACCAATGTTTTTTTTTTATAATACGTATGTAGAAAAGATATTTTTATATAGGTACTGGGTACTGGTATTATCCAATTCCTCTAGCGTATTAATTTCGGTCATATTTAACACACAAAAAAATACTTATTTAGTATGCTCTGGTTTTCATAACCTATTTTTCTTATAGTGAGAAGGAATGCTCTAAAATATTTTTAATTATTTCTCTCGTAGCAGAGGAATATAATTTATCTCAAGCAATGAAAGAAAAACAAATATATTATGTGTGTGCTTAGCCACCCACTGTTCGCTCTGATCCATTCACTTTTATACCAACCAACATTGTGCAGTCCCAGTACATATTTAGGTTTCATATATCATGCACAAGAGTCTGCATAACATATAACATGCATTTCCGTCTAATGTATAACAAGTAGTTTAAATCCGTTCACTTGAATGGTATTAAACCGTTGAAAAATGTCATGTTCCACTTCAACTTACGAGATATTGCGGGGTATACCAAAAACTATTCGGTTTTATTCCATTTTAATCATAGTTTAGATTTTTACACGAAAATATTGGACAGACAAATCTTATTTTGAAGTTTTTCTTCCATTATCAATACCAAGTTCGCCATCAGTAACGATTTCCTTGACAAAGGTTACCTTCGATCGAGAAAAGCGGCTGGGGATGCTTTCTATCTTTTCCTTGACGTCTATAGCGGCATCCTTTATTCTTTCACCTAGTGATTTCCACGGTTCTGGAGCTTCAGCGGCTACCTACAAATGCAATAAATCGAGAATAAAAGGAAAGGTTACAAAAAAAACGTTACCTTGTGATACACAAACAGACACAGCAGAACTGCTAGTATAAAGCTTGAGTACTTCATACTGAATTGTGTTATTGAGCGATTCTTGTTTGCTTTTATACCAAACGATTCTTCGGCACTTGATGATTAATACTAACAAAATAACACTTTATCATGTTGTTTTAGATTAGTATGTACTTAAAAATCTAATCTATGGCTTGTCGTATTAATAAATGCAAATCATACACCTGTTTGTTCGATGAATATGCACTTGATTAATATAAAATTAATATTTAACTTTCATTGCATTCTGATAAATAATATCGGTAATATGTCATTAAAAAGTAAGATTAAGAATATAGCATTTCCAGTTAAATATATTAGAAATTGCAGTTTTCTCCACCCATGTGTTTCTTTCAAGAAAATCCATGTTACTAGCGGAGAAGATTAGCTTTTTCTATTACCCGGAAATGAGATTTATGTGGACCATTTTCAGACTTGATCAAAGACTCTTTTCTCTTTATTTCCGCAATATATTTTATACGGGAGTAATAAAACCACTACTCATTGGCACTTAATGGATTGAGCTGGAAAATTTGTACATGTTTGTATCCAATGTATACATATAAAAGAGCTGTTAACATTTCTGCGTGCAGGAGCGACTTTTACTTTGATCCAAAATGCATTCAATTATACGTAAATTTACATTTCTTATAAATATAATTAATATATATCAACAAATATATACACATAGATATGTGTTGGTGGTTGATTTATTTTTATTTCCGACGAGCTCTATTTTTAATTGGACCAATAGTGGTCAGTTTTGTCCAAAAATATAATAGGAGACAAACTTTGAATTCAAATTTCCAGTGTTACATTGCTCTACAAGACGCCATGACAAAACTGAAAGGAAAACCTTCACCGAGCGGTTATCCGTTCCAAGCGGTTGTCACCTACGTGCTGAACCCAAAGTCCATAACCATGGGCCAACTATATGGTGAATTTGATCTCCAGACACACGAATGGTATCAACTATTATAGCACATTCTCCCACTTTATCAATTCGTGAATCGTCTTTTTTTTCAATTTCAAGGACTGATGGCATTCTGCCTTCTCTAGTCCGCATAGGCATCAATGCCGAAAACAAGGACAAACGCTGGTATATTTTTGACGGACCAGTGGATGCCGTTTGGATAGAGAACATGAACACCGTTCTGGACGATAACAAGAAACTGTGCTTGAGCAGCGGAGAGATCATCAAGCTCAGGGATACCATGACTATGATCTTTGAAGTTGCTGACTTAGCTGTTGCTTCGCCGGCTACTGTGTCCCGATGTGGGATGGTCTACCTTGAACCCGGTGTATTGGGACTCGAACCATTCATCGATTGTTGGATTAAGAGGCTTCCGCAGGTAATTTTGTACATTTTCAAAGTAATAACTTTTATTTTCATTTTTTATCGTATCTCCAAATTAATTTGCGAATTTGGACGATAAATAACTATGTTTTCGAAGTTTTAATATTTGGAAAAATTTTGGAGCGTTATTATTTCTACAATGAGATCTTTATTGAATTATGTAGAATATTCATTCTTATGTTTCGCATGGAATATTTCATAATTAGTCAAACATAAAACATATTTGTTTATAGTAAACCTCTTATGATAACTGTACAGAATCGCTGGGGAAATTTTCACTATTGGTATATTACCAGTAAACACTGCAGGTTTAAAAGTACTACAGAAAATAAAAAATATAAATAATATTTTATAGAAAATAAAGTATGTAAAAAAACAAATATTTTTCCATTTGAAAAAGAGGCCAGTGTTGGCTGAGAATTTAAGACAGCCCAACTGTGCGGTTGTCAAGCAGCCTTGTTTGCATAAATGTCATTGCTTATTCCACTGACAAGACTAGAGGGAAGGACGTGGATCCGTTTATCCCAAAATCCTTTGGGTATGACCGCACAAAGATTCAATTATGCAAAAGAGCTGCACAATTGACAAAAAGAAATTGCATTACAAAAATTAATAAAGGAAATGTTTTGTCACAAACTGCTCACGGGCGATTATAAGAGAAACGAGTGCAACGCTTTTTCTCGAGATATGTCCGTAACCAATATAGTTCAGAGTTCTTCACCTCTGTCCAATCTAGTTCCTGGTTTTTGGAATGAACTCATTCTCTTCGTAGCTGTCTTACTGTTACGTCCTGAAGATGCCTCTTGCAACAGAGTGCGAAACGTTTACTACTTTCTCGTCTTTGACGCGGTTTTCTCCCGGAAATCTAGAACTTAATATGCGTACTCTTTCGCAGCTCGCTACAGAGTCTGCGGACAAATTTCGAGAACTCTTCGAAATTTATCTGATCCCCGGAATCGAACTAGTCCGGGGTTATTTGAAAGAGATCTTGACGTCCGTAGACTCTGCCTTAGTGCTCACCTTCCTCCGATTGATGGACTTCCGACTGGGGCCTTTAGCCGGCAAAGACAACAAGCCACCGCCAGCGCCACAATTTCTAAAACTGATGCGTAAGATGTTTCGTTAAATCTTTAAGCACCTCCCTAGAAAAATATTTCTCCAGCTCATCTTTTGGTACCATGGGTGGTCTTTTCGCTCATTTGGACCGTCGGCTGCACCTGCGATCATAATGGCAGGATGATTTTCTCGAATTGGGTAAGGGAAAGGATGGCCACCTACGCCCATGAACCGCATTTTCCAGACAAGGGCTTAATATACGATTACAGGTTTCTTGGTCAAAGTTATATTTAGACATCTGGAGATAACTATTTATTTCATAGATTGCACGATGGCGGGTTTACCAATCCTACTGATGACGGCGAACCTGCTCGACCAACATGGCACAACTGGATGGAGGACGTAGAAGAAATCAAGATCACTTTAGATATGAAGTATTCAGGTAATGTTCTTCGCAGGTCACCCACAGAAAATACTAATTCTCGTGATACACAGACATGGAAGTTCCCACAATCCACACAATTCGCAACTCTGAATTGATTGGCATGATCCTGAACAACGAGAACAACGTATTGTGCGTTGGGCCAACTGGTACAGGTAAAACTTTGACCGTAATCGGAAAACTAAGTAAGAACATGCACAAGAAGTTCATCTGTGACTTCATAACGTTCTCCGCGAGGACTTCATCGAATCAAACGCAAGATTTGATCGATTCCAAACTAGATCGTAGGAGGAGAGGCGTCTTTGGTCCTCCTGTACTGAAGAGACAGATCTTTTTCATCGACGACTTTAACATGCCAGCTCTTGAGGTGTATGGGGCCCAACCTCCGATCGAGCTCATACGGCAATGGATGGATTTTGGTGGGTGGTACGATAGGAAGAACATCGGCGACTTCCGTACCATAATAGACGTGAACTTCGTCGCATCAATGGGACCTCCCGGCGGAGGAAGGAATCCAGTAACCGCGAGATTACTCCGCCATTTCCATTATTTAGCCTTCACCGAGCTAGACGAAGAGAGCAAGGAGAAAATCTTTGGGACGATCTTGAACTTTTGGATTAAACGCACTCCGGACCAGGTAGACTTCGCCAGACCTCTGTTACGAGCAACTTTGAACCTCTACGTGACCATATTAAACGAACTCTTACCAACGCCGGCAAAAACTCACTATACGTTTAATTTGCGCGACCTCAGCAAGGTCTTCCAAGGGTTGCTCATGATGGAACCGGAGTCTGTTCAGGATTTGGACCATATTATTAGGCTGTGGTACCATGAGTGTTGTCGAGTGTATCAAGATAGGTTGATTAATGATAGGGACAGAGACTGGTTTGCTAATGTTTTGAGGCAAAAGATAAAGGAAGATTTCAAGAGGAATCCAGCTGATGCTTTGGGTAACCAGGTGATCCTATTTGGTGACTTTTTGGATCCGAACAGCGACCTACGGTTGTATATCCAAATAACCGATATGGATAAGGTAAGTCGTTATCATTTTTTGCTCTTCTGTACACTCCTGATGTCAAATATGAATCCAGATTACTCTGGACGCTGTACTTGAAACATTTCGTATAGTAACCAGGGAAACTTGTTTTTGTAAATGTCATTGCTCATTTGAGTGTGTGGAGTGGAATGTCATTAGGAAAGTTATTCCCTTGCTCTTGTCAGTTATCACAAATGGTCGCCAAAGGATATCAATGAAAAAAAATCTGCACAAATAAAAGATATATTTACTTATGTTATAACTATTTATGATACCAAACACACTATTTGCGGGCAGTTTCGAGAAAAACGAGTGCAGCGTTTTTTCTCGAAATTTGTCCGCAAATAACAGATCAGTGTTGGCCTCACTAGCTCTTGGCTTTGCGCCAACCTAGTTGTGGGCTTTTGGTATGCAAGACCTCCGAACGTGCATGCACGCCGATGACGTTTATTTGACAGCTGTCATGTTTGACGGATGGATATATTTGGCAGATGGTGATATAGATTAGGATATCCTAGGTTAGGTTATCTTCATAACAAAATCACGACCTACACCAGGTACAAATTAAGTTGTAGGTATGATATTTGATGATTTTCTGCCATATAACACGTCCCGTCAATTGTGATTCGCCTACAAACGTAACATAACAGTTGCCTTCTTCTGATGTTACACTTTGTTCTTGTAAAAATCATGAACAATTAATGTTTATATGAAATAGGGAAATTCTTAAAACAGTCTTAATAAATATTTTCTTGCAAATTATTCTCCAGGGGTTGAATAGAGATCATTTTAGTATTTGGGTAGGTATTTCTGTTCGAGTGTACGCATGGACATACAGTTCAGGTTGAAAATTCGAGAAAATTGATATTCTATACTGATACCGACGGCGACGTATAGAGAAGCAGCGAATAATACTACGCTGATAAACACAAAGAGCTGCCTCCACAATACAATTTTTTGCAGCTTTGTTAACTTGTACCCACAAGTTCCGAATGCTAAGGAGCATCGCGGTATCCCTAGAAATGCTCACGCTATGGCTCTGTTAATTTTTAGCTATCGAACGTTTTGGATCAATATCTATTCGACTACAATACTCAAACCACAAGACCAATGAAGTTAGTCCTCTTTCTCGATGCGATAGCTCATGTCTGTAGGATTGCCAGGGTCATCAGGCAGCCAATGGGTAATTCCCTTCTGCTGGGCATGGGCGGTTCTGGTCGGCAAAGTTTAACGAGACTTTCTGCCCATATGGCCGAGTACAACTGCTTCCAAATTGAGTTGACATCTGCGTATAGCGGAACAGACTGGAGAGATGACATCAAAGGTCTTATGCTCAATGCTGGCTTGTATAATCGCGAGAGTGTATTCCTATTTTCAGATACGCAGGTAAATTTCGATTTTTGCAAGTTTTTTTTTTAGGAATTATGTGGTTTCATTCTGTTTTAATAGATAAAATCCGAATCATTTCTGGAAGACTTGAACAGTATTTTGAACTCCGGCGATGTACCGAATATCTATCCACCTGACGAACTGGATAAAATATTTCAAGGGATGAAAGGCATTGTCCAAGAGATGGGGCTGACAGCCACCAAATCGAACTTGTTTTCTGTTTATCAGAAGCAAGTGCGTAGCAATTTACATACTGTGGTCTCAATGAGGTATGTTGTCAGATAACATAATAATGTATTTTACTTTTATACATATATCTCTTGGAGTGAACAACTGTGGACATTTCTTACCATGCTTTAGATGTAATAAAATATACAAGTAATATTAAAAGTTCACTGTTTGATATTAGCTGGTATTACTTTTGATATTAAACCTTCCCATCGCCGCAAAGTCCATTATTAATAATCGTGTCTACTCTACTACTCCACAGAGCAAAGACAATTTAATAATGTACAATGTCGCAACATTTTAAGTTGATATTTATCTTTTATTCAGTCCAATTGGAGACATATTTCGTGCTAGATTGCGCCAATTTCCAGCACTGGTAAATTGCTGCACAATTGATTGGTTTTCTGCATGGCCGGATTCAGCTTTGCAAGTATGGAAAATATACCTCTACTCTTATTACACTGGTTTCATATTTCGTCCAATTTCTAGTCTGTAGCGTTACAATTTTTGGAAGAGATCTCCGACCTGAACGTGAGCCCTGAGATTTTTCGCGGGATTGTCATCATGTGCCAATTTATGCACGCGTCGGTCGTGGACGCCAGTTCTCTCTACTTACAGGAATTATCCCGTCATAATTACGTTACTCCGACGCTCTATCTCCAGCTGCTATCCAGTTACACTGAACTAATGAATAAGAAAAAGGGAGACCTGACTGAAGGCGTTAGCCGACTAACAATTGGCCTCGGGAAATTGCAGAGTACGGCTTCCGAGGTGAAAATCCTACAGGAAAACCTCGAACTGATGAAGCCCGCCCTTGAGGTAGCAGCTAAAGAAGCTGAAGAGATGATAGTTCAAATTGCTGCCGATACGGAGATAGCGGAGCAGACCAAAGCCGTTGTGGAAAAGGAAGAAACTGAGGCTACAAAGAAACAGATTGAGACGCAAAATATTGCGGACGATGCTCACAGAGATTTAGAAGCTGCCCTACCTGCGTTGGAAGCCGCCGAAAAAAGTTTACAATCGTTAAACAAAAACGACATTACTGAAGTAAGGGCGATGAAGCGTCCACCTCAGGGTGTTATCTACGTCATAGAATCAATCTGTATCGTCAAAGGGCTAAAACCGAAAGTGCTACCCGGCATAAAACCTGGTGAGAAAGTGTACGACTACTGGGAACCAGGCCGCACAATGCTAAGCGATCCAGGTGCCTTCCTATCATCTCTGATGACCTTCGACAAAGAGAGCATCACGGAAGACATGATCAACAAACTCCAGAAATACGTCGACGATCCCGGTTATCAACCTGACAAGATCGCGAAAGTCTCAAAAGCCTGCACCTCACTCTGCATGTGGATCCACGCGATGTACAAGTTCTACTATGTCAACTTGAGCGTGGCGCCCAAGAAGGCAGCTTTGGCACAAGCCACTGAAGAGTTGGCAAAGACCGAGAGGAAGTTGGCGGAAGCCAGGGCAATGATGAGAGCCGTTCAGAAGAAACTCGACTCCCTCAATGAGAAACTACAGGCGAGGATTGCCTTTAAAGATGAGAAGCAGCGAAGTATCACGCTGTGCGAGGAACGGTTAAACAGAGCTG
This sequence comes from Aphodius granarius, assembly GCA_963971325.1. NCBI lineage: Eukaryota > Metazoa > Arthropoda > Insecta > Coleoptera > Scarabaeidae > Aphodius > Aphodius granarius. The sequence continues at coordinate 15,177,460 of OZ020226.1, forward strand.
TCAGACTGATCAGTGGGCTCGCTGGCGAGCGAATCAGATGGATAGAGACCATTAATAACATCGAGGCCAATAAAGTGAACGTCACCGGGGATATTCTGATCAGTTCTGGAGCCGTTGCTTACCTTACGAACTTCACCGATAAATACAGAAGGGGTCTACTGTCTGAATGGTACAGGGTTTTACAAGAGCAAAAGATCCCTCACACTACCAATTCAAACCCCGTAAATATTCTCGGAGAACCCGTTCTGATTAGACAATGGCAACTGGATGGACTCCCCAGGGATTACCTATCGACTGAAAATGCAGTGCTAGTGTCGTGTTCAAGGAGATGGCCGTTATTCATCGATCCCCAAGGCCAAGCCAATAAGTGGGTGAAGAACATGGTAAGTTGTCGCCTATTAATATCTCATCTCTCTCTAACACATCCTCTTAGTGTAAACCAAAAGGTTTGTCTATCTGCAAACAAGCCGACAAAGACTTGCTCCGCACATTAGAATCGGCAATAAGATTCGGCAAACCAGTCCTCATAGAAAACGTCGGCCAAGAATTGGATCCGGCACTGGACCCTATTTTAAACCGTACAGTTTTCAAGCAATCTGGACAACTGATGATCAAGGTTGGCGATGCAGTGATCCCGTATAACGAAGACTTCCAATTATTCATAACCACCAAATGGGCTAATCCTCACTATACTCCCGAGGTGTCTATTAAAGTCTTGCTAGTTAACTTTACATTGGTGCCTAGCGGTCTCGAGGACCAATTACTTGGTATTGTCGTCATGCAAGAAAGACCAGATTTGGAGGAGTTGAGGAGTAGTATAGTTGTAAGCATTGCGCAGATGAAGCAGGAGTTGAAGGAAATCCAGGATAGGATTCTGTATAAGTTGAGCGCGTCAGAAGGGTCTCCGCTTGACGACATTGAGTTTATTGTGATGCTGGAGGCGTCAAAAGTGAAGAGTGAGGATATAAAGGTAATCCTTGTTAATGTTGTTCGCTTGTGGGATTACATAAAGTTGGTTTTTATTGCAGACCAAAGTAGAAGCTGCGGAAATCACGCAGGTGGACATAGACAACACTCGTGCTCAGTATATTCCAGTTGCAAATAGAGGGCAAATTTTATTCTTCTGCTTGGCTGATCTGGCCAATGTGGATCCAATGTATCAGTATTCTTTGGAGTGGTTTGTTAATATATTTATTGGGAGCATGCTTAACACGGAAAAGAATGGTAAAGTCTCGTTATGCCATCACAAAAATCTAAAGCTTCTTGTATTTAGATGATCTCGACATACGTGTTGCTACTATTAATGATTACTTCACGTTCAGTTTGTACTCGAACGTTTGCAGAAGCCTCTTTGAGAAGCACAAGCTTCATTTTGCCTTCTTGATGTGCATTAGGATTCTTATGGACAAAAAGATCATTGATCCCCACGAATGGCACCACTTTCTTGCGGGCGGTAATCCAGCAAGAGTAAGTATTTTTTTAGGGCACCTAGCAAACAAATAATTCCCATACTTCCAGAATGATAAAAACCCATGTCCAGAATGGCTATCTAGCAAAGCGTGGAATGAGATATTGGCTTTAGGTTCACTGCCAACGTTTATACCATTCGTGGATACTTTCGAGCAATATAAAGTGCATTACAAGAAGATCTTCGACTCTTTGGAACCCCATCGGGAAGAATTACCGAAACATTTGAACTACCACGACTTCCAAGCAATGGTCGTCCTCAAAAGTCTTCGACCTGATAAAGTCACGAACGCCATGCAAGACTTTTTAACAAAGTACTTAGGCGCACGGTTCGTGGAACCTCAATCGAGCGATCTGGGAGAGATGTACAAAGAATCCAGCGCAACGGTACCCCTAATTTTCGTCCTCTCGACAGGTACAGATCCTGCAGCTGACCTATTCAAATTCGCCGATAGGATGCGAATGTCTAAGAGAATGTTGACTATATCCTTAGGACAAGGTCAAGGTCCCAGAGCAGAACAAATGATAAAAGAGTCGCTAGAAGTTGGATCCTGGGTGTTCTTCCAAAATTGTCACTTGGCACCAAGCTGGATGCCGAGGTTAGAGAGGATACTGGAGACTATTTCACCAGATTCCGTCCATAAAGATTACAGAATTTGGTTAACCTCTACGCCATCTCCGTACTTCCCCGTGTCGATCTTGCAGAACGGTTGTAAGATGACAGTGGAACCTCCGCGTGGCATCAAAGCCAATATGCTCAGAGCCTACACGAGCCAGATTCAAGACTTTGCCGATTTCTTTGGATCGTCCCATGTAAAGGTCTTCACCTTCAAGTGGCTGCTTTTCTCTCTTTGTCTCTTCCACGCGATCTTGCTGGAGAGGAGGAAATTTGGACCTCTGGGCTTCAATATCCCTTACGAATTCACCGATGGCGATCTAAAAATATGTATATCACAGTTGCAGATGTTCCTCTTGGAATACGACGAAATCCCGTTCAAAGTCTTGCTGTATACCGCTGGCCAAATTAACTACGGCGGAAGAGTGACCGATGACTGGGACAGGCGATGCCTTATGAACGTTCTCTCGGATTATTACAAAATAGAAGTGGTAAATCCTTTGCACGTGTTTGACAAGACAAAAGTTTACCACCAGTTGCCCGCTGAGACGCCTCTTATTGAGTACTTGGACTATATCAAAACATTCCCGTTGAATGATGACCCTGAAGCGTTTGGAATGCATGCGAACGCCGACATAAGCTGCGCCCAAGCTTTAACATATACTTGCTTGGCAACTTTATTAACACTTCAGCCTAAGCAGGTGGGCGGGGCAGCTGCCAGCCAGGACGAGATCATCAGCAATTCTGCCAATAAGATACTGAATGCCATACCGGAAGATTTCGATTTAGACCGAATCTCTCAACTGTATATAATTTGTTATTGTTTCCTAGTTTCGCTTTCTCTTTATTCTTTTATTGTAGATATCCGGTATTGTATGAAGAATCGCTAAATACAGTCATCATACAAGAAGCAATCAGGTACAATAAACTATTGAAGGTCATCGTGTTATCTTTGCGGGATCTTCTGAAGGCAATGAAAGGATTAGTGGTAATGTCGGAGGCTTTGGAGAAAATGTCGGGAAGCCTTTTTGCTAATACAGTACCATCTCTGTGGTCCAGCAAAGCTTATCCTTCTTTGAAACCACTGGGTAACTTTACATTTAGCATGCCTAATCAATATTCTTTCATGGAATCTGTTGTGCAGCATCATGGGTTACTGACCTTCAAGAGAGGTGCACATTCTTGAAGACATGGGTGGAAAGGGGCATACCTAATGCCTTCTGGATTTCGGGTTTCTACTTTCCTCAGGCTTTCCTTACCGGGACTCTTCAAAACTTTGCTAGGAAGTACATCGTCTCGATTGATACCATTAATTTCACGTTTCAGGTTGGTTATTACTATCCAGTCGTTTTTATTGAACGTTTTGATACATATTTGTTCACAGGTTTTAACACAAACAAGACCTGCAGAAAAACCTACGGATGGTTGCATCATCTATGGATTATATTTGGAAGGCTCGAGATGGAATCCAGCTACAAATTTGTTGGACGAGTCACACCCCAAGGAATTATATACAGGTAAAATTGTGGGCGCTTGCAGATTTGGGATATCAATACACGTGTCGAAAAAATAGTGGGTGACTTTTACCGATCACAAATATCTTCCTCGTACATTAATTGCGTATTCCGATCGGCAAACGTTGAAAAAGGTGCTCCAATTCTCGAGGATAATTAAAGAAATTAAAAATAAACAGCTGGCCGTTTTTTTTTGCGCCGTTTTTTGGTGTAATGTGTGTTGAATTAGAAAAACTCAAGTGAAAAGGCAATTATTCGATAAGCCATTTTTTGTTTTACGCCATTCATCAAGTTTTATAGGTTGTAGTTGACCAGTTTAGTTGTTGTTTTAAGAAGACTATAAACGGGTTCGAACGGTGTTTCAAAACGTCAAAATGGCAAAAACGCGGTTACACATATAAAGGTAATGTCACTTCAAAATTGCGATTTTGAACAAAGTGGATGAAAAGTCGAAGAAAAGTCCGCTATCTTCAATTCAATTAAAGTTATGGTTTCTAAGTAATGGTTCGGAATATACAACGTTTCAAAGATTGCAAATAGTACCAAAATATAGCTATTTTACTATATTCTATATGTATGTTATTAAATTGTTAGAGGCTTTTGTTTTGAATCGAATTTTATCATATCAAATTGTACACCCTTAGGGTTTTTCAGAAATAAATTTTTCCTGGAAGAGCTAGTTTTAGTCAAAAAGGGCAATAACTCATAAGCAATTGATTTTAGGGTACCACTATCTTAGTACTTATATATTGCCTTAGAATTCAATACGGAATCCAAAAATGTACCGCAATATAAAAATTCAAGTCACTGACGTTTATCAAAATCAGTCATTTCACATCCACAGTGACGAATGTTGTGGATTCTGTCAGACTGCTTCTATAAACTGTTATAGGGCCTAAACCGCTCGTCTCAGTTATCTGCAAGTTTTTATAGGTAAACTTTTAAGTCGCTGGTAAGCGGGTATCACCAAAATAAAAAATAATCCAGATTGTTACCTAGTAATTTTAAAATATGTATACCAAAATCATTGTAGGGGACTCGAAAACGCGTATTTCCCCTGGAATCTCAAAATGTTTTATTATATGTATGTTGATTACAATTGTTCTCCGGTACTAGTTGGAGGGTAAAAAATTAGATTCCACATATCTTAAGTAATAACTGTGCTGTTTCATTTGTTGGCAATATCTGTTGAATGAATTATGTAATTTTTAATTTACATTTCAGATATGCCGTGTATATGGCTATACCCAGAAGAGAATCACATAAAGCCTCCAGGAGTGTATGAATGTCCTGTCTATAAAACGTTGACCAGAGCTGGAACACTCTCCACAACAGGGCACTCGACAAATTACGTCCTTGCCATAGAAGTGCCTACCGTCAAGCCAGAATCACACTGGATAAAGAGAGGAGTGGCTCTTATTTGCGCACTGGATTATTAACACAACAAAAAAAACCGGTATATACTTAAAATTTTATTTTTAAATAAAGGCGTGTATCACAATTTTTCCGATTTTATAATAAAACGTTACAAGGAAAGGTTTATTTTTTCTGAACATTTCCATTGTTGTACTCTAATATGCAACCCAATGCCAGCTGAACATTGAAAAGTGAACCTGAGATGATGTTTGCAAATTTTGTGTCTTTATTTGATTTGTAGGTCACAAGTAACCTTTTACTTAAGAAATCATTTGATAATGATATATTGCCGACTTCAATGTATTCTTGTGCATGCAAAGAAAACATTTGTATGGATATACGAAGACTTTCGTATAACTCAAGTTTATTGGCAGGGAGATAAACTAAACGATAATGATAGCCCAAAGCATCATAAAAATTCTTAGCTATGGAGAGAATATCATCGAATTCCTTCGAATAGTCATCTTGGGTAGCTATAAAGAATTGAACAGCTGAATTTTGACTTAGATTGAACAAACTTTTAGTTTCATCCACCACTGTTTTATACTGTTTTCCAGAACTGAACAGTTTTAATGGAAAATAACCACCTTGTATATTAAACCTTGCAAAATAAGCCATGAATGGATATAAAGAAGCCCCACCTACAAAATGTAACTTATTCACGCTAAACTTTGAATCTTCCTCAGCAATTGTAAAAACATCATTGCCATTGAAAACATCATAACAGCAACCTTCCGCAATAGCGCTACGAACAAAACTAGGATTTACAAATTGGGTGAAGCCCCCTTTCAATAACAAATCTTTCAGATCTTCAATTACCTCAAACTCAAATTCAGCGGCCTGGTTTTTCAAAAATACAAAATAAGGGTTTAAGTAATGAATTAGGTTCTTCTGCATTGCGATTTCTAAATGATGTTCTGATTTTCTATCAGGATGATCCAATAATTCATAAATTAAAGTTTCTTCTTTTGCTGGGGTACGCTTATCGAGGACATTTGGTATAGATAATGCTTCCAAGGCTGCTGTTTCTTCCACAGGATAGATATAATCACGTAATGTTGTGTAAAAATCCTTAATAGTTCTTGCTTCAATTTTCAAAGTCTTTATTTCTTCTTCATTATCAGTTTTCTTCATCAATTCGCTCATCTGTTTGTGTATAGCATCCCTGGTCAAATCAAGCACCGTCAACTCTTCCATTAAATGCTTATAAAACTGCCAATTCTTTAATATCTTGTCCAAATTTAAATTCAACTGTCGAAGTTTTATATTCTCGACAATCTCAACTCTATTTTTAAGACGTTCTTCAAAATCGATATGAGGGGTTAATAACGAAAAATTTGTGTTTGCCTTATTTCCGGTTATGTACAGGGCTGATGAGTAGTGACGTACCGCGCTTCTTAAATATTTAATTGACATCGTCTTCTTCTATTTTTGCTCGTTTCTCGGTGTCTTCTTTTCTTGGTTGCGTTTCTATTTTCCGTTTCTGCGCTTGTTTGAAGGATCCGTGGCCTGCGGCTCTTTCGGAGTCTTCTATCGAGTACGGCTCGAGCTCAAGGGCTTTTAATCGTCGTTTATGCACCTTTGTACGGAAATGGTCCTCCAAAGCCTGATTATTGATGAAGTATCTTGCGCAGTGTACACAGTAGAACTGAGCATTACCTGGTCTGTCGTAGTCGACTTCTTGATTCAGGAGTTTCTCTGCATTGTCGGGTTTGATATCTTCATCAATCTGAAATAGAAAAAGTTAAATCAAGACTTTTATTTAAATTGACAGGATTACCTCATCTAAATCTTTCGTTCTACGCTTGGTGCGCCACTTTTTTTTCAAATGAGTATCACCATAGTGATACTTCTTACGTTTGTAAACCATTTTTAATGAGAAATTGTATTATTGATATATCAAGAATACGTACACGTGCGGATATGGTTTAGAAAATGACGTACGACGTACCTCGCAAATAGAGGTTAGGTTCATGTGGATCGGTTAAGTAGGTATTCTAATCTACCGACATGACCATGATATTTATTTCGTATTTGTTTGTGTTTTCAATTAAAGGGATGTCTGTAACGATTAATAAAATATGAGCTAAAAGTTAAATTTGCGTAAACATTGTCGTTAAAATATGCAGACAATACAGAATGAACCTTTGAAGAGGGGATTATGTCAATGTCAGGTCCTTCGATGCTTGATAAAATTTAGAGAATCTACCAATAGATGCCGCTGGTTACCCTAACCTGTTTTTATAACGTGTTGTTTGTTGTTAGGCTTCAGTAATGTTCAAAAATACTAACTATATACTAATAATGTATATTTATTTACATATTTCCATACTTTATTTGCTTTTTGTGTATGTATTTCTTTGTTGGAATTTTTATTTTATCAAGAAATAATTATTACAAATTGTAATAATTTGTTAAGTATTATTTTATTAAAGGAAATTTTCTGGTATTTTATTATTGATGTTATCTACAAGTAAAAGTGGATAAAAAAAATAAGCTATTGTTGTTGGTTATAAAGTATTGCTACTTTACCGATGGTGTATGACGATTGTTGGGGGAATTAGAATGGTATAAGTGATGACCGGTAGATGTCGTCGGGTGCGATAAACCGTTTGAACAACAATTTGTGTTGTCAAAAAGTTATGAATTTTTATTATTGATTGCTTATGTTCGGTGACGAGAACGGTGTTCGGATAGTGGCCGTTGCCGGTGTTAAATTGTGGGGCGAGTGTAGAGGGTATCGTCTGGGCCGGGGAGGGCTTGTAACAAATCCTAAAGTTTCTCTTTCGCGCCTTGGAATAACGTCCGAGCCGGCGGCCATGTTGTAATACGGTTTTGTCAGGCATCATGGGTTAACACGGTAAAGTTCGTTGTGTGTATTTTTGTGTGTGTAGGGGTGTTTAATAAAGTTTTCTTAGCGACTAGATCGCGGAAATTGGCGCGTTTTCGGCGCTCTATTGAAAAGTACGGTGAACGATCGCCGCGGGTGCTATGTTTCTGCGCAATATTACGGTCAGAGTGAGTGCAACGTCTTGCTAGCACAGGGAGTCGTCTACTGCCTGGCCAGCGACTGTGAGGTGCGAGCATCCCTAGTGCGGGAGTTGAACAATACCTACGTCGGGGCCGTTTGATATCTCGCGGCGATCAGCGTCCCGGCTTTACCGCGCGCTATCGGTCATGTTGGTGAACATCAATGTTTTGCAGTGACACGTGTAGTGCGGTAAACAAGGATTTTGTGCTACTATGGCCAAAATTCTTGGTAAGGATCCTGTTACATACAACAAGGAACGGGACGGCTTTCTCAGGGACCTGCAGCACTTCCACGAGAGCAGAGGGTAAGCGTACACAACGATAACAAAACCCGAAGCGGGCCTACATAATAGCTTGCTTGCCTCGCGGATTATACATGGCGGTTATGTACTTCTGTTGTAGGACTCCATTTCGTCGAGCACCCATTTTAAGTGGCCATGAAATCGACCTGTACCTCTTGTATTCGCTTGTTACCGCTCAAGGAGGATGGATAAAGGTAATCCAGCATTTTATTTATCAACACTATCGACATTGTCTACCCGTCTGGTACTAACCCGCCGACCTTGGCTACACAACAATTATAAAACCGCTATATTCGGATTGAGCGTATCATGCAGTTGTGTGCGAATTCGATCAAAATTCGACCGATTTCGTTTGTTTTGGCGCGATGTGCGCGAATCAAAAACCGGCACCCAGTCGCCTCTGTGTGCGTGCGAGTGCGGAAGGTGTGAGACACCAAGGTCAGGATTAAGTCTTTATCAAACGCCCCGCCTCCCGCAATCATACCGACCCGGCACACGTGCATTTCCGATCGCCGAACATCAACAAACAGACATCGAAAGAAAGATTCGCGAAATTTCCGCATCCGTAACTCACTTTCTCCTTCTAGGTGAAACGAGGCTTCATGCAGCTAAACATTACGTTTCCTATACTCCGTCCTTTACTATAGTCTATCAAAATCTAAATGCCACAATTTTCTATTGATCTCAACTTGTCCTCATTTATATTTTAACAGCCGCTATTAAAAGTGTATTGTGCAGTACAGACGTAAATTCACTCTCCTATGGTTTGTTCATATTAAATATTTCTATCGGAGAAACTACTGTGGCAAAAACTATGTTAAGGTTATTTATATAATTGCAGCTTGTGTGACTCAAGGTGTACATTTAAATCATTATAGGATTGTTACATGTACATGACATGATATGGACATACAGATATTAAATTTGTAGAATAAAACTTAGTTTTAAATGCTTACAAATTGTGTATTGGTGGTTGTCGAATGCATTTGATACCTACATAGAAGACATTAAAGAGTCAATATTATATTACATTATCCTCAACATAATACAATTTTTCTAGTAAGATTTTGCAATATGGTTATTTCTTGGATTTTCGTTTATCTTCAGCCTACACTATCAATGTTGGAGCTGCCTATCACATCATTTCGGATTATTATTGTATAGTTATCATCTACAGTCTGCAAACTTCGTGGGTGAATAATAAAGCTCATATAACGCATGATCAGTAACTTTAATAACAAGAACAAGCGCAACTCTTACTGGTTGGCAATTTATATTTTATAATTTAATTTTAATTAAGTTAAAAAAAATCTACAATTTTCTATTGATCTATATCGATAATTTAAAATTAGACATAATATCATTCCAGTTTACATAAAGCAGTTAGACATAATGAGAGAAGTAAGTTTTGTTTCCGTTGTAAATATTATTGCAGCACTTTTAACAATAGCAATTTGAAATGTTTTATGGCTCTTCTTCAGTACTTGTAAAGATGATTAATATTGATTACGGTATCGTCGCAATTGCCGTCTTTTAATAAATAATAAGGAAACAGTGTCAGTACATACATACACATTATTTGCGTCGTATGTTTTTTACATACATGGGACGATATGCATAACAAATATTTTATGTGTGTTTATGTTTTTATGTCTGATTTTTATTTAATATTTGCGTTGTTTCCGTTTCTCGTAGGTAGTTATTCGTTATATTCGATTAGTTTTTACTTTACCGCGATTTTACAAAACAAGCATTATTCTAAAAGCAAAACTTTCCGGATCTGTTGCCATTTGAAAATATCTGTGGCTGTCACCTCACTGTCTTCTACCTCGTTGACATATTGAAGGAGTCTACTATTAAATTCTTCACCTTCAATTTTGTGAAGCCACAACCACTATGAATCTCAACGTAATGTCAGTGACCATTGACGTTTATCAAAATTTACCAATTTGCGTCTATAGCTGTTAAAGGTGTGGATATTGTCTGACTGATTCTACGTTCCCTGGAGGAATCACTTGGGTCAAAATCGGTTGAATCCCTAAGAAAACGCATGTAACATTTGCCACATCCGGTTGTCAGATTATCACCAAAAACAATCCAGTTCGTCCTCTGGCAATTCCAAATGCGTATAGCAAATTTCATACCGGTCCGTTGTGGCATTTGAGCACCATCGTGTTCTCAGACATACACAGAGATATTAAAAAGTATCTGGTGTGGCCCTTACCCAACTTTCCCACTACACTGACATTGTTTACACATTTATAAACTCTCTAAACACCAAAAACGAATGTCCGTGATATAATAATAATACTATGTCGGGATTATAACAATACATACAGGGCACCTCCCGATACAAAAAACTATAATATACTGTCACGTATCCATGTATTTCTCTACTGTTTGGTTATTTATTCTTCAATCGCGGGCGGGGTGATAATATTCAATAACGTGTGGCCTAACGCGGTATGATGCAGTCAGTTCTCTATTACGTCACAAACCAGTAGATAAAAACCCTTATAGAATCCAAACCGCTCATCCCATTGAGCTGTAAATGTGTATACTTATTTAAAATCACTGCAGGATGACACCGTTTGGTCAAAATCGGATGAATGCCTGAGAAAACGTATGGGACATTTGCCACATCCGGTTGTCAGATTATCACCAAAAACAATCCAGTTCGTCCTCTGGCAATTCCAAATGCGTATAGCAAATTTCATACCGATCCGTTGTGGCATTCGAGCACCATCGTGTTCTCAGACATACACAGAGATATTAAAAAGTATCTGGTGTGGCCCTTACCCAACTTTCCCACTACACTGACACTGTTTACACATTTATAAACTCTCTAAACACCAAAAAAGAATGTCCGTGATATAATAATAATACTATATCGGGATTATCACAATACATACAAGGCACCTCCCGATACAAAAAACTATAATATACTGTCACGTATCCAAGTATTTCTCTACTGCTTGGTTATTTATTCTTCAATCGCGGGCGGGGTGATAATATTCAATAACGTGTGGCCTAACGCGGTATGATGCAGTCAGTTCTCTATTACGTCACAAACCAGTAGATAAAAACCCTTATAGAACCCAAACCGCTCATCCCATTGAGCTGTAAATGTGTATACTTATTTAAAATCACAGCAGGATGACACCGTTTGGTCAAAATCGGATGAATGCCTAAGAAAACGTATGTGACATTTGCCACATCCGGTTGTCAGATTATCACCAAAAACAATCCAGTTCGTCCTCTGGCAATTCCAACTGCGTATAGCAAATTTCATACCGATCCGTTGTGGCATTTGAGCACCACCGTGTTCTCCGACATACACAGAGATATTAAAAAGTATCTGGTGTGGCCCTTACCCAACTTTCCCACTACACTGACACTGTTTACACATTTATAAACTCTCTAAGCACCAAAAACGAATGTCCATGATATAATAATAATACTATGTCGGGATTATAACAATACATACAAGGCACCTCCCGATACAAAAAACTATAGTATACTGTCACGTATCCATGTATTTCTCTACTGCTTGGTTATTTATTCTTCAATCGCGGTCGGGGTGATAATATTCAATAACGTGTGGCCTAACGCGGTATGATGCAGTCAGTTCTCTATTACGTCACAAACCAGTAGATAAAAACCCTTATAGAACCCAAACCGCTCATCCCATTGAGCTGTAAATGTGTATACTTATTTAAAATCACTGCAGGATGACACCGTTTGGTCAAAATCGGATGAATGCCTAAGAAAACGTATGTGACATTTGCCACTTCCGGTTGTCAGATTATCACCAAAAACAATCCAGTTCGTCCTCTGGCAATTCCAAATGCGTATATCAAATTTCATACCGATCCGTTGTGGCATTTGAGCACCATCGTGTTCTCAAACATACACAGAGACATAAAAAGTATCTAGTGTGGCCCTTACCCAACTTTCCCACTACACTGACACTGTTTACACATTTATAAACTCTCTAAGCACCAAAAACGAATGTCCATGATATAATAATACTATGTCGGGATTATAACAATACATACAAGGCACCTCCTGATACAAAAAACTATAGTATACTGTCACGTATCCATGTATTTCTCTACTGCTTGGTTATTTATTCTTCAATCGCGGGCGGGGTGAGAATATTCAATAACGTATGGCCTAACGCGGTATGATGCAGTCAGTTCTCTATTACGTCACAAACCAGTAGATAAAAACCCTTATAGAACCCAAACCGCTCATCCCATTGAGCTGTAAATGTGTATACTTATTTAAAATCACTGCAGGATGAGATGATATCAGTTTGGTCAAAATCAGATGAATGCCTAAGAAAACGTATGTGACATTTGCCACATCCGGTTGTCAGATTATCACCAAAAACAATCCAGTTCGTTCGCTGGCAATTCCAAATGCGTATATCAAATTTCATACCGATCCGTTGTGGCATTTGAGCACCATCGTGTTCTCAAACATACACAGAGATATTAAAAAGTATCTAGTGTGGCCCTTACCCGACTTTCCCACTACACTGACACTGTTTACACATTTATAAACTCTCTAAACACCAAAAACGAATGTCCGTGATATAATAATAATACTATGTCGGGATTATAACAATACATACAAGGCACCTCCCGATACAAAAAACTATAATATACTGTCACGTATCCATGTATTTCTCTACTGCTTGGTTATTTATTCTTCAATCGCGGGCGGGGTGATAATATTCAATAACGTGTGGCCTAACGCGGTATGATGCAGTCAGTTCTCTATTACGTCACAAACCAGTAAATAAAAACCCTTATAGAACCCAAACCGCTCATCCCATTGAGCTGTAAATGTGTATACTTATTTAAAATCACTGCAGGATGACACCGTTTGGTCAAAATCGGATGAATGCCTAAGAAAACGTATGTGACATTTGCCACTTCCGGTTGTCAGATTATCACCAAAAACAATCCAGTTCGTCCTCTGGCAATTCCAAATGCGTATATCAAATTTCATACCGATCCGTTGTGGCATTTGAGCACCACCGTGTTCTCAGACATACACAGAGATATTAAAAAGTATCTGGTGTGGCCCTTACCCAACTTTCCCACTACACTGACACTGTTTACACATTTATAAACTCTCTAAACACCAAAAACGAATGTCCGTGATATAATAATAATACTATGTCGGGATTATAACAATACATACAAGGCACCTCCCGATACAAAAAACTATAATATACTGTCACGTATCCATGTATTTCTCTACTGCTTGGTTATTTATTCTTCAATCGCGGGCGGGGTGATAATATTCAATAACGTGTGGCCTAACGCGGTATGATGCAGTCAGTTCTCTATTACGTCACAAACCAGTAAATAAAAACCCTTATAGAACCCAAACCGCTCATCCCATTGAGCTGTAAATGTGTATACTTATTTAAAATCACTGCAGGATGACACCGTTTGGTCAAAATCGGATGAATGCCTAAGAAAACGTATGTGACATTTGCCACTTCCGGTTGTCAGATTATCACCAAAAACAATCCAGTTCGTCCTCTGGCAATTCCAAATGCGTATATCAAATTTCATACCGATCCGTTGTGGCATTTGAGCACCATCGTGTTCTCAGACATACACAGAGATATTAAAAAGTATCTGGTGTGGCCCTTACCCAACTTTCCCACTACACTGACACTGTTTACACATTTATAAACTCTCTAAACACCAAAAACGAATGTCCGTGATATAATAATAATACTATGTCGGGATTATAACAATACATACAAGGCACCTCCCGATACAAAAAACTATAATATACTGTCACGTATCCATGTATTTCTCTACTGATTGGTTATTTATTCTTCAATCGCGGGCGGGGTGATAATATTCAATAACGTATGGCCTAACGCGGTATGATGCAGTCAGTTCTCTATTACGTCACAAACCAGTAGATAAAAACCCTTATAGAACCCAAACCGCTCATCCCATTGAGCTGTAAATGTGTATACTTATTTAAAATCACTGCAGGATGACACCGTTTGGTCAAAATCGGATGAATGCCTAAGAAAACGTATGTAACATTTGCCACATCCGGTTGTCAGATTATCACCAAAAACAATCCAGTTCGTCCTCTGGCAATTCCTAATGCGTATATCAAATTTCATACCGATCCGTTGTGGCATTTGAGCACCACCGTGTTCTCCGACATACACAGAGATATTAAAAAGTATCTGGTGTGGCCCTTACCCAACTTTCCCACTACACTGACACTGTTTACATATTTATAAACTCTCTAAGCACCAAAAACGAATGTCCATGATATAATAATAATACTATGTCGGGATTATAACAATACATACAAGGCACCTCCCGATACAAAAAACTATAGTATACTGTCACGTATCCATGTATTTCTCTACTGCTTGGTTATTTATTCTTCAATCGCGGTCGGGGTGATAATATTCAATAACGTGTGGCCTAACGCGGTATGATGCAGTCAGTTCTCTATTACGTCACAAACCAGTAGATAAAACCCTTATAGAACCCAAACCGCTCATCCCATTGAGCTGTAAATGTGTATACTTATTTAAAATCACTGCAGGATGACACCGTTTGGTCAAAATCGGATGAATGCCTAAGAAAGCGTATGTGAAATTTGCCACTTCCGGTTGTCAGATTGTCACCAAACACAATCCAGTTCGTATGTATACCAAATTTCAGCCCGATCCGTTGTTCAGTTTGGGCGCAATCGTGTTCACGGACATTCATACACACACACATTTTCCAGAAATCATTGCAATGGATTCAGGAGACCCCAAAACGCTTATTTTCGCGGAAATCTCAAAAAAAAATTTTCGTCAATTACAATACTTTCTTTCTAGGGACTAGTCGGAAGTATTGTAAGTAAAAAAATATTGTAATGGATTCAGGGGTCCTTAAACGCGTATTTCCGCTGAAATATCGTTGTTTTTATGTTGATTACAATACATACTTCGCAATGGATTCAGCTTTAATGCATTAGTATAAGTAGGTTTAATATTTTCCTTCTTCAATGTCGTCTTGTTCCTTCACAAAACTCATTCTTGCTTGATGCTGCCTACACGTTGATCTGTCAAACCTTGTCTATTCGGAGCACCACATCTGTTGATCTAGTCAGTATAGTCGTAGAGCGTGGTAGAGCCAGCTAACTGGGCGTTATGTTTTGGTTGGCCCGGTGCCTGATAACAAGCCAGGCCAGAGTAGTGTGTGCCGCGTCCAGCGTCGTCGCATCGTCGAGTCAGCTGCGACCCGACCTAGTGCATCTGGTGGGTGCTTCAAACGGTGACCGAGGCCTTCTCCGATAGCAGCAGCAGCGGAGGCGCGACGTTACTACACGTAATGTGTCCCGTGGAGGCGGGCGGGAGGGGCGCGGGGCAGCAACGGAATACACACTCACACAGAGTCAGTCAGTCCCAGTCCCTGACCTAGTCCAACGCGCGCTATGGCACCGGCCTCCTCTCTTTCAATGCAACGTTCGGGCAACGGGGGCGGCTGCCTCATTGGTAGCAGTCGGCAAGGAGCTGCCGACTGATCGCCACTTCTCTACGAGACTGCCGCACCGCCGCCAACGAAGCCCGACTGTGTTCCTTCCTGGTTTTCGGAATCTGGGTAGGCATTTTTTTCTTCGGGAAACTTTAGGTGTTCAATTTGGTTGTATGGTCAGATTGGTCAAGGATTATGGAGGTGTGTTGATCGTATTGGTTTCACTTTGGATTATCCTAAGGTGGTTTTTTAGTGGAATAGTGTTGCCAAGTGATCATTGCAGCGCGCTGATGTTTTTAAGGATTTTTGACCTTACTATGTATAATGTCGTTTATTGACGTTAAATTTTGGTTTTTTAAATTTTAAACCATGGTTTGATGTTCTCGCTTTATTGTCATTTGTTCAGTCTCGATTATTTTAGGAGGGAGTGACCAATTCTGATGATGCAAAATATATCCGTGTTATATAGCCTCATGTTTGTGGTTTTATAACAAAACTCGTAGTAAGTGAAGTAACAGCTAGTATTGAGATGTTTGTTGTTATTCTTCTACATATATGATTATATTTTTTTGTCATTTTTACTTTACTACTAGTCCCCTAGAAGGAAAGTATTGTAGGGGCCCCTGCATCGATTGCAATAATTTCTGGAAAGTGTATGTGGGTATGTCTGTGCACACGATAGCTGTGTGCACAAGCGCAACAGCCGATCGGGCTGAAATTTTGTATACATATTTAGAAGTACCAGGAGACGAACTGGATTGTTTTTGGTGACATCTGACAATCGGATGTGCCAAATGTTACATGCGTCTTCTAGGGGATTCATCCGATTGAGACGAAACTAATACCAGGTCATCCTCAAGTGACTTCAAATATGTATACTCATTTCCAGATCTATGACATAAGCGGTTTCGGCGCTATAAGAGTTTATAGAAGCAAACTGACATAATCTATAGCCTTTGCACTGTGTTGCAAATTAACAAATTTTGATGAAAGTCAGTGGCCACATGACATTAAATGTTATTCTATGACTGTCTCTAGGTTAGGGTCCAAAGTGTCTGCGGCTTCACAAAATTGAATAATTACAAAAGGCCCTTGATTGTGCCAGTGAAGTAGTCGGAAAGTTGGGTGGCTACCACCGCGCGTTTGCTGTGTTATAACAAAATTGGTAATGAAGCTGCAGAATAGGCATGTTGCCATACTTTCTTATTATTCTTTGACAGTGCTTTTATTATTAAAGTTCAGACAAAATATTCTTCGTTCCGCCACGGTTGTCAGCAATTGGTACAGATTTATCTTACAGAAAGAAATGGTTTCAGGATTTTTCGTTAAGCCCTTGGACATGTTCAATCTCTAAAAAAATGCGTCTAATATTTACCATGCAATGGTTGTCAGATTATCACCAAAAAGTAATCCAGTTTGTACCTTGGCAATTCTAAATGTTTATAGCAAATTTCAACCTAATTCGTTGTACCGAAAAGTAAATATATGTATGTATGTATATGGAATTTATTTATAGGAATTTTATCAGATGTATCCAAGTTTTTGGCCAGGTAAAGTTAATTTATCCTAAAATCCAATAAAGTAATCTAGTCTAGTTGACCAGAAAACAGTTTTAAATATTTGCTGAGAACAAGTTTTTTCTTCTGAGTTTGTCCGATAAGAATGCAGTATTTTTGTCAACAGACCCGTATTGCGATTTTTGGTTATCATAAATTTATCATTATTATTATACAGATGATTTCAACTTAGTAGTACACCTTGAAGAGCATTCGTTAATTACGCAGTAGACAGTTTTCAATCAATGGCGTAGATTGTTTCGAAAATCGGAACCCACTCATAAAATGTGTCTTGAGATAGAAATTCATTAACGCAGAATTGTAAGTCCATAGTGATTAATAGTTGAAGAGAGAATGATTGAAAAATGCATGTAATATCGAACGTATCCTAGAGTGTGTGGTTATATTTATTTACGTTGTTTACAATTTGCGACAGCTGTTGAAAATCTTAATGATTTATGTATATATGTTATGTGTCAGTTGAATTTTATTTCAGACATGTCCATAAATGTGATATAACAACTTTTTTCTACTTTGCATTCACAATGCACACATTGTAACACTGTTTTCGGTGTTACAATTAGCAAATTGTAACACCGTTTTTAGTAACTTTTTTCTAAGGTTGGTGACATTGATATCAAATGCATGTCAAACGAAAATACACATAACCACAAAAGTAAGCTCAAACTGAATTTTTAGAATCGCACAAACTGCGAAGTATGTATATTTTTATACATATTTAAACATGCGTGTTGCATCCTAGGTTTCGTACTACTAGTATATGATGGTATATAATAATTATCAATAATTACTTTTTCACAGATATTTGAATTTAAGTGACAGATGACAGTGTTACCAACGGTTGCACCCATAAATACTCTAGATTGGAATTTTACCTAATATACTTCTAAATTTTTATAAAATTAATGACGCAAAGTAGAAAAAATAGTATATTACACTCGTTTTATAAGACATATTGGCGCATTCGTTCATTTTCATGCGCCAATTTGACGTGTTATAAAACTTGTATAATAATATACTATTATGTACCTAAGTAATGTAATGTTATCTCTTTTTTCTTCAGCCAACCTGTTTTTTTTTTCATGTTCTCAATTACTCATTTTTCTGAGGTATACATTATACATACATACTTCTTTTGAGGAGATCAACAAAAAGTTTCTGTTTTCCAAAACACTAAAAACTGTTGCAAAAAGTTTAAAACGTCATGAACGTGTGGACTATGAATGTATACTTGCATTCCAAACAAAGGGATTAATTACATTGCCATGATTCACTGATTTGTCCTTGTTACCAAATTTTCTAAAGCCTTTGAACGAAGTGCTTCAAATTATTTGATGACATTTGTCAATTATGAACAATCTGGCCAATACCCATCTGCCCAAAGAACTATACAACATGAATATTGGTAGCATTTGCATCTACTTACCTCTGATAAAGTGTATTTTCAACTCTTTTACAGATACAAGATTTTAAAACCATAAATGATACTCAAGATGAGATAAAATTGGTTGGCATTGACAAAAACTGACTTAGAAGGTTGCCTTGAGAAGAGTTATTGTTACTTATTGTTGAGATAAGAAAAAAGACAAATTGATATATTTTTTACAGCAACAAAAAGTATTCAACAACACATTCCTTGCTGAACAAATTCCCAAAGAGAAAACGATAATACCAACTCATTCATGCATTCCAATCCGACAGCAGCCAACCGGCAGCAGGCGCACTTGCGAGTCGCAAAACGCCTCGGTTTGAGCGGAAAGTCGAACAAACAGTACAGCCGTTCACAAAATCAATCGGCGTCATTTTATTCTAGCATTCGAACAATAACGGGACGCCCCCGCTTATCCCATAGAATCCGGCTGTGAACGAACCCGCATTTGTTTTGTGCCTTGTGTAAATGCGCGCGTGATGCATGGAGCGGATGTAATTGTGGGCGAGTCCATATCTAGACGGTCGGTGTGAGTCCGCCACTTATCGAATTCCGCCTCTCCGGAATGAAATTCGGCTTTATTTGCTTGGAAAAAGTGGCGCGCGCGAATTAAACAGAAGGAAGAGTCGCTCAGCGATACACCCCGTCAGGCGACAAGGGCTGACCATTCCGTCGCCACTTGCTTTCTCGCCTCGTTCCTTCGCTCGGTCGCTGAACCGCGTGTCTTTCGTTCCTCGTCTCCGTCTTGCTCCGCCTTGCTCGGTCTCGCTTTGTAGTTCCAACGTACATACAGACCGCAGGTCTTGTCGGCATGCCGCTACGCGCACCGGAATGACGACATGCCGCGCGCTTGCGCGATGACGTAAAATGGTCAGATCGGTAATCTTTCATCTGTTGCTGGATGGTTGGATGCTGGATTAATAGACCGGTTTCGGCATATCGTGTTTATGCTTTATACGCACACCTTCTGGTGATAATTCGCTAAAGTTGCTGTTTATTATTTTAAATGTATCTTCTTAATAAAGGGTTTTTGTTAAAACAAACTTAAATACTGTTGATTCATACAAATATTTTATGGTGTTTGTTTTTTTAGTTGGTGTTTGAAAACAAAGTTGAATATTCAGACATTGCCCAAATTTTGAGGGGAAATCCATTATTCTAATTAACGAGGAAAAAAAAACAGATAGGATTGTTTCACTGGGTGATTTGTTGACATCAATTTCATAATTAATAAGAAACCAATCTTTTACAGATTCGGTTTTATTTCGTAGTGTATGCGTGTTTTTCGACCTTGTGACATTTGTTGTTGGTTTTTATGAATAATGTTAATACAGTGAGTAAAATAGTTGTTATTAAAATTGACAATAAAGCATTGATTGTTTTAAATGTTATTGCAAGAAATTATATTATTCGATAAAATTACAATTTTTTTTGGATTTCTCATAAAGAATCCAATAAAAAGACATATAAAGAAGATAAACGAATGAAAAACAGAAAATAGAAATAAATTGCACTAAATTAACGACATTTTACAACCAACCCCTAAAACAAGCTTCGATAGCATGATAGTTTTAATTCCCCCACAGAAACTCCATTTCAAATACTCGAAGCCCCGCAGTGTGGTCTCCGTAGCAGCGACAATCCTGCGAAATATCATGTTGCTACCGGGAGAGACCACACCGTGTCGACGACGTCAGATCACACGAACACGCATCGCCCACTCCCGTTTGACCCGAACCGCCTGGCAGCGGGCGAGCGCTGCTGCAGCATCGCCTCGCTGCCGGGCGACCGCGCGCGAACATTCGGTCAACCCATTTTCCACCAAGGTCGGACAGGTCGAACGACCAGCCAGCCGACCGCATACGCCGGGATTATTCGGAGTTACCGGGAGCGCAAGATCGCGCGTTACCACATAATTGCATAATTACGTGGCACTTGGCGATCGGATTCGCGCTGCCCGGCATCACCGCAACACCGACGACGACGCTGAGCTGTGGCGGCGATCGATGTTTCGAGCGTCCGTTTAGCACTGCACTCGAACTCAAATATTGACGTTTCGTCGTTCGTGGACTTGATAACGACGATATAGCCGGCTGATTGTGATAATGAGCGAGCGGTTTTTTATACTCGATCGCGCGCTCGCATGGCAGTGTTTCGTTGTAGAAATATGGAAATGTTTAATTTTTGGATTGCGGAATTTTCCGTTGATCAATGGTGTGATGATACAGTTTGGAACAAAATTCATAATTTCGTTACTTGATATTTTCAAAAAAAAAAAAAAAAAAACAAAACGCTCGGACACGTCAATTTTAACTTTAAAAAAACCAACTTATGTCCTGAAGATGCCCCTTGCAACAGAGTGCGAAACGTTGACTACTTTATCGTTGTTGA
This sequence comes from Aphodius granarius, assembly GCA_963971325.1. Taxonomy (NCBI): domain Eukaryota; kingdom Metazoa; phylum Arthropoda; class Insecta; order Coleoptera; family Scarabaeidae; genus Aphodius; species Aphodius granarius. Next base: position 15,198,728 of record OZ020226.1, read on the forward strand.
CGCGGTTTTCTCCCGGAAATCTAGAACTTGATTCGTGATTCGGACCGCAGAAGTCTCCAATCTAAACCAACTTATGAAAAAAAAATTTATCTATGCCGTCACCGTCATCGCTCCGAAGATGACGTCCTTAATTTTTTTAAATAAACCAATTTTTTTGCTATTTTTTTCATAGAACTCTTTACCACTTAAATGATGATGTAACAAAATCAATACCTTACGTAACCTTTTTTTTTTAATTGCATATTTTTTACTTTAAACAATAAACATTGTCATTTTAAGTAGTATAGAGTTCTATGGAAGACCAGCAAGAAATTTGGGGTCGTTATTTCTAAATTCAAGGATGACGTCATCGCTCCGAAATAGGTAACGTCATAGAAGACATTTTTATGTCATAAGCTGGCTTTTCTAAAGCTAAAATTGATCTGTCTGAGCGTTTATCTTGAAAACATTAAATAACCAAATTATGAATTTTATTTCAAATTTTATCATCACTCTGTTCGTCGCTATTCGGTTATTTTCTTGAATTTCTTGTCTTAATTTGAACTTAATTGTGCCTGGATGACCTTACTTATTCTGCAATTTTTTAATTTCGTGAAGTTGCAGCAACTCTGAATCCCAACCTAATGTCAGTGGCCACTTACGTGATAAAAATTAGCCATATGGCAACCATAGCGACTGACAGACTGCTTCTGTAGACGCTTATGCCGCTTAATCTGTTGGGATAATAAAGTTATTATTATTATTATTAAATCTCCATGCATATTTAAAGTCACTGGAGGATGACCTGGTATCATTTTGGCCAAAATCTTTTGAATCCCTGAGAAAATACGTGCAACATTGACCATTTCCGCCTGTCACTATATCTATAATTCTCTATAATTCTAAAGACATATGTATACCAAATTTTAATCCGATCTATTATACCGTTTGGGCTCTATCGTGTTCACAGACATACATACATTATTAATACATTATTCACAAGTTTTACAGAAAATCAGAAAATATTAACATGATCAGTCAGTTGTTGTCATCGATTTTCATTTTCTGGCTAGAGCTCATAAGTGCCTTAGAAGCTAGTGCTCTTGATCCCATTAGTGCTCTACAAGGAAATGTACAACGGATTGGGCTGAAAATTAGTACATATTCATGTTCAGAATTGCTGAAGGACGAACTGGATTGTTTTTGGTGACAATCTCACAACCTTAAGTGGTTTCTTAGGGATTCATCCGATCTTGATCAAACTCATGGTATAACTCATGACTTTAGATTTCTGAACCAATTTAGAGATCAATGGGATGAACGGTTTAGATGCAATAAGCGTTTATAGAAGAAGAATGGCAGAATCAACAACAGTGAAAAAACGTCAGTGGCCAGTGACTATTGTTCTATAACTGACATTAGGTTGGAACCCAGAGTAGTCAATTTTATCATATCAATTAATAGTTTATTTTTTTGTCTAAATGAAAGAAAATTTCCATGTTGGTCTGCCCTGAATTCAGACATTAAAGTACTGCTATTTAGAAGTATTAAGTCATTGCATCCACACAATAAACAAGCACACATTTTATTATTCAGTATACTTCTTTCTTGATAGCAGCTATTAAAAATAAATTAAATAATCCCCAATCTTTATAAATAGCAGCGCTGTTCAGTTTTATAATTGATATGCTTGTGTGGTTATAATTTGGGGTATTTTTTTTTATCAAATCTTAATGTCCCATTTTAACTGCGGTGTCAATTTTGTTTTTTTTTTGCTGTAAAAACAACATTTATGGATTATGCCATGTATTATTGAATCAGGCGAGAATCTACATTATCTAGAGTAATTTGTCTATATTTATCGCCTGTCAGGCAATCAAAACATTCAACTTGATAGCACGTTGCACTGCCATACAATAAATATCGAACTTGTTGACAAGAACCATCTCATGAAATTCAGTGGTGACCTTGACACCCACGCCGTTTTATTTAGCACTTTATTCTCTCATTGGATAGTGATATCTAAAATATGCACAATTGTCAATTCTTACAATCTCCGTTCCCATGATATTTTGTTACATTTGTAATTTCGAAACGCTCCGGTTTATCTTGGGTAATTATAAACGTTGTGTATGGAAAATGTGCATTTCTTTGATAAGATTGAAGAAACAACAAAAGTTGGAGCGCGAAAATCCCCAATCAAATTATAATTCGAAAGCAACATGTCGGAAACGTGAAGTCCCAGGTTCGAACCCTGGGCGAGACATCTTTTTTTTTTTACTTTTTCTCTACCACTTTTCATGTGTGTTCAAATTCTAATCTATTCGTCAAACTACAGGTGAACACCAAGAACGGATGGACGGAACTGTACGAGTACTTCAGCGTACCAGGGAAATGCGTGAATGGCAGCATCGCACTGAAACAGATCTACCTGAGGTGAGTATTATTATTATTATTATTGGGCGGAGACATTACGAGTTGCGTGGCGCTCCACCAGACTTAGAAGCACCAGTAGTCAGTCTCATACTACTATCGTAGTATCAGTTCAGTTCAGTCCAAGCTGGCTGACTGTTGCTGCTGCTTACTATATTCCTCTGGGCTGGATAACGCGCCCCTCTATGCCGTGTGGTGTCCATTCACTGTTTGGCGCGAGTGTGTGTGTCGCGGCGCAAAGACGGTCACGTGGTATTGTGACGCACCACGTGCTTTTGCTTGCTCGCCTAATATCTGTCGGTGTCTCGTAGGTACGGGCGCCGTGTGTGTGAGTGTGAGAGAGTGTAGGTCAGTGGCATGACCCCAAAAATAATTGGAATTGGCGCGTTGTTTGCAGGTACCTGGACCGGTGGGAGAAAGTGCACTATCTCGGAGAGGAGGCGGACCGTGGAAGCGATGATGACGAGGAGAGCAGACACAAGCGCTGGTCCGCCAGAGCCCTGCACTCGGTGCCGCTTACCTATAACTATACGCAACATAACATTGCCGGTGAGTGAACTATTTCGCGTTTTCTGGTTGGTTGCTCGACTATTTTGGTGTCTTGTTCAAATTGTTCAGATTGGTGAGGACATTACTTGATCAATTTCCAAAACAAAACTATCTTTGTTGTAATGCTCTTTCTTGATCCTAGGTCTTTGAAATTCTGACTGTAGAAGTTGTTCATACCGACCGATCGTTTTATCTAAAATGTTTTTAAGGTGGTTGCCACTTCTGGTCTACAAGTAATAGACTGCAACTTTGTTATTTTAAATGGAATCCTATATTTCTTATTACATATTGTAATTCTACTTGACTTACGATTGTTGAACCTGGTGCTTTTCGTTCACAAGTTCTTTTATTTTTTTAACAATTATTACTAAGTTCCTTACAACTGTATTTCTCAGCCACTTTCACGTTAGGAAGTTAAAGAATGGTTTATTTCGCAGATGTTATCCAACGGAATGTCCTCATATTTATCTGTCTGTCTTTTATACAGAATGTCCAAAAATTGAATTACCGTTTTACCAATCCATAGAAGTTTTTTAAATATTAGGGAATTTGACAAAAACATGTATACTAAACTGCCGGAATTCATTTATTTTGTTATTGGTAGACCATGAAATTTTGTCACTACTTATAACGTTTAATGTTTGTATTGATGTTATTATTTGTACATTTGATTTAATCCAATTAAGAGCAATTCATTATTATGACAAATTATAAAAACGCTTTTTTTGAAAATTTATTTCCCTTCAAGGCGAATAAGATTTTAGTTGGAACTTGTAGAATATTCAACGAGAAATCTTGCATTTGGACAAATTGAACCAAAAGAAATGTTAAATATACGATTCTACGATGTAGAAATTATTTGATATAAAAATATCAGTGCCAACACGTCTGTAGTCTGAATTCCAAAGAAATAGGAGCATTAGAACCCAAAAAAAAATCTGAGGACGTTTGGAGTGTATATTAATATGTTGCTAAGCGATACTGTTTTAAATTGCATAGTGTTAAAGTATGTCTACTTTTCATCTTTCGTAAAATATGTTGCCTGGTAATATTTAATGACAATTTTATACTAATGTCATATAGTCGCATTCTAATGCTTGCAAAATAGCGTTTAAGGGCCTACTTGTAACACGATAGCAAGAAAAACATAAAATTCTGTAATACAGTTTTTACTTTCCGACTAGTACCTAGAAGGAAAGTATTGTAATCGACGGAAAATGATATTTTGAGATTTCCTCGGAAATACGCGTTTTGAGGTCCCCTGAATCGATTGCGATGATTTCTGGAAAATGTATGTGTGTGTGTATGTGTGTGTGTGAACACGATAGCGTCCAAACGGTACAACGGAATGGGCTGAAATTTGGTATATGTACGTATTTTGAATTGGCAGGGGACAAACTGGATTGATTTTGACCAAACTGATACCAGCTCATCCTCCAGTGACTGTAAATATGTATACAAATTTACAGATCAGTGAGATGAACGGTTTAGGTGGTATAAGAGTTTATAGAAATAGTTTCCCAGAATCCACAGCCTTCGTCGTTGTGTTGCGAATTGTCAAATTTTGACAAACGTCAGTGCCTCATAGAGATCTCATAGAAATTGACGTTAGGTAGCGTCCAGAGATGGCTCTGGCTTTACTAAATTAAATAATTGCAAAAGTGTTTAGACATTTAATTGTGCATGTAGTCGGAAAGTTGGCTGAGGGCCATCCCAGTATATTATTATACCTACAAGTTTGATAAGACGTCAAATTGGCGCATAAGTTGTTTGGGGCACGAGGAGCGTCAGCGACGAGTGTCCCAAATGAACGAATTCGAATGAACGAATATGTCTTATAAAACGAGTGTAATATACTATTTTTTCTACTTTGCGTCATTTATTTTATAAAAATTTAGAAGTATATTTGGTAAAATTCCAATCTAGAGTATTTATGGGTGCAACCGTTGGTAACACTGTCATCTGTCACTCAAATTCAAATATCTGTGAAAAGTAATTATTGATAATTATTATATACCATCATATACTAGTAGTACGAAACGTAGGATGCAACACGCATGTTTAAATATGTATAAAACTATACATACTTCGCAGTTTGTGCGATTCTAAAAAATCAGTTTGTGCTTACTTTTGTGGTTATGTGTATTTTCGTTTGACATGCATTTGATATCAATGTCACCAATCTTAGAAAAAAGTTACTAAAAACGGTGTTACAATTTGCTAATTGTAACACCGAAAACAGTGTTACAATGTGTGCATTGTGAATGCAAAGTAGAAAAGAATAATTTACAGATGAATACCCTGTTGGAAATATTTTATATCCAGTTGGAAATGTTTTGATTCGTTTTCGAGACTATTAATTGATGTGCGTCATTGCTTCTAAAATTAGATTTTAGTGCAAACAAAATTGGAACACCTTATGCAAGAACAACATATTTTTATACACAATATGACGTTTTACTGCCAACATTTCACGTTAAGTAACTGTTGCTGCGATACAAACAAAACGGCACCAGAAATAAGGAATTTTATGATCACATCATATACATACATATAATTCTTCAAAATAGAAAACATGGTGTATCTTTGTAGTAATTCTGGTCAGTTTGTCAGAAAACAAAGTTTTGTAATGTTCTCACAATTGAACTCGCCCGTATAGCTGATGTATCATCCGAATTACGAAACGGCAATTCGAGCGTTGAAACGTACATTCAACGCACACAGAGAAGTCTGAACGCGACGGAAAATCCCCTCTCAATGCGCCTGTCTGCTTATTAACGGAACAGGCAGCACGCCGAAACGCTCTCGCTCAGGTCAACGTTTCGCCTCCGCTTTCCGCCTTCACCTACTTCCTTCTTCCCCGGCAATTTGCGTCTCGTCGCTCGTCCACTAGCCAGAATTCCCTACCCTTCCCAAGCGTATCCAGCGTATTTTTAAAGCGATACGTTTAACCATTTCTGCAGGCGACGACAGAGGACACGCCTTTCGCGCATTTTTATACAACCTGCGTCGCTCAGTCGCTCCTGATATCGATTCCAACCCCCGGGTTATTATTAATATATAGATATACGAGTCCACACATACACATGCATTATATATTTGTACTCCCTCCGAAATCCCGCCCGCGGCGAATTGCGATGCGTTGTGTGCAGTACGCGGGGTTGAACGGGAAACTTCCCATTTCCACTCGGGGTCGCTGCTGCTGTATTGATTTATAACAATTGATAATGCGAATTGTCGTCGTTGTGAGCGTTGAGGAGTTTCTGCTGACCGCGCCGTCGTCAATCTGCTGGTGCTGTTGCTACTGCCGCTGGGCGCTCTGTCGCTGCTTGGTGTCGCAAAACTCTTTGTCGGCTCTTTGAACTTTGCCGGCTCTCGAGGACTCCCGTGCCTGAGCGACAGGATCGTTAACATTCCGGCGGTTCGCTCGGGACGCGCAGCAAACCTTGGTCGTCTTTCTCTTTCACTCTCTAACACTCCGTTGATGTATGGAATTTTTTGCTCGGCTAAAAATAGGGTTTTTTGTGTAAATATAGCGGCTGTATCGTTTGCTGCTAGGATTATGAATTATGATATGGATTATATATTATGGAAAAAGTAATGTAAAAATGTTAAAAATATAAAAAAAATAATAAACTAGATTTATTGGAAAGCAATTTTTGTTATAAACTTGTTACAAACGATACATACGGCCGTATGCATAAGTTTCTTAGCAGCCAGTAACATAATTTTTACAACCTACTAACTAAAATCCGTATACTAGGACAATTTAGTAGGCCTTTAACGTGTAGGAGGTCAAAATGGCGGGAACGGCGGGAACAACCGCGTCCCCCTACATGGTAGCATTTGGCCAAGTGCGGTTTAAGGGCTTTAATTACTGGTCAAAATTCTAATTCATCAAATCTCTTCCAATTTATTCGAAGGCAAAAACTAACTGGGTTCTTTTTCTTGAACCTTGTGAACACATTTTCTGACTACTAACTGACGCGTTTAAGTATTTAACATTTAATAAGGGCTGATAAAGCAAGACTACTCAAATGAAACGAAACACTTATCAAAACAATAACATCTATTAACAATAATAATCAACAATCCCGTTTGATAGGTTACATAGAAAAATGAATGAAGCTTTGAACATATTGACGTTTAAATTAAACCTAGGAGTTGATTTAGACAGACACACTTTTAGCAGAAATATGAATAATTTAATTTACAATGAAATGCGAGACGAGTTGAAAAGACTTACCAGGGATAAACTTAAGCGCCTAAGAACGCTCCACAAAAACGTGTACTTTACATGACGGTGGTTGAAATGAGAAGAGACAAAGATCTGTTCGTTTGCATCCCTTGACCCCAAAGGAAGCCGGAAGCATTTCTTCTTAGCCAATGGCAACACTTCAAATTTAAACTTATAAACACGCGGTCAAATCCTAAACCAGATGTTCAACTGAACACCAAAACTTCTCGAACATTCTACCCTGTGTACATTGCGCTTAATTTCATCATATCTTAATAAATAAATAATGGGTTTTCGACCCATTACAAACGTATGATATGGTGCGGAATTTCTTGGACTTTACAGGGTGTTACAGATTTGAGTGCGCAAATTTTCGGGGATGGTTCCTATATCATTTTTTCTGTTCTTTTTAATAACTGAAGTATCGAAGCTTAAATTTAAGGACAATATTGTTTGAGTATCGCATATGACTAATGGCTATAACGATTAATATGGATTTCAAATGATTTTGGAACAGTTATTGATAACCTGCATACCTCTGATCCAATCCCACAGTGAGCAGTAGGAAGAAAACACCGCTTGGATTCCATATGTTATTTATTAATTTTGTAAAAGAATATAATTTTCAGTAACTACTACTATAATCCCTCAATGTTTGTACCTACCTAAGAAGACTGAGGCCCCGAGGCTTGCATTGCCTAGGGGCCTCCATATGGCTTAATCCGGCCCTGGTAGCAAGGCCTGGATACCTCATTTATTAGCCCCGAGGGGCCCTCATGTGTGCACCGTAACCTCTCTACATTCTATTGCTATGCCACTGCTGATATTAGTTTGACCAAAAGCGGATGAATCCTGAAAAAGACACATGTAACATTTAGCACGATAAAACAAACATATAAAACAGTATAAATTAAGGAAGATTGTTTTAGGACGTACAACATCTGCGAAGGAAATTAATTAAACCATTTTTGTCTAAATTGGTCATGTCATTTCTTGATAGGAACTGACGATTTGTTTCACAATTTTAAAATTTTATTTTATCGTCTAGTATTTTGAACAAAACATAGAAACAAACAATTAACAGAGTAGTTATTATTATCGCCCGCGCCTGTGGCATGTTCAGAAATTAGTGAAAATGTAATATATGGTAATAAAAAAAATTGATCAATTCTGTGCAGAGACAACAAGGGAATACAACCACCTCTCGACAAACCTTTACAAAGCATCGGACTACGACAAACTGGCCCTCTCCCTACTATCGCCTTTACCGAACGAACAAGACTTCGCCATCAATGTATGCACATTGCTATCGAACGATGGCAAGCACACACTCAAAATCGAGAAGCATCCCAGGATAGTGGACTATCTTGTCGCCCACGCAGGCGTCTTTAATCACCGTAAGTTACTACCAGGAAATAAGCAATTCGACGAAACAAACCAACGCTTGTTTTGTGTGTTTTCAGATTCTTTAAGAAATGTTTTCCTGGATAGCTACCATCGGATCAGGCGGCAGAACCTGGAAGGTTTCTGGAAGGACGTCGTCCTCACCGAGGAGTTTTTGGATCTCACGGACGAGTTGCAGTTCCTAAAGAAGGAACGGGAAACGGGAGTCGGGTCGACGAAAATGGAGGAAAGCATCCCGCTTAGCGACTTTCCATCGACATCGCTCGAAATGCTCGTGAACGAAGAAGCTAAGGAAGCTAAAGAAGCGAAAGAGGCGAAAGAAGGTGGTAAGACAGTGACGGAAAACTCTATGGACAATGCTGTAGACGAAGACAGTAGTGATGATAGTGAACTGTTTGCCGAGGAACCGCGGAAAAGATTAAAAGTGACCAGTGTCGATAAGGAGTTGTTCTGTTTAGGTAGGAACTTAGGCACCAGTGATTATATTGGACAGCGGGTGCTACAAGTGGCGACGATTTTGCGGAATCTATCGTTTATCGACGAAAATGTGCCGGTACTGACAAAGAATAGGACATTTGTGCGATTTATGTTGTTGTGTTTGTGCTCGCGATGGGGGCCCCTCCAAAATTTAGGATTCGACATGCTCGGTAACATCTCTATCGATTTCCATATCAAGGATCCCACAAATGACAAACTGGCCGGGCATCTCATCAAAATCGTAACTACAGGTTAGTGATGCACTAGAAATAATAGAGTAACTTAACTTTGTAAGCATTAACTTGACCGATAATTGTTAATTAACAATATAACGGCGATTAAGAGTTTGTAGGAATTATTCTAAATGGAAAATTGTTGAAGTAGATCAAACATTGGTAAAAAAGGTGCTTTAAAATATTTAGTTTCAGGATAAAATTATATTATGAAAGATCATATGTGAATCAAATTTGAAAACCTACTTAGAAACAGCAGATGCCTGTTGTTTTATTTGATTTTTATTGATAAAAAAACGTTAACGTTTTGGTATAGTGCTTTTGCTAGGATAAATAAATTAATAGAGTAATTTCCCAATTCTTGGTTCTTTAACTTACATCTGTAGCATTCCGCAGATAGTAAATCTCCTAAATAAAAAGGATACATCTTCAAAATCCAGACCTCCATTTTTTTTAATACTATTTTTTGTTCTTTAAATTTTGTACATTTGACATTACGTAAATTATTTCTTACATTACTTATCTCTTGTTACTGAAGATCGCTTAAGAATAGCGAAACATCAGCATTGCATAAAAATATTGATAAAATTGGACCAATTCCAAAACAAATGTTATTTGTGGAATATATCACATCTGTATAAAGATATAAATGAACTGAGCTCTCGAAAATATAAGTCAGTCAAATATATTCAGGTACAGGTATTTGCAATATGATGATTGAAGGATTGGATATTCTTAAGATAACATTGACGGATATATATGAATAAAAGTTTGAGAATTGTTTATTAAATACCAATCATTTTTGTCCTCCTTGCTAGAATTTGGCGACTGCGTCAGCAAATTATAGACACATTCTTCGCAATTCTTTTTATCTAATACATTTTTTTTTAAATCATTACTTTGACAACTTATTTGATATGTGTAACCAACATGATAGTTTCCTGGCATATATTCAGCCCAACTATGTATCCCTCAACGAGCAAATAACAGACACCTTAGAGATTAACATTTAAATCACTTTTCTATGTTAGATTTTACGTGGTGGAATACAGTTTGAAAGCCAAATTATTTAGACTACCTATTGCCATTTGTTTCATTTAGATATGTTAATTTTCAAAGAAAATACGGTATTTTAACTGAGATCTGGTCAATTTAATGTTCATCATCTTCATCAACTTCTTACACAGCAAGATTTTACAACGTTTCAGAAAAAAGTTAAATGTGCAAGGTCTGAATTAAAACTGAAAACAATGTACCTTCTTCGGCAATTAACATATCGAAATGAATTAATAAACATTACATTGCTAATTAACGGGTTTAAAACAGAGCAGACGGAGACTTGGTCAAGGTCCTTTCAAGAGGCGTTCCAAATTTAGACCACAAAAACATCATGTCGGTTACACAGATCAAATGATTTGTAGAAATTCCTATTTTAGAAATTGTGCTATCTAGCAAGATTTTGTCTGTAATTTACTGAAAGAAAATCCAAAGATTACAAAAGTTACAGCCGATCAAAATTTATCATTTTTTGTGATGGGTGTTTTTTGCGATGAGAACATACATAAATCGAAATACATACGTATAATTATTATGTTGTCAGATAAGATTGCTATTATATAATTTATACTGATATTAAGTACATAGATAGATATACAGGGTGTAACGCAGAAAATTATTCAATTTCTGATTAACTGATAACTTCGTGTCGTATAAATTAGTTTCTTTAAATGTTCCATAGCAAGAAAGTACAATAATAAAGTAATGAATATCATATGAAATATGTTTCGTAAATATTTTGTTTCTTTTTGCCAACATGGTTTATCCTTTATGGAAAACAACCGGTGTTTTATTTCTGCTACTGGCTGTCGGATTGGTTCAAAGCTATGCAGGTTATCATTAACTGTTCCAAAAGCATTTTCAATCCATTTTAATCACTATAGTCATTAACCACATGCGGTACCCAAGCAATATTGTTCTTAACTGTGACCTTCGATATTTCAGTTATTAGTAAGAATAGAATGATTATAAGATAACTTTGTTATCAGCTAGCCAGATCCTATCATCTCTCAAAATTTATGCACTCAACCCTGTTACACCCTGTATAACGTACATACTAGATGGACAAATCAGAATAAATTCAAAGCACTAGTTTGCTAAAATAATCTTCTGCATTAAAAAACACTGGAATTGCTTCCGGTTAACGAACACTGTATTAAAAAATAACTATTAAAAAACTATAGGTTTGACCAGCGATGATCGAAACTCCTGCATATCATCCTTGGACGCTCTGAACAAACTCAGCCAGAACGAGAAGAACGAAGATACGCTCTCGCGTTTTCTGGAGTCGTACGTCTACCAGCGCGTCTGCACCTTCCTCACGATACACGACGTGATGCTCTTAATATACACGCTGGAGTGTCTGTACTCTTTATCTTCGCTGGGTGAGAGGGCTTGCAATTATATAGTGAATAATCACGGAGTTGTCGATACTCTGGTGTCGCTGGTGACCGTCGAAGGGAAGAGTTACGGACCTAAGGCGTGCATCGGGATGAAACTTGTGGAGACGGTGCCTGGGGGAGCTGTCTCGGGGCAGACAAGCGGCCCCCCGGCTGTCTCCTCGACGACCGGGCCCCTGCCTACCTCCGTTGCGGCGACGCCGGTTATGCATTCCCCCGCGAAACCCTCGGCCTCCAACACGCCGCAGAGGATCGTCCAGATGGCCCCGCAGAGGCTCGTCACCGTTACTTCCTCACCAGCTGTTTCAGGTAAAAATATTTCTTTATTTTGCACATCCGAAAAGAATTTTGTAGGTTTTTATGCCAGTTTTTTTTTCTATTTCATTAGTTAATTAATTTAAATTAACTTACTGTGAACAGGTAGTAGATACAATTTGTTGCTACTATGGAAAGTTGTCTTAATAATTTTTATTCACATCAACAAGAAAATCGAGTAAGAATAAATGTTTCTTTGTAATTTAAATGAATTAAGAACGTTAATCCAGATAAATAATAAAAAATTTCCTATTTATGCATGGCTACTGATCATGCATGTAAGTACAGGTAAACCTCGTTTTACGCCGGGGTTCCGTTCCGACAGACACGGCGTAAAAAAAAATCGGCGTAAAATGAATTCAAATATAATGGACAATGTAAGGTTACGTTCGGTGTGAAAATTCTAAGAACAACGTATTTATTTAATACATATCCTATATTTATATATTCAAAATAAATGATAAATGTATTTAACAAATAAAGATTCAATTTGTTTAGAAAATAAATAATAATCTGTTGTTATAATTATGAATTTTTAAAGTAAATACTAATTCACCAGTACGTCGGTACAAAATTAAATTCTCACACTTTTTTGAAAAAAGCATCCAATTTCAATTGCTTTGATTGTTACTTCCTTTCTTGTAGAATTATAGCATAAGGGCGAACGGCAACTGTGGCGCTTCTTTTAACATTAACATTTTAAATGTCGTATGAAAGCCAATAATTTTTAGCAGTCTGGAATTAGTATCTATCATCATTTATTTTAATGTTATACGCAAAATAACACGCTTTAAGAGTAGAAATTGCCCCCTGGTCCATTGCTTTCTTTGGAAGGTTATTTCGGTCACAAAGTTTAGGCAAAAGAGGCCAAAAATATTTTATACCTTTTTATTTTTCTTAAAAACAAAACGAAAACTAACTATGAAACAATTTCACACACACTGTAGGCTGCTGGCTTGCACAGTAATAAAACGAAATAAGGTGTAAAAGTGTGTCTGCTATCAAAATCGCGGCTCCTACTGTCATCTGGTGTCGGTCGAACCGGGGAATCCCACGGCCGGCACCAACCGGCGTAATTGTGAATCGGCGTAAATCGAAGCGGCGCAAAACGAGGTTTACCTGTAATCATAGGCATAATTGTTCTTGTTATTTTTGCATTAGTGATAGATTGTTGGAATAAAACAGCACGTGTCTGTCATTATGTTTATTTTCAATTTACTACTTTCCGACTAGTACCCTAGAAGGAAATATGCGTTTTGAGGTCCCCTGAATTGATTGCGATGATTTCTGGAAAATGTGTGTGTGTGTGTGTCTGTGAACACGATAGTGTTCCCTCTAGTAAATTATTACTTCCATAAAAAAATTTCAAGGTGTTTTACTATTTTTTCCCCAAATGTTCACTAAATCTAATTATATATAAATGAAAAAAATGAAAGCATAGCGAGCAAAGTAAATTTAATGTAACTAACTAACGTAAATGTTCTAATAAAGTGCCATTCACTTCTTGACAATAATAAAGTCTGTTAATAAAACTTAGTACTGAATTAGATCATACCTGTGCTGCAGTCCTTTTTAACTCACGTTGGATAATATGTTCTTTCAAGTTGTCTAAACTCTAAGGACTATCTTTTTATGACCCTGTTTTTTAAATCATATCCATAAATAAAAATTCCAAAAGACTTAAGTCCGGTGAGTCCCCCAAGAGGACGAACTGGATTGATTTTGGTAACAGTCTGACAACCGGGAGTGGCAAATGATGCATGCATTTTTTAAGAATTCAACGAATTTTGACCAAACTGATATCAGCACATCTTCTATCACTTTAAATACGTGGACCGATTTACAAATCAATCGGATGACCGAGTTAGGCGCCATAGGCGTTTATAGCAGCAATCTGACAGAAATAGAAGTAATCTGAGAGAATCCACAACCTATTTTTTTTTAAATAAGCTAAAGATAACTATTCAAAGCTAAACATAAAATATATATGGATGTATATATGTTAACAGTACAAATGTAAATACAAATAAAAAAACTGCCAAATCTTTAGATCAAACATTCTTTACGACAAATTTGTTGTGTGGGATTTTTTAAATGAAAGCACTTGTACAGTCAGTCATTACAACTGTACCGATAACAGTGTACAGTTACTTGTATAAGAAATTTCCTCAGTCAATTTTTCCGTTTGGGTTTTTAGAGAATTGTAATATTTCTTGTTTTTGCTTCTGACATCATAAGAGATGTTTTGAGAAACACAAAATTGTACTACGATGCCACATGAATAAAATTATTACATAAAATCTGGCAATAAACAATCCATTATTTTACATTGTTATTTTATGTTGCATTTTACATGATTCGCAGGAACGATAGCGCCGACAGCGGGTAGCCCTCTTGTGACTCCCGCTATAACCCCACAACAGATGGTGCAGCAACAGCACGCGCACCAACAGGCGATACAAGAGAACGAACAGTTTGCCTTAACATGGCTGAGGGCCACATATGAACCTTGCAACAACGGACGCATCGACCACCAGGAGCTCTACAAGCACTACATCAATTCATGCGCAAAAATAGGCAGACGGGGTGTAATAGCCCCCTTACATTTTCCACGATGCGTCAGGTAAACCCATCCAGAAATTTAAATATTTAAATTTTTTGTAAAAAAAATTAAAAAGCATAGTCAAGGTTCACCCAGACCATTGCGAAAATCCCCAACGGTTACGCCGGTATCGCTCCGGTCTGTTCACACCTTTAACATTTTTTTTTATAATTCGTGTATTTTCCAGGTCTGTTTTTGGTGGTACGGTCGGTCCGAATCCGGTGAAGCCTTCGAATCCAAACGAGTCGCAGTACTACGATGGTATAAAGGTGCGGGCTCAGCCTCTCGTGATAAACGTCCAGCAACCTGTTGTTACCACCACTGCCGCCTCTACCGTCACCGCCAACCCGCCGATCCCGTCCAAAAGTACCGCCGCCTCCAAACAGCGGAAGGTGGTGGTCGCCGCCGCCGCCGCATCCCCCTCGTCTCTGACGGTGGTGGCGGACGGTGGCGGCGGTGCGGACACACCGCCCGCCTCGCCCGCCTCTCCCATCCTCAAGGCGCAGCTGAGCGCGCCTCCCAAACAACCCCGAGAATCCAGTGTCATTACCGCCACCACCAATGTTGTTGTTACCACAACTCCAGTCACTAACAAGAGTCAGGTAATTTTTTTGTCAAATATTGAGGAAATTGCGCTTATTTTGGCTTGAACTTTATTTCTTTTATAAAAGTTGCTGTGTTGGTGTAAGAAATATTTATAAAAAATATTTTTTTTATATCTACACAGCTTCTTTTTTGCAACTATGTTATTGGAAGTTGCTTTTCAGTAGTCAAGCAAAATTTCACGTAGCTATTGTTGGTTCATTGGTTAATGGGATTCTTTTTTATTTAACAGTATTATTTAAGAACTTAATCGTGCTTTTAGAACATTTCTTATTAGATTTTATTACTTCTTACATTAAGACATGGAGACATATTTCTAATGCATTAATTTTGCATAAAAAGTCTTTTCTGTCCATAATAAGCTTTATTTAATACAGTATAACTTCGCTAATCCGGACATATATCGTTCCTGACCATGTCCGGACTATTGAGGTATCCGGATCACTGGAGGTTTTTTTCTTTTGTTGGGAAGGGTCATTTTTTATGATGAAGATGAAAACAACTGGGAATATTTGAATATATGTGAGCCCGGACGCAAAAAGGGACCTGTCGTAACGTTATCTTGCACAATATTTTCGCACGTAAGGTCTCTTCCGATATGTACCGTTATGCTGCACGTTATTTTCCCACGATAGGTCCCTTTTCGCATCCGAGGTCACATATAACCAAAACATAAAATTAAAAACTAAATTCTGAACATAAATGGATAAAATAAGCAAAAGATTTCAGTTATTTTTTAAAAATGTGTCAATCTTTGTTTATATTCTTTTGGATACAGCTACATTAGTAAATTTTTCTCTGGGCCTTATGAGAAGCAGGATTTCCATGGGAAAATTGTTTTCTGCAGACCACCTGATGCCCAAACAAAACGCGTTGGTAGCATCGACATTAGAGCTTTTTGGGGCCTGTTAACCCCTGTTAAAAATGTCTTAACTTCAGGCTTAAAATATTTTTCGAAACATTCAGTAAGCAATGTTCTACTCATCCGTCCTTTATCAGACGCCTTGTACACAACTGGTATTGAGCTCATTCTGCATTTAAAAGCTTCTAGATTTGCCGCTATTGCTAATATTAAGTGGCAATTTATGTGATCCGGTTGCTTTACAGTAAGACATTAATGTTAAACAATACTTTGGTATTTTCTACCTAGTTTTAACTGCAAATTATATTTTGTGTCCGAACTAGGGAGGTAAAATTTCCAAAATGTCCGGTTGACAAGAGCGTTCGGATTACTGGAGTGTCCGTACTAGTGAGTGTCCGATCTATCCAAGTTGTACTGTATTATTAAATATTCGTTTGTCCACTGTAAAAAAAAAACGAAAGTATAAATTGTAAATACATTTTCTATAGAAAGTGTATAATTTAGTTCTTGATATATTACCATAAAATTGGTATATTAGAAACTTTTGAGCATTCTGCAAGTGCATTTTCAAAGCTTATTTATGTTCAGATTGAAATTTTTCTGTAATTCTGCACAGTGGAAATATATGTCAGACACATCATAACACACATTACGATCATCAAAATCGAATATAAATTACCAAAATAATAAATAAAAATTCCTGCTCTTCAGTTTACTTCACTAACACAACAAATTGAGTTTTTGTTTCTTTTCTAATATTTTCCCCAAATAATTGAAACATCCTCAGACAAGGCAAAAACTCGATTTTCCCAGTAACAAAATCCACCTCACTATTTCTCACTAACATCTCACAGCTTCCTCAGCGTACCCCTTTATAGAAGAGTCTAAAATATCAATGGATTTTCTAGGTAATGGCTCATCCCCATCTAAGCCAAGCGTTACTCGGCACAGGGAACGCGTCGCCGGCGACCTCTAGCAAGGAGATCGCTGGCAACCAGACGAACACATCGCTGATAAAAAGTTTGTTGGCGACAAAGGTAAACGAGTGCATGACGACAGTTAGCATGAAGACTGCCGACGACTGCCAAACTGTAACAACTCAGGTAACCTACTAATAATCACTAACTTTACGTTCACCACACTTTTGCATTGATAGTTTTATTCATCACGAGAATAAACAATAATTTCATTTGTATGAGTGTGTGTGTGTGTGTGTGTGTGTGTGAGTTTTTGTGCAGATCCTGTTGTAGCTTTGAGTGTTGTTCGCATGGTTTGATTTTGTCCATTTAACCTCTCATTAATTTAATAACAATTAACATTGATGTTTTTTAAATAGTTTTTTTTTTATTTTGCATGATAGAAGTTAAGATTTACAGTAGAGTTTCTGTAATCTTGTGAATACATAATCGGTAATAATTTAGTTGTGCTTGTGTTTCAAAATCGCAATACAATCTCAACTTTGTTTTAAAGCAACAAATAGTTACTTAAAACTATTGATTAGAACAATCGATAAAGAACACATAATCCAAAAGAGTCACGTTGGTAATTTTTCGTGTAGGTCGCGGCCCGTCAAAAACAGCAACAGCTCTTAGCGCAACAGGGAACAAACCCGCAAACGCCCGACACAAAGCCCATCAAAACAATATCGGAAACACCAAAGAGCATCAGAATCAACGGGGCGCGGCAGTTGTTCACCGAAAGCGACATCGCCGAATCGGACGTGTCCTCAACCACTCAAATCACAACGACGGTAAACAATAGAAAGGAGCCTCCGCAACCGCCTCCGCCTCCTTTAGCGCCTCTAAGCAACCAAAAACCGAAATTAGTGCGCGTAGAAAATGAGGACAGTGACTCCACGGGAAATAATTCTTTAGCGTCCAGCACGGGGTTGGGAAACATTGGTTTAGGGGGTGTCTCCTCAACGGAGGAGGGTGATAATTCCTTAACGAGTTTTGAAGGCTTATTGAACGGCATTCCTAGTATCGATCATCCGCTGAACGACGATAGCAACTCCAAGGATTCGTTGAAGCATAATATGAAGAAACCTCTGATGTTGGCGGATCTCTTGGAGAAAAAGATTGATAAAGAGAGTATTCTTATGAATGGCGCGCTTGGAAAGGAGCTGAGATTATGCGATAAAGGCGTGGATTTGGTTGAAAACCACATTGAGAAAGTCTTAAGCAAAGAAACTAACAATATTGAGGCAGACACCAATAACGAAAGTAAAGGTTTGAAGCGCGCCGCTAGTGAAGAACTCTCCGAACCAGAGGCGAAAAAGCCGCATCTGGCTGCTAATCTGAATGGGAACGCGGATTCTCCGGCTCCAGAGTCAGTCGCCAGCTCGAATGGGGACGAGCAGCCAACCGAAAAAGTTTCGACGGCGGCCGCAAAACTTTTTGCGGACATGGCTGCTGATCTCCTCGAGGACGAGGACGTGGAGGAGCTGATGCAGGAGGTTCAGCAGCCGGCGCAACCGCCTACACCAGCCCCGCCCGCCGTTGAGGAGCAAGCCGTCGTGCAGATCTCGCCACAGATGTTTGTGGATCAGAATCAGCAAGTATTGTTGACGCCGTCCAGGCAGATCATTGTGTCGCAACCTCAGATCAAGAGTCAGCCTGGACAGGTGATTGTGCAGAATCCACAACAGCAACAGAGGACAGGTTAGTTATATATAATACGATTTTCGTTATGTTTTATCAGGATGTAATGTTCCAACACTGAAAGTTTTTCTTCATATTTCTCTTTAATTTCTATAAATAGCCATATTCTCTAGCTACAAAGTGCAGCTAGAAATGCTTATTTGAGATTCTGTTTGGTGTCTGTGGTGTGGTCATAATTATGAGATAGTAACAAATTTATGCAATTTCTATGTTTCTTCTGTAACAATCCGATTTCTGTTTTGTAGCCGCTTGTAGTCGGACTCTTCAGCTACAAAGTGCAGCTATTTGGGATTTAATTTGATCACATATTTATAATTTTATTGTGATAACAATAACAAATTATACGATTTTAAAGGTTTCTCTGTAGTCAGGTTTTGCAACTACAAAGTGCAGCTAGAAATGCTTATTTGAGATTCAATTTTGTCAGGGTCTATTCATAATTATGTGAAAGTGTCAAACATGTTAAAATTTTCTCTGTAACAACTAAGCCAATTTCAGTTATATTCGTGGTCACTTGTAGCCTGATTCTGCAGCTACAAAGTGCAGCTAGAAATGCTTATTTGAGATTCAGTTTTATCCCGGTGTGTTCATAATTTGAGATAATGACAAATTTAAAACTATTTAAAGGTTTCTCTGTAACAGTTAATGCAATTTTGTTTGTTTGTAGCCACTTGTGACCTAATTTTCCAGCTACAAAGCGTAGCTATTTGCGATTCAATTTTATCAGGGTCTATTCATAATTATGTGAAAGTGACAAATTTATAACATTTGAAGATTTTCTCTCTAACAACTAATGCGATTTTGGTTATGTTTATACATATTCACTTGTAGCCTGGTTCTCCAGCTACAAAGTGCATCTAAAAATGCTTATGTGAGATTCAGTTTTATCGTGATGTGTTCATAATTTTGAGAAAATGACAAATTTATACCATTTTTAAGATTTCACTGTAACAATTTAATTTCGGTTATGTTTGTAGTCACTTGTAGTCTGGTTCTCAAGCTACAAAGTGGAGCTATTTCAGATTCAATTCTGTCAAGGTGTATTCATAATTACGAGAAAGTAGCATATTTATAACATTTTAAAGCTTTCTCTGTAACAGTTAATCCAATTTTTCAATTCGATGTTTGTAGTCACTTGTAGCGTGAATCTCCAACTACAAAGTGCAACTGTTGGAGATTCAATTTTATCAAAAATAAACAACCGAGACAAAACGAATCCTTTCAGGTCCTATTATCCTTCAACAAGCAAACCAGATCTTACTATCCCAAGGACTCCAAGGGCAATACGTGATACAGACGGGCGCTGGACAGAACGCGTACATGGTCGCGCAGCCGCAGACCGCGATGGTGCACGGCCAGCCGCAGACGGTGCTCGTGACTCAGACGCCCCAGCAGCAGGGCACCAACACGAAAACCATCATAATCTTGCAGCAGCCGCCGCCGAACTCGGCGACGCACCACCAAAAAGTGGTCGTGACGCCGCAGGGACAACAGGTGGTCGTCACGCAGATGCAGAGGCCCATCCTGCAGTCCTCAACAGTCACCAACAATAGTCCGGTCGTTTCCAACGTGAGTTCCGTTATCAAGACCGTCGGGTCCACCGCGGCAACGCAAACGACGACGACGACCACGCAAGTGACGGTTGTTGCCGCCTCGACCGCAGCGGCTGCGGAGAAGAAACCGGAAGAGGTTAAGGTGACCCCCAGGCCTAGGATCGTTCGGGATCTGACAACGCCTTACGTGTGCGAGTGGGGCGACTGCCAGATGTGAGTATATCTTGAAAGTTGTAATTGAATGTTGGGACCCAAACATCATAAGGCGTTCCACAGGCGCGAGCGATACGATTGGTATCGCTGGGTTACTAAAATCCCTGTAATTGCCGAAAACTGTTGGGGATCTTGTATTATTTTACTTTAAACAAAAAATATCACAGCATCTGAGACTTGCAAAACATTAGTATTTTCTAGGCCCAAAAATCTTTTGCAGAACACCTAATTTATTCATTTTATTTGATTTCTTTCTTCAGTGGCACGAAATTTACGTCTGCAAACCAAGTTTACATGCACGTGTGCGAGGCGCATGTTCCCACAGGTTCTGAAGAAATAATGTGTCAGTGGGAACGTTGCGACAACATGAAGAGGAAACGGTTTTCTCTGATGACGCACCTAAACGACAAACATTGCAACCCAGAGGTAAGTTCTGCACTCTTTTTCCTTTAAAAAATATCTGGGGTGGCCCTTACCCTACTTTCCGACTGTCATGTAATGTAAGTGGCACTGACGTTTGTCAAAATCTGACAATTTGCAATACAACCACGAAGGCTGTGGATTCTGTCAAACTGCTTCTAGAAACCCTTATAGCGCCTAAACCGTTCACCCCACTGATCTGCAAATTTATATACATATTTAATGTCGCTGAAGGATGAATTGGTATTAGTTTGATCGCAATAGGATGAATCCACAAGAAACGCATGTAACTTCAGCCACTTCCGGTTGTCAGATTGTTACCAAAAACAATCCAGTTCGTCCCCCGGTAATTCTAAATAAGTATACCAAATTTTAGCCCGATCCGTTGTACCGTTTGGGCGCTATTGTGTTCACAGACATACATACACACCCACACACACACATACATACAGACATTTTCCAGAAATCATTGCAATCGATTCAGGGGACCCCAAAACGCGTATTTCCGCTGAAATCCCGAATTTTTTTTTTCCGTCGATTACAATACTTTCCTTCTAGGGACTAGTCGGAAAGTAAAAACCTTTTAAAAGTGTTCATAAGTTGAAAATAATATCCTACACAGCGCAGAAGTGGGTACCAATTTTGAGCGTACGCTAGAAATATGTTTAATAACATAAAGTCCACTTGAAAATAGTGATATATATATTTAATATAATATATTCTTTAGGTTATGAGGGCAAGTTTGTTACGGCGGAAGCAGTTGCATCATTCGGGTAAAGTTGAGCCGTCTACGCCTACGCCTGCGACACCGCATCCCGGCTACGCGCCCGACGCCGCGTTCCACGCTATCAAGCGCCACGCCCTAGAATTCGTAAACCCCAAGGAGTTGCAGGTAATGATCTCTTTCCTTATTGTTTTCGTTGATTAATTGGTGGTTGGGATATGTTAACATTTTCGAAATTTAAAAAAGTGAAATTGTTACTTCTGTAAACGATGCCTATGTTATTATTGCGTGCTACATGAGTACTTGTAATTAACAGAAATCGTCTAAGCAGGCCGGCTCTGTAGCTTCTACTCAACCCACGCCCAGACCAGGGCCCTCCATTGCTGAGCAGGTGATTGGTTTGCTTGGTCCGCATGCTTTCTCTGCACAGTTTTGTTTTTATTTTGTGTGGTTATTTTGTTTGGTTGTAATTTATTCATTGGTTGTAATTTGTTCATTTATTGTGTTTTCTTGTTCGGTGTTTTATCGAAATTGTTTTGACATTGTTTTTTTTACTTTTAGGTAGTTTTGGTTTATTATCTGCAAAAGTATAATCAAAATTGGAGAAAGGTTTACTTGAGACATTGTTGATTGAATGTATTGATGTTTCTTGTACAATATTTGCTTGATAATTATTGCATATGTCTTTTAAGGTGATCAGAATGAGGTTGAGATAAATCAAGACAAAATCCCAACATTTGAAGTCAAAAGAATTTACAAGTTTATTCATTATAGTTGGGACTACCTGCTGTTCTATTGCATCTGGTTTTTGTGAATTAAATTCTTTTTGGTCATAAAATACAACATTCCTGATATAAGACAAGTTTATTTATTATTGGGACTACTTGCTGTGTTGTTGCATCTGTTTTTTGCAAATTAAATACTTTCTAGTCATAAAATACAACATTCCTGACCTAAGTTTTATTGAAACGGTTTTAGGGAATTATTTTTCTCTCCAGGTATAAAATACAACATTCTTGACCTAAGACAAGTTTATTATTGTAACTCCCTGATGTTTTATTGCTGCTGATTTTATGGAATTAAATTCTTTCAAGTTATAAAAAAAATCAAAAAGTCCTGACTTAAGACAAATTTATTTATAATTGAGACCTGCTGTTTTACGGCAACTGATTTTAGAGGAGTTTTAATATAGTTGTCATATTCTATTATTCCTAAAAACAAGTTTATAATTTACTTGACGTTTTTTTGGAATAATAGAATATGACAACTATGTTAAAACTGGTTGATACGTTGCTGTGCTACCGCAACAATACAATTGGCATTTTATTGAATTTTTAGTCAGAAAAATGTATTGATTTCTTTTTTCTAATTTATAAAATTATAATTATAATTATTTGCATGTTTGTTTTTTTTTAAATCTAATCCCATTTTTTTCTTTATAATTTTGTAATTGTTATTTGTAGGATGATAATGAAGGCCCTGTGACAAAAAGTATAAGGTTGACAGCCTCTCTAATACTAAGGAATCTCGTAATCTACAGCACTAACTGCAGAAGGTTTGTTTTCTATGTGAAATTTGTGTCGTCATTCTCTTAACTAAATTTTTTTTTTGTTAAATAAAGGTACTTAAAGCATTACGAGCCGCACTTGGCTAATGTCGCGCTGAGCAACGTGGAGTCGTCGCGGACGATAGCGCAAGTGTTGTACGATATGAACGAAGGAGGCTCGAGCCATAGGTGACCAAAACGCATCAGACCGAAATTTGTGCGTTGAAATTGAAAAGAGAAACAGGTTAAATAGAAAAACATCCAGTGTTGTGCGTTTAATGAATAAAAGAAATGTGTAAATTATATAAGTGGCAAAAGTGTACAAATGATAGGTATCTAAGAGCCTAATTGTTATTTTTATATTATTTACTAGTGTAAAACATAATGCTTGGAAACTAAACTAGTTCAGTTGATAAAGTACAGTTCCCCATCCTCCCCCCGTCTTGATGAATAAATAAATATGTAAGAATTGATTTTAAAACTGTGCAATTTATTTTGGAATATTTATTGGCGTCCGCTGTAACGGAGTAAAGATGACCGGTAAATTCTGTGTATATAAATTTTGTAATTGTACGGAGAGAGTTTTAGTTTTGCTGTCCAAACATTTCTTGTGATATAGGAGCACATGGTTTGTTTTCTAAGCAGTATTAAGTGGAGGATTTTTATATATGTGACAGGTTTAAATCAATTTTCTGACAAACTTCTCCTGAAACAGGTCGAGAATCTCTAGACTTTAATGTATGATTATTATAGCAGACTGATTTATTACAATCTTGTGTACTGCGACGTGGAAGGGAGTAAGTTAATAATTTTCATGTGCTTTAGCATATCCAACTCTACTTACCAGTAAAACACAAAAACCACTGTAAAATGTTTACAAACATAAAAAATAAAACTGCATTTAATGTCCATTACCTGTATATATATTACTTCCTTCATTATTTTCAGTTTTCTCTATAATCAAGGAAATGGGACCATACAAAATACCTTTGAATGCGACTGGAAAGTGTATATGATTTCTATTTATTTTTATAGTATGTTCAATAAAAAACAAGGTAGGGCTTAGGCAACTAAAATCTTTAATCTTTTTCTTAAATGGTGTTGGCTAAAGGGTATTTAGGAATTGATAAAATGTTAAACCTAACCTAAAATTCTAACCTCTAAACCTTTGTTAATGGCATAAAGCAAAAAGGGGCTTAATGTTTTAAAATTTCGGAGTTTATCCGGAATCACAAAATTCAGTAAATGAAAGGTAACTATTCTACTAAATTTACGCATTCTAGAGTAGTTTCAAACTAAGAAGAGCACAGTTGTATATGCAACCAATCATACCCAGTGTATGGTTTATAAATTGCCTGTGTATATTTGGTTACATATACAACTGTGCTCTTCTTAGTTTGAAACATCTATATCATCGTCCATAAGTATAATAGTCCACATATATAATCAATATAAAAGCCAAAGATTGAGCAGATTAATTTGCTGGTCAGCTGGAATGCTTACAAAGCCAGCCGTGCTGCCAACTTTACATAACCTCTGCTTTCCTGTGGTTTAGTTCAGTGGATATCAGAAAAGCGCGTTTGGTTCTTCGTGTTGATGATTTTATAAGTTTATTACGCTTCAACCGTTAATTTAACAACTAATTATGGATCTGGGTGACTACAAGAAATCAATCCAGGAGACGGTAAGTGGCAGGTTAGGTTAGGTTAACATATTGGTTATGTTAAAAATTACAGGAGAAAGAAATCAAGCAGCTGCAAGGTGAATTCAACCTCCTGCGCAAAGCCGTCGCTGAGAGTAAACCTGGACCTTTAGAATCGAACGAAATCTCGGCGTTGCTATCTGAAAACATCAAATTGAAGCATCGGTTGAGTATTTTAAACAGAGCGATTGTCTCAACAGCAGCAACAACATCCACAGGGATGGAGAGCATTCAGGATGCCTTGACTGGACTATTTTCCACAGCAATTTCAAAAGCCCTTCCTGAAATCTCAGATGCTCCTGTTGTTATTACATTAGCCAATAACATAAAGTTTGGAGACTATCAATGCAATTCAGCTATGCCCATTGCAAATATTTATAAACAATTAGGTATGTTTTATATGATTAAAGACTTTATAAGTACAAGATTTTTTGTAAATTAGGTCAGAAGATTTCACCGCGTGATATTGCTACCAAGATTGTTGAAAATGTTTCTGCTTCACCATTGGTCGAAAAACTGGAGATTGCCGGAGCTGGGTTTATCAACATTTATCTTAAGCGAAGCTATGGGATTAACGTGCTTTCTGGCTTACTTGAGGATGGTGTAAAACCACCACGACTAGAGAGGAAGTGTCGCGTAATGGTTGACTTTTCATCACCCAACATTGCCAAGGAAATGCATGTGGGACATTTAAGGTATAACTCACCACCCCACTATCTTCTAATCTTTAAATTTAAAGTCAATTTTTAAAATTTTAAATTATATTCTATATTATTTAGATCTACAATCATTGGAGAATCCATATGCAGACTATTGGAATTCTTAGGCCATGATGTGTTAAGAATTAACCATGTTGGAGACTGGGGCACCCAGTTTGGTATGCTTATTGCTCATCTTCAAGAGAAATTTGGCGATTATCTTACAAAGCCTCCACCAATTGGTGATCTGCAAGCTTTCTATAAGGAGTCAAAAGCTAGGTTTGATGCAGAGCCAGAATTCAAGAAGAAGGCCTATGACTGTGTTGTCAAACTTCAGTCATTTCAGCCTGAGTATCTCCAAGCTTGGCAGTTGATCTGCGATGTGTCCAGGAAAGGTGAGTGTTTTTTTATGACTTATCTGAGTGAGTGTCTTTGCTGAACATAAATGATTATTACCAATTATTTTTTACTTTTTTTTATTTACCAAAAAAAAATGCAGATTTTACTATTAGTTATTGCTTTTATTTTACGTACAAAATACATCGTCTTATCAGTAGACTGCAGATTTTAAGCTTTTATTTTTGGAGAATGAGTGCTTGAAATAAGCAATAAAAGTATTTTGTTTGAAAATTAAATGCCAAAAAAAATAGAACCCAAAACCACACATTTACTCACATAGTTTTTAGATATAATCCAATAAAACTTGGATATAAAGAGTACATTCAACAGCGTGTGTTAAGGGTGAGTTTATTCACCTTTATTCAGCAAATGGCTGAATAACTTACCTTAATAACTTATCCTTATTCTATGGGAACACCTTTTTGTTCCCATAGAATTCCAAAAGATATACGACAGGCTGGACATCAAAATAACCGAACGCGGCGAATCCTTCTACCAGAAGAAGATGGAATCAATCGTGGCCGAACTGCAGAGCTCCGGATTCCTAGAGGAGGACGACGGCCGCAAGATCATGTGGGGTGAGCAACCAAACTCGGGAATCCCGCTAACCATAGTCAAATCCGACGGGGGATTCACATACGACACGTCGGACATGGCCGCCATAAAGCAACGTCTCGAAGAGGAGAAATGCGATTGGGTAATTTACGTGACCGACGCCGGTCAAGCTACTCACTTTGAGACGATTTTCAAAGCGGCGATTCGAGCTAAAATCTACGATCCGTCCAGACACAGGGTGGACCACGTCGGTTTCGGGGTTGTCTTAGGCGAGGACAAGAAAAAGTTTAAAACGCGATCCGGGGATACGGTGAGGTTAATTGATTTGTTAGATGAAGGCTTGAAGAGAGCTTTGGATAAGTTGAAGGAGAAAGAACGTGATAAAGTTTTGACTCCAGAGGAATTAAAACAAGCCCAGGAGTCTGTAGCTTACGGTTGTATAAAATATGCGGATCTTTCGCATAATCGCAATCACGAGTATGTCTTTTCGTTTGATAAGATGCTCGAGGATAAGGGGAACACTGCCGTTTATCTTTTGTATGCGTACACTCGAATTCGGTCCATCGCTAGAAACGCTAATTATTCTCCTGAAAAAATCAAAGAAATCGCAAAGAGATGCGCGATTTCCTTGGAGCATGAAAAGGAGTGGAAGTTGGCTAAGGTTCTCTTAAGGATTCCCGACGTTTTGGTCAAGATTACCAAGGATTTGTGCTTGCATCATCTTTGCGAATATGTCTACGAAATTGCCACTACGTTTACCGAATTTTATGATGCTTGTTACTGCATTGAAAAAGATTCTAAAGGTGATATTGTTAAAGTTAACGATGGTAGAATTCTGTTGACGGAAGCTGCTGCTCTAATTATGGAACAGTGCTATGCTATCTTAGGCCTTAAACCTGTTTCTAAGATGTAATCTTTTTTTAAATAAATAAATAAATAAATAATTGTGATGTTTTTTGAGATTTGTTGGCTTATTTCTTATCATAGGTTGTGCTACTTTGGTGGTGAGTATTTCCATACAAAATAAGTGTCACGTCGCTCATGGTATGGGATGCTATGTTTCATAAGATGTTACTTACCTTCATTACGTGTCACTCTTCAAAATTTCAAAGCGAGTAACACAAAGTGGAAGCATGTGACACAAAAAGGTATGATACATCTTATGAAACCTATTAACATCCTATACTACAAGCAACATGTGAAAGCCACTCTAGAAAATTTCGAAGCGAGTAACACAAAGTGGAAGGAAGTTACACAAAGATATAATGTGATTTGATACAGCAGAACTCAATCAAAGCAATTTGTAAATGTTTTAATTGTCAACAATAATTTTAAAAGAGATTCTTCATCGATCATATATCAACATGTACATAAATGAATTTACATAACATTTATCAAAAAATACCTGACCTTTGATACAAACTTGTAGCTAATAAATCGCCGATATACATGAGAGCTGTTTGCAGCAAGGTCTAAGCACATCTACGAGTATACACTTAATTTCCGAAAAACTAAGACAAGTCTTTGGCTCGAGTATTACAGATCTACCCCACTAAACGCCTCTAAATAGGTGTACTTAAAGTAGCTGTACATAAAAGAAAATAATTGGCACATTACAAAATGTCTATAACACAATTCTTATACATAAAAGTGTTAAAAGTTATTATTTACAGGATTTGTTCATTTCTTTTAGTAGTGTCAGGAACTGAGGTGGAGTCCTAGTCTCGCGAGTACCATGTCTTTTCGTAACCTGGCAATCTCCCAGTACATATCATGTACTGTAAATAAAAACAAACTATGAGAATCAAATAAAAATTTTTGATTTGTCAATCTTACCTGAACTTTTTACTAAGCCTCGTTGGATATACTTTAAGTAATTAAGGAATTCACAAACCGCAATTATCTGTAATAAACAAATTATTTAATACCAAATTCTCTGTTTTATTTTCCCTTAGAACTTACTCTATTTCGGCATATTTGAGATATGCTGTACCAGCAGTCCGGTTCTCCGATATTCATCCGATAAAAGCATTGCCGTGGGACTTCTAGTAAAGCGCATTTCCTAAACAAATAAATCAATTTTAGTCATAACACATTTCTGAATTCACCGACAAACTTACTTAGGAAACATGGTTTTTGATTTATCACTAATAGCTTCGATGAAAATTGTTCCTGCCTCTAAAGCACTTTGCACTTTCTCTGAGAGGTTGGCATTGGTGAAACGTAGGCACATATTGATGTCTTCGTTGTAAATTCTAGCTACAAACTGGTTATCCTTCTCCAGGGTGGGATTCTGCTTCCACGATAAAAATTCCTCATGAAGGATTGGATCAACTTCTAAGGATTCTCTGTCCATGCAGTTTTCCGTCGGTACAAAAGGTACATTTTCCTTTACTGGTGAGTCGGGAGGAGAATTTTCTCTGCCGTATTTCAAATTGAAGTGGGACGGCGATCTGCGATGCTTTTTCGTAAATATTGCCACACCTGGAAATAAATAATAAGCGTAAACTAACAAATACTTGATGGTCTGCATTTTGCAATGATTCCAAAGGATAAATAAATTAGAATGTTTTAAAATTTGGCTGTGAGGTTGCTGATTAGATGTTTTAATTGTATAAATGAAAGTCCTAACAAATTGAAGGTAAAGCTTATACTTCAGGTGACCAGATTATGGTGCAGAGAAATCGGACAAATTCCCGACAAGTTTATACCTGATATTTTATTACAACTGGTTTTTGCGAATTCAAATTTTTATAATTATAAAATAATAATATTCCCTAAGACGAGTTTATTATTCAGATTACCTGCTAGCGTATTGCTTCTGGTTTTGGAGAATTACATAGTTTTTATATTTATATATAAAATACAACATTTCTGACCTACGTCTGCTATTTTATTACGACTGGTCTTTGCGCATTATTGTTTTTATATTAATGTATTAAATACAACATTTACTTACGACCTAAGACAAAGTGTTATTCAGATTACTTGCTTTTTTATTGCATCTGCCCTTTGCGAATTATTTTTCGACAGTTGCAGCATTCCTGACCTAAGACAAGTTTATAGAGTTAACTCCAGAAAAGGCAGAACGGAATAACTTTCAGAATTAATTGATTTATCTATCCATGTGCGAACAGGAATTTTGCTTATGGCAAATATGCAAAATCGTGACATTTCAGCCTGATCTCAGACTGATCGCGAGATTCGTCACAGGGCACTGTTCACTGGGATATCATCTTACAACAATTTGACGTACAAATAAACCAATCTGTAATTTCTGCACATCAGCATGCAAAAGAGCGGAACATCCACTATTGTATTGTTTCGCATTACAGTGCGTTAGGCATAGTCATCTTGGAGCTGCCACAATTAAGCCAGAAGAACCCAACAAACTCCTCGAACAATAATTGACTTCATGAAAAGGCTGAACATCGATGAACTATAATGTTTAAGGGATGTATATAAAAGATCTTTAAAGTTCAAGTATCTCAAAAGGTATGTGGCCTGCGCACCATGTATTTTTTTGCAAGGTCAAGCTTAAACTACAATAGCATAATGTCGGTAAACACCCCAAATGAGTTGTTACACCAAAAGTAAATCAGAGCTGTGTGAAAAATTACTGAACAATAGTCATGCTAAATAATTTATTGAAATAAATATAACCACAATTTTAAAATAAAATCCACACTTTGGGTGGTCATGCTACATTAGAATCCTCAGACAAATTCCTCTTAAGATATGCCTTCCTGAAATAGTTAATAATCCGTCTTATTATATTAGAATCGGCCTTTTTGTCGAGAAGTACAGTAGGTCCTTTATACTGATTTCGATCATTCCAAAACCAACTAGGCGGTTCGATTTCCTTCAACTTGCAAGTATCTCCCATCTGCTTGGTTATCGTGTAGTAGTTACATTTCCGTATACGTTTCCTATCCGTCCTGATGGGGGTTTCATAAGGAGGCGACAAAATGTCGAAAAAAGCAGCCGGACCCTCAATACTCTGCAACTCATGTATATTTCTGTTTTTCGGCTCAAGAAACACAACTTCCGAGTCAGCATCCAGCCAGAGATCATCATGCTTTGCAGCTGTTAATTCCTGAGGCGATTCCAAGTCGATAACTTCGGGATCTTCATTGACCGTGAAACTTGTAATCCTCAATTTTCCCATTAGAACCTTGATTAATCCGTACATTTCTGGGTGGTCGTGTAATGGAAGCTTCATACCTTGCCTTAAGACGAAGACTCCCATGCTCAGCAAGCTATTTTCGAACACGTGGACGTATGTGACAGGAGCTTTATCGGGTTGCTTCCAGAAGTCTGGAGACATGAATTCCGCGTCCAGGTTTAGGTCAGCGGCCGTTGTTTTATTCATCACGTCCATCAATTTTGTTAGTTTCCTCTCAAATGATTTTTTGTCCGCGGTAAAGGCTTTCTGAGCTTGGACGGACACTCGGTTAATTTGATCCTTTGCCATGTCCAGCAGAAGATGTTTCAATTGAGGACTCACTATCACTCGCGATATTTTTGACATTTCATTAAATAACCTATAATGAACTGTGAACTATTTTTGATAGAACATTCAGATGTGTTGGCTATGAAGTCTATTTTGAATTATCCGCGGATTTGGTTGATTACTATAACGACCAAACACAGATGATGCACAGATGTCAACAGACTCAAAGACGCGTCTATACCTTTATTACGTGTCTTATTACATAATATACAATGTGTGCCGTTTTCTTAAATTATTCCACATAGAAATAAGGACTTTACTCCACCTGTTTTCTAAATATTACAAATTGGGGTGCCAAAGTTAGAGTAGTCTGTTGACATGATTGATAACAGTGTACGTAACTCTGCAATGTACGTAAGTGGCGTACCTGTTTCATCCTTTCCACGTAAATCGATCTGGGGATGCAAATGTGGGTTAGGCCGACTGGGAGTGGAGGTCAATACCAGTGTTTTGAGGGCGGCTACTTCCGCTGTTAACACGTCCACTTTCATTTGGCTCTCCCTAAGTGCCTTTTCGGCAGCAGCCTGTTTCTCATTGGCCTCTCGTACCATGTTATGCGCTTCCTGTAACCAAAGAAACAAGTTTTAGGGAAACAATTTGTAAAATAGAAGTGTCCTAAACACTTTTACTATTATTCAATTTCGACAATTTCGTGAAGCCACAGACACATTCTGGACCACAATCTAACGTCTGTCATAGCATAACCGTCAGTGTCACCGACGTTTGTCAAAATCTGAAATTCGCAACACAGCGACGAAGGATGTGGATTCTGTCAAACTGATCTGTAAATTAGTACACATTTAACGTCACTGGAGGATGAGCAGGCATCAATTTGGCCAAAATCGGATAAATCCCTAAGAAAATGTATGTAAGTAACATTTGCCACCTCCGATTGTAAGACTATGGCCAAAAACAATCCAGTTCGTCTTCTGGTAATTCAAAATATGTGGGCTAATAATTTCCCAGAGGTACCCTTTTAGTCATTTCATTTCGAGCACGAGACGCCCACCAAAAGAAACACGCGATATACCTAACCTTGCTAAAGCTAATATTATTCGTTTCAATGTCAGTTGGACTCCATAATCTAGAAATGCCAGGCACAGCGTTGCGTTGGTCCGAGCTCGTTACAGGCTTTCCCGACGTATATGTCACTCAAAACGATGTATAAATATTTACGCTTGTTCACATCGAGCCAGCCCGCTATACGAGGAAACGTTTCCCAAAGCAGCTCTACCAATTTTGTCCTATATCAACAGTGTTAGGTTGCGTCATACTTGGAAAATCCATCTAATTTAATTGTGCTAATATTTAGCTTTCATCTGGTTATAATTTTGTGCAGCGCGGGATCGAGATTTAATAAACATTTTGTCACTTCTCTTGAACATGTAATCGAAATTCACTTTAGCCGACTGATATCATATGAAAAATAGTAACATTATTTATCGATTATTTAACATTTATTCGATCCACTGCGTAATAAATCAAACTTAAACGTCACAGAAGGAAAAACGTGATGCGCACAGACACCGTTCGTCATTATGTAAAAAAGTAAGCAACTCGTTGGTGTTCATGCTTCCTAATTAAAAAATAAACACAACACAATTGTTGACGTAACCTTCAAATACTTACGATTCATTAAACGATTGTTGTTTTGCAATAACAAAGACGAACTTCTATAGGCAGGTGGCACAGATTATGATTTGTTTATTTAATCTGTGCAATCGACACGATGTTTTTGTTACCCAAGTTTGGAACACCCTGTGGAACAATTACGGACCTTGGTCAACAATGTATTAGCATTTGTTTCATTATTTTAATTTTCAAAGAAGATTAGTTTAGTTTTATTATGTTTTAATTGAAACCTTATAAATTTAACTTCATCCTTCACAACTAGAACAACCAAAATTATATACTCTTTAAAATCACTTTTAAGCGCTTAAAATATGCCATATATAGAAATGAAAATATGCTCTAAAAATTGAAAATATTCTCTAACTGGGCAGCTTATAATGGAGTAAAATATTGATGCACCTTAAACAATAAATTTTATTTATGTTGTAGGTACAGACCACGACAATATCGAGATTTATAACTGTTGATTTGTATGAATAAACATCGTTGGATCGAGTTCCTTTAATTACGTTAATTCAATTATTTTCAATAGCGCCGTCACGGCCCGTCAAAAAAATGTTATCCTGAATACCGACAATAAATGCGCGCAATTTCCTGCCATCAACTTTCGAATAAAATCACCGGCAACTGCTAGGATAATAATTAGAAAGCATTGTTGAATTAATTTAATGACATCTCTCGCTAATTACGCCGTTTTGCCCGCCGGCATGTTTACAAAACGATCGAAGAAGCCGCTAAATGAAGTACCTAATTGTATAATTAAATTAGCATTCTTTACTACCAACTTGTTTAATTATAATCATTGTAAGGTTGATCAATGCATTTAGAGTTCTAGTATGGTGTGCTCATTTCAACATGTTCAATGTTAACGTGTCACCAGTTTTGAAATGGCCGTTACACACATTATAAGTCCCATTATTGGATTTAGTAACGAACTTTGCTTTTAAACAGGAAAGAAAATCATCGGTATTGCTGTATTAATGTTATTTCTGTATAATGACAATTTATTATTTCAATACACGAGAAACGATATGTGTGGGAAAGGCGAGAGACATTTTATTATATTTGAGGAACAAGACATAAAATGTTGTTTGTACCTCGGGCACAAATCGATGTTTAAGGTTAAACGTGGTTAACTAATTCTGATCAAAGTTCAAGCTGAAGCCCGTACTCACGCTTTCAGGTAAATCCCCGAATTTGTCAATTTCAGCCCTGAGCTCCCTAAGGCTGAAGCTGAGGCCACGTCGCAGCTTAAATTCACCCATCTCACCTAATTGACTTGCACTAATCAGCGACGAAATTGACTTCTTGCCGTGGCAACGCCTGTCATGTCGGCAGGAAATTGCTTATCGCAATCTAGTTCCCATTGTTGTCGTTCGTTCTGTACGGGCAAAGTTGCCGTCGTGAAATACCTTGCTTCGAATCACTTCCTGCGTCTTAACAGGTGGTACGTAATTTATAAGAGTGGTGAATAATCATTAGCCAGGTACAACTACAAATAATATCTGGGCCGACTACCACGTTGATGCCGTTCATTCCACTGATCTGAAACCCGAAGAATATGCATGTAGCATTTTCTAGTTGTTGTCAGATTGTCACCAAAAACAATCCCGTTCATCCCCTGGTAATTCTAAAAATTTTTAGATACAATACTTTCCTTCCCAGTCAAGTACCTAGTACAAACATAGTCGGAATGTAAAAAATCGTAGCAACTTTCGTAGAGAATTTTCCTGAATGCATCTATTTACAGCATAATTGTGAGGTCGTTAACATGAAACACAATACCAGCAGAAGACGACATCGCGAGGATTCTAAACATCACGACAGTACGAAATTACACCTTCGTGATCCGTAGAAGGTTATATACCGGCTTTCACTTTTATCACGGCAAGGTGTGTAGGAAATTTCAACGTAATTTGACGATTTCAATTTAGATAATGGCCTGCAGAGCGGGATTATCGCAACTTTTCGTATTTTCACCCCGTTTGGGATGTTGCAGATAACGGAAAGTGTTTAGATTAACGACCGTCTATCACTACATAGCGCCGCATAGTTATCTTATAATTATAATAAATCATTATCTCTTATAATTTTTGTTTGCAGTAAAAAGGCAAAGCCATCCGGACGTTATTTTCCAGGATATATTTTCGTAATAGATTTATTTGAGCGATGTTATCGCAAATTCTTTCGAATTCTATGACAAAGAAATCAATATTGTCGTTACCACGCAATAGTGAATGGCCGAGAAAAGTTAGTTAAGATTGATGGAATGAAGATAAGATTTTTTTGTTCCGTAGTGCACTATGAAAAAACATGAACAGGTTTTCTACGAATTGTGAAACACCCAGAACTTCGGCGCTGCCTTTATTTGGTTCTCTCGTACAATATGTTCATGTAACTATTGTGCAATGCAAACGCGCCTTAGTGTTCAAATCGGTACACCCATCACAGGTGTGCCAAAAAAATGCAAATATTTATTGCTTAATAACATGCTCAGTTTGTCGTATTTGAGAGTCGCTCAGTTTTTACCGACCGCTAATACAGAACTGTCTAAAGGTATTCCGCACCAATATATGCATATTTAAAACTTTTTTGCTAATCTACCTATACTAATTACGAACTTTCAAGTGTAGGGCGCGTTCAGCGGAATCGCCCATTTTCGCCGACATATGCGATCGAGTAGCTGCAAAATTGGGCTTTTCGATATTACTTTTGACGCTCCAATTGAAAAAAGGACACAATTCCGCGTGGACTGCGCGATATTTTGTAAATTAAATGCGTCAATTTTGAAAAAAAATCACGTTTTTGCACCTCTTCGGGTGAAGGCGAACCTCGAGAAAATGTCACGTGACGTCTAGAAATTCCGACAAGCGGATCGATGAACGTCAAAAATTTACATTTTTTATCCGTTCCTGCCGACCTTATAAAAGCCGCTCGCTCTCATGTCTTACGATAAGATCCCTCTAAATACCTTTCGCAAAGAGTTTTGAGAAAAAAAAAACGGCCTTAAAAACAATTTTCGATCCAAAAAAATCGATTTTTGTCGACCCGTGTTTTGCTGCTATTATCACAGTAACGTCAAACTCGAAACGCCTTCTGCCGGACATTCGTAACAACAGTAACAGATAGCAGATAACCTAAAATGTATCCTAAAATGTCCATATTGCGAAGGTGGACAGCCTTAACCACATATTTCTAGAATGCCCAATAACTAAAGTCGAAAATTTTGACATATACACAGAGCTAGTTGCTGATTCTAATTCAAAAGCTTTGCCATTTGCTTTTATTTTAAATTTTATAATGCTATGTGATATAAAAATTGGGTTCATATTTTTACTTAACAGGCAAAAATCTACGAGAATCACGTTAAAACTTCCGGGGTCGCTCTCACCCAACATTCCGACTACATTGTTGACACATTGAAGTGTCTAAATACTTTTGCATATATTCAATTTCGTGAAACCACAGCCACTCCTAACATCAGTCATAGAATAACATTTAATGTCATGTCATGTCAGTGGAGGCTGTGGATTCTGTCAGATTGCTATGTCAAACTCTTATAGCCCCTAAACCGCACGTCTCATATGTAGATCAGCAAATTTGTCAGACCTCGACCTCTAAGAAGACGCATATAACATTTGCCACTTCAGGTTGTCACCAAAAACAATCCAATTCGTCCCCTGGTAATTCTAAATAAATACCAAATTTCAGTCCGATCCCTTGTTCCGTTTAGGCGTTATCGTGTTCACAGACATACATACACACATACATACATGGGGGACCTCAAAACGCGTGTTTCCGCTGAAATCTCGATTTTTTCCGTCGATTACAATATGTACTTTCCTTCTAAGGTAATAGTCGGAAAGTAAAACTTAATCATAAGACTCTATCAAGAACCAAGAAAAAATAAAAGCTTTCTCAAGGGACTAAATAAATAAATAATTCATTAGACACTCCCACAAAACCCACATAAAAATCAACCAACAATACGCTGATTTTATTTTAAAGAATATATATAACAGTATATCCAATCTACATCAAGATAAAATTATAGTCACATATCCGATTCGACAAAAAAGGCCATATATTCATAGCATAATTTGATAGAAGAATACATAAAATATAGAAAATTGGGAGTTCCACAAAGAAGTAAATACCGATTATAATAAACTGAATAGCTTATTAATTTTTTGCATCCATCTACCGTCTGGCGCGCCGATTAGAGAGTTTTTATTAAAACTGGAACGAATACCACAACGAGCAATACTTTAATCGATAAGTAAAGTAAAATCGTGAAAGTGATCGATAAAAAATGAACCAGAATTAGTACCACTAACTATAGAAAGTGTCTGAGTGTCTGAATATAATTAGAAAAGTCCAATCAATAGTTACAAAATTCATTTTTCCCACAACCGTTTAACATTAATAGTAGTTTTTGTATTGTCCGGAAAGACTTTCTTTTGTCGCTATTAGAAAGGAAACAATAGACTTCGCAATTAAAATAACAATTCTTACCTGAAAAAGACTCGCAGTGAGGTCCTCCAATTCAGTTTCAACATCAGTCCGAATTCTGCTCAACTTGCTAACTTCTTCATCCCTCAACTTTAACTCGTTATGCGCATTCTTCAACTCTTGTCTGAGCTTGGCAAAAGCAATTTCATTGTCATCTCCACTTGACCAGTCATGGTCACCGCTAAGTCCATGATCGGACGTACTGTACGCCAAATCAATTTCATCTGAAGAACACTTCTCTAAACCTAAATCGCTGTACACGGAACTGTCAGAACTATTCCTATGCATCACCGGAAGTCTATCGACTTTATCGGTGATAGTGGATATGTCTGACATAAGGCTGAAGTCGTTGCAATCGTGATTGAAAAGTTTACTGGTGACGTGCTCTTTGATCGAACAGTCTGGTTCTTCAGGTTCCATGTTGTCTTCTTCATCCGTGGTGTAAGATTCATCCCCCGTTGTTCCAGTTGAGCCCGCTCGCTTGTGTTTGTTGATAGTCGAGTAGCCAGCTGTTGTTGGAGACATGACTAAGCCTTTTCTGATCACGGAGGCACCTTTGGATTCGATGTCTGGAGTTTCAGTCTTCATTTTGGATAACTGGCTACACCATGCTTTATCGTCTGGAAATAAAGGAGACGCTGTTATAGAAAATGTGATCGATAAAATGTTGCGTGTTTGTTGATCTTTTTTTTTGTACGTCCTTATTTCGTACTGGCGTGATTTTGCCCATCGGTATTTTAACAAATTCATATTGTTTGTATTTACATAAATTATGGACGGTTATAATAGAAATGATTGATGTTTTGCGAGTAATTTGGCTGGGTCCTTTATATGGTAGTCGGAATGTGTAATCACTGGTCTGTGACCTTGTCTTTGTGTTGCAAATTGTATGGTTATATCATTGTTAATATCGACAATTATGTTGCGTTACTGATATTGAAGGAGATAGGGACAAGAGAAAATACAAACTGTTTTAGTTTTGTATTAATATAATGCGTGATTATTAGTTATTTTGTATTATACAGGGTGTAACAGGCTTGAGGGTACAAATTTCAATAAATTATAGATGACAGATTTTGGCTAGCTCATAACAAAGTTCTGATATCAAAGTATTGTATTCTTCTTAATAATTGAAATATTAAAGATCAAAGTAAAGGACAATAATGTTTGAGTGTCGCATATTGTTAATTACTAAAGAAATGAAAATGGATGTAAAATGCTTTTGAAACACAGTGATAACCTGCATACGTTTGAACCAATCCACCAGCCAGTAGGAGATATAGAACATACTTGTATTCCATAAGAGGGACCATGTTGACAAAAAAAACTATAGAAATATATTTCATATGTTATTTATTTAGCTCATTTATATTGCCCAAAGTTGACCAAAGTCGTCAGTAACTTTGTCGTTTGATATATCAGCTATTATAAAAACTTGAATAATTTTCTATAAGAATTTTAATTAGCAGTCATATTTTGACTAAGCTAGTAAACTGCGAAATTTCTGACCACAATTTGCAAGGGCACTTTGTATACATCTACACGTGCTGTCAAGAATTGCAATGCCATTGTGTTAAGAAACGATTTACAATCATATTATTTATGCGGTTCAGCTGTTTTAACAAATTGCGAGGTGACAAAAACAAATGTGAGGCAACGGATAAGTAGATAAACAGTTATGTTGAACTCATTATATTTGTCGACATTATTTGCGTTATGAGTGGGTACGAAAATTTAGAAGGACACACACGAAAACTAAACGGTAAATTTAAATATACATTTCGCAATAATAGAGCAAGTAGGTAATCAGCTTTGTGTTACAACCTCAGATATTTCAAAAATTTGCTATTGTACGCTTATGAAAATATGCATATTTCCGAAGTGTTTTGCTCACTGTAATGTGGAAAACCTTGAAAATATTGGCAAGGCGCCATTTCATAACAAACTGCACAATTTTAAACGAAATATTTACCGCGGTATATATTTGTCGTAATGTCAAATATGTAGTTCAATTGAACGGTATGAAATAATGATTATTTTATTTTTAAACTACGATTTCCTCGTTTGATCTGGTTATCTAGGAGCAAACAAAGAAGTAAACAAATCTAATTTATTTCCCTTCCGTGTTTGTACAATCAGAAAACAGTACAAACAAGCTAATCTTTGGAATAATAAAAATTGTTATTCTATTTTTACACTGGAAAAGTGCTTTGCGTGGAACAAGAATGTTTCCTGCATGAATTAACGAAGTAGTATTGTTGAATAATGCATTTTGGGAACACAATAAAACAGCAAAAATGTAATAACAATTTTATGGATGGGCACTAAATATTTTATCGCTTTGTTAATTTTTAAGTATCGATACGCATAAAATATTGAATAACTAACACAGAGGTCAGACGTTGTAAATCGAATTGCATTGTTTTCTGCCTTTTGAAATGACACGTATCAATGTTTACAAAAAAAGCCACCAAACAATGAGTTACACAAATATAAAAAATAACTATGTACAACCATTAATAAAAAAACCAAAGTAGGTATTTACTATAATTTGTTTATAATTTCTTAATAACAACTCCCAGTCTGAGAAAATTCTGTTTTTAATAGTACATCTCCGTCTCTCTTCTTTCTATAGATTATCCTCTTCGTTCATTCGTAAAGCCATCAATTAGAATTAAATTGCATCGTGAGAATCTCATTGAGAATGTTAATTCCCGAGTAACAAAGAACACATTCATCTTTGTCTTACACATGTAACCCTATATACACTCTATATGTACAACATAATAAATCTACCTTCGTTAAATATATAGCAAAGGCGTTTCGAGTTTCTATTATACCCTTATTACAAGTTATTAGTCGTTTAGGCAGGAAATCCTTGGAAGAAAAAGACGAAAGGCAATCTTTGTTCGGTGGAAGTCACACGTGTGCATCGCTTCTTCGATTTAATGACGGATTTTTTTCGTTGCACAAAAAGTGAAATTATGATCTCGAATGAGCAGTGAAAGCAGTCTTTATGTTACCAGCATGTAAACGACACCAGATGAATTGCTATTCATGGGAGACGATACTTAACTCATTCTCCTTGCATTGTGATAGTGAAAAGTCAGTTGACACGACTGGAAAGGACAGATTTGTTTTATATTTTGTTGTTGGTATTTTGAATGCTTGATATGTTGTAGTTTCGAAATAGTTTGGGCATTTTCCACTGATGGATTTGGGCCAAAATTACCGAGTTTCTAAATATTACCTGATGACAAATGGTGTTAGACTATGTCCTACAAGATTTGCAGCAATCTGGAAATATGTGTGCCAAGTTAAAGAGAATGTGTAACAATTTATAGTAAAGGTCAGGTTTGTATACCTGTAAAAGTATATGTGCTACATAAGTTACAGGTGGCGTACAAAGTGTACATGTGGTCGGTGCTGTGGTTGCAACAGAACCTTTTGAATAATTTTCAGTGACTCAATACATGTCACTTGAATTGAACAAAGTTTTATTACAAACACTCATTTGTTCACTGTTAAACACGTGTATTTATTTTGACCGTGAAAGTTGGAACGTTGACAACGTATTGGCTGCACTTCTCCTTTCTAGATAGTAAGCATTTTATTGTCATTTGCGCTGGTGAAATTTTGATCCGTTCATAATGCAACCGACAAA